>CM055819.1:6818134-8034841 GCA_029582265.1 Zoroaster sp. YZ-2022
CCCCTAATCATGGTAGCCTTGGCAAGTGGACTTAACATCACTAGAGACATGGCATTTATACAGATTTAATGAACAAATATAATAGATTTAGATTTAAAGATGTATTTGGGGTGATTTGACGGTAAAAAATGTTGAATGTTGAATTGCTAGTTTTCTGAGGTTCAAGCTTTCATTTGAGATATTAAATGAAAAATTAAAAATCTGTCAAGATTAGTAACAGTAAATTAAAAACTCAAATTAATAAAAGGCGGGACTCCACGTTATAATCCTTATAGGTTGCACGTGACCACACAAAATTTTACGGGACGAGCCGAGGGTGTGGGCAGTCTTCCGACTGGCCAGCGCGGCTGCCAATCAAAATCAAGCGCGTTCCAACAACCGAATTTCATGTTTATTTGTTCGTTTATCAACGATATTATCTGTTATTATTCGTTCGCTTTATAAATTTTGTGGGTTGTCTTATCCAAAAACGGGCAATGTAGGCCCCTACCTTTAAAGATTTCATGTTGTTGGAATTTGCAATAATGTGTCCTACATTTCCAGATTTCAAGAGCTTTCAAATATTAAACCATATTAATCGCGTCCCGCGTAATTCAGGGTTTTTGCCTCAACACGTGAACCCCTGTAGAATCTTAAAAGGTTCACAATGTCATGTCGATACATGTCTTACATGCACGCTGCATGTACCAATTTAATCTGGATTGCTGCAACTTAGGCCTATATGATTTTATAATCGCAGTCTCTACAACAGCATGAGAAAAGAAGCTTTTTAAATTTCCTTGTAGACCTGTGCCTAAAGGCTCTGAATTCCATGTAATAATTATGTTCATTGCCTGAAGCGAGCAAAGTCTCCTTTGCAAGGGAATCTACCGCGGTACGATTTCCCCAGTGTTTGGCAACTTCCTAGGTTCAGTATGACTTTTGTTTTGCTTGATATCAATATTTTTCTGGCACTCGAGTCAACGATGGATTTTGAAAGCTCGCAAGCAAAAGGTGCGACAATACCCGTGGCTGAATTCATGAGCACTTTAAGTAACATTCGAACTTAAAGGAAGGTTAAGGAAAGGTACAACTTTGGTACACAAAACATCAGTGTTTTCACTTCAGAGAAACTGGGAATTGTTGTCACACAAGTTTAAATTCCAAAAACGTGGTACCTTTGATCTCAGTTTAACATACAACTGTTTAATGGTGGTATTTTAAAAAACTCCCTTGAAACCCTTCTATCTGAGGTGTTATCGTTTAAAGTTAAATCAGTAACACAAAATTCCAAAAAAAAATCGATGTGCGGTTGATTTGAAAAGTTAAATGTTGACAACTTTGGACGGCCCCTTTCAGCCTTTTACCGACAATTTAAAGTGCAGTTGTCTAAATAAAAAAATAATAAATAATTTTTCTCCGTAGTACAGGTCGTAGCCTCAGTTCATCTGCCCTTTATGATCTGATGGAGCGAAAGGCGCTGCTATTCATACAAGGTTAAACCCAGCGCAGATGGTCATTGCCGTCTTGAAAAATTAGCCGTAGCAGAAGATGATGATAAAAAGATCAATGATTTTGGCTGCAAGGTATGTCGATTCATCCTGAGACAGAACAACCTGGCCTGTAGGAGACCATCGTCTATACATCACTACAGGAAGTGCTTAAGATGTAAATTGAAAATGGAGGGAAACAGACGCCGAACTAGGGACAATGTATGCTATGACACCAAGCGAGGTGACGGACTGATATAAAGAGGAAATACAACGATAATTTCGTACACGAGAAAATGCATACAAGATTTGTCGAAATTATGCAAACGCTGAATGCAGTTAAATGCATCTTACGTAGAACTCATTTACATGCGTCAACGCCATGAGGTAATATTTACAACGGGCGCTCTTTATCGCTCCAATTGCGCCCAATAATCTGTTTTAATGTTAGCTCGGAAACCTTGTTTTGCAAATCAACAATAGAAATCAACAAATCATTTCAACAATCAACCAATCATTTCGTGTATTTATAAACGAATGTAGGCTTTATTTCGAGCTGTTTTGAAGGCATGTTCATGTTATGTATCGCTTGGTTTGTCATAGCCTTGATC
The DNA here is from genome assembly GCA_029582265.1 of Zoroaster sp. YZ-2022. Classification (NCBI taxonomy): domain Eukaryota; kingdom Metazoa; phylum Echinodermata; class Asteroidea; order Forcipulatida; family Zoroasteridae; genus Zoroaster; species Zoroaster sp. YZ-2022. The sequence continues at coordinate 6,820,215 of CM055819.1, forward strand.
AAGGCGCGTCGGAACGGTTCAATCGCATAATTTTGCCCCGCTTAGCTATCCCATGGCTATCCGAACTAGACTCTAGCGCACATGCACACAGTGAACATGTGAACACGGATCTATATGTACACACACATGTACATGAAACGCCTTGATTCTTCTGTATTTGCCAAAATTCAAGGCGGAGCTCACTTTATGCTAATGTACCAAAGACGTACTCCCACCGGTTGGCCCAGCAACTGCACACTGCGATATCACGTACATTGTGCATGACAACTTGTTGTGTACGGTATGCATTGTGTGTGGGTTCAAACGCGGCCAAAGCTAGGGGCCTGTGTGATTGGCTATCATTTAAAATAAACCGCCTACAACTCAACAATTCTTGCATGAGGAATGTCCATTGGGATTCCAATGGGAAAATAAAGAAACGCATAAACACTCGATTACAGGGTCAAGGCTGTTGTTTGAGTTCGCACGTACGAGGTTGCAATGCACAACCGTATCCACGACTCAGTTATTGTTCTCGCTGTACAGTGTACGTGTGCGGGGCTGGGGACGGCGCACCGTGTGTGCTGAATTTCTCGGGCCAGAAATCGGTACGGGGTGGGGGGGTACCGTGGTAAGTGCGCACTATGACAACAGCCTTGATCAAGGCTAGGTTTGTCAACGCAAATCACGTTCCAGCTTATCCAACATTAAAGGGACAGTATCATCACGATCAAAGCAGACTTTCGAAAGGGCATAGAATCGGTGTCCTAGATCATACGAAGGAATGGTTTAGCCCTTAATCCATTAACAGCGTGGGCTCTCTACACTCCAAAAAAACCTCCCGTTCACACAGCACACTTTCTTGGAATAAACTATTCCCCAGCAGTCACCCCCTGTGTCAGGTCATGTCAACCTTGAGGAGTCACATCCGGGGGTACACCATCACACGCATGCGTGAGTACAGATGTCAATGTTTTCCGCGCCAACGACATGTACATGTACTGTGTATACTGTTCGTACTTGATAACGGTGACGGGAATGCAAAAAGAACCAAAAAATATATCATAACAAACCACGAACCACGCTCGCACAGGATACATACAGGCTACACAGCTGAAAAGTGCTGTCAAGTCAAAGCGAAGCATGTAAAGCTACGTTATATTTACATTAGACTGGTACCGAACCGAATCCGAGTATCGTAAACGTGTGAGACGTCTTGACTACGTATTTCCAGCAGAGGAATTGCGTTGCTACGTAAGCCTTTTTGTTCGTTCAGAGGATAGGACCAGATTAGTCCGGAAGTCACAAGGTCAGTTGCGTTCCGACAATAAACTTCTGGGTGTCTCGGCAGGGGGTATGTGGTTAAACCGGCACTATTCTGTTCTAATCTCACTTTTTTGGGAGATCAAACTATTCCATCCTGGTGGAATAGATTGGTCCAGAATGGTCGGATTAGTGCGTTCCGACGGAGGAATAGTTTAGTCTTTCAGGAATAAGGCTAAAATATTCTGAACGTACCCTCAGTGACTGAAAATAATACCACATGATCAAGGCACTGATAACAGGGCGCGCCAAGATCATATCAACCGTGACGGCTGCATATAATGATCCAGTTGCTGTATAATAATGACAGCAGTCACATGCGACAGCTCATGGGGAATTATTACAATGGGTTCATTTAAAACTGGGACACCGATTCCCAGCCGTATCGAAAGTCTGCTCTGATCGTGACGATAACGCCCCTTTAATGAGTAGGGCCATTACATCCATGGGTGACAGAAGAACAAAAAACGAGGCCGTGCGGGAGAAAACTAAGCCAGTTTCAACATGTGAATTCTGACATTGATTGACATGCCTGATTTGTGTATACATGTTTGATATGATCTCCATAACTCCCCACAGTATTGCCGCGGATGTTTATGTCAGTTGTGATGCAAATTGAAGATGATAGATGACATGTTTACGAGTATTACTGCCACCTGTCTATAAAAATTGCCCAGACATCGCAGAACATAATGCAAATAAAATAACATGTGTTGCATGGCGATTTTATTTTGTTTACAACTAGCCATATTAAAATGTTATTGCAGAAAGTATTTTTGTTACTCATTAAAAGCAGTTCCCTCTGCCCAGAATTACAATGATCAAAATATGAGACTCAATCATAACCTATAATTATCCTATGGATTTATGATTTCTAAAATTAAAAGTACACTGCTCCTGTTTTAGTAATCTAGATGTAGAGAGTTTGTCATCACATCAATTATTACAGACATGATTAAATACAATACAACCTTGTTGTATCCAGCTATTTCACTTTTTTTAATATCATTTATAATCTAAAAATCATAATTTAGGATAGATGTAAAGGGTGAGGTGCACCCCAAGGGATTCAAAGGGATCTGACCTCCTAAAATAAGGCCAAACAAAAAATATCTCTGGTTTCTGGTCTCCGCATGCGTCGCCTCAGACCCGCGCGTCGGCATTTTTAGTTTCAGCTATGAAACGATGTCCAATTGCAGCCAAAATTGCTGAATCGATTGGAATTCTGCCGTGCTGTGTTTTAAATGTTTTTTCACATAGGGGTATGAACGTTTGCCTGATTTGAGAGGCCTCTCTTTGCCATACTGTATGGGAAATTTGGTTTGGTTCCAATAAACGCGTATACATGTATCACGTATTTCACTGGTAGGCAAAAAAAATAAAATTAATAAAATTTAAAAAAATGATTACACAAAATAGATAAATAAAATGAAATGTTGTCCTCTTTCGGCTGCTCCCGTTAGGGAGCGCCACAGCGGATCATGATCCGCATATTTGATTTGGCATAGGTTTTACGCCTTCCTGACGCAACCCTCCCATTTATCCAGGCTTAGGACCGGCACTAAGCATGCACTGGCTTGTACATCCCCAGTGGCTGGGTTCAATTCGGCCCTCGCAGCAATTATGGTAAATTGTCTTGCTCAAAGACACAAGCACCATGGTCGCGGCAAAGCTTCAAATCCACACACTCTGAGGACTCAGCCATCAGAACACAAATCCGATGCACTGAACCGCTCGACCATGGCACCCCACAATAAAATCAAATCAAATCAAATCAAATCAAATCAAATCAAATCAAATCAAATCAAATCAAATAAAAAAATAGCGCGTCACCGCTATTTTGAAGCCGTCCTGTGACCATAAACTGGAGACTTCTTTTGGCCTAATGAGTGTTATTGGAGTATCTTGGCAGGCAACACTAAGTATCGTATACTTTTAAGTCGCAGTGAACTATTTTCTCACTTTGTTGTTTAATATCATCACCATCACGGCACTTTCACACCATTCGGTTCAAGTAATGATGTAGTGTGTTCAAAGTTAATTATTTTTTTCTAAAAACATCACACATCTTGTGTCTACATTAAAAGACACAACATTACACCAGCATTATGTCCAGAGAAACCGAGTGTAATATTAATGCCCTTATTATGATCAAACCTCTATGATTTTTTTCAAGACCTAATTATTGACTGGCATTCAAGAGAAATATTAATTTGTCAGATTTTTCTAGGTTAGATTTACTACCAGATATTTAAAGATATCCCGCCTGTGTTTGGCTCAAGAAACCCCCAAAATATTATTTAAAAAGCGAACGAATTTTGAAAGATAATTTTTGTTAAAACAATTCGGATCTCGGAAAATGTATAAAAGCGATGCTTCAAACGCTATTGATTCTGATTGACAGCCGTGCTGACCAATCGGAAGACTGCACAAGCTGAAGATTAAAATAGTGGGTCAGCATTTTATTAATTTGAATTTTTAATTTACTGGTACTAATCCTTGACGGATTTTTTCGTTCAATGTCTCAAATGAAAGCTTATAACTTCATTAGTTCGGGGTGTCGTGGCCGAGCGGTCTAGCTTACCGGATTCAAGTTCTGGTGTTAGCAACATAATGTGGGTTCGAATCACGGCCGTGACACTTGTGTCCTTGAGCAAGACACTTAATCATAATTGCTTCTCTCCACCCAGGGGTTAAATGGGTACCTGTGAAGGCAGAGTTGGTTTGCTCTATATGCGCTAGAAATGGCAGCAATTGAGTTGTATACTCCCCAGGGAGCTGAGATGGTTTCAGGAATGATTTATGAGCCTTATGAGCAGGGATAATACGCAGGGATAATGCGCCTTGAGCACCACTTAGTTGGTGGATACGTGCGCTATATAAATCCACACATTATTATTATTATTAATATTATTATTATTAAACCCAGAAAAATAGCAAGTCAACATTTAAATCTATTTTGTACCGTTAAATCGGCCCAAACACGGACGATATATCTTTGAGGTCAATACAATTTGAATAATAATTACATGTGCTCATTTCATCTGGGCCTAGTCTGAAAATGCAATATATTTGCATAATTATGTGTATATTTAATACGAATACATTGATAACGTAAGGATACGAATACACCAAAATGTATTGAAAACGATTACGAATAGTCGATTTTCATAATGTACTCAATACATTTGAAATACTTTTGTTGCTGAGGGCGTTAGTTACCACAAATAATAATGGACTAAGCTAATTAGGGAAAGTATTATTGTTTTTTTCCAATAATGAATATGTATTCAAAATATATTATCATATTGAATAAACACATATTTAAAATGTGATTGAATACATTTAAATACATCTAGGCTTAATCACAAGATTTCATGAATTCTCAACACTCAAATACAATCAAACACAGTTGTTTGAATACAAATAACAGCACAAGCCAGCTGATAAATATTTTTATTCCAAAATATTTCTAGCCATTATTTTGTAGTTTAATCAATGTTATCTCCATTAAACTGTTAACACATATGTTTATATTGGCCTTCCCATGTGTACATTTTGATTACACCTTTTGGGTACTCACGGTCCGTTGAATAAGAAGGTTGCTTATGTCACATCTGTCTTCAAGAGCGGTGATGCTTATAATGCACACGGCAGTTGTTAATGTCATGAGCATCAAAGCTACGATCACTCCATATCTGTCCTTCCCTATTATTCTTTATAACCGTCGGTTATTTTTTCCCCAACTGTAACATTCTCGCTGATCAACAATTAGGTTTCCGTCCCGGCCATTCCACGGATATGGCTCTTATCCAACTCAATTATCTTATTCCCGATTCCCCCTCTGATAAACTGCACACTGCTGGTGTTTCCATGTACCCGTTAAAGGTGTTTGATACTATCGATCATAAATATCATTCTTTCTATAAACCTGTATCCTATGGTGTTAGGGGATGCGCTCTTCATTGGCTCAAGGGATATCTCGCTGAAAGGCATCAGTACATTGCCATTAACAGTTTTAATTAAGCCTGCAGAGTTATAACCCGTGGAGTCCCCCAAGGCTCCATACTTGGGCCTCTTCTCTTATGTATCAATGACTTGTTATCCTTTCTCTTATTTGCAGAGATCCACCATGAGCATCTTGTTTTAATTCTAAGCATATACTTTCCATTCCTTGATCCACACTCTAAATATTGATCTTATCAAGTTCTCTTCCTGGGTTTATTAAGTCAAACAAACTATCCTTGACTCCTACTGGCAAAACGAAATGTATGTTATCCGGTAAATCCAACAATCTTTCTTCTACAACTTCCTCTCCAACAATCGATTCAATTTGTAGACATTATCTTGAATGATAAACATACATGGAACGACCACATTCCATCAGTCACTTTAATTATAGATACCTTTCAGAAAAACAACAACAACAACAACAACAACGTATCACAGCGCTGTACATTATTACCCCTGCTAATCAGGCTCATAAATCATTCCTGAAACCATCTCAGCTCCCTGGGGAGTATGCAGCTCAATTGCTGCCATTTCGGCGCATATGGGCTAATCAAACACAGCAACCAACTCTGCCCTCACAGGTACCCATTTACTCCTGGGTGGAGAGAAGCAATTATGGTAAAGTGTCTTGCTCAAGGACACAAGCACCACGATCGCGGTCGGGATTCGAACCCACATTCTGACCACTCAGCCATCAGAACACAAATCCGATGCACTAAACCGCTCGACCATGGCAGTCCATCTACTATAACAATTGCGACATGCTCCGGTAAAAATCTACTGCTTTCTCTCCTCTCTCTGTGCTCTCCTATAACCCTTCAAAGGCGAGCTATAAGAATGTGCACTCTTTCCTACACACGGGATTATACAGCACCTCTTTTCACTAGACTAGACACATTAAGTCTCACTGATATTAAAAATCTTCATACGGGGGTATTTACGTATAAGTGTAACAACACATTTCTCCCTCGTGTTTTTTTCATCATGTTTGTCAGTAGTTCACGACATTCATGGTCATTGCTCAGGATCATCTAATAACCTTCACCCGCACATCATACTCCATTACTACATTTCGATTTCATGGGACACGTCTGCGGAATAGTTTTGATGGGGGCAGCGACAACGCAGTCGTCAGTAGTCAGCTCGAAGAACTCCTACAAGGCCGAGTTAGTTTCGCATTACTCAACATAGTTTCTGTTCTTCCCATATACAGCAAGTCACTCCTTCTTGTCGATTGATTGATTTCCTTGTATGATATTATTAAGTTCTCCATTTGACAACCGCTATTGTCCATTACATATTATCATCTGTTATATTGATTCTTTTTGGGTTGATTCATCTCTGCAATGTATTGTTCTAATGCATTTCACTACATGCCCTTTGGCTTCTGAATAATGCCTTCATGTTAATTGCTATTTATATATAATTATTAAGACTGTTTGCGGTAACACCATTTTGGAATTCTCTTTTGAGTAGTAAATAGTTCTGAAAGGAACCGGTTAGTTACAACTCAACATTTCGATCAGTGTACTCTGAAGACGATCAGAGCATAGTGACCAGGTTGGTAACACCTCGACGTTTCGATCCGTATGCCCTGATTGTCTTCAGAGCACACTCGTCGAAATGTCCAGTTGTAACCAACCGGTTCTTTTCAGAACTATTTACTACTCAAAAGAGACTTTCACCGCAAACAGTCTTTACTTATCCTTTTCACCGTGCAAAGCTACAACTCTCACTTATATCAGTATTACCTGTATGTTTATAATTAGGCCCCCCAAAAAAAGATGTTGAGTTGCCCTCCACCGACCGACCCAAAAGTGCTGAAATCTCGGGTCGGGTTTTTTTTTTTTTTTTTTTTTTTCCCCCGTCATTCATAGCCCTATTTATTAATGAAACCAATTTTCTTTGTATAAAACATAATACGTTTGATTTGTGAAATTTTCCACTTTTTTTACTGGTAAATTTACCGGTACCCAAGACTCAATCTACATGTTTTCAAATCGAATGGCCACTCACATGTTGCATGTTGAGCATTGCACGCAATATGGATGAATTTGCGGTCAATCACAGCGAAAAGTACAACAAAAATGCTTGGGATACTTTTATTCTGAAGCAAAATTCCTTGCTGATAGGTATACAAATGAAAAACATGGTATGTGGTTTCAGTTCCAATGCATTTCAATCTTAAAATGACAGTCAAGGAGAAAAAAAAAGAAAAAAAAAAAAGAAAAAAATCCCGACCGACCGACCCCTTCAAATATTTTCACTGGAGGGCAACTCAACAATTTTTTTTTTTTGGCCTTAGGTAGAAATGTGATTGTCTTATCACCTTTATAGACATCACAATTTCCATATTCGAAATTTGTACACAGGAAGTAAAGGTCACGTCAAAATGCGCATGGGCAACATTTGTTATTATTCCCATATATTGCAAAAAAAAATTGCTTTTCGTAATATTTGTCTTATTTACATTATGACGTCATCGTAAATTTGCAATGTATGAATATGTATATATCCAGTTTCTACTAGATTTGCATAAACGGTAACAGGATAATGAAAAACGTCACTGAGAATTGAACATGAAAATCGAAATATCAGGAGTGTACGAACCCAAATTCAAGCGTTAATCAAAAGTGTGTTATGGCATTAATATCGTACGTTATATTTTTGAAAGATATATTACCAAGGTATCAGGCGCGTAGCCAGCCTTCTTAGTGTGTGTGTGTGTGGGGGGGGGGGGACAAAGCCATTTTAAGGTTCAGAGGATTTAAGTTTAAGTAACACTTGTACTAATATGACCTTTCATGACATCATGTGTGGGCCCTACTCTTCAGCTGATCATATCGTGGTATCAGATCACATTGTAATATCAGAGTGGAGTGTCGTGGCCGAGCGGCCTAGCTTACCGGACTCAAGTTCTGGTGTTAGCAGCAGAATGTGGGTTCGAATCCCGGCCGTGACACTTGTGTCCTTGAGCAAGACACTTAACCATAATTGCTTCTCTCCACCCAGGGGTTAAATGGGGACCTGTGAGTGCAGAGTTGGTTGATTAGCCCTATATGCGCTGTAATGGCAGCAATTGAGCTGTATACTCCCCAGGGAGCTGAGATGGTTTCAGGAATGATTTATGAGCCTTATGAGCAGGGGTAATAATATAATGCGCCTTGAGCACCACTCAGTTGGTGGATACGTGCGCTATATAAGTCCACACATTATTATTATTATTATTATTATTATTATCAGATCACATCGTGGTATCAGATCACATCGTGCACTGTAAGCAATTATTGGGCAAACATGGTTGATATGTTGCCCAACACTGGTCAACATATCAAGAGGTTACACAGTTGGTTTACCATTGCCCAATGTTGGATAATTTGTTGCCAAAATATGTGAACTGACCAAATACTGACTAATTCTGGGAGAAATAACCTTACCCAACCCCATTTTTACAGTGGTATACAAACAAGTACCGAGTGTAAATAAATGGTTATTTTTTTCTGTTCCAGTTTGTTTTGTCTTTTGCCAAATTTTTGCAGTCCCCATTTTATCCCTGAAAATTTATGTGGGGGCACTTTGCCCCCCCCCCCCTGCCCCCCACTGGCTACGCTACTGCAAGGTATAAACCTGTCACAATATTTATAGTAGTTGATATTGATCTGTTTTATATTAAGGCTGACGCTATTAATTTACAGCCATTGGTACAACTCTATTTTGCCTCGTAGAAAGGATGTAAATCACTTTCACATAACATATAGTTTCATATCATTTTTTACCGAAGCACTGCACGATGGAACAGTGCTAAAGTGCCATATTGATCGACAGTAAAGTGTTCAAGATGCGTCATATTCACCTCGTGCATATCGTAGCCCTCTAGCGGTGAAAATGTACTTCAGCCGCGAGCTCTGAGCTTTTACGCGGTTCCATTTACGGCCTCTTTACCGTGTAAACATATCAAAACGGTGCGGTCGCGGCGTCGTTTGAATTATTAAAAAAGGGTCATTTTTATATGCAAACCGGAAATTTTCACTGCTGGATTTCACCCTGTCACCCACTACCTTCCAAATTCCGTACCTTTTACTTTGTTTATGACCATCATGCTGCATTTATCATTAAGTATGAGGAGTTTTTTTAAATTTGTTTGGCCATTGTTTTGTGGAGGATTTGAGGCTTTGCATGGTGGAGATGATCTCTTCTTGGAAGAAGTGATGGCTCTGGTGAGAAGAGCCTGTTGGTTTGTTCTCAACGTTTTGACTAGTCTGCTCAGTCATGCATTTTTTCCTCCATGCACAAATCAACCATGATGTTGCATCTGATCCCGCAGTGACATCACAGATTGCTCATGAATATTCAAATTTCTATTAGCATATACACCATAAAATGTATTGAAACAGAGGTGTGCATGCCATAATGTTTTCAACTCAAAACATGTCCATTTCATTGGGCCTTTAAATTGTAATAAGAAAATGGTCATGACAAAGGAAATTACAATACTATAAGCCCTTTTTACACTACATCTCTTATAAGTTATATCCCGGGAATACAACCCCAGGGAGGCCCCAGGGAGGCCCCAGGAGTTTTTGGTTTACCCCCCACACCCACGGTTACCCCGGCGCAGTTTCACACTGTCCCCGCATGACATGACGACGCGATTAGAATTGAACAAAAAGAAAAAAAAATACAAAACGACTCGTTGTCGAATGCTGACGTGAACTTCTTTGGGTGATTGAGCTTACCTGGTACCTTTATTTGCAGTGAATACTATTACACGTTCAGCGAGATGGATACTAATAATTTTACCTCGTCCAAAACAATTCCAAATTTAACCTACTACAAAATCATTAGTTTTGGAAACTGATAAATTCTTCAAAAAAATATAAAGTGAAATATGTTTCATTGATATCACTGGTCAATAATTTTTTTAAAGTTGTCTGCTTCGGAGATAAAATGTGCTATTTATTATGGATTTTGATGTACTGAATTCAAATATGACAATTAAAATTGCTGATTGGCTACTGTTTCCAAGATATTTAACTTTACATTTTATGTACTATGTATATGGTGTACATAGCAGATTTTTAATCATGAATTGTAAACCTAGGTCTTTTCATGTGTTTATGGTTGTTTCACTTGATATTATGTCACCTGCCCTGTTTATGTAACACTTACTATGTATCAGTTCATAGTTCAGTCCTTATTCAGTGTCTACTCTGCGCTTCTTGGCTTGTCTCTTGTAGTCATTAAACGGTACCATATCTTGAAAACTAGAGCCACTCAACAATTTTAAGCATCATTTCCATTGTCAGTGACCCATAATTAGTCAAGTTTGACTTCATTTGTTTCGGAAGCATTTTGGCTGTAGACCAGTGTATTTGGTTTCTATAAAATACAACAAAACTTTATAGATACTTGAATACAAATCTGTAAAAACAAACAGCTTGAACTTGGACCGCGCAATTTATTTAGCGCGCATTTCCTGACCTCGACTGTTTTTCTCTCTGACCTTTTCACAGTTTGTTTACGTTATCTGTCTGACACATGAACTGGGGTAAGCACAACCCGCTTTCGTTTCCCACTAGCCACTATTCCCCGGGGATTCTTAAGCCCCTGGGATTTTACCGCTTACCCCTACTCCGGAGCAGGGGTGACTATTCCCCGGGGGATGCCCATTTACCGGGGCAGACTGGGGGTAAAGTGATCAAAGTGTGAAAATGCCGACCGTAATTCCCCGGGGACGCCCATGGGGATTTTGACTAGTGTGAAAAGCCCTTATGCAGGTACAGTAATTTACAGTTTTATCATAAATGCAATGATCAATTCCTCGAGGCTCGGATAGGTGACAACAATATCGACAAAAAAACCCGTGTGTGTTGCTCTCCTGTTCGTAAGAGCAGACTTTCGACAGGGCATAAAATAGGTGTCCTAATTTGAGTGGAAGCGAGTGACAGAAATACCCCGCGAGTGCGCTCGCTCTGTTCTAGATAACAGGGCGCGATAAAATCATGCCCTGTTGGTAAGTGGATACTTAATACACGCGCGTATTTGTAGTACGCGCATTCTTTTCGCTACTTCCGCTTCCAAAGCTGATATAACGTTGTGTGCAACTTAACCTAAATTCCTCGATTTTAAAGGTTCAAAAGCGATTCCCGAGGCAGAAATTGACTTTATTAATAAGATGTTGAATCTTTACAAAACAATGTTAAATGCAATTCCCAAAGCTTTCTAATTTCATGGTGGTCAATACATTTCCAATGGGCTTCTGATGATCGTTGGAGCCAGCGCGTGCGAAGTGGTACGTAGTTTGTATTGGAATAACGTCACACTTTAATACCAACATGATAGTCTCGTCATAATCATATATTTGCCTAAATCCTTAAAGAAAAGGGTGGTCAATGCATTTCCAATGGGCTTCTGATGATCGTTGGAGCTAGCCAGCACGTGCGAAGTGGGCGTGGGTTATGTTGGAATGACGTCACACTTACCCACAGGATAGTCTTGTCATAATCATATATTTGCCTAAATCCTTAAAGAAAGGGGTGGTCAATGCATTTCCAATGGGCTTCTGATGATCGTTGGAGCTAGCCAGCACGTGCGATGTGGGCGTGGGTTATGTTGGAATGACGTCACACTTACCCACAGGATTAGACATACACAGCTAAGTGTGTTTTTAATCGGTACATGTACATGTACATGTACGGCTCCTTTCCCTCCTCTACTGACACAGATCAGTGAGCACACACACACACACACCCTCTAAAGGATGTAGTTTCCATTTCCCGCCTTCGCGCCTCATTGAGCTAATCTTCTGCCAAGGATCCTCCTCCTCCCAGCTACTCAAGCAGCCCCTTCACTTAAAGTCCAGCATTCTCCTGAAGACGATCAGAGTATACTGATCGAAACGTCGAGTTTTTCACCAACGGTTCTTCTCAGAACCAACAACTATAAAATCTCTTCAGAGATGAATTACACGGTGCTACCCCCAAACCATACTCACGGTATTAGCCAGGATTTAGAAATAGGTTGTCCAAATTTGCTTGACATTTCAAAACAGGGTGTCCAAATGGTTCTTACAATAATTTTACATACATGTAAATGAGACATAGAACACATTGGCGGATCCAGGGGGGAGGGGGGGGGGGGGCTAAGGGGTTGTAACCCCCCCTAAAATCGTTAATTTTTTTTTTTAAAGAACAGAATCAGATACAAACGGTAAGGTATTCCCCCTCATGTTTCCCCCTCACTGTGCTTTGTTTTCCTCTCCCTTTGATTATTTCATTGTAATTTTTGTAGTACTGAAAAATCGTTCTTGATTCTCAGCCCCCCCCCCCTAAAAATTATTCTGGATCCGCCCATGGAACAGGGTGTCCAGAATTGAAACAGGGTTGTCCAAAAGACACCCAGACACCCCTCTGGCTAATACTATGCTTGTACTGTACTTCCACCATGCACAGCTTCAAATCCTACGGGTACATGTCTATTTCTCCTGTAAAAGTTCACGAAATATGTGACTGAATCATTTAACATTCAAAATTTGCCATTATTTGCCATTATTATTACACATTATTTGTGCCAAGAGCAATCTTGTTTGTGAAATAGTTGAGTTCGAAGGGAATTGACTTTCTTCAATAATGAAACGAACAATTCACAAGTTTTAACACAAATGACAGGAAGATAATGACTCACACGAGAAATCACGTATAACAGACTGAAAGGGTCAGCGTTTCGAGGGCTGCAGAAAAAATTCATATCACAATGTGTCGTGTGCTTAATTCATGGAGGAGAGAGACGCAGGCGTGAGACTTGAGACATGTAATTAATATTGAGGAACGTATCAACATGTAACACCTCGCTAGAATATATGGGAGACCAAGTTGGCGTCACTGACGTCCTGTTAATTACCAACATTAACCAACCTCAGAATCCAGTTCTATTATTAAGTGTAACTATTTACTTCCACGCGTCACCTTGACTGATCTTCGTGAGTCTATGATTGTGCATGGCGTACGTGCAAGAGGCATCGCATGAAATGGCATGGTCTTTTCAATAGCGGGTTAAAACTTGAAAGATATTATTCTGTGTGATGTCTTATCTGCAATTTATTTTTAATACAGAACTTTGCTATTTTTCTCTTTAAAAGGAAATTTTTACTTGCATTTTTTACTTGAAATTTGCTAAAGTATTTCTATATTAGAATAAATAATCGAAGTGAATAAATGAATAGATTGATGAAATTCTTGCGTCGGGTGGTAAAGAATTTATTTTTGCCAACGTGTGAAGCACTGTATACTCAGTGCTTTCAAGCTTTCCACGGGGAAACAACAAAAAAAGTGACTCGGGCGAGATTCGAACCCACGACCTCCTGCTTACTAGTGCAGACGTCTTAACCTCTCGACCACCGAGCTTGCCCGATGACAATTGGCTGGCTAGAATCCCATATAGCAGCGGGTTCCGCGGTACGTATAGATTGATTAATTTGATTTTTTTTTATTAATCAAATCAATTGAATACAGGAGCTTAAAAGTTAAATGTGCTAAACTCAAATGTTGAATGCTAATGTAAAAACCGATTATGGTATCCCAGAAATCATGCTGTCTGATGCACTGTCAAAGTTAAGAAAAGTGAATTCAAGGAACAATATCGTCACGGTCAGAGCAGACATTCAACAGGGCATGGAATCATTGTCCTCGTTTAAGATGAACACAGTGACTGCAAATTACTGGCTCATTTATGCACCGGCAATGGTAATATGACCTTATCATGTTATTTTCAGTCACTGAGTTAATCTAAAACTAGCATTTCGATTCCATGTCTATTGTCATTTTAAAAACAAAACGGCCTTTCTGTAAGATAAACGTAGTAACGTACTGACTAAAACAATGACAGCCGCGAAATATTGAACAACACGGAATACATGTTTTGAAACATTGCATCCGTAAATCGATATATAGGCCTATTCCGGCTCCACAAATATATACTATACTATTCTCAAACGCTGTATTGACGGTAAAGCGGTTGTCACATATAGCTTAGGAATAATGAAGAGTGTCAGAGCTGGGGAATGGGTCTGCGATAATTGATTGAAACGATACAACAATAACCATATACATTCTTCGTTTACATGGACGATTAAATTTATTCACTGTCTGAGTTAAAAGGGACAAACTCGTCACGATCAGAGCAGACTTTCGGTTTCCTGAGTTTTAGATGAACTCAGTGACTGAAAATAATACCACGCGAGCGCGCGCTATGCCTAGATATCAGGGCGTGATAGAATCATCCGTGACTGATGAGTACATAATTGTTTTTCAGCCATGGTAATCGTATTGGTAAGTGTGACGTAATTCCAGCATAAACCACACCCACTTGGCTTCAACGATCATCGGAAGCCCATTGATAATGCATCGAAAACCCATTTCTTTAAGGATTTACACAATAAATTAGAAATTAACGTTCGTGTTGTAAAGGCTGAAAATCATATTAACAACGTCAATTTCTGCCTCAAGAATCACCTTGGAATTACACAAGGAATTTAGGATAAATTACACACGACGGTTAGCCAGCTTTGAAACAGGAAGTAGCGAAAAGAACGCGCGTACTATACCGACAGGATATGATCTTATCGCGCCGTGTTATCTAGATCAGTCACTCAGTTCATCTCAAAACTGGGACACCGATTCCATGCCCTGTCGAAAGTCTGCTCTCATCATGACGATACTGTGCCTTTAAGTCTGCATGGCCCGTTCTCAGTGTTGACAAGCACTGCTTGCATGGGTGCGCGGCCTGCAGTCGAAGTGAGTGATTTACAATACTATTTACCCTACAAAGATTAGGTACTGGGCCAGTCCTGGCACTCTTCCGGCTTGTACTGGGCCAATTAACTAATGTACATAGCCAGTTAACCTCATGTTTGTTGGGTATTGATATTCTGCGTTTTAAAATATTTTCTGCTAATTAAATTTCTTAGCTGTGCATATTTTATGACATATACATCATGGTCCGGCTCTGCGCAATGACTACTGCTGTTCCATGATTACTAGGCTTAGCAAACCTGCTCGCTTTGATTCATCTTAATACTATAGGATTCTCGTTTTATCAGTGATCCCGAGGGTTTAATTTTATATAAATGGATTATATTGTTTCCTTGGGGAAAGTTTATCAATACCACTGAGTAATCAAGCAAAAGACGTCTGGAATGTGTGTTAATTTATCTTATACTGAGCCTACCAATCACGAGTGCATCGTGCAGCAAAAAGACATCAGCTGGTACCTGGATTATTATTGGACTTTATATAGCCTATGCCTGGATGACATGCCTTATTTATTTACATGTAGGCCTGCGTACATGTTGTCGTCCTTACATGGTTGTCCTTAATGAAATGGTGCGGATATCGCCTCATTTAATTTGTCATGTTATACCAATATTTGTCTCAAACTGCAATACTCAAACTGTCATGGTAAAACTGTTTTAATAATAAAAGTAACACGTACGCTTTTCATCTCTAAAAGCCATGGATTTGGAGCTTTCATTGTTCAATGTTCCTGTTTGATGAAGCATCACCGGCGCACCCAATGAACCATGCATGAACTAGCAGCTCTTTTCAATAGGAAATTGTCGGTCGTGAAATAATTATATGCAATGATTATGTTGCCAATGCTCTCTCGGCGTTGGCATTGTAACACCTATCAGTCATTAAATTGAAAAATACTGCACATAAATCTAAAACCTGACAGGAAAACAAAACGCAGTAACAAAACGGGCATATTATCGTTCATTATCCTGATGTGCCAGTCTACCATCTTGTTGGTACCCGTGGTTTTAGGTTTTGTTGTGTTTTTTTACAGATGTTATAACACCATAATGTGTCATAATTAAGCATTACACATTATGTATTTCAGTAAAATGCCGAAGACCTCATTCATATTTACACACAAAATGTGATCAAATAAACTAAAGCAATCCAACCAATCATGTTTTTTTCTACTTTTGCGGACACGGATACAGAAAACATGCAGCAGATATGATAGGGATGGGGTAAGATGGGGAACGGGATGGCCTCGTGTTCTAGAAGTAAAAACAAGGGGAAATTGTCCTTAATCTTCGATCTTTATGTCCATAACAAAAGAGTAAGGCGCAACGGCCAAGAAATAGCACATTAGTACCTCATTAATAAATTCATCATTGCTTTGATACATCACTCCATTATCTCATGGTCTGACTTCCCCATAATTCAACTACAATATCAAAATGTTATCGACAAAATGCAGGTTAATCTTCGATAGAATCATAACTCACAAGTGGAATAATGATGTATCAGAACATTATGAAAACACCACACGTCTCATGATTATGGAAGTAAATGAAAACACAGACTTCAGTGGAAACCGCTATGAGGCTGTCAATTAATTAGGCTTGTGCTGTAGCAATTTATAAAAAAGAAAATAAATAAGTTTAGATGCTATTACAAAGCTAAGACCACTCATAGCATTGGAGATAATACTCTAGATGTTCCTTACATTATTACAGACTTACCTTGTCTCCTTTGATGACACGACCTATTTTAAGAGAACGGTCGATCCACTCATATTGCATTCTGCGCAATAACACAAGCGTGCACCAACACAGGCTAAACCTATAAACTGAAGTGTGTAAGGCAGTTTGCTGTGGTGACGGACAGAAGTCGCTGTATCTGAAACAGCCGTCTGAGGAAAACTATATACCATGGGTTCTCTTCATGCGGAACGCCCTCTGTTGAAAACAAATACAATAGTACATGTAAATAGGCATACGTGTGCAAATACGTGGTGGAAATACGTGGTGAAAATACGTCTAAAATATGATTATGAATGTTGATGTACTTTTCCTTTTAAGAAATAAAAGTAAAGGATTGGCAATTCAAAAGTAACAAAATGGTCGAGGTTTAATTTAAAAGCAACATAAATAATTCAACAAATAAACCTGATGACTACTCGATATTCGATATTCCGACAGCCCATATAGTCCAAAGGTCTTTGTATAACAGTTCGTCGGGCAAAAGACATACAGCTCACTGTTTCAAATGCTCGTTCTTCCAACAGGACATCCGTGTGACGGCCCATTGGTCTGACGGCTAATTATATTGCAAACAATGTAATATTTCGACGACCAAATGTTTTGTACCGCGGCTCATTTGTCTGGAATTGGAAATTCAAGACGCAATGCGACAGAGAGTCACAAACTTGGGGGAGGGGGCACGGGGAGGGGGCAGGGGGAGGGGGCAGGGGGAGTGAGGAGGGGGTTGCATTTATATATTCAGTCCCCGGCTTTCATTATATATGCAGCTTATACTATAATGCTTAAAAACAAAGTTTCTTAAAGCTGAAAGTCGATGCCATCGATCAAAAAAAACAAATTTTGTTTAAACCGCCATGGAAACTGAAAATCGGTGTGATTATATTTGGCTTCGTGCATTTTGAAAATTCCTTTGCAGAAAATAACTCATTTATCAGCTAACGTGTGTATGATTGTGTGCAGGGATTGTGTGGGTGTTATGACCTAAATGTGCGTTTGTTTATGAAGTAAACCAAGGACTGTAGTGTGTGTGTGTGGGGGTGTTTGGGCCTTATCACATTATGGTATTAACGAGGATCAGCCCCGCGCAGTGCCTGACTTCAGTGCAATAGTATACGCGCCTGTAACCACGAGCACCTGTAATAAATCAATCGTAAACTGATTTCATAAACTGTTTCAGAAATAAAATTAGGGACGAGTGAAACATTTTATGATACATATGAATTGCTGTGAAATAGATGTGTTTAAAGTGACTTCGTTGCCTGAAATCGAAACCCTGTGTATGCCATAATAAACAGATTTCCCTTAGCCAAGTGCAGTGCAGTAACACACCGCGTGTATATTAAATCAATCTGTAGTTATCTGAGTATTAAATGTTCCCCCAAAACAGTATTGTCTGAGGTGATGTCACTAGAAGAGCGAAGAAATTTCCATTTCGAATTTAGAAAAGAATACTCTTTCTTAAATTCAAATTCCTCTTTGGAATGAATGCGAAAAATATAATTGTATTTTTAAAATTAGTTTCTAGTGAAAGTCACGACGTCAGAAGCTAGCAATGTTCACATGTACATGTACGTTGTTCAATATGAACACAAGAATGTGTATTAAGCATTGGCCTGTAGGTTTGATTAGAAACATCTAGGAAACCAACGGGTAAACGAAATGAACTAGCCACTGTGCAAGCTAGCCTTCCAAACGTAAGCGATGCAGGTGTGCAAAACGTGCCCTTAGGAACAAGTAAACACTAGACCTTTCTTTCGAAGCATGAAGGGCCGTACTGCCATAAAATTACAACGACGATAAGAGAGGTCACGTTTTCGTTGCAAGTAGGGAAACGCTCAATTAGAAACCAAGAAAACAATATACTTTTTGAGAATTATGTTCGTGTAAAAGATTTCTGCGTTATATTTTGGAAGGCTGTGTCGAACTACTCAGTATAAATTATAATTATTTGACTCGCTTTCACAGGATGTAGAAACGTGCCCGGGTATCCGAAGATTTCCAATTTCGGGTATCCGGTTCCCGAAATAACGTACCAAAAACGCACAGCCAATTAATAGGAAGACTATATGAATGATAACTGACTGATGAGAGCACCTCAGGAATAATATCCACATCTACAGAATACTATTTCGAGTGAATGGGGGTAATTACCGGGGGCTGTTAAGCAGAGCTGTCCCCTCACTAACAGTGTGTAGGATTTGTGCTATACCCTTGGGCCCAGGATATAGTCATCTCGGCAAACCTTCGCATGACTTAAGGCAGCGTCAAACGTCGTGCTTCTGACGTGTCGAATGCAGCTGATTTTGCGTGCGACAGCAGCAGTTGGTGTCAAACGTCGAATCTAAATCACAGCCCATTCCCACGGGCGATACATTCGTTATACGGTGAAATTTCTAGACATTTTTATTTAATACTGCTAGTGCTACTTGCAACACAGGAAATAAGCCTAATCACATTTGTATTTTAGTGATACTTGTCCTCGCGCCTGCTCTGTGGTCAGACTTTATAAAGACTGCTGGAACAGAATAAGCCTTAACCGTCGTTAGTGGAAAGCGGTATTGCTATGTAGGTGTACCCAGGCTGTCCCTGGAAGGACTTTATCGAGATACTGTGAAAACGGAATCCAATCCTGCAGAGTAGTCTCCCCGATGCAATATTCCTAATTACATTGACTCGGTTATAAGAATGGTCGGGGATGACATGAGTGGCGCTCGTGACTTGTGATTAGTGACGTAAACTTGTTGTCAAAGGCGTTGGTAAGGGGGCGGGGCAACCTCGTCCCCGGGTTCTACCTCGTTCTCACTACTAGACCCTGGTGGGAGAAGTGCCTTCTGCAACGTTGATTAGTTACTTCCATGGTTACTTCAAAATAAAATATTTTAATTGTTTTCTTGTTCTTACTATAACGCCTGTAGACCTTGTTTGGATGAGTGATTCTTAGTATTAAACGTTATCAAACTATCACTTAATTTGCATATCCAAGAATTTTGGATATTGAAATTGTGAAGTTCCAGGGGCGAGAGCAGTTGGTATTGCTCGAAAGTCATAGGGACGCGGTTGAGGGGGAGGGGGGGAGATATGGATTTAGAGGGACATCGCAAATATTGGCGCAATATGTTCGCGTCGTTGTGAATTTGTTCACGTTCTAATGAATAGCGTCGCAAATAATTTGCCGTCAATATTGGAGACATCGTGAATCTGACGGCAACACTTTTCGTCAAATACCAAACTTGTTTTTTTGTTTTTGTTTTTTTGGCTTGCCCAAAATGTGGGAGGACTTATCCATCGAACCACCCCAAAGAACAAAATATTATACCGACGATGTGACCTGTCACGTCTCACCTAAACCAAAACAGGATGTGCACGCATACCGCCGGGCAGAAAACGAATTCTAGATCTAATCGTCGTCAGTCGGGTAGTTTCACCTAGCCATGGTTTACAGTGTGCATGGTTGTACTTGTACATACCGATACGCCCCCCAAAAATTCCAATTACGCGATACATTTGATACCAAAGCCCGACATAATTTCTTGCTCCAGTTTTCTCGGTGAATCGCCACAAAACCACCGGCGGCGTTTCTCTTTTCTCTGAGTGGAGTTTGACCTGATGGGATTTTGCAAAAGCTTAGCGGCTTTGCACATTTTCTGACCTTTTTTTGCGGCGGTTTGTGCAGCCAACATCACAGCAAGCTATCCTGCATTTTCTCGGGATGGTTTTATTCGACTATTGTGAATATATATATATCGCCAACATGTAATCTGATGCGAGGCCACAGCTCTTCGTTAACCGTTCATCGGTACATATACAGTACACAGAGAAAAAAAACTCGATTTTGTTTTGCCTATTGTAAGTCGGCCACGCACCACGTTTGTAAACAAAGGTGACATCGTCTATACCTATAATTATATCCCCTCTTTGTCCTAGTCGTTTTTGTTTGTTACCACTCTTTAGCCTATTATGAACAAAACCCATTTATTATATCGTGATTTCTAAGAGATTAATTCCAGGTTATTCTTTCAAACGTGATACACGGCCGAGCGGTTTAGTGCATCGGATTTGTGTTCTGATGGCTGAGTCGTCAGAATGTGGGTTCGAATCCCAACCGCTACCATGGTACTTGTATCCTTGAGCAAGACACTTTACCATAATTGCTTCTCTCCACCCAGGGGTAAATGGGTACCTGTGAGGGCAGAGTTGGTTGTTGTGTTTGATTAGCCCTATATGCGCTGTAATGGCAGCAATTGAGCTGTATACTCCCCAGGGAGCTGAGATGGTTTTCAGGAATGATTTATGAGCCTGATGAGCAGGGGTAATAATATAATGCGCCTTGAGCACCAGTTTGGTGGATACGTGCGCTATATAAGTCCACATTATTATTATTATTATTACAAATAGGCCCCTACGTCACTGCGATAACTCGATGGCGGCGGTTTCTGAATTAGCTCTTCTTTGGTAATAATCAGGTTGAATTACCGTCTCATATAATACAAAATACAACCTTAAGGCCAACTTGTTGAGTTTTCATTTAATCAGGCTTGACACAGTCGAGTGGTTATGCTTTGAGTTGTGGTGCCGATGGACATAAATCTAATTTTGTTGTACAAATGATATTGTCACATTTAAAACATTTGGCAAAGTCATTTTGCGAAGCTGTACAAGCGTAAAATGTTTGAATGAAAAAAAAGAAGCTTGCGTGTCGATTGGTGAAGGATATCCTCTTAATTATTGGAAACCCCTAGTGCAGCACAACTGGGTCGGTATAACGACCATTATTAATGCATACGTGACCCATATTAATGAATCATATATGGCGAACTGATACACTGCTTGAAGGAATCCCAACACAGCAAGGAATATACGACATGACAAGCATGGCCAAAACAGAGCCAGGGCAATATCCTTTAAAAACAACCTGGAAGAGATCGGGTGGAACAAGATGTGGGGGGAAAGGCCGCACAGCATCAAGGAATTAGCGGTACATTACAGGGTATTAGAAAAGCCCGAGGGACTGAGCATACTGTGCAGCCGACCTGAAGATGTGATCTTACGAGTGGCCTCCTAAGTATTCTGAGATGTTCGGACCAAAGTCGAAGGAGAACTGATGTCCAAGAGGCCATGTCCAGAAACCACGTACATGATATGCATCCACTAAGGGTATAACTCGCATTTGGACTGTAACAGGCTCATAACGGAACCCATGGGCCACGGTGTCGGATTCCTAGAGCCCTTTCTCCGTGTTGCTCAAAATGGGCCTAATAACGACCTTATGCAACTGACATGATTCCGAGAATTGGTGTGAAAATAGTGCTGAGAGTTACCGGTTAGTTCGCTAACCGTTTAACCGAATCTTTCACGGTCAGTTAACCGGTTAATCGAAAGTCGACACCTGACGGACACACAAACTAGATCCGCGTCGGCAAATGGCACAATGTGTATAAATTTTCAAATAAAAAGCATCAATAAACTTCCTGCAATGATTGTTGAATAACCAGTGCGGCAAAAAAGAAAGTTTAGAACAACAAAATGGACGGCAAATTTTACCAAAATTACTAATATTGAATGCTAACATCATCTTCCATCAAGTAGTAAACGCTGCCCCACTGAGTCTGTGCATTGTGATTTTCCTATATCTTGTATGTCAGTCAACAATCTTGAATTCTAATATCATCTTTCACCAATTGTAAACACCGAGTTTGCGCATTGTGATTTTCCTTTGCGGTCATATTCTAATAGGGATTATTATCGGTCTTTGTTTCTGACATCATCTTTCACCATTAATAGTAAACGGTGTACACTGAGGTTTGCTTACTGTTTATATTAAGCATATCCCATACATACACGAAAATGTTTTCAATTCATGCAACTGTTTCCGTTTACCCCAGCCAAAACAGCATCTCTTTTTCATTATTTATATCATTTTCTTATCTCTTTCTTTTCATTTTGGAACTTAAGAATTGTCATCGACACCCCCATCACATCCAAGCTTGATACAAACATATGAAGCCATGCAAACACAAAATAGTGACGTCAAATTGACGTCGGTGTAAATTCTGAAATGCCGCGTACATGCACAGAACCTGATTGACTGTGGGGAAAGGCAACACGATGTTATCGGTATTGTATTGAAATATGTGTTACTCTTGATCACAATAATATTCATAATCATTTTTAGACGAGGCTGCATTTTAAATATAGGCCATATGCCATTATATTCATATAGAAATGTATGCATAGGTACGGTTTGTAGGCAATTACTGTTTCGCCAATTTTTTCCTTTATACATAGTTACACTCACTGGCCATAAGTATTGCAACACACACCAAAGTTCAGTTTGGAGAACTGTGTTACAATAATTTATTTTATTTTATTTACACTACTTAAGACTTCTTGAAAGTGCCTGTGTTTTGAAGTCAATGTTCTTTTTTACTGTTCTTGCTCGGAAATTATGTAATACACGATCGATGAAATCGGATTAAATGATCATCTCACCCGTTACTGTAAAGTGCTAATTTTAAGCATGTTGCAATACTTTTGGCCAGTGAGTGTACAAAGTTTAATGCCTACAAAATAAAATCCTCGATCATGCAGGCTGTGTACGGTATCCAACATGAATAAAAAACTGGGCACACCATGATCCTTAAATGATGATAATGAATAACCAAAAATAAGAACTTGATTTATAAATAAGTTAAATCCGTAATACTAGTGTTGGCAAAGGCCAACATCATAGAGTGTCTAGTCATCGGACTGTTCCGGTAGAATCAGAATGTGGGTTCGAATCCAAGCCTGACCGGTCGCGGCGCTTGTGTCCTTGAGCGGGACACTTCGTCCTTCGGAAGGGACGTTAAGACGTAGGTCCCGTGTACGGGATTGTTAAAGTAATGGACGTCACTCAGAATCCAGAACTTATCGTGGAAGAGTAGGGGTTTACCCCCGGTGTTTCTGGTTCACATAACAAGCGCCCTTGTTTACAGGTTTCCTCAGGCTTCTGAGCTACAGTGCTTAAGTGTGCTTTTGAGGCATCCTTGATTTCATTTCCAGAAATGTATATAATACAAAAATAATATGTAATAAAAATATGAACAGAAAAGGTACGAATATAAATTTTAATTGTTATGTCGTTTATGTGGCCAAAGCACTTTCTCTGAATAGACCAGTGAAGAGTTGTAGTCTACTGAAAATTGCAAAAACGAAATTTGAATCATTGAGGTTTATTATTTCTTCATCAAAATAATAGCAATTCGTGGACTTCCGGTCTGTTTGTCTCATACGAGTTACCTTCTCATTACAATGTTGACATGAAACGAGCACTTCTTCAAAATATTAGCGTTTTACTCTTAACCTTACCCATACCATAGACGAGTAACATAAAATAAATGACATAAACTGATAATACAACCATGTACAGGATATTCCCGCGAAGGATTTCAAGCCGGAGGCGAGAGTGGGAGGATTCAATACACCGAACGTAATTTTGCTAAGGAGATAAAAGCCTACAAATGTCATTTCGGTTCAACTTGCCTAAGCAATTATTTGAAAGATTATTGGAACAATTTTCCAACAATTTAAAAGTCTGCACTGAAATACTGACGCATTCATTATTTTTGTATGCAATAAACAGTTATCTTGCCACTACTAATAAAATTAATACCCTTGCCTTATTTGCTACAAATAATAAAATGTTGAAAACCGTAATTCGGTTCACTATAAAGTTTTTTTAGTACAAAAATATATGGCCAAACTGAAATATAAAAGTCACTCCAACAAGCAGGTTAGACCATCTATGGTTAGACACACTGCGTCAATTACATGATGAAGTCATGCAGACGGGTACTGTTAAAATGTGATAGTTATAATCAGATATATGTAACACATGTTGTACATAACGGGCCCTATCGAGAAATGCAATCATCAGTCTTAGTCGATCAGGTTCTACACTTGTAGGCATATATAAGGGTTATACTCGTTAAATTGCCATCATGCGTCAAGTTAGATACCGTGTCAATTGCATGATAAAGTATTATATCAATTATATGTTTAACACATGTTGTACATATCGGGCCTTATTGCCAACTACAATCACCAGTCAGTGTCGATCACACTCTATAGGCCTACATGCAAAGGTGCTGGTTACCCTGCGTCAAGTTAGATAAACGTATTACATGATAAAGTCGTGCAGGCTGGTAAAAGGGTACTGTCACATGTAATAGTCAATCAGATATGTAAACACATAATGCTGCACATATCGGTCCCCATCGTTAAATGCAATCATCTGTCAGAGTCGATCACACAATTATTCTGTACATGCTATCGATGCTATCTCATTTAGTCACCCTGCGTCAATCAGAGGTGATACAGTCATATTGCACCATTTTCATGTATACTTTACTCGATAAGATGTTGGCCCAAGTGTCATGCATGCAATGGCATGGCCATTATTATACGTAAAACAGTCAGTCGATGGGGATGTATATTATCATGCATGAAGAGCCCAAATCATTCGATATATCGATATGATTAAATAGGTCTATACAATTATGATGATATGCATGTAGGGACCTACATAAATAGATTTCCCATATCAATCAAATTAAATACAACGTAAGGGCCGAATAAACTTATGAAAGTATAGTGACCTAGGCGTACTCTTTAAATAGTCACTCATATGTAACAAACGTCATGCATGTAGACATGAAATGGTCACTCAGATGTATTACACACTATGCATTCAGACATGAAATAGTTACTAATACGGTAACACGTCATGCGTGTTGAACTATGATGACATTCAATTCACTCAGACGTAATACACGTCATACATGTAATTGAAATAGTCATACAGGCGTAATACACGTCAAGCATGTAGGAATCTACTCATGAAAGAGTGCTTAGACGCAGTACTTAGACATGAAATAGTCACTAAGACGTAATACATGTACTACATGTGAATGTACTGGAAACGGTCACACAGTTGTAATACACGCCATGCATGCAGCTATGAAATAGTCACAGACGTAATACACGCCATGATCGTAGACATTAAATAGTTACTAAGACGTAATACACGCCATGCATGTACTGGAAACAGTCACACAGTTGTAATACACGCCATGCATGCAGCTATGAAATAGTCACAGACGTAATACACGCCATGATCGTCATAGGCGTACGGGCGAAATTTTGTAGGGGGGGCTGAACATAAATTGCCCGAATGAGATGACGTCATTTCGATGACGTCATAATCATCTCGCGATATTACTATTAAATATGAAGCCCCCTGAAGAACACGGATTGCCATTGTTATTCCTGAGCGATACATATGTTAGGGAACGAGAAACAGTTATCTTTGGTAGAGCAGTGCTCTAAGAGCAGGGAAACTGGCAACTTTATCAATTGACAATTCACAATTGTACATTATTTACCAAAAATATTACTGTTTTATAGACAATTTCTCGATTTCACTCATTTCCGACCCAACCAAGGCTATCGCATCAACCATGGGCTCCTTCTCAAACGTGTCTTTCTCCAGGGCTACCGGTATCTGATTTGACTCGGGGACGGCCAAACCATCGGCGTGAGTCGCATGACTGCCGGTCCGTTCGGGCTCTCCAACGACCAGGTCAGCGTGTTTGTGTGCTGCACCACTTTCAGTTTCAGCACTTTGGACGAAGAAACCGCTTATTTTTGCCTGGGTTGAATCTGATGAATCCGGTACTGGATGACATATTACTTTTCTACCATTGTGAACTACCCGAAAATGTCTCTCTTTATAGTCACTGTCAAATTCCTTCTCGCATTCCTCTCATTTAACACGGTGTCGATAAGATCGTTTACGAGACTTTGACGGTAACATAATTAGTATTGACGAATGACGGTTAAATCACCAGTAGTTGAAGTCGTTCAAGTCGAAGAAATCAGAAAGAGAAATGTAATACAACGTCGTGAGCCAAGCATGTCTCAGAGGTGTTAGGGTCATGAGTCTGGCTTTTCCCGTTGTAACCAATCAGATTTTGAGATTTAATTGTAAAGCTCACCGCATGAAACCACAGACAGACTAAGACTAACCGCCTAGCCCGGCTATCGGGCTATATGGCGGTAATTTCTGTCATCACTCTCTGATATGACAATAATTTCTGTCATCACGTCTCTGATATATTCAATAGCGCCATGGTGGTATGTAGGTTTGTGTTAATTGAGAAAATGACGAATAAATTGGCCACAGATCCGCGGTTAATCTGTCACGCTAAAACTGACAGACAATACCATTTTTGCCCGAATGATTTTGCCCGAATGGCAATACCATTTTTGCCCGAATGGCTTAACTTTCATAGGGCTGGGGCTGCAGCCCCCCCAGCCCCCCCGTCCCATACGCCTATGATGATCGTAGACATTAAATAGTTACTTAGTCGTAATACACGTCATGCATGTAAACATTAAATAGTCACTAAGACGTAATACACGCCATGCATGTACTGGAAACAGTCACACAGTTGTAATACACGCCATGCATGCAGCTATGAAAATAGTCACTTAGACGTAATACACGTCATGATCGTAGACATTATTATAGTTACTAAGTCGTAATACACGCCATGCATGTACTCTTTACCCAATAAAAATAGGTACCTGTCAGGGGTATGTATGCTGTATTTGATAGCTACTAGGCAGCACAGCTGTATGCCAAGTAAGTTAAAAGGTTTTAGGATTTATATTGGCCCAATAACCAGGGGGTAATCGTGTAAAGCGCTTAGGGTATCACATCGTGAAAGATTTTCGCACTATATAACACTCTAATATGATTACATTATTATTATATTATTACTATTATGGACCTAGCTATAACCTCGTACATGATGCCGTAGGTATGCCGGGGACTAAGTCATCCAACTTTCAAATCTGCATTGAAGATAAATACTTGTTTCATGACGATTCTCCATTTATTTTTGATATAAAAATCAATATAAAAAATACAATTGACGTGTTAAAAAACATAATAATAGGCACGACATCTGAACTGAATCATTTCAATCATTTCACTTTTGTCAAATCACGCCCCTGTTAATATCACCAGGTACTATCTGAAATTGCTTATATAGTTCAGATAGTACTTGGTGATATTAACAGGGGCGTGATTTGACAAAAGTGAAAAATCCTGAAAAATGGGTAGCGGGCCTGGGTCTCCCTTTAGTTTAGAGGACAAAGCCCCCTGAACCTCCTGGGTGTTTAATTTTGGACTCGATTTACAGACTCTCCACATCCCCTTAAACAAGAAACTAGAGGTTTGGACACAATACAGGCTACTTCTTTCTTTTCCTTGGTGGCTACTTCTCTTCTTTCAAGAAGATTTTGAGGCAAAGGGAGATTTGTAAAAATATCCTGAAATCAGGTAAAATTCTCGGAAATCACAGGCCTGTTGTCTTCACATTTTACTCTGAGGCACTAATTTGTTTTATAACAAGGCACTCATTTTTTTAATAATAATACTGTGAATGGATGGTTAGTACAAGAACAACGTTATTACAGAGAACGTGTTTATCTGCTATATACTTGAGATCTGTCTCAGAAGGCTGACGTATTTCCCTTATGGGTTAAATGTATTTGCTGTTTGGTCTTCTATTCAGAAGCAAATGCATTGAGAGTGTTCAGATGAGCAGCGGAGTTTATTATCCACCCGCTTTTATCACAATACACCTGGTGTATTAAAGCCCCACGCTGGGGACGGTCAATGTCCAGCCATTTCAGGTCCATGACGTTCAGATATAAACACAATGAAGATTCCTTCAACTGGGCAATTCTGATTATTCGTGGCGATATTATCTATCTTCACTTCCGTAAGTTCCGTACACATCACCTGTCACAGGTGTTTTATATGATTGTATTAATAACCACAGATAAAATCCTGCTATATAGAATGCATGCACTTAGGCCTACTACTAAAACAAGAAAATATGAGATATCTATCAGTGAATAAGTATGTTTCAGGGTCGCCTATGGGTCTCAAAAAAATTGTAAAACTGCAATGCTCTAGTCTTAGTCATATTTTTAAAGGGAGAATATTTGGTTATTACGGTTCTTTCATCTTTTAAGAGAAAAAAACTGGAAATGGGGAAAGATTTCATGAAACTCACGGCTTGCTGCAAGCTGTGGCACACACACCATTCAGCAAAATGGGGGTACTTTTGTTAAAGAAAGAAAATATTTTGAAACATCAAATTTCAATGATTTTTAAAAATAATTATAAACAGATTATTGAAATAATGAAATTCACAACCTCTATCTATAATTCCATTTGAGCCTAAGGTTTAATTTCGGCATTAGAAAAAAAAACTGTAAACTATGGTGCATTTTGAAGATAATGGCATGTTTCCAAAAGTGCACAGGCTGATGGATTTTGGAGGATTCAGGAAGGTTCCTAGCCAGAATAACTGGGGGTTAGGGTTAAAGAAGGTTCCTAGCCAGAATAACTAGGGGGTTAGGGTTAAAGAAGGTTCCTAGCCAGAATACCTATAGGTTAAAGAAGGTTCCTAGCCAGAATAACTGGGGGTTAGGGTTAAAGAAGGTTCCTAGCCAGAATACCTATAAGGGGTTAGGGTTAAAGAAGGTTCCTAGCCAGAATAACTAGGGGGTTAGGGTTAAAGAAGGTTCCTAGCCAGAATACCTATAGGGGGTTAGGGTTAAAGAAGGTTCCTAGCCAGAATACCTATAAGGGGTTAGGGTTAAAAAAGGTTCCTAGCCAGAATACCTCGGGGTTAGGGTTAATGTAGAGAAATCTACATTGACACTACTAAAACACAGCGATTTTGACTATAAGTAATCAAGGATAGATCTTTTACATGGAAGTATGTCCAAATTATCAGCTAAAAGCTGCTAGCAATATTATTTTCCTACACAAGTCCTGCTCTAATAATTATGTGTGTTGAGTATTTCTATTTCTATTTCTATGCTTGAACTCGTTGAAAGCCTGTTCAGCAACTTAACGAGGATTGTGGTGTGGTGCCTCAAAATGGTGGACACATGTGCAACGTGCTCTCTATATGATATGTGGTGCAAGTAAAAATCCGCTCCTATCTTTAGGCACTGATGGATCCCTTGAACCGCTCCATTGTGGGCAGTTCAATGATGTTTTTTGGGGGAGCGCATCCCAGTCACGCAGAGTTCTTGGGAAGAAACTTTGTTTGTAGCTGTCTGAATTGGAGCTGAGTCGCATTAATCTGTGTTGTTGCTGTTGCTGTTGCTGTTGCCATTGATGTGCGGAGTCTTGGCTGAATATAGTCTGGGATTGGTATGGTGATTTGTTTGTTGATGGCTTTGTAGAGCATTGTTAAGCGGGCTTGCCTGCGTCTCTCCTCCAAAAGTGGGAGTCCGAGTGCTTCTCTCATTGCGTTGACACTGGCATCCTGTTGGTAGTTCCCGCATATAAAGCAAAATACTAAAACAAAAATTTTAAAATAATAAAATTGAAATATACAAGAGCGAATCTTCGACAAGGAGGCACCCAGACTTGTATATTTTTGTTCCACCATGATCACAATATTATGATTTGAAGCTTTGCACGGTGGAGCGGATGAGATCAAATATATAATACGGATTGCGGATAACACCATGTGAATTAATCATCTTTTCTACGAAGACATGTGGCTCTGGAAAGAACCAGTAATAAAGATAGATCTTGACATTTTCAAAGATGCTTTGTACTCTGATCCTGTTAATAGCCAGACTTTAACCCAGTGGCGGCGCCAGCCTAAACGAATGCGGGTAGGGCAAGTCAGGAGTAAACATATAAATCCGTTTATCAAAATAAGATTTTTCTATTTATTTATTTTTTGGGTAAATAATTATGAAGCAGAAATCTAGGCGGTTTAAAAGGTATACACAGTGTTTGGATTTCTTAAAACAGTTTTGTTTTTACACAATCGAATTAAAGTGTATCCTTTTTAGAAGGATTTCGTCAACCTCGTCCCTTGTTTTTACCTCCTTCTCACTACTTAGACCCTGGGCCCAATTTCGTAGATCTGCTAACCAGCTTACTGTACGTTTTTCATTTCATACCGCTGCTAACCGTTAAGCATAGAGAAAGGCACGCTAACTTACCGGCCGTTATTGCTAGCAAATAAGTGACGCAACAATACAAATCCATGGTGAATGCGCACGGGCTGCTCTAAATTTTCTTGCTGACCTGTGAAATATGCTTATGCTTCAAAAACAATTTCTTCTGTAGTTAGCTTACCGGTAAGCAGCGCTATGAAATGAAAACGTACAAAAAACGTACAAAAATCGGCTGCTTAACGGCTCTATGAAATCGGGCTCTGGTGGGAATTTCAACAGCGCTGATTGGTTACTGCAATATGCGCGTAGGCGATCATTGGCTGGCGGAAGTACACGCGCTTGTTGTACATAATTATCGTGTGCTTAAAGTGTACGCACAATGCACACTCTTGACGCTAGCCTGAACATCTGACGTCACGCTTTGAGGCTTGTGAATAACGCCTGACACCGTCCGTGCGGCCGCCGTGTTTGTTTCCCGGAGGCGTATTTTGTTTTTACACCGCAGCGACGGGTTTTGTGCAGTAAAAGTGCCAATTCCGGTCTTGAGAGAGAGACTACGAAACCCTAGGCGCGCGACGATAGAAAACTCCAAGCTGCAGTCGACCATGGCGCTCTGCAGTGGAACTCATGGAGCCATTCCCTCTCCGTTGATGGTAGGTTTTTTTTCCGTGTCGAAATTCCCTTCGCGCGCATGCGTGCTGAATGGGTTCATAGTCTTGACACAAGGGCGAAATGCGCACAAAACCCGTCGCTGCGGTGTAAAAAAAAAAAACGCTTCCCAGAGATTCAACTTTGACCTTGGTTCAAAGCGTGACGTCAGATCGTCAACAAAACGTATCCAATGAAATCCCTTGAATGATGAGTCAGGAGTCTGTCTTTATTCTTGAGGACAAAGACAGGGAACCAGTTTACCTTAACGCCTATGATCAAGTCAACGGGTGTTTTTTTTTAACTGCTAGCTCTAGAGGGCTATGATGTGAACTGAGTCGATACACCGATAAATTGTCAACATTTCCATCAATGTCAGACAAAACTTCCGCTACTATATTAATCAGAAGAGTCTGTATAATATAAGGTGTCAAAGTCCACGTCGGACGTTCTTAATCAATGACTCTTTATTTCAATATGTCCGGACGACAAACCAGTATACTCTTAGGACATACCGGTACAATTTGTAAATTTGTTTACTGTTACCCACAACATATAGCAAATTACGCCGTCCCCAATATATATATATTTAAAAAAAATAACAATTAAGGCAAAAACTGTTATACCTACAAGTTATTTGAAACACTTCAGTTTTCCTTTAAAGGGCTTTGCGGCAGCAAATGTGCAAATAATGCTTGACATTCAATAACAAGATCGGATGCAATGTAGGCTATATCTATAGGTACGGAGAGATATTTATACCTATATATCAACCTTATTTTTAGATATACATTAATCGTAATAAATGACCAAATGCTTTTAACAGAGATTGGCAATTGCAAATTTGTGTAACCATTACGTTGGATACTTAAAATGACAATGATTTATCAACAGCATAATAGAGTATCTTGTTGGCAAGTCGATATGCGTATTGGTAGTGTAGGTGTATTATAGTACTCACTACTTCCGATTCCAAAGCTGGCATAGCTTTGTGTGTAGTTTAACCTAAATCCCTTAATTTTAACGTTCAATCGGTTCTTGAGGATTTAGGGTCTTTACAACTCATATGTTAAATGGGGTGTCGTGCCCGAGCGGTCTAGCTTACCGGATTCAAGTTCTGGTGTTAGCAACATAATGTGGGTTCGAATCACGGCCGTGACACTTGTGTCCTTGAGCAAGACACTTAATCATAATTGCTTCTCTCCACCCAGGGGTTAAATGGGTACCTGTGAAGGCAGAGTTGGTTTGCTCTATATGCGCTAGAAATGGCAGCAATTGAGCTGTATACTCCCCAGGGAGCTGAGATTGTTTCAGGAATGATTTATGAGCCTTATGAGCCTTATGAGCAGGGATAATAATATAATGCGCCTTGAGCACCACTTAGTTGGTGGATACGTGCGCTACATAAATCCACACATTATTATTATTATTATTAACTACCAAGCTTGCTAATTTCTTGCGTAAACCCTAAAAGAAAAGAGTGGTCAATGGGCTTCTGATGATCGTTGGAGCCAGCACAGGCGAAGTGGGCGTGGTTTATGTTGAAATTACGTCACACTTACGAACAGGATTGTAAAATTAATATTAATTGTGTATAAACCGTTCGCAAGTTTACCCGATATTCCTCCCCCACCCCCGACAAAAACCACCAAAATCAACTAACTAAACGAAAATGTTCAGCGGTATTTGTAAACACTTTATGTTGAATTTTTGAAGAGCTTTCCAACTATGTACAGCTGGTACTTTGACATAAACGTTTTAATATTCATCGTCAGTAAAGAATCCCTGAGCGTTAATGGTCCGTGGACTAACTTTTACGAACTAACCTTACCTGAACAAAATGCTGATGCGAATGTTTCGATAATCGCCGTGGCTAGAGTTACAAGACTAAGTATAAGAAAGAGGGTCCAATAGCACGAATGAGAGGGTCCATTAGCACGAATGAGAGGGTCCAATAGCACGAATGAGAGGGTCCAATAGCACTAATATGAAGAGGATCGCCCCCAGATCCTATGTTCAGTATATACCGAGAGCTTAAAACCATAACTGGGTATGTCCACTTCCTGTGAGATGGAGAAGCGACCCTGAGTCCAGACCAAATTGCCCAGTAAGCACAAGATCGCTGTGCATGGAAGAAACTGCATGGATGATGATGATGTCCACTTTTGCCTAAAATGTGTTATGTGAGTTTCTGATTTTTCAAAAAGATTCAAACTTTTAAACTCAAAATGCCGATTTTGGACACAACCAGTTCTGGTTTTAAGCCCTAGATATATAATCAGCTTAAAGAGATCAGCTTAAGACTGAACTTCAAACCGTTGGCCGTATTTCTTATAAATTAAAACCAAGGAAATCAATAAAAGTGTTTATACATTTGGCAACATCAGTTATTTGTCCTTTTGGAAGAATACATCTTTTTAAATAATGAACAATAATTGACGATCTCACATTAAAGGAATTAAAGTTTGTCGCGCGGTCTTTAACGCTGGTTAATAAACACGCACAAAACAGGTCATTATCCCGCGGTAAAGACCAAGCAACAAACCTGGACTCCCATTCATAAATGCCCGTATCGATTTCGTCTTCAAAATGTAATAATAAAGCCGAAAATAACAGAAATGGGCAAATTCGCGTTTTGGGGATGCACGAAATACTTTCAAAGAACACCGGTCAGCGTGATGCAAAGCAATCTTCGTCACTCTGATTGGGTACAAATGCGCGTTGCGCGTCGCACGCCGGCTAAATAGAACAGATGGCGCATACGCGCTGCTCTAAATTTGATAAGCCATGTCTTTACCATCCGTTAATACACCCCCACGTTTTGTCCAATCAGATTGTCTAAACTATCTTGGGCATTTGTGTGTGTGAGTGAGTGAGTGAGTGAGTGAGTGAGTGAGTGAGTGAGTGAGTGAGTGAGTGAGTGAGTGAGTGAGTGAGTGAGTGAGTGAGTGAGTGAGTGAGTGGGTGGGTGGGTGGGTGAGTGAGTGAGTGAGTGAGTGAGTGAGTGAGTGAGTGAGTGAGTGAGTGAGTGAGTGAGTGAGTGAGTGAGTGAGTGAGTGAGTGAGTGAGAGAGAGAGAGAGAGAGAGAGAGAGAGAGAGAGACTTTTTTTGACTTTTCAAAGAAAACTTTATTTACAAAGCAGAACAATACAAAATGTACAAATTACAGAAAACAATGTTTTACCAAAATTAGTGGTTTACCAATATTACTGTAAAAGTAACTAAATTCGGTTAACGAAGGTAATAACAAAAATACATTTTATAATGAAAGACAAAAACATTTATAGATCAAAAAACAATCGAAAAAAAACAAAAGGTTGAGTGGAAGAAAAGAAAAAAGCTCCTCTAAAAGGGAGACTGCAAGCACCATGGTGTAAGCAGACTCCCCTGAAGATCCCCGGGGTGGGGAGCCACTGGCATTACTGGTGTGGGTCTTAAACCCACTCCAGCGGCTCCCAAAGAGAAAAGGAAAAAGAGAAGAAAAAGAAAGGAGCAGAGAGAGGACCCCACTCGTGAACAGTAGCATACGCTTTGCCTCCAATCAGAGAGAGATTGGAGTAGCTGTTCACAAGGTGGGTCGAAAAAGGGGGAGAGGTGGACCGAGAGGGATCAGGCAGAGAGAGAGAGAAGAGAGAGACTTTTCAAATATAATCTTTATTTCACAAACATTTTTAGAAACCAAACATTACAGAAAATGACATTGTATAAATTGTGATAAAAAATAAAACTATGAAAGGCACATTCTGTTAAAAATTCCAGTGAAGTAATAGATACAATATTATATAGATGAAAAAGGATTTTTTGTTAAAAAGGAAAGCTGGTGTATTATAACAAAAACAATGTTTCAGTAAAATGTACATGATCGAGATATAA
Organism: Zoroaster sp. YZ-2022; assembly: GCA_029582265.1. Taxonomy (NCBI): domain Eukaryota; kingdom Metazoa; phylum Echinodermata; class Asteroidea; order Forcipulatida; family Zoroasteridae; genus Zoroaster; species Zoroaster sp. YZ-2022. The sequence continues at coordinate 6,855,646 of CM055819.1, forward strand.
AATTACAAATGGTTGAGTAAAAATTATAGGGATGAGAACATTACAGGAATAAATTATATCAGATAAGAAATATTGAATATAAGCAAATATGACTTTTTGTTTAAAATGAAGGAGATATAAAATGTTTGATTTTAAATAAAGGTACATTGAATAGATGAAAAGGCACAGTCAAAAAACAAGAAAACACAAGAAAGGCTTTGTGATTTTTTAAAAAAAAATTGAATAATTTTTTTTTAGGTGTTTGGGTTGGTGCCCAAACACCTCTTGATATTGTTCGGTTTATTTTTTTTCTTCTTCTTCTTCTCTTTAAGAATTATCCAGAGACAAAAACATAGTTACAGAGTTCACAGAACCTTAAAACTTCACACATAGTTAGACCTTAACATGTAGTTTTATGTCAAATTGTGACGTCATAGTGTGATCATCAGATATCGAATTACACAAAATCAAAGTTTAATATTTTCAAAAAATCATATCTCATGAAACACAAACGATATTTTCACAGTCTTTGCATCATGTTATAGATCTTTAATTATGTGATTTTTCGTACACAGACGTGACCCCAATCCGACCTCTGCTTCCGGTCGAAACCGGAAGTTGAAAATTTCAAAAAATTCAAAAAATCATATCTCATGAACCACAGAAAATATTTTCACAATCTTTGCATCATCTTAAAGACCTTGAACTATGTCACATTTCTTACACAGACATGACCCCAATTTGACCTCTCCTTCCGGTCGAAAACAGAAGTTTAAATGAACGACTATTCAGAAGCACAGCCATACTGACGTTCTCTTACACACAGACATATCGGCCTATATTGTGTGTATATGCATTATCTAATTAGAATAGAATAGTTCGAGTTTACGAAGACCGCGCAGGTCATGACCTGCCATGCATGCACGCGCACAGTATAGTACCATGCAGCAGCAAAAACAATGGCTTCCCTGAGTGTCGGGCCCGTCTGCAGAAAATGCGTCGCAGAAAATGTACTAATTTAGCATGGAATCCAAATTGTTATCATTTTTGGAGATGAGTTGGACAAAAGATTCTTTCATGTGCAAGTGGATGGAAGAAATAGACGGTATTGTTGAGTGTGATATTGCCAATGTCTAAGCGTTAGGGCTGTTGGAGCTAACGTACATAACATACGTCGCAGCTATCGTTTTTGATTACAGGTAATGTAGGAATTAATTTTAAAAATTTGAAAAATATCTGGACTAATCAGACTACATATATTTTGTAAAAATAGTTGGACTTAGGCCTATATGAAAATATCCTTGACAATTTAACTTATGTCTTCAGACTTTTAATATCTCATTGTGATCTGTCCTCAGTATCGTGTAGTGACAATTAAAAAAATAAGATCATTCCTGGTGATTATTTTCAATAGTTACCATGTTAATACCTTGACCAACAAAATAAACTATAACCCTAACCACCCCAAATCCATCAAAATTCTGAAAGGGGCATTTTTTTGGGAAAAAAATCAGCACTGTTGAAAAATGGGATCTTTATAATGGAGTTTTATCAGATACTTAAAAGTAATACTACATGTATTGTAGTTGCACAAACATAACTTTGTACATGAGCCAAGAATATTCAACCTTTGGCGGTGTAAATAAGCATGGAAATGAACTTCAAGCTGAACTAAAGTTTTGGGTTATTTTTTCATAGTGTATACAATGAAGACATATACTTCACATTATTCCAGGATATTTATTTCATGAAAAATCAGCCATTTTGCTATACGATGAATTCCTCAGTCATGTCAGTCTGATGTCGTAAACTCCACAATTAGTGACCAACACAGTCATTTGTACATGCGCAGTGGCAACTATAATAGGATCCTTCTATTTTCTGAAGGGGAGGATTTTTTAGAAGGGAAATAAAAGTGGATTTTAAAGATAGTTTTCGCTTTCTGTACCACCAAAAATCGCCAAAAAACTGGCAAGTTTCGTGATTGTGGATTTATATATTAGCAATTTACATGTAATGATCTATTAAACTGTTTCCACGCTCATGCCTGATATGTGTCACAAAACTCAATTTCTGAACACATTTTCATTGCACACCCCGTGGTCAAGTCACACGCCGAACTTCGAACTCCCGTAGCCATAGTCTCTTGTCAAGTCGCACTTGGCACCACGAATGCAAATTTTGTCATGAAACCTTTCTGAAGAGAAAACCATATTTACCAACTTCAAACTTAATTCGGTTGGAGGAATTTAAAATTATATGGGATGACTGAACCGGAAGTTAATGTATTCAGCACATTATATGTTATTTTCATTATATATAATAAAAACACATATCTCCTGAAGTAACTCTTGTTATTTTTAGGTGTTCGAGCGACAGCCATAGACAATAGACTAAATTAATGTATTTTTAAACAACTTTAGGTGATGACGCCATAACATGATGAATCCCCAAACACCTCGAGTTTGTTTTTAACAAACTCTATACCTCTAGTTTTTTTTGGGTTTGTTTAATACGAAACGCGGTTAAAAAAGCCACGTCAACTCACCATTAACAGTTTTAACTAATGCATTTTTTGGAGACCATTTTGTTTCAAATTCGTTGAGATTACAGTTAAGTTTAAAATAATGAAAATCAAATAATATTTTGTTTTTTAAACGGTGTTGCCAAATTAAACTGGGATTTACAAATTGGGACGTTCTATAAAGAGAGAGAGAGAGAGAGAGAGAGAGAGAGAGAGAGAGAGAGAGAGAGAGAGAGAGAGAGAGAGAGAGAGAGAGAGAGAGAGAGAGAGAGAACGGTACATCATTGGTATACCTGACAAAATTGCTTTTGTGAGTTGGAGAGAGAGAGGGAGAGTATTGAGTGGTACAAAGGTTACCCTTTTTTCTGATACACAGCCTCGGGAAACAATGAACTTGCAGGTGCATGGATTCACATGACAGTCAGTGATTGGACATCGACGTTATTGATTGGAATACCCCTAATACCAGCGCCTCTAGCGTCACCACGTTGTTTATAATACATACGTATATAAAAAGGGCAATGCCTGTGGACAGTGTGGACGACAATCGACCTTTAAACAAAACGTCATTACGGTAGGCCAAACCCTCCATGATCATAGATAGGCCTATTCTTAAAAATCAATTACAGGTTATAATTGCCTATTTCAACAATAACGTGAAATTGGTTGATATTTTATGAAGTCAAAACTGTTTACGGTGACACCATGTAGGCCTACAAATTCTCTTTTGAGTAGTAACTAGTTCTGAAAGAACCGGTTGGTTACAACTCAACGTTTCGATCAGTGTGCTCTGATCGTCTTCAGGAGAATGGGATATTCTAGTGCATAGTGTATAATACGTGTTTCTTTAAAAGACATGTTCAGCACATACATGTATGTAGACCCTATAGGACTAAACTATTACTTTGTTGACAGCAAGCTATTACTCCTCCCGTTCGCAAACAAGATTTCCACCCACGCCTGCATGCAAATTTAAGGGTCTAAATGTTGACGAAAATTACTAAGAGATTTCACCGGAAACACACGTACTTTGGCAACCCACACTTAACTTCTGCGTCAACAGCCTGCCAAATTGATGTTAATTAAGCGACAACTTGAAATTAGTCTTCCCTACCACGATCTTGACATTTGGGTGTCCAATTCGCCAGTGATTATAAAGCATAATAGGTGTTCCCATGCGTTATATTATAACGCATGGGAACACCTTGGTACAGCAGGCATATATAGGCCTACGTGATGCATTAACTCACGCTTATGTACATGCGAATGTACCGTATTTCTAGTATAAACCAACATGGTCGGGTGGGTCAATTATGTTATATATAGTGAACGTTATAAAGAAACAGTACACAGGTGACATAACATTATAACAAGAACATGCACAATTTCCGACTTAAGTAACATGCTTGACCATACGGTCCCTAAAGATTTCTTTGACCAAAATGGTCATCTTCAAAGTAGAAGCAAAATTAATTCCCGTCTTAGTGTTTGCTCACGGGTTGTGGCCAATCATAATAAATAAGGGAACGAACGTTGTTTTTTTCCAATGAGGCCTTGGACACTCATTTAAGAACGCTGGTAGTGTCGTGGCCGAAGGCTTAAATCCGCATTAAGGACAACAAAGCTTTAACCTTTAATTCCCGTTAATAAATGCCGCTCGTCAAATTGCCCTCTGTTGATACATAACAAGCATCTTTAAAATTGACCGTCCTAATTCCCTCCCCAGCACAGAATGATATTGTCAAACCGACTTGTTGTTGGCAATTGGAGCATCATTACCTATACTCCTAATAGGTTATTCGTCTTGATCTGTTCTTCAGATGGTATTCCTTACTGATTTTATAATAGTATTTATACACACTGTATACGGCGATTTCAAATTGAACGCTACTGTAGTTCCATGTAGGGTTGTGCCGAATAACCGAATATTCAAATATTCGATCGGTGGTTCAAATATCCGGTTGTTATTCGAAGAAAAAAATGCAGCTTCCGCAGAAAATAAAGTTTACGTAATTTTTTTATTATTTTTATTTTTGTTTTCTTATTGGAATTTCCATCATTATCCCCCTCCATCATCCCCTCGTCTACATTTGCAAGCCCATCCTATTCACAATGTTATTTGCGTGGTGTAGGCCAGGCTATGTCAAGCCTTATCTATCGTGCGTGCTCGTTGTATCACGTGGCACAATTACAATCGACAGCCTTCGAATATCGAATATTCGATCGAAATCAAAATCCGAATATCCGGTTACCAAATTATTCGAAAACACACTGTATACGGCGATTTCAAATTGAACGCTACTGTAGTTCCATGTAGGGTTGTGCCGAATAACCGAATATTCAAATATTCGATCGGTGGTTCAAATATCCGGTTGTTATTCGAAGAAAAAAATGCAGCTTCCGCAGAAAATAAAGTTTACGTAATTTTTTTATTATTTTTATTTTTGTTTTCTTATTGGAATTTCCATCATTATCCCCCTCCATCATCCCCTCGTCTACATTTGCAAGCCCATCCTATTCACAATGTTATTTGCGTGGTGTAGGCCAGGCTATGTCAAGCCTTATCTATCGTGCGTGCTCGTTGTATCACGTGGCACAATTACAATCGACAGCCTTCGAATATCGAATATTCGATCGAAATCAAAATCCGAATATCCGGTTACCAAATTATTCGAAAACACACAGTCCCAGTTCCATGTACAAATTAATAAATTGAATGCATAAACCCATCCAATTTGAATTAAGGCCGAACAAAAAATGTTTCCGGTTTCTGGACTTCATGGTCTCGTCGGCTTTTTTTTTTTTGTAGTCTTCTTTTTTGGGGGGGCTATGAAACGATTTTTGGACTAAGAGGTAGAATTTTTTCAGAAATTGCCGAGGCAGATACATGTGAATGGTAAAATAATGAACATATGGATATTAATTACCGGTATATATTATCACTGAATTGCTTGCTACTGTCACGGTCTGGCAGGTGCGTGTATAATTGATAGTTAGCCAGTCATGGATGACGTCAACTCCAATGGCATTCAGACAATTACTTGATGTGCCTTGAAGCATCTATGGGCGTCAGTGGGATTTGTAGGGTGTTTGTTTCGGACAAGTTCAGCATTGATCATCACATGCGTATTAAAAGTATATAGCCAGCTGTATATTGGGCAGTCTGATTTCTGTCTTTATAATCTTATGTTGTGGTAAGGCCATCACAAATTAAATCTTAAACAGTAGCATATCCATGCGGCCAACGGGCTCTTGTCCCCCTAAAAATCAACAATAACACCAACAAACAAACAAACAAACACCCCCACACACCTACATTGCTTGTGTTACATACCATATGTGGACATTCTTTTGTTCTCGTGTAGTTAAGAAAAATCTATTCTTCAAACCACTGCCATTTGCACTGAAGATTCTTTTTGGAGCGGATTTTGTCTCAGTCTTTCCCTTTGAATAATCTATTCCATTTTGCGACAGATAAACGATATAGGCCTATACTAAAATGCTTCCTTTTTGAGAAAACCAAGCTTTTCTAATTCGTGAAAACCTTGTGTGGAGCGCCGAGGTGTGTAAGTCCACATAACATCTCAAGAACCTGCATTGGTGTGGACATCTTTTGTTCTCCGGTCCACAATAGGGTGTACTCACAATGCTAGATTTTTCTATACTTCCGAGGATCTCCCATTGTTGTTGGACTTTAACTGTCTATGTTCCATATGATTTGTACACGAATGACTTCCGGGGACCATGAGGACTTCATCTGGGGACTATTGTTTAAGGCTGTGCCGGGTACCCGGATACCCGACCAAAACTGTCATTACCCAGTTCCGTTTTCGGTTCCAATTACCCGTAATGCTATGGTCCCACAGGAATATTTCGATCTTTCTGTCGAAATATATATCGATTCTTTTTTGTTTTTGTTATTTTTAATAATTTCGTCAAAATCTCGTATAAATATCGACAAAATATCTGTTTTCCGTGATAAAATTTTTGTTTTTGTATTTTCTCGACAATTTCGAATCATTTTCGATTTTATTTCGACGACTTTCGACTGTTTAGATCATTTCGACTGGCATTTCGACAAAATTCGACTGTTTAGACTGTTTAGATTGAGTTCGATTTTGTTTCGATTAATTTTCGATTGTTTTAAAAAATGTGGACAAATGTTCCGATTTATTTCGACTGTAACGATTGTTTAGACTATTTAGAGAGTTTAGATTTATTTCGACTGGTTTTCGAACTTTTAGACTGTTAAGACTATTTCGATTTCATTTTCGACAGTTTCGATAAAATGTCGACAAAATTTCGATAAATTTGATCGAAACTTTATCGAAAAATATTGGTCAGGTTTAATAATTTTCGATTAATGGTTTTTTTTTTCGACAAATCTTGACAAATCTCGACAAATATCGACAGTTTCGATTTTTTTAGACTCTTTAAACTATTTCGACTTTTCTCGAAAAATTTTTGTAAAAAATCTAAAATCTTGACGAAACACGATCTAGAGAGTCGAAATCTCTGTGGGACCATAGCATTGACGACTTGAAAATTTCGACTGAGCATTTAAGCCACACAATGGAAGTCTCTGATTTCTGGGGATGCTACGAGTCGTTTTTAATATACAGGCTACAGGCGGGAAATTATTACAGTAAGCCCACATTTATTATGACTAATAAAACAAGAGAATCTTGTGTTCGTATTGGTTATGTATACATTCAGGAGTATTTATGTGTTTTTATAAAATTGTTTACGGTTACCCGGGTATCCGAAGATTTCCAATTTCAGGTATCCCGTTCCCGAAATAATCGAAAACGTACAGCCTTACTATCGTTCCTATCGTTTCCTTGTTAACAAGTCATTGGAAGTATAGCTGCTCACACAATCAAGCAATCACACAAGGAACAAAATGAATATGGTGGGGGTGGGGTGGGTTGGTTTTTGGGGGATAGGATGTGATAAGAGGAAAGGGGTGGGGGGCAGGAGAGATCTACGGCACCGTCACGTTGTGCTGTTAAAAGCAAAGTTGAATTTATAATTGTGATCCGTGTGTTATCACGACAGTCATTACCGAGTCTGTGAACGTTCAGCTGCTCATATAGTGCTCTGGTTAATGGAGCATAACTGGAACAAGAGTAGATTATTAATGGATAAATTTAACTCAATAGAGGTACGGTTCATTTTTCATTTTTATATTATGAATAGCTGTCAATGGTGTCTTACACTTAAGGTATTTGCGCAATAATTATCAAACCATTAGAAGGTGTATTAGAAATGTATCTAGCGGAAAGGTGTTTTGACACAAAATATCGGAAACATGATTGGAAACACTGCTCAGTGTTATAGGTCTATAGGCATATTTATACTTTGAATTAAATACAGGTCAGTGAACTTTCGTAACTTCATCAGAAACGTGTTGAACAATAATTGAGCTGAAATTTCAGTTAGGATTTTTTTCTATACATGTGTTACGAATATAAATAGATACATTTTTTTACAAAAACGTTTATTGGTGTTTCATTCTCCTGAAGACGATCAGAGCATACTGATCGAAACGTCGAGTTGTAACCACCAGTTCTCTTCAGAACTAATTACTACTCAACAGAGAATTTCACATGGTGTCACCGCAATTAGTCTTACTTAATCCTCTTCACCATGCAAAGCTACAAGTTTTACCTGGTGTTTCAGAGTAATTTTAATAAAGGGACTTGTTTTGCATGCGACTTTAATATCATCGGTTAATGAAATATGTCTAGTGTACACACTCGGTTGCGTTGTTTGACGTCCACCCCTACCCTGAGCTGAACGATTTTCACCTTGAGTGTATCATGAGTACAAACCATGAGTGACATGTCCAAAGGTAGATGTGGAGGAAGCACGAGGGAAAGATTTGGTGAGGGGCATTAACCTTAACCACCCTAAATCCATCAAAATCCTCCAAGGGGCACTTTTTGGGGGGGAAATTCAGCACTGTTGGAAACTGGTACTTTCACCTCTTCAAATGGGACAAAATTACTACCTGGCAAGACGTACAGGCCGTAAGTGCTGAATATGAAATATCAAAGAAAATGCATGGTGCATTTTGAAGATAAGGACATGTTTCCAAAAGTGCACTGATGGATTTTGGAGGATTCAGGAAGGTTCATAGCCAGAATACCTCTAGAGGGGGTTAGGGTTTATAAGGATAATTACAAAACATATAATGCGTTTCTGTTAATATAATATCACTGTGTAATAACACTATTAAATATATGTACTATTAATAAAATGTATCAACATTTTATAATGATGTTATGGTGTTTCTACATATGTGGAATGTATACAGATAGCATCAGAAGTAGATTTCTTCTTAGTAGTACAGGCCTACTTTCACTATAGTATTCTCACAATAAGCACACGCTGAATCAATATGAAACCAAAATATACCAACAAACTGGGTCAAACATACACCGAAAATGAAATATATTATGCATGCCACTGCGTTGTTTTGTAGGGCGTTTATGGCTTCAGGGGGAACGTAGACCTGATTATTGTCCAATGCTATATGATTATTAAATGTCCCGCCTCGTCCCCATAGTGATCGACACAACAGCTGGGATGGGATAAGCTGGAATTGGATATGGCTAATTACAATATCCAAGCAATCATATTACAATGGGAGTATATACTGCAGGCAATTTGTTACGCTGTGACTCTACTTCACTATAGTGGGTATAATACTGAGTGGTATAGCATAAATGAAACAGACGTACTGCAATACAAATGAGCGTTACGTTAATCACTTTATCCACCGGGGATTAGTGAGATCAGACCCCAAGGATGAAGACGATTATAGCATGACTGGCGTTCTGCCATACCTCATGACTGCTGCGTACCTATATGGACTATCATTTCCAGCATAAGGGCATATTACCGTTGCTGCTGCATAAAGGAGCCATTAATTTTCAGTCACTGTGTTCATCTTAAACTAGGGCACCGATTCCATGCCCTGTTGAAAGTCTGCTCTGATAGTGACGATACTGTCCCTTTAATATCCAACACGTACACAACAAAATAGGAAACACACTTCTTTGTGAATGTGATTTACTCTTCAATTCCAGTTGGATATATACATAACAGCAAAAGAAACGTCACCCCTAAAAATATTTATTATTTTCATTTTATAATTAATATAATTTGTTTAATGAAGAATATTATGAGTATGGAGTGTAACACGAACACAATGTGGCAAATTTGGTTGACCTGGCAGCCAACCATCCCACAACATTGTATATTTGTGGAGTGTCGTGGCCGAGCGGTCTAGCTTACCGGACTCAAGTTCTGGTGTTAGCAGCAAAATGTGGGTTCGAATCCCGGCCGTGACACTTGTGTCCTTGAGCAATTGCTTCTCTCCACCCAGGGGTTAAATGAGTACCTGTGAGGGCAGAGTTGGTTGATTAGCCCTATATGCGCTGTAATGGCAGCAATTGAGCTGTATACTCCCCAGGGAGCTGAGATGGTTTCAGGAATGATTTATGAGCCTTATGAGCAGGGGTAATGATATAATGCGCCTTGAGTACCACTTAGTTGGTGGATACGTGCGCTATATAAGTCCACACATTATTATTATTATTATTATTTATTATGTTTAATAATATAACTGCTTAACAAAATTTAGGGGGTGACGTTTCTTTTGCTGTTATGTATATATGTAAACAAAGTAAAGCCCTTTTGTATTTTGCAAAATGTTTAAGTTTAAGTCCATTTGAAATCAATACTACAGACACACATAGGGCCTGTTACCCAGACTACGCTGGGTAATAGGCCCTATGTAACAAGCAAGTATGATGACAAGTTTCATTTTAGACTGGTTAAAAAAAATTCAAAATACATCGTTATTTTATGAGAAGAAAAACATGCTCCTTCGGCTCCTTGGGCCGACACGCAGCTAGTCGGTTACACATACAATGCACAGAAAGCCGCTCGAGGCAAAAGCACTAAAGTTGCAAGAAGTATAATTGGCGGCAAATTAAAGGTTTGGATGTTGTGAAACAGACACGGATGGAAGCAATCCATTTTGGCTGTGAACCGAGTGAGCGTCCTCTCGGCATGTTGGCAATACTGCGTCTGTACGGTACGTGCACCAGCAGCAGGAAAAGCCTATAAGCGAAGTGCGACGACATGTTTGTTATTCAATAGAGGAAAGTGCTCTTTTCTGTGTTGTAGATATCGGGTCAAAATGTAGAACGAAAGGAAATGCTTGTAAGTACAGAGTGAAATGTGAGTCGACGGGTGACGCCAGCAGTCCCTATAAGCAAACCTAATGACAAATCTCATTAGATAAGTGAAATAGCGGCTCCAAATTCCTCCAGTTTTAATGCAATAACTGAGCCGCGTGCATGCCCGTCTTGTCAAACGGTTTCGAATATTTCAAAACGCCTATTCGTCAACTGCTTATCCGTCCAAACCGGTACCCCTTATTTTAGTGGCTAGTTCATTCCATTATGCATAGACCTTTATTCGCAAATACCTGTGTGCACGCACGCGCAATCCGATTTGACTAATGCATGCTGGTCCAATGAACGATAAAAAGGTAATGCAAAACTGACTTCGACTCCCACAAGCACCCGCGCAAGCCGATTTTCGCAATGAACGCTGGTCTGGCTAATGATACAAATACACGATAAATAGGTTTCATTTCTTTCCCTCTCAAAACAGCCTGTTGTTAACTACGAATGATTAGAGTTAGCAGCACAAAATTTGATCAGTTGGATATGATTCCAACTTCTACTTAAATATGCCTTTTGTTGGTCTTAATTAGCATTTTTATTGCCCCTACCTGCGTAAATAGACTGCAAGTGTGTTTGTATCAGACAAACCATTATTATTATTTTTTGTTTAATTGATTTAATTTGATTATTTTTAAATTATTTTTTAGTATTATTCCTTTTCCCTTTTTTGTTTTCTTTTTCTTTTTTCTTGTTTTGTTCTTTTTTAAATTCAATTTTTGCTGACGTGTGTATAGCACTGTATAAGTGCTTTCCGAGTGTCTGTGGAAAAACCTTCACCTGCGACTCGCGTGGGATTCGAACCCATGACCTCCTGCTTATTAGTGCAGACGTCTTAACCTCGCGAGGGTTTTTTGTTTAATAAATATTCCCTGCGTCCTCAAATCTTGACCACCTGTTAACCCTCATAAGGGTGTATGTTTTTAGCGCGCCAATCAGGCTTAATCATTTCAAAATAAATAAGTGAACAGAATTGTGAAGTTTTTCTTAAACTCTACCATCATCTTGATATTTAATATTGCTTTTACAGCGGCTTCCAATTGGATGGAACTGGGAAGCTATTAGTGTTTTTCAGAGTACCCACGTGAAATAAAAATATCCCAAGTGACGATGATGAGGAGATGAATTTGCCGCGTGTAATAACTTTGTTTTCTCTGAAAATGTCATGCAGCGGGACGAGTTTAAAGATTTATTGTCCGGAAGTTTTATTTTCCATCGGAACAATGCTATGAAACTTGAGGAAGTGAAAAAAATGCTGTAAAAATGACACATTTCTCGAACTATTCGTGAGAAACATGGTTTTACATTAAAGGGGCAGTATCGTCACTATCAGAGCAGACTTTTGACAGGGCATGGAATCGATGGCCTAATTTTAGATGAACACAGTGACTGAAAATTACTGGCTCATTTATGCAGCAGCATCGGTAATAGGACCTTATCATAATAATAATAATAATAATGTGTGGATTTATATAGCGCACGTATCCACCAACTATGTGGTGCTCAAGGCGCATTATATTATTATCCCTGCTCATAAGGCTCATAAGGCTCATAAATCATTCCTGAAACCATCTCAGCTCCCTGGGGAGTATACAGCTCAATTGCTGCCATTTCTAGCGCATATAGAGCAAACCAACTCTGCCTTCACAGGTACCCATTTAACCCCTGGGTGGAGAGAAGCAATTATGATTAAGTGTCTTGCTCAAGGACACAAGTGTCACGGCCGTGATTCGAACCCACATTCTGTTGCTAACACCAGAACTTGAATCCGGTAAGCTAGACCGCTCGGCCACGACACCTCATGTGGGGTATTATGGCAGTCACTGAGTTAACATAAAACTAGCATTCCGATTCCATGCCCTGTTGATCGTGACGATACTGTCCCTTTCCGAAATAAATTTATTGGTCCCGTCATAAATTAATTTTGGCGCCTTTTTACTGTTAAACCAAGCTTATGACAGCTAGTTTGTGAAATATATTATATCAAAATATTTGTTTTCATTTCTAAAAAGGACACGACACATTACATGTAGGCTATTACGCCTACTAAGCTAAGCAATGTGGAAAATTGTTGTTTTTTCTCCTTAAAAACAAAACAAAATCGATGTTTAACAGTGAATGATTTTATTAATATTGCTGCTGCCACTGCATCTATACTGTCTGTTGCTCATATTGGTTTTGCTGCTGTTCTTGCGTTGCTATTGCTGCTGTCAATGTCTCTATAATGATGCTCCTGCTGTAGTTCTTTGATGTATTGTTGCTGATACTGCCTCTATACTGCTGCTCCCGCTGATGTTGCTGCTGTACGTTCTTGTTTTGATATTGTGCTGTAGTTTTTTGTTGTATTGCTGCTGCTATACTGCCGCTCCTGCTGATGTTCTTGTTCTGATGTTGCTTCTGTCTCTATACTTTTGCTCATTCTTTTTGCGGCTGTTCTTGTGTTGCTATTGCTGCTGTTTAGTGTCTCTATACTGCTGCTCCTGCTGTAATTCTTTGTTGTATTGCTGCTGCTATACTGCCTCTATACTGCTGCTCCTGCTGATGTTGCTGCTGTTCTTGTCCTGCTGCTGTTCTTTGCTGATATTGTTGCTGTTGTTATTTATATTTCCGTTGCTTCTGTTGACGTTTTTTGCGTATAATGCTGTATCTGCCGTCGATACTGCCGCTGTTGCCATACTCTCACGTCTAAACCAAACCTTATTAAGGCCCTTTAAAACGGGTTCCCAGTTCATTCCAGATTTTGTTTTTTTCCGGACACTTCTTTGCGGGGGTGGTATTTGAATAAGCGATCGAATAGGTCGACTACTACGGCCTTATTGCCAATCTGTTATTGTGTGAGCCGTGCCATATGTTAGACTGTGTCCGCTTCATTGTAAACTGGGTGAAGGCTCCTCAAAGCTTGTTGCTTGTTATTTTTTTCAGAGGATAATATAAGAATTATTTGTAAATAATTGTAGATTCATCTCAATATGCATTCGTTATAAACAAAGATGGGATTATTTTATGCCTAAACATGCTTATTTTAATAGAAACTGCACTTTCAATCAACACTAAACAGTTTATTTAAAACTTCAGCCGGTACAAATTGAAATGCATTAGACGTGAAGCTAAGCATGGGGGATATTGATTTTTTTTTCATCCACGACATATCGTCAAACATATATGTGATGCGATCTGGGAAAACCCGTCGGATGTCGGCTAACTTGTTTTGAAGATAATGGCAAAATAGTCCCCCAATTTTTTGTTTGACAATTTGAGTTTTTGTTACCATTTTAATTGTTAATATCTAAATGATCATTCTTAAAAATATTAAATAAAAATTCCATCGTTTTATGTAAAAACATAGTGTTATGATGACAGATATTTAAAAAGCCGTCTTTTGTTTTTCGTTTCCGCCGGCGGCTATAACTTCCCGAGAGCATAACTCAAGTTATAGACAACCTAGAATCATGAATAAAACAGTTTTGAAAACAACACAGTGTCCTCGTTAATTTGATGCATACAACACAAAAATGACAAATTTCACCATGTGAAGGGTTTTCCCAGATCACATCACATATCGCGATTTTCGATAATATCTCGATTATTTTTTCATTCATGTATGATTGCTTTAGAGCCGATAACCACAGGTATGTACCCCTCTACAAGCATCACAATAAATCGCAAATTCGTTTGCACAGTGTGTATGTACTTCCGAAGTAGTTCGCTTTTGTTTCTCACTTCCAAAAGCTGAAAAAACTGTTCTAATTTTGTTTCCATGGAATTTCTGACTTGACTCACAACGGCGATTTTGTTAATCGCGATATATTGTTTTAATTGCGATTTGCCGATAAAAAGGTTCTCGATATTGTAATCGGATAAAAAGGTATCGCGATATTCGATATTATCGTGTTATCGCCCAAGCTTACCTGAAGCATGACCAGCCACCTTGCCAACTACAAACAGAACTGTATGAAACCAAGTCTGCAAAAAATTGGGTTCCACTACAATTTCTCCCCAACTCACAACTCCCCGTCTTTCGAGCCAACAAACGGGCTTGTTTTGAACACTTGATTTTGACTCTTTATGCAAATATTTCAACGTCTCGCACGAACTCTGCTTAATGAACTCGTGAAAAATATCATAGAATCATTGTTGTTTGCAGAGTTAGCTAAATATGGATAACCACCCACGTAACACGCCAAGACAAATCTATAACGCCACCGCACCAGTGTGGTAAATCATGGTATTGTGTCAAGATATATTCTGGGAGATATAGAATCAAATTGCAATGGAGGCCTGATTTGGTCTAAAATTTAAATATGCCTATATAAATACTTATATAAACGGAATAACCCACTCTGATCCAGTATTCACTCAGGCCAAAAAAAAAAGTATCCGGTTTCTGGTCTCCACGCGCGTCACCTCAGACCCGCGCGTCGGCATTTTTATTTATTTTTTATTTTTTTATTTTTTTTAATTTTATTATTATTATTTTATTTTTTTGTGTGTGCTATGAAATGATGTCCAATTGCAGCCAAAATTGCTGGATCGATTGGAATTCTGCCGTCCTGTGCTTCAAGCGACTTTTTCACATAGGGGTATGAACGTTTGCCCGATTTGTGTGGCCTCTCTTACCGACCATAATTTGTATATGGGAAATTTGGTCCCCACGTATACAATGAATCACGTATTTCCCTGTTGGCAAACAAAAGCAAACAAAAAAATGGCCGAAAAAAGACGGCCGATCGATGACCAGAAACCGGTAACTTTTTTGGGCCTTTTGTTTGGATCTCCGCCCGCGTCGCCTCAGACCCGCGCGTTTGCATTTTTATTTATTTATGTATTTATTTATTTGCTACGAAACGATGTCTAATTGCAGCCAACATTCCTGGATCGATTGAAATTCTGCCGTGCTGTGTTTTAAACGACTTTTTCATATAGACCCCCTTTATAGTTTGCCCGATTCGAGAGGCCTCTCTAAGCCACCATACTTTGTGTATGGGGAAATCTTGGTCCGGTTCCAATAACTGCGTATCACGTATTTCACTGGTTGGCAAAGAAAGGAATTTATCGTCCGTGCTTTTATGGCAAATTTCCGAGTTTTTTCGTTGTCATCGTAAAATTTATTATATCCTTTTAGAAAGGTAATCAAATACTTGGGAATGGGATTGCGGGAACTTTGTGATAATATCTACTATCGCTGAATAGATTATAAAAACTTATCCTGCTTTATTTAATATCTACTGCCGCCGAGTAGATTGGGAGACGTGGAACTTCTCGTAATTATCTTCACTACCGCTGAGTGAGATGTTTTCCCGGTCAATTTAGGCAAATAAGCAGCCAATTTCACTTCCATACATTCATATTAAAGCGATTTTGCCTCTCCAGTTGCTACTGTGTTTCGAATTATAAGAATTCAAGCATTCAATGTCATTTTCAGGCATGCGAATTCATTTAGCATTATATTCAATTTAGCATATACGTCGTTCTTTTTGTAGTGCACATTCGTCATCATATTTAGCAAAGTTAGTTCGACTGGAGATTGTCACTAAAATGTTATTGTGATTTTCGGATAACGGGCAATCAATTTCGCAAAATGAGAATTTTAAAAAAAATACGAGAAACAAATGCAAACAAATAGAGTAATTGTACAAGACAACCGAATACGTTTCATATCTTTACTTTAATTCATTTACTTTATTCATGTGCGTTTCTCGTACACTTTATATAGGGCCAACCAGTCTTACTTTGTTTTGTTCATTCTCTGATTAGAATCTTTATTGGTTTTCTGACCCGGGCCTAATTCTGTAATGTGTTTTTGAAATATTTATGTTATATTGGACTGTTTCATTAACCTGTTTTATTGTTTGAGTGTGTCTTTATCATTTTTTTATCCTGGTTTCTTATTGTCCATTAAAAATCTATAGGAAACTAAAGTTAAACGAAGTTTAACAAAGCGTCAATTAAGTTGCACAAATTCCACAAATGCCTGCCCAATAATGAATTTGAATGATCAAATACGCGCCGCGAAAAGCTCCTGCGAAATTGAATGATTTTCGAGTGGATTGTTAAATTGGATGGTTATTTTTGTTTAAATCGCATGACGCAAGAGTACTATTGCCTACTCCTAAAATGAAATTGAATGATGATTTTTAGCAGCATTCAATTCTCGCGCGAAACAGAATGACGCGGTGGTTAAATTGGCTGCTTATTTGCCGAAATTGACCTATATAAGAAGTTCCACAAAATAGTTGTTGGAATCTGGTAAGTGCCCAAATGAATTTAAGACGGGACCTACAATAAATTAATTTTGGGACATTTTTTTTTAACTGTAAAACCTACTTTGAAAAGTGTAATTTGAAAGTAATTGTTTTAAAAAAGCAGTGTTCCAATGAAAATTTAAATTTTCGGAAAATATCGTAAAAATTTCGTGGAATTTCTGAAAAACTCAATTCTGAAATTATTTCACTTATTTTACTTTACCAACTTGCGGTTAATCGAACTAATCGGTAACTCCCAGCACTAACCAGTATCATAACGTTTGGAAAGATTCAATATTGACCTAGATATCCAGGTATGTGTCATTAGTAATTTGAACGATTGAAGTGTGTGTCTGGTTTTTTTTAAAAGAAAATCCCCAGTATCATTTCGGATAATGATTGATGAGTCTTTCGGTTTTGTTGAAATTCCATGTTGTGGTTAGGGCTGTGTTTTCGAATAATTTGGTAACTGGATATTCGGAATTTGATTTCGATTGAATATTCGATATTCGAAGGCTGCCGATCGTAATTGTGCCACGTGATACAACGAGCACGCACGATAGATATAAGGCTTGACATAGCCTGGCCTACCACGCAAATATCATTGCGAATAGGATGGACTTGCAAATGTAGATGAGAGGATGATGCATAGGATATTGTTGTTTTATGATTCGGGCTGACTGATAAGGTCGGTCTGAGAGAGCAACTCGATGGGCAATGTTATTTACAATGATAGGGCCCACCGGGGGTAGAATGTCGTATCCGACCGCCACTTTTTCTCATTCAATATAACCAATAATGTAATCCTACCCAGTAAGGTGGAGAACGTATGGATGATGATGGACATATACTTCAAATTATTCCAGGATATTTATTTTATGAAAAATCAGGCATTTTGGTATACGATGACTTCCTGAGTCATGTCAGTCTGATCTTGTCAACTCCCCTGTTAGTGACTAACACAGTCATTGTACATGCTCAGTGGCAACTATAATAGGATCCTTCTATTTTCTGAAGGGGAGGATGTTTTTAGAAGGGAAATAAAGTCCGAAAACCACCATAAAAGTGGATTTTAAAGGTAGTTTTCCCTTTCTGTACCCCGAAAAATCGATAGAATATTTTTTTAACTAGTTAGTGGCTGCAAAAAAATTCCCCAAAAAACCTTTAAAAGTGGCGGTCGGATACGACATTCTTTCCCATACCGGTATGCAAATAAAATAAATTTCACGTTACATTATAATTATCTTCATTTCTTCGATTCGGCTTATTACACAATTTGGAACTACAAGCTTAAAGGGGCAGTATCGTCTCGATCAACAGGACATGGAATCGGAGTGCTTGTTTTAGATTAACTCAGCTACTGAAAATAATTTCCCACATGATAAGGTGCTTCATAAATGAGCCAGTAATTTGCAGTCGATGTGTTCATCTGAAACTAGGACATCGATTCCATGCCCTGTTGAAAGTCTGCTCTGATCGTGACGATACTGCCCCTTCAAGTGTAAATACTCTATGGTAATATTTCATAGAGTGCATATATTGTATACACTATTAATTCCTATATCTGTGTCTTATCTTCTCTCCGTCTTTTTTTCTTCATCTGTTATCAACGTGTTCACCCGATCATCTCCATCACCGCACATCTCATCTTACTCGACACTCTCCCAACGCCGTCACACATCAAACACATCTAGGCAGTTTACTGACACATCAAGCACATCTAGGCTCACAGCTGATGCACCAGACTTAAAATCACCAGTGAACCAATCACGTACCGGCAGACCGGCACAGAATATATAGACAGCGTGCCGTAATATGTAGGTATGTTTTCGTTTCCACCGGGTGCAATTTGACAGAGCAACCTCACTCAGTTCACTTAAATATCAATTCAATTATTAACAGGTGTTACTTAACCTAATCACTCACAAAGGAAACTAATGGTGGAACAGAACATGTGGGCTTACACAATGGGTAGGCCTAAGGCGAAGAAGTTTTGAACAAAATGTAATTTAAAAATTTCAAGGTTTTCTCTGACACAGTTTCAAGCTTTCTATTTAGTAAATGAATTCCAAAGCGGAAAGAATGTACATTACAACCGCCACTTTTCTGTCCAAATATGAAAAATATCACAGATTTTCCTTTAAAGAATGATAGAGGACACACTTAAGGAGAGGAAAGTGTAGTCAACTGAGGATTGGAAACGATATTTTGGGAGATTTTGAACACTAGTGAAATGTATGCACATCCGGTGAAATGTTGGCTATTTTTGTCGTCTGCTAAAAACACATGCTTAGACATTGTGCACAAGTTGCGGATTGGTTCGACATTCTTTCCCCCTTTATGTAAATTTAAACAGCATACACAAATATATCGTGTTTAGTTTGCTTCAAGACACATTTAGATCGGGTTTGTGGACACGTTGTGTGCAAATGTATTCACCAAAAGGAAAAAAAGCATTCGAACATTCAGACATTACTTACCTGATCTAGCACTGATTAAGTTCCTACTCTGTGTTTTCTGATGTCAGTAACGTAACCCTATTGACAGTGAACTTCATTACATCGTATACGAGAAACACATGTCAGCTCCAGCACTGGTTGAGATGTTTATATCAACGGACGTAGGCCTATACGTTGGCTAGGAGTATACATACAGCACGGGTTGTATTTCACGTCCAATCAAACTATCTGCTCGTTCTGTTCTCTCCTCGCCGTTTGCTCTCCCAACCGTTGAGCAGGTAGCGAATGATCACTTCCAACGACTGTTTAATGTATCTTGTTAATAAGCCACTACAAAGTCAATCTCGTCCCCAGGGTTTCCAAGCAGTTTTCTGTATACCTTGTACCACCGTCTCTCTCTCTCTCACTGCTCTATCCAAGAATCTTTGATATTAAAATTAGGTCCTCGTAGCCGATGGGATTTAGGAGTGTGGTGAGCGCGTGCTCTCTATCCCGTTCGCGTATTTTTTTTTACACCGCAGCGACGGGTTTTGTGCGCATTCTGCCCTTGTGTCAAGACTATGAACCCATTCAGCACGCATGCGCGCGAAGGGAATTTCGACACGCAAAAAAAACCTACCATCAACGGAGAGGGAATGGCTCCATGAGTTCCACTGCAGAGCGCCATGGTCGACTGCAGCTTGGAGTTTTCTATCGTCGCGCGCCTAGGGTTTCGTAGTCTCTCTCTCAAGACCGGAATTGGCACTTTTACTGCACAAAACCCGTCGCTGCGGTGTAAAAAAAAAACCGCATCCCGTTCGTAAGTGTGACGTAGTTCCAACATAAACCACGCCCACTTAGCCTGTGCTGGCTCCAATGATCATCAGAAGCCCATTGGAAATGCACTGACCACCCTTTTCGTTAAGGATTTACGCCAGAAATTAGAAAGTTTGGGACTGGAATTTAACGTATGTGTTGTAAAGACTCAAAATCTTATTAACAAAATAAATTTCTGCTTCAAGAATCGCTTTTGAATGTTAAAATCAAGGAATTTAGGTTAAATTACACAAAAAGGATATGCCAGCTTTGGAACAGGAAGTAGCGAAAAGAATGTGAGTGCTACCAACGCCCACGCGTATTACGTATCGAATTACCACCAACTAAATAAACTCTCCATATCAACCAATATGCTAAATATACTGAACAGCAAAAGAAACGTCGTGATTTTAAATCGTTGACATAACTCAACCACAAGAGTACATGTATCGTTTTCGGGAAATATGCAGTCTAACATCATTCTGAATCATGACTGTGCCTGAAAATCCTATAGGCGGATGGAATGCGACTTGAATGGTTTTCAAAGTGTACGTTACAAAATATACCTGTTGATATCTTGTATTCATACGACGTTTCTTTTGCTGTTCAGTATACAAAATATTCAAAAATCATTAAAAAAAAATTATAAATAAAATAAAAATGTTTAAACTAAAATGACAAAATATTGATTGATGTCTAACCTTTTATTTTATTCTCAATTCAATGTGAATAGTCCAGATGCCCGTCGAGTTATTCTCATCCCATGGAAACCACCCGCTACAGTAGTGAAAACGCCCACACTGCGCTGAAAAGCATCCATTTTGGAAAAAAAGGCCTTACGCTTGAAATCAAATTAGGACCACTTTTTCAGTTTCTAGTGTATCCAAAATACTCAAAGTTGGAAGTCAAGGACCACCAGGTTATGATATTGGACCATTTTTACACAATCCCTTAATGTATGGGCCTCAAATCTTTATTTTTTCAGAAATATTTGAGGACATACAAATTATGTTAAACAGCTCGGCGCATGAATTTGTCACTATTTAGTGTGGTGCACCCTAGTAGGAAGGCTAGGACTAGGCCATCCAAATTTCAAATTCAACGTATTACGGGGTAGATATTAATTACGTCATAATAAAACAAATGGATATAATTGTTTTCTTCGGACCAATGTTTAAACTGATTTTTCTTATTGTTTTGTAGTAACCAATCAGCGTTGCGGAAATTATTTTCCCCACCAGGGTCTAGTAGTGAGACGAGTTAACCCCTGGGGACGATGTTGTTACCCATTGAGTTTTGTAAGTGTTGTTTTCCTGCAACTGTTTTATGAGTCAATCCACTCCGTGTTCATATTGCTATTAAATATAACAGAAAAGCACGCCGATTCAGGATAATCACAACAATAACTATAAGTTCTGTGAGTGCTGGAGATGAGTAATCTGCAAGAATTTAAAGTGTCCATAAGAAAGAAGAATGAATATCTCCAACAAGAAATCTTGTTTTAATTTCTATATGAGGCCAGTGCACTACTCTCGATCCTTGATCTCATTGCAGTCATCTTCATCAGAGTCCCTGTGCGCAGTGGCACAATCACGGCAGTGACGATCAATGCAGACAATGTATTGGTCTAGTTCCCCAGCTTCCCACGGTTTGGTCACGGTCATTTGTACTGGAGAGCTCCGACCACATAAAATAATTTAAGCCAGTATACACGCTTTGGTAATATCATGGAGGAAGAAAACACCCTCCATGGTAATATACACTCACTGGCCAAAAATATTGCAACATGCTCAAAATAGCACTTTACAGTAACAGATGAGATGATCATTTAATCCGATTTCATCGATCGTGTATTACATAGCAAGAACAGTAAAAAAGAACATTGACTTCAAAACACAGGCACTGTCAAGAAGTCTTAAGTAGTGTAAATAAAATAAAATAAATTATTGTAACACAGTTCTCCAAACTGAACTTTGGTGTGAATTTCAATGTTGCAATACTTATGGCCAGTGAGTGTATCTGCGAATGTGTTCATATTTTTTATCCACATTTGTTATTCTTTTAAAACAATTTGAATGTATACAAAAATCCAACAACGTCTAAAGCTAAACATCGTATTCTTTTTACAGGTTTCTGACTGGATTCGACTGAAAAGTGACTCTTCTGTTCTCTACAGCTCTCTATATCATGTTTCATGTTACAGTCAATGGTGTGCAAATAGTGTTGGCACACCCACATTTGGAAGCGCGACTATCCCAGCTAAATTCAAAGCGCTCAGCATTGGACGGGGCGAGGGGGCGAGGGGGCGAGGGGGCATTCTTGGTGAGATTTCTCAGTATATAGTTATGTTACTGTTATTAAATAGGCCTACACTCCCTCAGTTTTAAAACAGATGAGTCCGATTGAAGCTAAAATTGTGAGCAATAAGCAAATTAAATGAACCAGCAGATCGGTAGGCCAGCAGATGTCCACTTTAAACCTCGAATTAATTTGTTCAACCTGGGGCCATTTTCATAGAAGATTTTGCTAAGTACACTCACTGGCCAAAAGTATTGCAACATGCTCAAAATAGCACTTTACAGTAACAGGTGAGATGATCATTTAATCCGATTTCATCGATCGTGTATTACATAGCAAGAACAGTAAAAAAGAACATTGACTTCAAAACACAGGCACTTTCAAGAAGTCTTAAGTAGTGTAAATAAAATAAAATAAATTATTGTAACACAGTTCTCCAAACTGAACTTTGGTGTGAATTTCAATGTTGCAATACTTATGGCCAGTGAGTGTAATATACAACAGATTACCAGCGAAAATGCATTTCATACATTTGTATGAAAGTTTGGCTGGTAACCAAAGAAATCTGCTCAGCAAATTTTTCTGGTAAGCAATTTTTATCTGCTAAGCAGCTCTATGAGATTGGCTCCTGCTTGAAGTCGGCAAGCAAGCAAGAAAGCAGAAACCTCCAGTTCTTTTCAGAACTAATTACTACTCAATAGAGAATTTCACACATGGTGTCACCGCAATTAGTCTTCACCATGCAAAAGCTACAATATTTGTTTTACCTAAGAAAGCCGAGCATTGGATTTGTCCAAAAATGCTCAATCTGCTTTCCACAGAAAAAGTAAAAAATCTGCTTTTTCGGGTAGCAGAAAAGGTTGAAATACATTAGTACGTAAACGTTCGATTTGCTTTTTCGCGTAGCAGAAAAGGTTGAAAAATACATTATTACATAAACGTTCGATCTGCTTTTTCGCGTAGCAGAAAAGCAAAAGAAGTAAAATGTATTTGTTATTTGCTATTGATTTGCAAATTTTTCCGGGTATTTTGAAAGCAAGAAAACAGATGTCCACTTTTTGACCTTCATTTATCTGCTGTAACTGTACTGGCATGAGATCAGCAGTGCGGATATTAATAAATTTGATTTTGCATATTAAATTACCGCTCTTCCAATGAACCATTCCTAATTGCACCTCAGCTGACCTCCTGGTCATTTTGGAAAGTAACATACTTAAAGATGCATAGGCTATTCCAGATTTATTTCCCCCTCCGTTATTTCGGTTTAATTTTTACATTTTTTTTCTAAATTAAAGGGGCAATATCGTCACAGGGCATGGAATTGTGTCCTAGTTTAAGATGAACACAATGACTGAAATTACTTGCTCATTTATGCAGCAGCATAATTTCATGCTCTGTTGATCGTAATAATATTACCCCGTTAATAATTATCTCGATTCAAAGAACATTAGCAAAGGCCAACTCACAAAAGCAATTTTGCCAGGTACCGGTATGTACCAATGATGTACCGTACTCATTACCTTTATATACACCTCATTCTCTCTCTCTCTCTCTCTCTCTCTCTCTCTCTCTCTCTCTCTCTCATTTCTGTTCTTATATATGCATTCTAAATTTGCCTATTTTTTTTTTTTATAGATTCTTAAACCTTTTAGTAAAGTGTCGCGATGTGATATATTTGTGCTTACTGACGCTACAGAAATGCGGCAACATTTGAATTTGTGAAATAGTCTAAATGGAGACTTCCTACTTCAACGGTACTATATTTCGCCCGTATGATAATTTGTCAAAATATCGTCGCGTCTTATCCCCTAATACCTCTAATACCATTCTGGATTATGTTCAAACAGTCGTCTAGTATGCAACGTGAACAATCAAACCGTATAGATTACCTCGCCACCGTTGGCCTTGAATCCAGCAAGGAGATAATTGACGAAAAAATATGAGAAAATAATTACAAACACTTAATCAGCCTCCGACCTTTGAATGAAGACCGAGTCAAGGACAAACGTACAGTAAAATATTTAATAGACTGTCAATGCCACGCTTATTGTTCATCTGTTGTGATCAAGCGACAGATAGCGCCATATGTGTCATGAAAGGCAATCGACTCTCGTCGGCATCATGGCAAATTTATTGGTAAACATTATGCTTATCTGTTTGTATTGGTCAACAAAACAGACCATTGTATATTAAACACTGTTACCCCCCGCCCTCTGCCCTTCCAACGGCGGGACGGTAGACAATACGCCAGATAGTATAAGATTCCTGAGATCACTGTTTCATATAATATCACTAGGCCAAAAAAGGTCTCCGGTTTCTTGTCATAGGTCGGCTTCAAAATCGGTGCGGTAATGCGCCTTTTTATTTATTTATTTATTTATTTGGGGGGGGGGGGATTTTTAATTTGTTTTTGCCGACAGGTTAAATACTAGATGTATACGCGGTTATTGGAACCAGACCAACTTTCCCATATACAAAGTATGGTGGCTAAGAGTGTCCGCAAAAATCGGGCAAACGTTTAAACTCCTATGTGATAAAGTCGTTTAATTAAAACACAGCACGGCAGAACTCCAATCGATCCAGCAATTTTGGCTGCAATTGGAAAATGTTTCATAGCAAAAAAAGAAAACTAAAAATGCCGACGGGCGGGTCTGAGGCGAGACACGCGTAGACCAGAAACCAGAGACATTTTTTTTTTGGCCTGGAATAATTCGTCTATTTCAACAATTTTATAGAGCCGCTTAGCAGCCGTACGTTTTCCATTTCAGAGCGCTGCTAACCGTTAGCATGAAGAAAGGCACGCTAACTTGCTGGCAGTTATTGTTAGCGAATGAGTGACGCAACAATACAAATCCACGGTGAACACGCACGGGCCACTATACATTTTCTTGCTAACCTGTGAAATACGCTGATTTAAGCAATCTTTTTTTACCGGTAAGCAGCGCTATGAACGAATTGGCCTCAACGAAAGGGCCTCACTGCATTTCAAAAAGTAGGGTCTCTCCTAAGAAAGACGGGTCTCATCGAGAGAGGTAGGGGATAATCCGCGAGAAGACAGTGTCAGAGTGAGGGAGGTTGTGTCATCAGGGGGTAGAGTTTCCTCGAGAGAGTCTCATGGGGGAAGAGAGAGGGGTCTCGTCGTGGGAGGCAGCTAGGGTCTAATGAGGGAGAGAGTGTCTCATCGTGAGAGGAAGGACCTCGTCGTTTGTGGGGGAAGGAGGGCTCTCGTCGTTGGGGGGTGGTAATCTTGAAATTAAGGATCTAATCGTGTGAGGGAGGGTTTAATCGTCGGAGGTAGGAGTCTCATCTTGAAGAAGGTTCTCATCTCGGGGGAGGGTCTCATCGTGGCAAGATGACTCTATTCGTGGGGGGGGGGGGGGTAATCGTCATTAAATTGGAACATTGACCATTAATGGCTAGTTCGACAAGGTATAGGTTTTTGGTTCTATGGGGTTTCTATTTTCGTTTGTTATTTTTTCCCCGTTATTGTGTGTTTGCGTTGTTGTGTTTTTTAGTTTTTCCCCGGGGCCTGGGCCCGTTGTCCCCCCAGTGGCGTAGTCAGGATTTTCAGAGTGGGAGGGGGTGCATGTTTTGGGGGTAAATTTACCGACACAAAACCGACAAATGATATGAATCTTTAGCAGACGTATAAAAGTTTAGAAATACCTACAAGTTTGTGAATTTACAGACAGACACTCTTTTGCCAAGTGGGGGAGGGGGGGGGCTTTGGTTACGCCTCTGTTCTCCCCAGATCCATCAAATGTGAGTAGTTATTAGCCAGCCAATCGTCACCGGGCAGGCTAGGAGGAAGACAGATTAAGACATCTGCACTCGTAAGCAGGAGGTCGTGGGTTCGAATCCCGCCCAAGTCGCCTGTGAAGGTGACACAGACACTCCGAAAGAGTATACAGTGCTATACACACGTCGGTGTATGGCCAAAAAAATTGAATCAACAAAAAGGGTTTTTAATTCAACCAAAACAATTACAAAATCCGAATTGTGGGTCGTTTTTTTTTTGGAAGAAGAAGATGAAACTTGCTTTTTGCACACGGAATACAAAAATTATATAATTTCCAAATATAACCATGTTGTTTTGAAAGTATGTTAATCGAAGTCCCTTCGATGATATCTTGTTACATAAAGGAAACTATTCGCATAGGCCCCCTACGCAATTTGGGAATACTGCAGGGAACAGCCACGCTATATTGAATGTCAAAAATACTAGTCTTGTACGGGTAATTATATTCAAGAGGACATCTGTAAAAGTCACACATCGATCAACAAGAGTTTGTGTCGGCCCAAAGTTATTATTCTATCAACTTATTCAATATGTATTTTCTTTTACCGAGGTTTCTAAATCCCCACAGATTCCATTCGTTGTTTAGTTTGGTTTGAATCAATTGCTCTTTTGAGGCGAGTGGATACTTCGACGTTTCATGTTTCAGGTTGATACGATACTCATTTGCATTTCAAATTGATCGAAAAATAAGCTTGCCTTACAATCACATTTTCACATGACTTTTTTGTAGTTTTAAATCAGAAATGTGTGGCCAAATATTGAGCTGAACATGTCCCAAGAATGGTATCTAATCATTTTAATTTATCTTCGATAAGAATACACATAATCAAATTTATTTCACCGATGTTGGTACAGCAGTGATGACAATGGCCTATACACAGTTTGGTTTTCTTGTATATACCGACAAGAACACAAAATGTGCAGAAAAGTACCGGTGTCATACACGTAAGGGGAGGGGGAGGGGGGACATTACACCCCCACTCAAAAAGTGGACATTTTGGCGTCACTAACATGGAAGACCTTACGTTTTCCAAAATAAAAAAAGGCACCGGGGGAACATCATTTCCATTAGAGGTCGAAACCGTCACCCATGGATAGCGGGGTACGTCACTGGTATGGTAGCGTGAAGATTTGATATCACGCTCGTTAATTACGCCAGATACTGGCCTCAAAGTTTTGGGGAGATTCAACTTTGACCTTGGTTGGGAGCTAGCGCGTGAGTCTCGAAGCGTGACGTCAGATCTTCAGCACAACGTATCCAATGAAATCCCTTGAATGGTGCGCCAGGAGTCTAGTCTGTCTTTATTCTTGAGGATAACGTCAGGGGACCAGTCTACTGGTATGGGAGCATCATGAATAAAGGAAACACCGACAGCCTGTTGACTTCTTAAGGAATAGCCAAAGCGCATTTTCGGTAAAAAAAAAAACAGAAGCTTATTCTTAGAAACCAACGTGTGAAATTAACAACTGGTATACACTTTAATTTTGGATGAATGATGAATTAAGGTACAGTTCACACATTAGTAATTTTATCAACTTTTTTCGACGGATTTTGCTCTTTTTTTACGAATTTTCTTTCATACAGATTCAAACTGGATATGATTTAAAAAAATTCTCAAAAGTGACATCACCTGTGAATAAAATTATTTACAGGGAAGAAATGAATGATATATTTATCAGCTTTATACTAAGATATTTTCACAAGATATTTTTGAAATACCAAGAGTATAAATCATACCTTTATTGAAAGAGAGTGTACCTCTTTGGAAATTATTTCATATTTTTTTTAGTATACAATATTTAAAGGGAACAATAATTATTGTGGAAGGACATTGCACCCCTTCCCCGTCATACATTATTTGGAGACATGGTTCCATTCTCCTGACATAGCTGCTTATGTTTATATACATGATGGATGACGTGCCATTGAGCTATTCATGTTAGCAGTAAATACACATAGACGCCAAAATGTATCAATATTTAGCAACGTATATCCATGGAGTCCACAGGCACAGTATATTGAGCACTATATTAACCATCTGAGGCGGGTATTATGTCCTCAACTTGTTATCCCAGGACTGACATGGATATATCACTTAACACGTGCACCACAATCCAATATTTACCAACTTAAAGGTATCATATCCTCTTCAGATCTTGATGGATTTTGGGCAGATTTGTTCCCCCCCCCCCCCAAGTTCTGCCGGCTTCAGCATACAATCACCGGTCTCAAGAGTTGGTCTCGCCCTATGTTTCATTCAACTTCCCGAGTTGTTGAGACCGGTGATTTTCCAAGGCCTAATTTTGTTGTCAAAGGTGGGAGGTGTGGGAGGGGAGGGGATGGGAAGGGGAGAGAATAAATTTATCATTCCAAAAGGATGGGAGGGTTTTTTTTTATTTGATTTTTATTTTGTTTAATTGAGAAAATGGTGGAAAATGTTCAGGCAAGTTTTTGGAACATTTTGGAAGCTTTTCTAAAATAATGTGACAGATGTGTTTTTGATGTTGTTCACGTGTGTATGGTATTTTATTATCTTATGTCATTTTATCTCCTGCCCATTTCTCTCTGGGTTTTTTTTTTTTTGGGGGTTCTTTTGTCAAGCACTCGTTGCAGTGAACCATTGATTGGCCCATCAGAGCTCTTATTAAGAGCCTTCAGCTTGATTCTATATTCCATTCTGTTCATGGACCTTGTTAATGTCTATTGTTAATGTCTATTGTTGGGCTATTGTTCACAATTGCGCTTTATACACAAACAAGTGCTACCAAGGAGTTTGGACAAAACATTATTTTGGGGGCAGGGGGGGGGGGGGGGGTGATCCTATGGACCATCTCTTCCCCCTGGACAAAACATAAGATATTTTCGCCCACGATTCCAACCACACGATTCCAACCACACGATTCCAGCCAAATTTGTTGTGCAGTGTATACAGACTAGTGTATAAAACATGCTTCCCTATTCCATAAAATAGATTCCTCGGCAGAAAATTGTCGCTGTCGGTTCCAGTTCGAGCGTGTACGGTAGCCTACACAAAAATATTATTGGCGACTCCAATTGGCGTTAGAGCGTGCTGTATACACTGCACCATGATATACGATATCAGTGTTTGGCATTAGGATCAAAGGCATAGCATTACATTTATTGACAGAGGTTCAAATTAAAAATGCATCGGCCGTGTTTTTCGCTATTTTAACGGCAACGTCTGCTACTTTAACAGACATTTTAATTTTTCATCGGAACATTGCTATTTTACTTGAGGAAGTGAATGCAAATGCTGTAAAAAATTACACATTTCTGGAAAAAAAATAATCGTTAGAAATATGGTTTTATGGTAAATATTTACCGAAATTAATGTAGGGTGGGTCCCGCCATCAATTAAAGGGATAATATCTTCACGATCAACAGGGCATGGAATCGGAGTGCTTGTGTTAGATTATTAACTCAGTGACTGAAAATGATAAGTTTGCTCACGCCTTGAGCGCCCAGCAGGGTGGATATGTGCGCGCTACAAATCCTCCTCCTCGAGCTAGTAATTTTCAGTCACTGTGTTCATCTTAAACTATGACATCGATTCTATGCCCCTTTTTTACTGTTACACCGAGCTTCTGACAACTATATTCCTTTCTAATAAGAGTAAGCAGGTCGTGGGTTCGAATCCTGCCCGTGTCGCCTGTGGAGTTTTTTTTTTCACAGACACTCGGAAAGCACTGAGTCGGCTATACAGTTCTTGATACATACGTCAGTGTAGCGGCAAAACCAAATCAACTGGAATAATCGATGTTCCAATGGAAACAAGAATGTCCGTTATTTTTTCACATAAGGGTATGAACGTTTGCCCGATTTGTGTGGCCTCTCTTAGCCACCATACTTTGTATATGGGAAATTTGGTCCGGTTCCAATAACCACGTATCATGTATTTCACTGGTTGGCAAAATAAATAAATAAATAAACAAAAAATAAATAAATAAACAAAAAATAAATAAATAAATAAAAAATGCGTCACCGCACCAATTTTGAAGCCGACATATGACCAGAAACCGGAGATTTTTTTTTGTTGGCCTTAAAGAAAAAATAATGAAAATGCATTAAGATCGTTCGTGTTCGATTTTCAAAAGTTTCGTCTCGTGAACACTCGGAATTTTCGTCTCGTGAACACTAAAATGATAGGACACCAGACAGACAGATTTCAAGAAATGTTTTATGTTAAACTAATAATCAATTATATTTGTTGAGATCACCACTAGGGTCTAACGACATTAATTAAACTTGAGCTTAGAACACGTTTTAAATTTGATTAGCAATAAGAAAATAAACAGTAGTACAAAAAGTTTATTTAGTAAAATGTCATTATATTATAGGTAAAAGCATTTCATATTATAAAGAATTATGTACAAAGAAACAGGTTACAAGTTTTAGCTCAGAAGGTCAATGACTCTTAGAAAAATATGACCACGTAAGTAACAAAATGTTCATAATAGTACATTACAAATACAGATACTGCATCCCATAAGGCTGTGCCGGGTATCCGAATACCCGAATAACCGACCAAAACTGTCATTACCCGGTTCCATTATTCGGTTCCAATTACCCGTAAACACCCGTAATTTCGGCTGAACATTAAATTTTAAAGTGTACCTAGAACCAGAATTTAGACAGCAGAAACAATTATACACATTGCAGACATTATATCAGACCCATACGGAAGTCTCCGACATTTTTTTAAAACCAAAATGTGTGTGGGGAATGGGGATGCTACGAGTCGTTTTTAATATAGAGGTGTGAAATTATTATAGTCACATTTCTTGTGACTTTGATAAAACAAGAGAAAATTGTGTTCATACTGGTTTATTTTATACAGTATGTATGTGTGTTTACAAAATTGTTTACGGGTACTCGAGTATCCGAAGATTTCCAATTTCGGGTATCCGGTTCCCGAAATAACCGAAAACGCACAGCCTTCATTTCATAGCATGCAGTTGGAAGCTCAATCAACTTTGACTTTCATTTCATTTCATTTCATTTCATTTAATGAAATTTCATTCAAATGAAATGAAGTGAAACTTTGACTTGATGAATGATCCTGATATAGGACTGAAATGTTAAGGCAAATAAAACTACTACAACACCGATATGCTGTTGTATGGTCATTTTGTACAATATTATTAGCATTAAATTACACTTTCCACCTCACGAATGTGCATTTAACCTAGGCCCGTTTGCTTACACATAACCTGAATCCTTCCTAACTCCCTAGGCCCGTTTGCTTACACATAACCTGAATCCTTCCTAACTCCCTAGGCCCGTTTGCTTACACATAACCTGAATCCTTCCTAACTCCCTAGGCCCATTTGCTTACACATAACCTGATTCCTTCCTAACTCCCTAGGCCCATTTGCTTACACATAACCTGAATCCTCCAAAATCCTTCAGTAGTAAATCAAGCACATGACATGTATGCACACACGTGTTTCTAAACTGTGATACATGTACATGGCCAGGGACCCTCCCTGCATGCATGGAGCAATAAACAGTGTCCACTGACCCAAGCACTGACCTTGCAATCACTACAACAAACATGGATGTACATGTACCATGGAAAGGCAAGTATGCCTAATAACCTCAATCCTCCAAAATCCTTCACTTTAGCAAAGAGGATTTTGGAGGATTTGGGAAGCAAACATTCGAGAGGGCATGGAATCAGTGTCCTAATTTTAGATGAACACATTGACTGAAAATAATACCCCACGAGCGCATGCTGGCCTAGATAATAGGGTGCGATAAGATCAGATTAATGTGTTTGATGCATAAATAATGAGCCAGTGACTGCATAATAATGATATACATCAATCATGGTAATATGATGTTAGTAATCTTACTTATGGAGGTATTACTTTCATTCACTGAGTTTGTTAACTAGGACACCGATTCCATGCCCTGTCGAAATTCTGCTCTGATCGGGACGACATTAGGCCGTATTCATAAAAATAAGTAATTGCTTTTACTAAAGTAACAACCCCCTTTTACTAACCTTTTACTTAAATGTGTATTCATAGAAATAAGCAATGACTTTCAAGTAAAAGCTACAAATTTTAAGCATTAGTAATTGCTTTTTACTTATAAGTAAATGCTAGAGAAATTAGCACCTACTTCAATTTGTATTCATAAAAATGACCTTCGACTAGCATTTACTAGTGATTGTACAAGCACCTAATTTTTGGCTTGCTGTTTAGTCAATACAGACATATCACATTTTCTGCCATGTTTTTACGTCCAAGACCACAACCTAAGGTGTATAACATCAGGCTTAATCGTGATGAAGTCAACCCTACCACTTACAGAACTTTATTTAGGTTTGACAAAGAAAATGTGGAATGGCTTGCAAACACCTTCATACCACCAAATACCGAGACTCGTGGATGGTACTGTAGTACAATAGCAACTACTTGAGAACTTACTAGCCGTGGCAAGTAACAACTGTAATCATTTAGCAAATGGTTATGAATAAGATTTTTAGCAATTGCTTAGACTAGACCTTTTACTTACCTAGCTGTTGCTTTTACTTATAGCATTTACTAGTAAGTAATTACTTATTTTTATGAATACGGCCTATTGTCTTTTTAACTTGACATTTAATATATGAATTACCCGCAGATATTAAAAGTTATAAAGCCAAATTTCCAGCAATTTTATTTTCAATCAGAACATTACTATTTAAAAGTATGGAATAGAATTGCTTTATTACAAATACAAGAAGGTCGAATTTTCAAGTACAACTTCCAAGTGTAAAGATGAGGATGATGTTAAAGGGGCAGTATCGTCACGATCAGAGCAGACTTTCAACAGGGCATGAAATCGATGTCCTTGTTTAAGATGAACACTGACTGCAAATTACTGGCTCGTTTATGCAGCAGCAACGGTAATATGACGTTATCTTGTGTGAACTTATTTTCAGTCACTGAGTTAATCTACAACAAGCACTCTGATTCCATGTCCTGTTGATCGTGACGACACTGCCCCTTTAATCACTAAGAATAATTGCCAGTTCGAATTTATGAATAAGTACTAAGGCTGTGCCGAGTATCCGAATACCCGACCGAAACTGTCATTACCCGGTTCCATTTTTCGGTTTACCCGTAAACGACTTGAAAATTTCGACTGAGCATGCACTGTAAGAAATATTGGGCAAACACTGTTGATATGTTGCCCAACACTGGTCAACATATCAACAGGTCACACAGTTGGTTTACCATTGCCCAATGTTGGATAATTTATTGCCCAATTATGTGAACAGTTGTGGTAAATACTGACCAATTCTGGGAGAAATAACCTTACCCAACCCCATGTTGCCCAACGTTTTTACAGTGTGTAAACCACACACTTAATGGAAGTGTCTGATTTTTGGGGATGCTAAGAGTCGTTTTTAATACAGAGGCAGGAAATTATTCCACATTTATTGTGATTCTAATAAAACAAGAGAATCTTGTGTTCATACTGGTTATTTTATACATTCGGGAGTATTTATGTATTTTTACAAAATTGTTTACGGGTACCCGGGTATCCGAAGATTTCCAATTTCGGGTATCCGGTTCCCGAAATAACCGAAAACGCACAGCCTTAGT
Source organism: Zoroaster sp. YZ-2022 (assembly GCA_029582265.1). NCBI lineage: Eukaryota > Metazoa > Echinodermata > Asteroidea > Forcipulatida > Zoroasteridae > Zoroaster > Zoroaster sp. YZ-2022. The sequence goes on from CM055819.1 coordinate 6,889,623, forward strand.
AAGTACGGTATTCTTTGCTAAATTCTATATAAGAATGAATACACAACATCTCAATGCATTATGAGTAGTATATCTTGATAAGCATACTAAGTTAATTTGACAACATTGCCAATGTTGCACCTTCCCTATAACTCGAGAAAAGGAAATCAAATGCTTTAAAAATGATTAAAATGATTTCGCAAAATAACTCTGTCCCAAAATTTCTGTCAAGATTTCTCATTTCAAAGTATTTGTTTTCCTTTCTAAGGGAAAATTAGCAATGTTCTGATGAAAACAAAAATGATGGAAATTGCTGTTAGAGACGAGTGAAAACCACATCATTGAGTAGATGAATACAAATATAACAAACAAAAATCCATCTAACCGCTTCTCTAAAAACCACTCTATCGAAATCCGTGTAAATATGTTGCTCATAAAAAAAAATTAAGTGACATACACAAATATTTGTACAGCAAGTATATTTGGATAATTTTTCCCGTCCCTCCTGATGCCAAAATAGTAACGCACGTTTCTTGTTTACAGGTACATCTGCGGAAGCGAATGCAAACTGCTGACGTCAACAATGGTCACAGAGGCTGACTGCGTATCGTACAGTAATTTGTTTGATTTAAGTCCCATATGAACCGACCTAATCTCTTCAGAGTTGTACGGTTCCATGCAACAGCCCAAGGTACCCAATGTATCGCAATCTTTTGACAATACATAATGTCATTAATGGGAGCATGTATGTCAGATTGGATTTTTCTGTCTAGTGCTGGGAGTTAACCGGTTAGTTCTCTAACCGTTTAACCGAATCTTTCACGATCGGTTAACCGGTTAGCCGAAAATCGGCACCTGACGGCCACTGACAAACTAGATCGTCGGCAAATGGCACAAAGTGTATAAATTTTCAAATAAAAAGCATCAATAAACTTCCTGCAATGATTGTTGAATAACCAGTGTGGCAAAAACGAAAGTCTAGAACCAAATGGGTGGCAAATTCTTCCAAAACTGTTTTTTTTTTTTTTTTAAACACTGGTTTCGGGTTAGCTGTTTAGCAAATTTACAAACAGATAACTGTCACAACACTAATTCTGCTTTGGTTCTTGTAAATAAATATCTGTGACAGTTCAGCTAGTACTTTGTATTGTTAAGAAGAATGCAGCTAAATTGCATATTTTTGGATCAGCAAACGCAAAATTTTTACACATTTAAACTTTTTAAATTAAAATGTTAAACTCCGAACATCACATTTTAAGTTAGTCAAGAATAACTGAGGGGGAAAAATTTTACGAAATTTTACCCGAATGACAGTATCCAAGACGGAAAGATTTCACCAGATTTGTAAAACGTGCATAATTTTTTTTAAAGATTATCTTTTAAAAATATATATATGTTAACTGTTCCCTGTTAGATCAAGTAATTGTACTTTAACTTGCAGATTTTTGGATCAGCAAACGCAAAATTTATATACATTTTATTCAAATTGTATACATATTTTATTCAAATTTATACTCCAAAACATCACATTTTAAGTAAGTCGAGAATAACTGAGGGGGAAAATATTACAAAGTTTACTCAAATGATAGTATCTAAGACGGCAAGATTTCACCATATCTGTTATCTGTTCCCTGTTAGGGGTACGATTTGACAAAAATCCTGAAAAATTGGTAGCGGGCCCGAGTCTCCCTTTGGTCTAGAGGACAAAGCCCCCTGAACCTCCTGGATGTTTAATTGTGGAGGATTTATAGACTCTCCACATCCCCACAAACAAGAAACTAGAGGTTTGGACACAATACAGGCTACTTCTTTCTTTCCTTGGTGGCTACTTCTCTTCTTTCAAGAAAATTTTGAGGCAAAGGAAGATTTGTAAAAAAAATCCTGAAATCAGGAAATAATAATTGAATAGAGATATTTATGGAAATCAACCTGTGACAGTCTCGGTTGACTTTGAAGCGTCATTAAATAATGAAGAAAATGAATTCGGATTATTTTGTAGAGATTATGTGGAAATGGATTATTCGCTCACGATCATGATCCATTTCAAATGAACAAAAATGTATATATAGTACATTTCACGTCGGATGGGTCAGCTTTCTTATGATGTCCGAGACATTAACATATGAAAAACAAGTATACTTTTAGATAATAACTCTTTTCTAAACATGTGATGTCACAGAGCACATCGTCTATACTTTTAGTTAATAATTTCTGTAAACATGTGATGTCACAGAGCACATCGTCTGTACTTTTAGATAATAATTTCTGTAAACATGTGATGTCACAGAGCACATCGTCTGTACTTTTAGATAATAATTTCTGTAAACATGTGATGTCACAGAGCACATCGTCTGAACTTTTAGATAATAATTTCTGTAAACATGTGATGTCACAGAGCACATCGTCTATACTTTTAGATAATAATTTCTGTAAACATGTGATGTCACAGAGCACATCGTCTGTACTTTTAGATAATAATTTCTGTAAACATGTGATGTCACAGAGCACATCGTCTGTACTTTTAGATAATAATTTCTGTAAACATGTGATGTCACAGAGCACATCGTCTGTACTTTTAGATAATAATTTCTGTAAACATGTGATGTCACAGAGCACATCGTCTGAACTTTTAGATAATAATTTCTGTAAACATGTGATGTCACAGAGCACATCGTCTATACTTTTAGATAATAATTTCTGTAAACATGTGATGTCACAGAGCACATCGTCTATACTTTTAGATAATAATTTCTGTAAACATGTGATGTCACAGAGCACATCGTCTATACTTAGACCACATCGTCTATACTTTTAGATAATAATTTCTGTAAACATGTGATGTCACAGAGCACATCGTCTATACTTAGACCACATCGTCTATACTTTTAGATAATAATTTCTGTAAACATGTGATGTCACAGAGCACATCGTCTGAACTTTTAGATAATAATTTCTGTAAACATGTGATGTCACAGAGCACATCGTCTGAACTTTTAGATAATAATTTCTGTAAACATGTGATGTCACAGAGCACATCGTCTATACTTTCAGATAATAATTTCTGTAAACATGTGATGTCACAGAGCACATCGTCTTTTAGATAATAATTTCTGTAAACATGTGATGATCGTCTATACTTTTAGATAATAATTTCTGTAAACATGTGATGTCACAGAGCACATCGTCTATACTTTTAGATAATAATTTCTGTAAACATGTGATGTCACAGAGCACATTGTCTATACTTTCAGATAATAATTTCTGTAAACATGTGATGTCACAGAGCACATCGTCTGAACTTTTAGATAATAATTTCTGTAAACATGTGATGTCACAGAGCACATCGTCTGAACTTTTAGATAATAATTTCTGTAAACATGTGATGTCACAGAGCACATCGTCTGTACTTTTAGATAATAATTTCTGTAAACATGTGATGTCACAGAGCACATTGTCTATAACTCGCTTGGCTTCTGCTCAGAAGTCATTCGTGTACAAATCCTATGGGACATGCCCAAGAAAGTCCAACAACAATGGAAACAATAGAGGGGAACAATAGGAGGTCCACTCAGGTCCTCCTAAGTATAGTAATAACTACATGGTGGTCTTGAAAAGTAGAACTCTTTACTGGAAAAGTTTGAACATTTTGGAGGACCTTGTAACCCTTTGCTGAACGTAACAGAATACAATAGATGTAAAAAATCTGTTGAATTTTGTTGAACTGAGCAGAGGGCAAAAGTTCTTGCTGATGGATCTTGTTGCACTCAGCAGACTTTAAACTTGAACAACTGATGTATGTTGACGCATTGAGCAGGTTGCCGAGCCGTTTATTGAAGGTTAGGGTTAGTAATGGTTTTGGAACATAAACAACATATAAATGGATCATAAACGGATCATATACGGATCGTATACGGATCGTATACGGATCGTATACGGATCGTATACGGATCGTATACGGATCGTATACGGATCGTATACGGATCGTATACGGATCGTATACGGATCGTATACGGATCGTATACGGATCGTATACGGATCGTATACGGATCGTATACGGATCGTATACGGATCGTATACGGATCGTATACGGATCGTATACGGATCGTATACGGATCGTATACGGATCGTATACGGATCGTATACGGATCGTATACGGATCATACACGGATCACATATGGATCACATACGCATCATATACGCATCATACACGCATCATATATGGATCATATATGGATCATATATGGATCATATATGCATCATATACGGATCATAAGATGTATGCAGTCAATCAATGAGACTGCTGTCAGAAACCAAAACACTTGGTCTGACATTTATGAAATCTGCTATTCGCGTACACGTATACAGTATCGTCTTGCCTCATTTCAGCAAGCCACGTGCATAATAAGGAAGATTTACATGGATCAAATGTACCCTGAATTAAAGTGTCATTACTCACTTCCTGAAGTACTGTCAATATTATATTACCTTCATGAACACACTCATGTCTCTGCTTACATGTAGCAGTATGAAATACATCCTCTAGCATGTTTTCACATAGCTAGTCCTTATACATCTATATACACACAATCACCGGGAAGGTACAACGCTGGTTTTTGTTAACATGTATTTAAAAAAAACATTTTGTTTTCAGGAAATATATCATAAAAAAACAACCCGTGAAATTTGATCACAACAGTTGCTTGTGTTTTTGAGAAAACAACGATATACTGTTACATTTCTAAAAAATGTTTTTATGTTTTACAAAAAGTTGCCACAATGAATAGTTCCCCCCCAAGATGAATGCAATTCAATCAGCCAAATTTACGAGGATGCTTTACACTTGTACTAACTCTACACTCGGTATACTTTAAAAATAAAAAACTTTTTTTTTTTGATGAGGCTCCCCAAAAAAAGTCTTCAGTTTCTGCTCTCCAATTGCAGCCAAAATTTGCTGGATCGATTGGAATTCTGCCGTGCTGCGTTTTACACAATTTTTTCACATAGGGGTGTGAACATTTGCCTGATTTGCGATGCTTCTCTTTGCCACCGTACTTTGGGTATGGAAAATTTGGTCTGGTTCTAATAACTGCATATACAAGTTAGCATGTATCACAAAAAAGATTACCCGCCGCCCGCCCCCCCCCCCCCCCCCCCCAAAAGAAAAAAAAAATCCGGCACTGCACCGATTTTGAAGCTGACATATGACCAGAAACCAGAGACTTTTTTGTTAGCCTAATCTGGTAATTACAAATGCTGTACATTCTCTTTAATTCTTAGGTAAAATCTTGATGGATAAATGAAACTTAAAAAGGCAGTAAACATACAAAGATATTAACATTTAATATTTCAGTCTCTTACTCCAAATGTCAATTTTCCTCTCAATGATGATCTCACTGAAGCTCAATTCCATGTTGCTCTGTACAAACAAAAGATATTCATACTTCAGTTTAACAAATTCCTTTTTAGAGAAAGCTGTTTATCTTTACAGAATAAGTGACTGATCTGTAATTTAGAAAGTACAAACTCCACAGAGCATCTAGAATCCAGTACCAACCTCACATTCATTATGGATCATATTATGGATCATTATATGGATATTATATGGATATTATATGGATATTATATGGATATTATATGGATATTATATGGATATTATATGGATATTATATGGATATTATATGGATATTATATGGATATTATATGGATATTATATGGATATTATATGGACATTATATGGACATTATATGGACATTATATGGACATTATATGGACATTATATGGACATTATATGGACATTATATGGACATTATATGGACATTATATGGACATTATATGGACATTATATGGACATTATATGGACATTATATGGACATTATGGACATTATATATGGACATTATATGGACATTATATGGACATTATATGGACATTATAGGGAGTATAGGGATATGGGGAGGTAATAGGAGGTATGGGAGTATGGGAGTATGGGGAGGTATGGGGAGGTATGGGGAGGTATGGGGAGGTATGGGAGGTATGGGGAGGTATGGGGAGGTATGGGGAGGTAGGGGGAGGTATGGGAGGTAAAGGAGGTATGGGGAGGTATGGGGAGTATGGGGAGTATGGGAGGTATGGGGAGGTATGGGGAGGTAGGGAGGTATGGGAGGTATGGGGAGGTATGGGAGGTGGGGAGGTATGGGGGAGGTATGGGAGGTATGGGAGGTATGGGGGAGGTATGGGGAGGTATGGGGAGGTATGGGAGGTATGGGAGGTATGGGGAGGTATGGGAGGTATGGGGAGGTATGGGGAGGTATGGGAGGTATGGAGGTATGGGAGGTATGGGGAGGTATGGGGAGGTATGGGGATGGGAATTATGGGGAGGTATGGGAGGTATGGGGAGGTATGGGGAGGTATGGGAGGTATGGGAGGTATGGGGAGGTATGGGAGGTATGGGGAGGTATGGGAGGTATGGGAGGTATGGGGAGGTATGGGGAGGTATGGGGAGTATGGGAGGTATAGGGAGGTATGGGAGGTATGGGGAGGTATGGGAGGTATGGGAGGTATGGGGAGGTATGGGGAGGTATGGGAGGTATGGGAGGTATGGGAGGTATGGGGTATGGAGGTATGGGAGGTATGGGGAGGTATGGGGAGGTATGGGAGGTATGGGGAGGTATGGGAGGTATGGGGAGGTATGGGGAGGTATGGGGAGGTGGGAGTATGGGAGGTATGGGAGGTATGGGAGGTATGGGGAGTATGGGGAGGTATGGGGAGGTATGGGGAGGTAGGGAGGTATGGGAGGTATGGGAGGTATGGGAGGTGGGGAGTATGGGAGGTATGGGGAGGTATGGGAGGTGGTATGGGAGGTATGGGGAGGTATGGGAGTATGGGAGGTATGGGAGGTATGGGAGGTATGGGGAGGTATGGGAGGTATGGGAGGTATGGGAGGTATGGGGAGGAGGTATGGGAGTGGTATGGGAGGTATGGGGAGGTATGGGAGGTATGAGGTATGGGAGGTATGGGAGGTATGGGAGTATGGGAGGTATGGGAGGTATGGGGAGGTATGGGGAGGTATGGGAGGTATGGGGAGGTATGGGGAGGTATGGGAGGTATGGGAGGTATGGGAGGTATGGGGAGGTATGGGGAGGTATGGGAGGTATGGGGAGGTATGGGAGGTATGGGGAGGTATGGGAGGTATGGGAGTATGGGGAGGTATGGGAGGTATGGGGAGGTATGGGAGGTATGGGAGTATGGGAGGTATGGGGAGGTGGGAGGTGGGAGGTATGGGAGTATGGGGAGGTATGGGAGGTGGGGAGGTATGGGAGGTATGGGGAGGTATGGGAGAGGTATGGGAGGTATGGGAGGTATGGGAGGTATGGGGAGGTATGGGGAGGTATAGGGAGGTATGGGGAGGTATGGGAGGTGGGAGGTATGGGAGGTATGGGGAGTGGGGAGGTATGGGGAGTATGGGAGTATGGGAGGTATGGGGAGGTATAGGGAGAGTATAGGGAGAGTATATGGAGTATATGGAGAGTATATGGATAGTACATGTGTATATGGATAGTATATGGATAGTATATGGATAGCATATGGATAGTATACACCCATCACAACTTCTAAGTTCCCCCTAATATTTTTTAGAATATCTCAGTTATGGAGAATAATGGAGGACCAATTCCATATTAAACTCTTGCTCTACACTTCTAAAACAATGGACATGCATGTTGCATGTTGCTCTTTGAATATTCTTTTCTTATTATGAAACAGCCATCAATACCATTGTTATTGATGCATGAGAGTTCTTACAGAAAACTACATATGTGTAACATGCCCTTGAAGCAATGCTTTGTACTGCAACTTTTTTTTCAGCTGAATTTTCATTCAAATCACTGTCAATTGTGCATGCATGATTGAATTTCAACCATTTCATTACGAGCTGTGTAGAACATGTCATTCTGTCATTTGCTTTTTGAATTTTTAACATTCTTGCAATACTTTTTGAGATATTCTTAAAAATATTAGGGGGAACTTGGAAGTTGTGATGGGTGTATGGATAGTATATGGATAGTATATGGATCGTACATGGATCGTACATGGATCGTACATGGATCGTACATGGATCGTACATGGATCGTACATGGATCGTACATGGATCGTACATGGATCGTACATGGATCGTACATGGATCGTACATGGATCGTACATGGATCGTACATGGATCGTACATGGATCGTACATGGATCGTACATGGATCGTACATGGATCGTACATGGATCGTACATGGATCGTACATGGATCGTACATGGATCGTACATGGATCGTACATGGATCGTACATGGATCGTACATGGATCGTACATGGATCGTACATGGATCGTACATGGATCGTACATGGATCGTACATGGATCATTACATGGATCATTACATGGATCATTACATGGATCATTACATGGATCATTACATGGATCACTACATGGATCACTACATGGATCATTACATGAATCATTACATGAATCATTACATGGATCATTACATGGATCATTACATGGATCATAGTCATCTTGTTGATCTTTCATGCTTTAACCCAATTATACTGTGGAAAACCATTTTTCCCCTTCACTTTAGTCAATATCTCACCTTGGTCACCTTGACCTTTTAACCCCAAAACCAATGCCCACCTCTAACTTCTCGTGGTCAACCCTTTGTCCAAGTTTCAAAGAAAACAGAGGATAGCGCCCCTTCAGCCCTTAAAAAGTGTAAAAGGAAGCAACTGAGGCCCAAGGGTGTGTATGATATACATCATACTGTGTGTAAATATTTTAGTTGCCCATACAAATGCTATTATTTATAAACAAAACTGGTCAAAATATCCTTACCTTAGTACAGTACAGATAACACACCTACTGAATTCCATTTTCCAAAACCATTTCAAGAAACTGTTGGCATCAAAGAAAAAAAAAACAATCATACAATCAATGCAAAAAATCTTGTGACACAAAAGTATACAATTTACACATTTATGTTGTACCTGTGACCTCCGACCTGAGCATGGGCCCGACCTGAGCACGGGCCCGACCTGAGCACGGGCCCGACCTGAGCACGGGCCCGACCTGAGCACGGGCCCGACCTGAGCACGGGCCTGACCTGAGAACGGGCCCGAGCACCGGCATGGTATCTGTAGGTCTCAGGTGGTAGGTCATATGTCCCCTCAAGTCAATTGTCTTTGTTCATTCCAATAAAATACAGGAGTGTGATTTGATAAAAGTAAAAAAATCCTGAAGAATGGGCAGCAGGCCTGGGTCTCCCTTTGGTCTAGAGGAGACAAAGCCCTCTGAACCTCCTAGATGATTAATTTTGGAGGATTTACAGACTCTCCACATCCCCACAAACAAAAAACTAGAGGTTTGGAGACAATACAGGCTACTTCTTTCTTTCCTTGGTGGCTACTTCTCTTCTTTCAAGAAATTTTCGAGGCAAAGGGAAATTTGTAAAAATCCTGAAATCAGGAAAAATCCAGAGAAATCACAGGCCTGAAAAAATGTCAAGATAGCAGGGCTCCCAGGCAGCGTGCAAAAAAAAGGGGAAAATAACTAATCCATTTTTACTGTTTAAATTCACTCAGCTTTGCCTCGTAAAGTGAAAATGGAACAGTGAAGATTTTACCAATGCACTCAATATTTGTATTAAAAAAAATCAATTTGCTCTTTTGAAGAAAATTTTGCTTGCACTCAAGGGGCGGGGGGGGGGGGGGGAGGCACCTACATGTACCTTAACTGCTACTCTAGGTACATGAACATTTACACACACGTACATGAACCATTAACCGTAACTCCCTAGGCCCATTTGCTTACACATAACCTGAATCCTTCCTAACTCCCTAGGCCCATTTGCTTACACATAACCTGAATCCTTCCTAACTCCCTAGGCCCATTTGCTTACACATAACCTGAATCCTTCCTAACTCCCTAGGCCCATTTGCTTACACATAACCTGAATCCTTCCTAACTCCCTAGGCCCATTTGCTTACAAATAACCTTAATCCTCCAAAACCCTTCAGTAGTAAAGCAAGCACATGACATGTATGCACACATGTGTTTCTAATCTGTGATACATGTACATGGCCAGGGACCCTCCCTGCATGCATGGAGCAATAAACAGTGTCCACTGACCCCAAGGACTGACCCTGCGATCACTACAACAAACATGGATGTACATGTACCATGGAAAGGCAAGTATGCCTAATAACCTCAATCCTCCAAACTCCTTCACTTTAGCAAATAGCATGTAGCATGTAACCTCAATCCTTCAAAATCCTTCACTTTGGCAAAGAGGATTTTGGAGGATTTGGGAAGGTTAGGGTTGATATACATGTAGCCATAGTATATTTGAGAGAAAGATGAATCTAATCTACGTGTACTTATTGACAATCCCTTATATGATCCTTGTAAAACAATGCTACAACAATGGTACCTCTAGAAAGACACTAACACAATCAAATCGCGTTTCTCACCTGATAAATGCGATTTGATTGTGTAACATGTATGTATGCAAGCGTCTTTCAAAAAATACCTGTGTATGTATGTCACTCTAGGATGCCAGCAGGCATAGAAATTGTATGCACGTGTGTTCCAACAAAATGTATCAATTATTTATCCAACATTGCTTTACCTTAAATAAGTTTTGACATCTGAATTCCTAAATGGAGTATCCAGGGGTTTCACACCCTGCAAATTCAGCCTTGACCTAATGTCGTTAAAGACAACTTGCACAATGTGTGCAAGCAAAAAGGTCTCTGTAATCACCCCCCCCCCCCCTTGTCAAGTATAATAAAAACAAATGCAGTTCAAGCCGACTTGGGATCTCAGATACATACTGTAACATGTACTCTTTGATAAAAACTGAATGGTTTCATGAACAACCCCTTCTATGACTGCAAGGGTCAAACTCAGTCAAAATGTTCATACACTACTCAAAAAAATTAAAGGAACATGTTGATATCATGATCTTTATTGAACGTTATCCCTTAAAGAGGTGCCAGGGTTGTGTCAAACTCATTGCAAGTAAAGTCAATTGTTTTTTAAACATTACTGATTTGAGTGAGGTGCAATTATGCATGTCCTCTAACAGCTGGACCTGAGAGTGTCCACATACCAAAGATGGTGCTGATCTTGCTGGTTTGCCTCTGAGGGTCTATACTCAGTTTAAGATGTTTAAGAGTCAAACAGTCAGTGGCTAGTAACTGGTATGGCCTCCACGGGCTTGTGTGCATTCTTGACAGCGAGGAGGCATACTCTGAATCAGCTGCCGTAGAGAGTCCTGAGGAATGTTATTCCACTCTTCAATCAAGGCAGCTGTCAGTGTTTGTACAGTATCTGGAGCATGCTGTCGACCTGCAACTCATCTGCCAAGCATGTCCCATGCATGCTCTATTGGGGTAAGGTCAGGAGAACGTGCCGGCCAGCGCATTGTGTCGATTCCCTCTTCCTGGAGGAAGTCCATGGCTACACGTGCAATGTGCGGACGAGCCTGATCTTGTACCAGTATAAAATTTTCCCCAATGTCACGAGCAAATGGCACCACTACGGGTCTCAGTATCTCATCTCTATACCTCACACCTGTCAGAGCACCACCAGCTATCACAACAAGGTCCGTACGACCGTCCAAACAGATCCCCGCCCAGACCATAACGGATCCTCCACCGTAGTGATCAATTTCAACGATGTTGCAGTCCGCGTATCTTTCTTCTGGGCGTCTCCACATTCTCACACGTCTGTCATTAGTTGAAACTGAGAATCTGCTCTCATTTGTGAAGAGCACTGGGGCCCAGTTGTCCATCTGCCAATTTTGGTGATCTCGGGCAAACACCAACCGGGCTCTGCGGTGCCTTGGGGTCAAAATGGGGCCTGTGGCGGGTCTTCGAGCATGCATATCATCTTCATGAAGGCGATTTCTAACAGTTTGGTTAGTTAAGCGTATACCAGTTCCTCTGTGGAAGTCCGTTGACAGGGATCTAGCGGTGCTCTGTCTGTTCCGTCGGGCAAGAATCCTCAGATACCGGTCTTGACGAGGGGTTGTCATTCGTCTGCGGCCCTGGCCTGGTCTTCTGGTATACAGGCCATCTTCCTGGTAGCGTCTCCACAGACGGTTGATGACACTTGGGGACACATCCACACGATTAGCTACCTCACGCTGTGGGTGGCCTTCTTCAAGAAGCTGGACAGCTCTGGCAACCTCAACTTCTGTTAAATGACGGCGAACACCACCACAGAGGGCCAGAAGACCAAAGGGTAACACAAGAATTGGAAAAAACATCATGGTATTGCAGCAATTGCTAAAGGCTTGTGATAACACTAGTGCACAAAATCAGCGCATTATAGGGACATTTGGATACCCATGTACCTCAGTCTTTGAAGACGCGCATGATTTCACTTTTGACTGGTCAGTATTGTTTGAGTATCAATAGACTACACCTGCAATAGGTTTAACACAACCTTGATACCTCTTGAAGCGGTAACATCCGACAAAGGCTGTTACATAATCATGTTCCTTTAATTTTTTTGAGTAGTGTATATTTGACAAGGTGTACCTGGTACACTTAAAGTCAACCCTTATGTGTAGTAAGGGAGGAGGGCCAAAGTCATGGTACAGCCAAGCCTTTGAGAAGCCAGGCCAGGCCAGGCCTAGGCTACCTGGCCTCCTAATTGTCTTTTGTGAGTCCTAATCCTGTAACAATACAGTACCTGCCAATCAACATAACCTGGGCTTCTGGAGGGCTTAGCCCAAGCAAGCAGAGCCGGGCTTCTCAAAGGTTTGGCTGTACCATGACTTTGGCCCTTGTCCCTATGTACATTTACAGGTCAAAATGAGTTGACCGTTTTTGACTGGTAAAAGCAATGTCTGTATTGTTCAGGGTGGTCAAAATGACAGTCAAAACCAGTCCAAAGTGCCCCCGTGTGCCTAGTTGGTTCAACAGTCGAAAACAGTCGGTTGACTGATTCTGACCAATATATCTACTTGCCACAGAAGTTCAGCTACAGTAGGAGGGTTTTAAGAAAAGTCTGTGAATCTTGAATTGACTAGCTATTAACTGTGTTGCAAAATGCAAATTCACATTTTTATCGCTGCAATCACTTCAATCGCTGCAGGGCATATTTTCCATGTTAATGAGATTTTATTTATTCAAACTCGACTTGATCAGAGCAAAAAGTGTCCCATATGTGGGACACTATCATCACAATCAACAGCGCATGGAATTGGAGAGCTAGTTTAAATAAATTAACTCAGTGACTAAAAATAATGCTCCACATGACAAGGTCATATTACCATTGCTGCTGCATAAATGAGCCAGTAATTTTCAGTTACTGTGTTCATCTTAAACGATGACACCGATTCCATGTCCTGTTGAAAGTCTGCTCTGATCATGATGATATTGTCAATATCAAAATCAGTCAACTGCCTGTTTTGACTGTTGACCCTAATGTGCACCCAGGGGCATTTTTGACTGGTTTTTACTGTCATTTTGACCACCCTGAACAATACAAGACAATGCTTTCACCAGTCAAAAACGGTCGACTCATTTTGACCCGTAAATGTACTTACTACACGTAAGGTTTGACAGTGTTCGACTTTTAAGTGCATTAGATATACCTTGGCAAGTATACATGTACATGTTTCAAAATTTTTACTGATTTTTGACCCTTGCAGTCACAGAAGGGTTTGAAGGAGTTTGAGGGAAGAATGATTCGAACCTTTTCAAGTTAACCAACCTTTAACCCTCCTATGTACAGTGCAGTTTGCCATAGAATTGTCAGACCTTTCAAAACCTTTCAAGTTTGCTGTACTGAAGGGTTTTGAAAGGTGAGAAAACTGTCTGACAAAAGGGACCTATGACAGGTTTCGAAAGGTGTAACAACTCTCTGAACAAACTGGTGTTGAAATGTTTCAATACCTTTCAAAGGGTATTGAAAGGTGTGGTTGTTCAGTAGCAACAAATTCTGGAGGGTTTTAAAGGGTTCATAATTATTGATAGCCATTTTGGCCCGTAAGCAGATTTTGAAAGGTCAAACCATAGGAGGGTTAATAAATAAATAAAGTCGACAAGTTTTAATGGTGTGCACAATTTGTATGCCTGCAGGCGTCCCTTAGCACTCAGGAGTACTTAACTGTTAGCCATGTGAGACTTAGGATTCGCATGGTGGACAAGTTGTAGGTTTGTAGGGAGTGGTGACAATATGTGAAGTCCATCTCTCAGGTTACATTTATTATGAGTATCTCTGAAAAGAACCTTAATGGTTTAACTTGTCATTTCGTTCAATGTGTTCTGATCTTGACTGGATCAGAGGTATCCATTTGAAGCAATGAGTTAAATAACAAATTAACCCTAACCACCCCAATTCCATCAAAATCCTCCAAGGAGCACTTTTTTGGAAAAATTCAGCACTGTTGGAAACTGGTACTTTCACGTGTTCAAATGGGACAAAATTACTACCTGGCAAGAGGTACAGGCCATAAGTGCTGAATATGAAAGATCAACGAAAATGCATGGTGCATTTTGAAGATAAGGGCATGTTTCCAAAAAGTGCACTGATGGATTTTGGAGGATTCAGGAAGGTTCCTAGCCAGAATACCAAGGGGGGTTAGGGTTATAGAGATTACTTCCATATGATATCACCAAAACAGGCATCCCAGTGCCTAATCTACCAAATATAGGATTTTTATAAATGTTTTTAAGCAAAATATAAGGTACATGTATTATAGGTTTACCAAATGCCAAAATATAGGCTTTTATAGGTTATTTCCTGTGATTATGCAGTGTTAATTAACAAGTTTTTGGTAAAAAAAACCCATTCCATCTCACTCTCTGTGCCTTCTCTGTGGAACAGCCTCACACCTCAACTCAGACAAGAAGACACATGCTCAAAATTTAAAACCAACCTTAAAACCCACTTATTTCCAAAACTTATATAGCCGCATGCATCTGGTCATTTTTGTGTTTGTAAGCAGAGTCCTTTTTCGTTGAAAAATGGGTAGCAGGCCTGGGTCTCCCTTTGGTCTAGAGGACAGAGCCCCCTGAACCTCCTGGATGTTTAATTTTGGTGGATTTACAGACTCTCCACATCCCCACAAACAAGAAACTCAAGGTTTGGACACAATACAGGCTACTTCTTTCTTTCCTTGATGGCTAATTCTCTTTGAGGCAAAGGGAGATTTGTAAAAAAAAAAAACTCCTGAAATCAGGAAAAATCCTGAGAAATCACAGGCCCGGAGTGTCGTTTTTGACAGACATGGTGCATTATAAATGACCATTGTTATTACTTATTATTATCTCCGAGGAGTTGTAATAATTGTTGGTTCTGAGAAGAACCGGTGGTGTGAAACTCATCATTTCGATCAGTATTAACAACAGCTGTCTACACGTTTTGTGTTACAAAGGATACCTTTCATTGAACTAGTCATGTATACAAATACAAAATCACATGAAAATCAGCCATCAGCATTTTAACTAATATGTAACTCTATCCCGCATTCACTGTGTAATCCCTTCTTTAGTCCGGTTCTGGGAGCAGTCCCCGACTCTGCTTTCTGTATATTTTTCTTTTGTGTTCATTTCACACCTGACTAACTTCTGCTCGCTCTTGTGTTCATGTATGAATGTACGTTTGTATTCTGTCCCATTTTGCCTTTGAGAAAGAACCTGCTAGGTTTGAAACGTAAGGCCAACAACCACTATTTTGCATTTATGCTCCAGGTCTTTTCGGTTGGTAAGCAGTTTGCAACAGCTAATTCTCTATGTACTATGTAATCAAACAAGAATTGATATTTTTTGTTTACAAATACATGCACATGTTACACTGTATTGTAATTTTCCCACAAACGAATCATTCACATCTTAATCAAAACAGAGAAAACAAGATAATACATATTCCTTTGAATTCACTGGCAGGGCATTATATCCCAAAACAGTCTAAAGTTCATTTGAATTACATCTTTATACAGACCAACAAAAGCCACACACCAGTGACAGCAACAGACACGTCAATTCCCACACCAATCAATAACTGTTATCAATACACTGTTTTCACTGTTGCATTACCCTTAGAAACAACACTACCGATAAATATTCCACCATTTCATTGATTTGACACGAGATATACGGCTAATCATACTACATGTATAAGGGCATATTTATTGCAGGATTTTATATATCGTCTTAGGCCGAAAAGTCCCCGGTTTCTGGTCTCTGTGCGTATCATCGCAGACCCACGCGTCAGCATTTTCAGTTTTCTTATTTATTTTTTTTGCTTTGAAACGATGTCCAATTGTTTCAAAATTGCAGGATTTATTGGAATTGAATACCTGAATATGAGAAGGTCCCAAGTCCACAAGATGTTATTTTGAGAAAATTAAAAAAAATATATATATTATACTTATTTCTTAAGATATGGTCTTTTGGTTTATATGGCAACTTATTTATGCATATGTGAATGTAAAAGGGTATACTGCATGATGATCACTTAATACGTTGGACTTGGGCCCTTCTCATAATCACACCATAGAAAAACATCAGTTTGTTGTGCATGTACCACATTTTATTTGTTTCAAATTAAAATAAACAATCTACAGTGGCTTTTTTACTGAAAGGAAACACAAATACAATAATTTGACACTTAGGCCAAAAAAAATAAAATGTTGGTTGTCCTCCACAACTTTTCTTGGGCAGGGGGCAGGCAGGCGGATTTTTTTTTCACTCAGTCAAAAACTGGTTACATGCACTCAATAGTAATACTTAGAGTGTGGATTTGGGCATATCTTTTTCACACACAATGTAGCCCTATGGTATAGCAATATTTTCCCGGGTGTAACTCATTTTGGCCAAAATATGGACTTGGGCCCTTCTCATATTCAGGTATTCAATTCTGCAGTGCCGTGTTTTCAATGTATGAACGTTTGCCTGATTTGTGAGGCCTCTCTTAGCCACCATACTTTGTGTATGGGAAATTTGGTCAGGTTCCAATAACCATGTATACATGTATCAGTATTTCACTGGTCAGCAAAAAAAAAATGATTACCCAAAAAAAAGCTGACCTATGACCAGAAACCAGAGACTTTTTTTGTTCGCCTAAGGGGGATAATAACGTCTTACATAAAGCTAGATTCTGTAACACAAACAGAGATCGCTTCCTTAAGTAGCATTTAAATGAGTGTGGGTCACCAAAACTGGGCTAATACGGAAACGTGCCCCCCAGCAATTACTTGGCTAGATGTAGCATGGTTATTGCAAGGAATAGTCAACAAAGAAAACAACCTTTCAGCTCAATATATACTGTGTGCTCAACACTGAACATGCATACAATCATTTCAATTGGTGAACCACTGCATATTTAATGAAATAAAACCCTCAATCTTTTCAGTGTCTCACGATCCAGGTAATCCGTTTAAATAAAAATAAAATTGCATAATCTCTATTTTAAACAAGGTAGTATTTATATGAATTCTCGAAATATTTAATCTTTTTGGTAATAATAATAATAATAATAATAAAGATTTGTAGCGCGCACATATCCACCCTGCTGGGCGCTCAAGGCGCGGAAACAAAGAAAAAACATGAATACAAACATACAATGATAGCATAGGGGGAAAAAAAAATTATGTACCGAGATACATGTACCTACAATGCAATTACAAATATACATCATCTTTGAAGAGTTGTGACATAAGATGAGTTTTAAGCATCGACTTAAATCTGGTTATACTATGACAAGATTTGAGTTTAGTTGGAAGATGATTCCAGAGTCTCGGAGCTGCGACAGAAAACGACCTATCACCCCAGTTCCGTTTTGAAGTTGGTTCCTTTAGGAGTGACATGTTGCTGGAGCGCAAATTGCAATTTTAACACTGTTACCCGGGTATCCAAAGATTTCCAATTTCCAAAATAACCGAAAATGCACAGCCTTAAACCCTTGCAGAGGTTGCTCCCTCAGAACCCTATGACAGACCATAGAGCAAGGAAAAACGAAGGGTTTTGAGAATAAGCCGTGAACATTTTGAGACGGCCTTAAATTCCATACTTCAAGTCATGTACAATTGTACACGTAGGCCGGCCTAGAGGAAGGCTTTGCTAATGGCAAACAGGATGACCTTTTCAATTCTCCTTTAGAATGATGTCAATATTTCCAAATAGCTCAAGGGCATGAAACTCCCCTGGGCTCCAAATTAGCTCGGCGCATCAAAAACAGCAGAGGAAGTCATAACACAAAGTAAGCTACAATATATGAAGCCTTGGGGCTTATCATGTTCATGTTTACATTGTTTACTTGTTATGTTTATTTAAACGGACTACACTACAAGCTACCTGTATGCATATATGTGTCAGACGCTGTTATTTGGAGGTCCTCCTGTTCATTTAGGCGTTTTTATTTTGCATATCAGAGGGTCGCACGCCTATGCCACACAAGAATTTTTTTTGTAATTTGTATGAATGTTATTTTAAATTATTTGTATTCGTTGAATCATAAATGATTTTAATCTGTGGGGGGCGTGGAGGGGGGGGAAGCAGTGATGAATTTCACTGTCTTTGTCTCCGGTTTCTGGTTTCTGCGCACGTCGCCTTAGACCAGCGGGTCGACATTTTTTTTTTTTTTTTTGTTGCTATGAAACGATGTCCAATTGCAACAAAAATTACTGTATCGATTAGAATTCTGCCGTGCTGTGTTTTAAATGACTTTTTCGCATAAGGGGTATGAACGTTTGTCAGATTAGTTTTTGTCTCTCTTAGCCACCATATGGGAAATTTGGTCTGGCTTCAATAACCGCGTATACATGCATCACGTAATTTACTGGTTGGAAAAAATAAATAAATTAAAAAAAATTTAATTAAAAAAAAAAAAAAAAAAGGGCGTCACCGCTTGGATTTTTAAGCTGATCTATGACTAGAAACCGGACTTTTTTTTGGGGCCTTACTTTGTATACATCAATCATCTACTCCCTATTTAACAGATCCAGTTTGCCTCTCCACAATCTTGAACCCCTGCCCCCCCCCCACACCATTCATCATGCATGCTGGCTGATTGTTTGCTGTCTGCCGTCTACCGTCTACCATCTGCTGTCTATCATCTACTGTCTACCGTAGGTACGATGACCACATGTACTTTCATAATCAGCATTGATCCTTTAATTAGTAATCTTTACTTTCGTTTGATTATTTACAGTATTAATTAAGGCTGGGCTGGTGGAACCGGAAATCTTCGGATACCCGGATACCTGTAAAATGTTTTGTACTTCTGAATGTATTCAAATAACCAATATGAACACAAGTCTCTCTTGTTTTTATTCAAGTCACAAGAAATATTTCATTTTCATTTCATTTCATTTATTGATTTCACAGGTAGAAAAAACAAATAAACACAAATTTACATTAAATTAACAGAAACAGAAACAAAGGTAGCACCCCTGTAGGATTACAAAAAAAGTAAACTAAATTACTGTCGAGTTGATCTCCTGATACTACCACTTAGGAAGTAAACAAACATTGAATCACACAAAGAACGATAAATGGCTTTAGGCACACTTTGAGATATAAAAATAATATTATAATAAAAATATAAAAACATAAATACTACACAGTTTGAGTTAGGGCATCTGCTAGGCCAGGGACTAATAAATGTTTTCTAAGTGAATTAACAAATAAAGATAAACTATAAATAACTGTTTCTTTAACATCTGTTGGACCTGGAAATATGGACCTGCTGTACTAATTTCACATCTCTATATTAATTTAACCCTAACCTTCCCAAATCCTCCAAAATCCTCTTTGCTCAAGTGAAGGATTTTGAAGGATTGAGGTTACATGCTACATGCTCTTTGCTAAAATGAAGGATTTTGGAGGATTGAGGTTATTAGGTATACTTGCCTTTCCATGGTACATGTACATCCATGTTTGTTGTAGTGATTGCAAGGTCAGTGCTTGGGTCAGTGGACACTGTTTTTTGCTCTATGCATGCAGGGAGGGTCCCTGGCCATGTACATGTATCACAGATTAGAAACACATGCGTGTATACATGTCATGTGCTTGCTTTACTACTGAAGGATTTTGGAGGATTCAGGTTATAATTATGTGTAAGCAAATGGGCCTAGGGAGTTAGGGTTAAAAACGACTCATCCCAATAAACATTTTTAACAAATAATTCCTGGACTGACATTTACTTAAGGTAATTGAATGTTTTTATGGTTAATTGCAAATACAAGTTATTCATAAGTGTCCAAGGTACTTGGAAATTCAGATTATAGTTTGATGAAATTCTTGCGTCGAGTGATAAACAACTACTATAGCTGAACGATCAACAGGGCATGGAATCGGAGTACTCGTTTTAGATAAACTCAATGACTGACAATAATACCCCACATGATAAGATCATATTACCGTTGCTGCTGCATAAATGAGCCAGGAATTTTCAGTCACCGAGTTCCATCTTAAACTAGGACGCCGATTCCATGCCCTGTTTAAAGTCTGCTCTGATCGTGACGATATTGTCCCTTTAACCCTCCTACTACAGCTGCACTTTAGTGGCAAGTAGCTATGAGTGGTCAAAATCAGTCAACTGACTGTTTTGACTGTTGACCCAAATGTGCACACAGGGTAATTTTTGAATTGTTTTTACTGTCATTTTGACCACCCTCAACAATACCAGACAATGCTTTTACCAGTCAAAAAACGGGCGACTCATTCTAACCTGTAAATGTACTTACTACACGCAAGGTTTGACAGTGTTTGACTTTTAAATGCACTAGATATACCTTGGCAAATATATCAACATTTTGACTGATTTTGACCCTTGTAGTCATAGGAGGGTTAATGGATTTCTTTAAACCCAAACTGTCATACCCTGTTACTACACTTCTACAAATCCAAATGATTCCAGGGCAACAGAAAAAAACACTGCAACATGAAAATTAACAATAATATGTACACGTACGATGTAGTTTGCTCGCTTATCCCTTCTCGTGTTCAGTACGATTGCAAAGAAGTGTAGTGTGTGACATACCTCAAATGTGTCTAATAATGAATTGTCACTGCAATATGAAACCACTCAACACATGTTTACCGCTTGTGCCACTATACTCCAAGTGTATATGCGGTATTGTGTTTCCAAATAAGGGTTCTGATCTCTGCGCACGCCTCGCATCAGTCTCGCACGTCTGCATTTTTCTGCATTTTTTTTGTTGCTATGAAACGATGTCCAAATAAATCCAAAATTGCTGGATCAATTTGAATTCTGCCGTGCTGTGTTTTAAATGTTTTTATCCCCACATAGGGGTATGAACGTTTGTCTGATTTGTGCAAACCCTCTTAGACACCATACTTTGTGTCTGGGAAATTTGATCTGGTTCCAATCACAATGTTAAAATGTATCACTTAAAAAAAGATTACAAAAGAAGGAGAAAAGAAGGAGAAAAGAAGGAGGAAAGAAGGAGGAAAGAAGGAGATAAAAAAAAATAATAAAAAAATGCGTCTACATTTTTGAGCAGAAATCGGATACGTTTTTGGGCCTAATGGTACTAACAAACCCCACCCCCATTTTTTTCAGCAAAATTATCGTTGATTATATTTATACAAAATGTTTATATTACATGTCTGATCACTACTAATTCCTGGACTGACATTTACTTAAGGTAACTGAATGTTTTTTTCTGGTTAATTACAAATACATGTTAATCATAAATGCCCGGGGCACGTCAGAAATTCAGATTAGCTGAGAACCGGTCAGGATGTATGGGTGTTGAATGTGCCTATGTAATGCAATTTTATGCATTTTTGATCATTTGGGGCATATTTGATCCGTTTGTTTTCAAATGTTGCCTTTTAACCCTAACCACCCCAAATCCTGCAAAATCCTCCAAGGGGCACTTTTTGGGAAAAATTCAGCACTGTTGGAAACTGATACTTTCACCTCTTCAAATGGGGCAAAATTACTACCTGGCAAGAAGTACAGGCCATAAGTGCTGAATATGAAAGATCAACGAAAATGCATGGTGCATTTTGAAGATAAGGGCACATTTCCAAAAGTGCACCGGAGGATTTTGGAGAATTCAAGAAGGTTCCTAGCCAGAACACCTAGGGGGTTAGGGTTAATATTGTACACATGACGTCAATTTCAATCAATAAAATATTAAAATCAATTATTTTTTTGTGAGTATGTTGTTTCATTTCTGTCATTTGTTTTCCTTTCGAATGCTTGTTTTCCTAAGAATTCAATTGTGTTAATTATGCAAATTATTGATTATTAAAAATGGCATACCTCCATAGTGCAATACGTCACACACCTCTACCATATACCAAATCAAAGCTGATGATGTACTCTTTCCAGCCACATAGAAATCTCAATTTTTCAAATTTGCGACTTGTGATTCATTTTCACTGAGCGGGGTCAAGTGAAGATTGGGTCTACTGTTAATTAAAGTAACGTGAGTCACCATAATTTTTCTTTGATGTAACACACATAACAAATTTCTGAAATTATTTTTTTGTGCTGAGTAAGGTCTCGGTATAATGCAACTAGTGTGAAAAAAACTGATGAGTGAAATATGTACATGTAAGTATGGAAATTACGGCATAAACGAGTGGCTGGGCCCCATACCTCAAAAATGTAACGTGAGTAACCATGGAATTACCCAGATACGTACATGTAGTTTAGCCAATATTTATACATCTGGACAGTTTAAACAAAATGAGTAGTCTATTTTTGTCATGAAGTGAAGATTGGGTGTACTGTTAAAGGGACATTATCAACATTATCATCATGATCATCATGATCATAATAATAATAATAATGTGTGGACTTACATGTATATAGCGCACGTATCCACCAACTAAGTGGTGCTCAAGGCGCATTATATCATTACCCCTGCTCATAAGGCTCATAAATGATTCCTGAAACCATCTCAGCTCCCTGGAGAGTATACAGCTCAATTGCTGCCATTACAGCGCATATAGGGTTAATCAACCAACTCGATCTGCCCTCACAGGTACCCATTTAACCCCTGGGTGGAGAGAAGCAATTATGGTTAAGTGTCTTGCTCAAGGACACAAGTGTCACGGCCGGGATTCGAACCCACATTATGCTGCTAACACCAGAACTTGAGTCCGGTAAGCTAGACCGCTCGGCCACGACACATCAGACTTTCAACAGGGCATAGAAATCGGTGTCCTAGTTTAAGAAGAACCCAGTGACTGAAAATTACTGGCTCATTTATGCAGCAGCAACAGTGACTTACTCATGTGGGGTTATTATTTTCAGTCACCGAGTTAATCTAAAACTAGCACTTTGATTCCATGCCCTGTTGCTCGTGGTGATATTGTCCCTTTAACTCTCCTACTATAGCTGCTCTTTAGTGGCAAGTACATACAGAGGTCAAAATCAGTCAACTGCCTCTTTTGACTGTTGAACCAAATGTGCACACAGGGGCATTTTTGACTGGTTTTTACTGTCATTTTGACCACCCTGAACAATACAAGACAATGCTTTTACCAGTCAGAAACAGTTGACTAATTTTAACCTGTAAATGTACTTACTACAAGTAAGGTTTGTAACACTTGTAGCTTTGCACGGTGAAGAGGATAAGTAAGACTAACTGCGGTGACACCATGTGAAATTCTCTATTGAGTGGTAATTAGTTCTGAAAAGAACTGGAGGTTACAACTCGACGTTTCGATCAGTATGCTCTGATCGTCCTCAGGAGAGGCAACATGGGGGTGTATAAAGCAACATGGAGGCGTATTCAGAAGCCATAAGGTTTGTCGTGAAATGCCTAAGAACAATAAATCACGGAGGAATGAAACAGACAAGACAAACAAGCAGCCAAGATGAACAAATAGACAAAACAAACTTAGGACTGGGAATCAAGGCACACAGATTTGCAAGATGTCTTGAATCAGCTACAGACGACTTGGTTTTCACTATCCTATGGACAATTCCATGGTAATTCATATTACATTACGTGTAAGCCATGTTTCAACAGTAGTTGTATTATACCCAGATCTTACTCGGCACAAAATAACAATTTAAAGTTTTTTCTTATTATGTACACTAGTCACTATATAACAGAAAAAGCAACATTTTATGCATGTCTGAAAAATGTAATATAATTTTTCTCTTATTTAACCTACATTATAACAAACTGCTGAAGTTATTTTGTTGTGCCGAGTAAGGTCTGGGTATAATGTAACTACTGTGACAAAACTGATGAGTGAAATATATAAGCAAGGAAATTATGGCATTAAGAGTGGGTTCAATACCTCACAAATGTAAGGTAACCATGGAATTGCTTCCTAAGAACAATAAGTCACAGAGAAATGAAACAGACAAGACAAACAAGCAGACATGATGAACAGACAAGACAAGACAAGACAAGACAAACAAACAGCAAGGCGAACAAACAGACAAGGCAAACAAACAGACAAGGCAAACAAACAGACAAGGCGAACAAACAGACAAGGCGAACAAACAGACAAGGCGAACAAACAGACAAGCCGGACAAACAGACAAGCCGGACAAACAGACAAGCCGGACAAACAGACAAGATGAACAAACAGACAAGTCGAACAAACAGACAAGACGAACAAACAGACAAGACGAACAAACAGACAAGGCGAACAAACAGACAAGGTGAGCAAACAGACAAGATGAACAAACAGACAAGCCGGACAAACAGACAAGATGAACAAACAGATATAATAAACAAACAGACAAGACGAACAAACACACAAGGCGAACAAACAGACAAGGCGAACAGACAAGATGAACAAATAGACCAGAAGAACAAGCAGACATGATGAACAAACAGACAAGACGAACAGACAACCAAGACGAACAGACCGACAAGACGAACAGACAGACAAGACGAACAGACAAGATGAACAAACAAACAAAACAAACTTAGGATTGGGAATTAAGACAAAGAGATTTGTAGGAGGTCTTGAACCAGCTACAGATGACTGTGTTTTTCCGTTCCACAGACAGGGCCCATGAAATTGAAGTGTATTATTAACGAAGTATGATGTGCAAGTACATGGAACATTTATAAAGATTATTAGATGATCCTGTGTAATGTCCATGGATGGAGTGAACTGCTGAAAAACATGATGGAAAAAACATGTGGAAGATCTTAGTTAATATACTTACATGTATAATACATTAACCCTAACCACTCCAAAATCCTCCAAGGGGCACTTTTTTGGAAAAATTCAGCACTGTTGGAAACTGGTACTTTCACCTCTTCAAATGGGACAAAATCACTACCTGGCAAGAAGTACAGGCCATAAGTGCTGAATATGAAAGACCAATGAAAATGCATGGTGCATTTTGAAGATAAGGGCATGTTTCCAAAAGTGCACTGGAGGATTTTCGAGGATTCAGAACACCTAGGGGGTTAGGGTAAAAAAAAAATGTATGTAGATTGTGTGATACAACACATTGGTTACATTCATTTTTTCAACCGTCTAGTTTTCAACTACAAGAAATCATAACTATAACTAATAAAGGTTTGATTTGATTTTGGCACATATACCGAGGTAATTATGTACATGTATGAAGCACATACATAATTACCTCGGTGTATGGGGCAATACTCAGAGCTTTCCGAGTGTCTGTGAAAAAATCCACAGGCGACGCTCAAATCCACGATTTGTACCCACTTTAGCAAAGAGCATGTAGCATGTAACCTCAATCCTTCAAAATCCTTCAAAATCCTTCGCTTTAGCAAAGAGCATGTAGCATGTAACCTCAATCCTTCAAAACCTTCACTTTGGCAAAGAGCATGTAGCATGTTGTAACCTCAATCCTTCAAAATCCTACGCTTTAGCAAAGAGCATGTACATGTAGCATGTAACCTCAATCCTTCAAAATCCTTTCGCTTTGGCAAAGAGCATGCAGCATGTAACCTCAATCCTTCAACATCCTTCACTTTGGCAAAGAGCATGTAGCATGTAACCTCAATCCTTCAAAATTCTTCGCTTTGGCAAAGAGCATGTAACCTCAATCCTTCAAAATCCTTCACTTTGGCAAAGAGGATTTTGGAGGATAATGTCTTGAGTTTCGCTCAACGAGGTGCGGCATGATCCCTTGGGTGGGAAATAGTGTTGGGACGGTTAACCAGTTAACCGACCGAAACTGCACTAAACATTTATAAATTTTCTAACCAGCTACCGAAACCAATTTTTTTTAAATACTTGGTTATTAACCTTAACCTTCCAAAATCCTCTTTGCTAAAGTGAAGGATTTTGAAGGATTGAGGTTACATGCTATATGCTCTTTACTAAAGTGAAGGATTTTGGAGGATTGAGGTTATTAGGCATACTTGCCTTTCCATGGTACATGTACATCCATGTTTGTTGTAGTGATTGCAAGGTCAGTGCTTGGGTCAGTGGACACTGTTTATTGCTCCATGCATGCAGGGAGGGTGCCTGGCCATGTACATGTATCACAGATTAGAAACACATGTGTGCATACATGTCATGTGCTTGCTTTACTACTGAAGGATTTTGGAGGGTTCAGGTTATGTGTAAGCAAATGAGCCTAGGGAGTTAGGAAGGATTCAGGTTATGTGTAAGCAAATGGGCCTAGGGAGTTAGGAAGGATTCAGGTTATGTGTAAGCAAGTGGGCCTAGGGAGTTAGGAAGGATTCAGGTTATGTGTAAGCAAATGGGCCTAGGGAGTTAGGAAGGATTCAGGTTATGTGTAAGCAACTGGGCCTAGGGAGTTAGGAAGGATTCAGGTTATGTGTAAGCAAATGGGCCTTGGGAGTTAGGAAGGATTCAGGTTATGTGTAAGCAAATGGGCCTAGGGAGTTAGGAAGGATTCAGGTTATGTGTAAGCAAATGGGCCAAGGGAGTTAGGTTAAACTATCATTGCGGGAAATTTACTGATGTTTTTTGTTTGAATTTTTTACACATTGTGCCGTTTGCCGACGATCTTCATGTAGTTTGTGTGGAAGTCAGTTCTGGTTTGGTTAACTGACCATGAAAGATTCGGTTAGTAACGCCTAGCACCAGTGGGAAACGGTGCATATTCTGATAACTCACTTTTGAAGGGTTATTAAAGAAATTTTCTTGTTCTAAACTTTCTTTTTTTGCTGCATTGGTTATTAAACAATCATTGTGGGAAACTAGAGGACCCAGCCCCTGAATGTCAGGGGCCGATTTCACAAAGAGCTAAGATTGATCTTAACTGTGTATCAATCTTAATTGCTTAGCAAAGTGTGATGTCACAATACAAATCACTATGGTAATACTAACAACTCATCTTAAGATCAATCTTAGTGCTTTGTGAAATCGAGCCCAAGATGTTTAATTTTGGAGGATTTACAGACTCTCCACATCCCCACAAACAAGAAACTAGAGGTTTGGACGCAATACAGGCTACTTCTTTCTTTTCCTTGGTGGCTACTTCTCGTCTTTCA
Organism: Zoroaster sp. YZ-2022; assembly: GCA_029582265.1. Classification (NCBI taxonomy): domain Eukaryota; kingdom Metazoa; phylum Echinodermata; class Asteroidea; order Forcipulatida; family Zoroasteridae; genus Zoroaster; species Zoroaster sp. YZ-2022. The sequence goes on from CM055819.1 coordinate 6,917,047, forward strand.
AGAATATTTTGAGGCAAAGGGAGATTTTCAAAAAATCCTGAAATCAGAACAAACTGTGGTCATTACAATTCTCCCCAGAATTTTGGAGAAACGGGGAAAGACAGATATATGGGGCAATATTTGCATATTTCATGAGCATCGCCGCTCTTGAAGACAGGTGTGCCTTCAGTAACCTTCAGATTTAATAGAACGGAACCTGAAGACAGAGTTAGATTGAAAATACAGGCTCGGGGATGACAGAAATTTAACCACCAAAAGAACGGATATCATTCAATGCAATCCTGGTACCGCTGTTGAGCCCGTTTCCAAAATCTCAATTATTATTATTATTATTATTTATTCGGCCAGAAAATGCAACAATAATACAAACAATACAATCATACATGAAAATAAATCATGGTAACTCTTTCGAATTAACAGGAAACAAATTAAGGAAAATATGATAAGAGGTGACAGAAGCCATCTCATGGAACAACACAGGAAAATAAATTAATTTAAAGGCAGGAAAAAAGGCAGGCGTAGATAAGACAAAACAAAACAAATCCATTGTAAGATGGCCAGGATTAATAAAAGTGTACTTAAACACTGTGACTCGAAAGCCTATCAATCCAGTCTTAAAAAGTAACACTGATTTCGAAAAATAAAATATGATATATCTATGCATAAAATAAAAATGTATACACATGTAAATAAAAAGATACAACATGAATCAAACCACTGGAACAGTCAATACAATGAAACAGTAATATCAACAACCAAACAAACAATAGACACCCCAACAAACAAACACACAGACAAACAAACAAACAAGCAAGCAAGCAAACAAACAAACAAACGAGCAAACGCTCCAGAAGGATCAGCTGGTAAGAGGAAAAACAAGGAAGGAAAAACAAGGAAGTGGTGTCACAAATGTGAAGATCCCTGAAGTGTATCAGTCAGTGGGATTTTGTCAGAAAGTGATGAGCAAGTGAAATAGAAATTGAAGGAGTACGCAACATCTGCCAGGTTGAAGAAACTTTGGAGAACATAAGTAAAAGACTGTTTGCGGTGACACCATGTGAAATTCTCAAATTGAGTAGGAATTAGTTCTGAAAAGAACTGGAGGTTACAACTCGACGTTTCGATCAGTATGCTCTGATCGTCCTCAGGAGAACATCAAAAAACAATTTAAGGCCACGAACTACAATTATGCATTTACATTATTACAGGTCATTTTGGTTGGTAAGTACATGTACATGTAGTGAGTAACAGCTAATTCTTTCATTTTATTTTATACAAGTTAAAATATTCCCTGGAGTGAAGTACCGTATTCTGAAAGGTTTTTTTCTTGGAAAAATATCAGTTAACCCTAACCCCCTTGGGATTTTTGCTAGAAACCATCCCAAATCCTGCAACGGTAATGTGACCTTATCATGTCACTCAGTTAACCCTTGTATACATGCAGTCTCCAAAATGCCACAAAAACAAAAACTGCTAAGTACACAATGCTTTTTGTATGCATGCCTTAAAATATTGCATACTGTACACAAGAATGGTACATGGATAACCCAAAATGCCCCTGGGTCTGGGACAAAAACAAAGTGTTCTGACCTTCACACAGTATGTGTATACCCCAAGTTACTGCACTGGTTTATTTCAAGTTAGCCTTGCAATGAAACAAAGTAGGTGGCTGCTTCAGTTTACCTCATCTCTCTAAAGAGCCTTGGGGTATGACATTAATCTTTAGATAAGAAAGTGTGTACCTCAAAATGTCCCAGTTGTGAGATTTTGAAGTATGGGTCCACTTTGTAAAGAACACTGATAACAGGAGGGTTTTAATCTAGAAATAGCACTCCGATTCCATGCCCTGTTGATCGTGATGATACTGTCCCTTTATATATTCACAATGGTATGTCCTTAAAGGGGGTAGTATCATCACGATGAGGGCAGACTTTCGACAGGGCAGGGAATCGATGCCCTAGTATAAGTTTAACACAGTGACTGAACATTACTGGCTCATTTATGCAGCAGCAACAGTAATATGACCTTATCATGTGGGGTATTATGGCAGTCACTGAGTTAATCTAAAACTAGCATTCTGATTCCATGCCCTGTTGATCGTGACGATACTGTCCCTTTAACCATTTCCGAGGAATTCCTAACACAACTTTAAAAAAAAAATTCTTCTTATAAGTAAGGTTTCCTTGAAAATACAATGAATTATTCAAGTTTTTTACTGAACCACATGAGTGCGTTTTTAGCTCAATTACAGCGAATAAAGGTACAAAGGTGATGTGTGGCAGACAGCCACTGATGACTTGATCAATATCATGACATTCAACAGCTAAGGCAGACAAGGATACGTTAAAAAAACATCAGATTGCGCTACAAGGAGGAAATACACAATGTGGCTGGCATGAATATTACACAAGATTATGGCATTAACCCTAACTCCTTAGGCCCATTTGCTTACATATAACCTGAATCCTTCCTAACTCCCTAAGCCCATTTGCTTACACATAACCTGAATCCTTCCTAACTCCCTAGGCCCATTTGCTTACACATAACCTGAATCCTTCCTAACTCCCTAAGCCCATTTGCTTACACATAACCTGAATCCTTCCTAACTCCCTAGGCCCATTTGCTTACACATAACCTGATTCCTTCTTAACTCCCTAAGCCCATTTGCTTACACATAACCTGAATCCTTCCTAACTCCCTAGGCCCATTTGCTTACACATAACCTGAATCCTTCCTAACTCCGTAGGCCCATTTGTTTACACATAACCTGAATCCTCCAAAATCCTTCAGTAGTAAAGCAAGCACATGACATGTAAGCACACATGTGTTTCTAATCTGTGATATATGTACATGGCCAGGGACCCTCCCTGCATGCATGGAGCAATAAACAGTGTCCACTGACCCAAGCACTGACCTTGCAATCACTACAACAAACATGGATGTACATGTACCATGGAAAGGCAAGTATGCCTAGTAACCTCAATCCTCCAAAATCAATTTACCAAACTGTATGTTGTTTGTCATTATAATATACTTTAACGTGCAGTGTATCGGTTTCTGAAATCCTAAATGAATTAATGAAAGAGCAAGCCATCAATTTTATTTCGAAATAAATTGACTGTTCTTTAAAAATAAGTGAAACATACATGTATATCACTTAAAGGGACACTATCATCATGATCCAAACAGACATTCAACAATGCATTGAATCGGTGTCCTAGTTTAAGATGAACACAGTGACTGAAAATTACTGGCTCATTTATGCAGCAGCAACGGTAATATGACCTTATCATGTGGGTATTATTTTCAGTTACTGAGTTAACCTAAAACTAGCACTCTGATTCCATGCCCTGTTGATCGTGATGAAATTGCCCCTTTAAATCTTGTTTTTTTTTTTTGTATGACAGCAGCAAATGCAGAAATGTCAATGATGATGATGCGAAAACTTCAAAGCATCGAACCATCCAATATCAAATCACTATCCCTAATCTAGTTTTGGGCCAATTCAAATCATTCAGTCAATGGACAAAAAAACGAAAAAAAGAAAAATTGAGATTTACATGTAAGAGAAAATTGCCAGAAAGGCAATTTTAATTATAACAAAATCTACAGAGATTATGTTTATAAACCAGTCCCTGATGAATCCATGTGTAGAGATATAGATTGAGTGGCAGTAGGTTTATAAGAAGCCGAGATGAAGCATGAAATCCTACACACTATATAGGCTAAATCCATATGAACAAGGTCACATCAAAAAATATATGTTTGGTACTATTACATGTATACAACTGTATAAATACTGTACATATGTACATCCCAATGGTCATGCCAATATAGCAATTTTTTTCTTGGTCATAGGTTTCTGGTCATAGGTTTCTGGTCATCGGTGCAGTGACACATTTTTTTTTTTTTACCAACGAGTGAAATACGTGATACATGTAGACGTGGTTATTGGAACCAGACCAAATTTCCCATACACAAAGTATGGGTGGCTAAGAGAGGCCTCACAAATCGGGCAAACGTTCGTTCATTCATTCACATATATTCCAATGTTGACAACAAGAATGTTGTTACAAATAATTACACAATATCAAGAGGTCGTACAAAATGCAAAGACATGAAAAGACTACTTATAAGAGGAAAAGAAGAAGCCCGGGGCTTTTATTCCTTTCCTATCCCCCACCCCCTCCCCTTAATTACAAAATGACAAAGTTTCTGGATAAATACAAAGGACTACATTCAACAATAACATTGGCAGGAGATCAGACCAAATAATAATAATAATAATAATAATAATAATAATAATAATAATAATAATAATAATAATAATAATAATAATAATAATAATAATAATAATAATAATAATAATAATAATAATAATAATAATAATAATAATAATAATAATAATAATAATAATAATAATAATAATAATAATAATAATAATAATAATAATAATAATAATAATAATAATAATAATAATAATAATAATAATAATAATAATAATAATAATAATAATAATAATAATAATAATAATAATAATAATAATAATAATAATAATAATAATAATAATAATAATAATAATAATAATAATAATAATAATAATAATAATAATAATAATAATAATAATAATAATAATAATAATAATAATAATAATAATAATAATAATAATAATAATAATAATAATAATAATAATAATAATAATAATAATAATAATAATAATAATAATAATAATAATAATAATAATAATAATAATAATAATAATAATAATAATAATAATAATGTGGACTTATATAGCGCACGTATCCACCAAACTGGTGCTCAAGGCGCATTACATTATTACCCCTGCTCATCAGGCTCATAAATCATTCCTGAAAACCATCTCAGCTCCCTGGGGAGTACACAGCTCAATTGCTGCCATTTCAGCGCATATAGGGCTAATCAAACACAACAACCAACTCTGCCCTCACAGGTACCCATTTACTCCTGGGTGGAGAGAAGCAATTATGGTAAAGTGTCTTGCTCAAGGACACAAGCACCCCGGTCGCAGCTGGGATTCGAACCCACATTCTGATGACTCAGCCATCAGAACACAAATCCGATGCACTAAACCGCTCGACCATGGCACTCCATAACACCATTGAGCAATTTAAATTTTAAGCTTTTTTGTAAATGTTTTAACCAGTTCGCACCGGGAATAAAAAAGTTTTTCCGAACCCCGTGGCGGGTTTATTTGTACCGCACAAACACGACCAATGGTGCTCACCAGAGCGTGACCGGGAATCTATACAAATATTCCCGAGAATCCTGTGGCGTGTTTAGACGCTCTCTGATCCGCTGTCCAAAAAAAAATTGCATGTATACACGGCCTCCGACGCGAACTGGTTAAGAGAGACTGCTTGACATCAGCAGCCAGACTGTTCCAGAATTTGATTCCACATTGATGGGGACTACATGTATTTTTAAATAAGGAAGTATGATTAAAATATTGATACAGATGTTCCCTGGATGAGCTTCTGGTTACGTGACAATGAACATATGAAGTTAAAATAAAAAACTGTTGAAAGCAAGGGGGTAATAAATTATTTATTTGTTTGAACATAAATTTGCCATAAAACACAGTGCGGCAGAATTCTAATCCATCCAGCAATTTTTGGCTGCAACTGGACATCATTTCAAAGCAAAAAAAAAATAATAATAAAAATGACGATAGGCAGGTCTAAAGTGTCGCATGCAGAGACCGGAAATTTTATAACAGTTGTTTACAATTTTGATTAACCCTAACTCCCAAGACCCATTTGCTTACACATAACCTGAATCCTTCCTAACTCCCAAGGCCCATTTGCTTACACATAACCTGAATCCTTCCTAACTCCCTAGGCCCATTTGCTTACACATAACCTGAATCCTTCCTAACTCCCAAGGCCCATTTGCTTACACATAACCTGAATCCTTCCTAACTCCCTAGGCCCATTTGCTTACACATAACCTGAATCCTTCCTAACTCCCTAGGCCCATTTGCTTACACATAACCTGAATCCTTCCTAACTCCCTAGGCCCATTTGCTTACACATAACCTGAATCCTTCCTAACTCCCTAGGCCCATTTGCTTACACATAACCTGAATCCTTCCTAACTCCCAAGGCCCATTTGCTTACACATAACCTGAATCCTTCCTAACTCCCAGGCCCATTTGCTTACACATAACCTGAATCCTTCCTAACTCCCTAGGCCCATTTGCTTACACATAACCTGAATCCTTCCTAACTCCCAAGGCCCATTTGCTTACACATAACCTGAATCCTTCCTAACTCCCTAGGCCCATTTGCTTACACATAACCTGAATCCTTCCTAACTCCCTAGGCCCATTTGCTTACACATAACCTGAATCCTTCCTAACTCCCTAGGCCCATTTGCTTACACATAACCTGAATCCTTCCTAACTCCCTAGGCCCATTTGCTTACACATAACCTGAACCCTCCAAAATCCTTCAGTAGTAAAGCAAGCACATGACATGTATGCTTCTAATCTGTGATACATGTACATGGCCAGGGACCCTCCCTGCATGCATGGAGCAATAAACAGTGTCCACTGACCCAAGCACTGACCTTGCAATCACTACAACAAACATGGATGTACATGTACCATGGAAAGGCAAGTATGCCTAATAACCTCAATCCTCCAAAATCTTTCACTTTAGCAAAGAGCATGTTAGCATGTAACATCAATCCTTCAAAATCCTTCACTTTAGCAAAGAGGATTTTGGAGGATTTGGAAAGGTTAGGGTTAATCAATGATTGATTTCAGCTACATACAGTGTAGTGTAGCCTCCTCACTATGTTCTAGCTATGGTGTACCAATCAGATTCTCAAAAATACATTGTAACATAAATATTACTGTAATTACTAGAACACACATTGTAAGATGAGTGAATTATTTTTTTAACGCTTACTTTGTGTGAACTCAGACATACTTAGAAATAATGAAGTTCAACTGATCTCATTAATCTAACCCACTAGGCACTCTGGCTAGGAACCTTCCTGAATCCTCCAAAATCCATCAGTGCACTTTTGGAAACATGCCCTTATCTTCAAAATGCACCGTGCATTTTCGTTGATCTTTCATATTCAGCACTTATGGCCTGTATTTCTTGCCAGGTAGTAATTTTGCCCCATTTGAAGAGGTGAAAACACCAGTTTCCAACAGTGCAGAATTTTTTCCCAAACAGTGGCCCTTGGGAGGATTTTGGAAGATTTGGGGTGGTAAGGGTTAAAGGGCCAGTGTCGTCATGATCAACAGGGCATGGAATCGGAATGCTAGTTTTAGATTAACTCAGTGACTGACATAATACCCCACATGATAAGGTCATATTACCTTTGCTGCTGCATAAATGAGCCAGTAATTTTCAGTCACTGTGTTCATCTTAACCTAGGACACCGATTCCATGCCCTGTTAAATGTCTGCTCTCATCGTGAGGATACTGTCCCCTTTAAGTGTTACACTTACAGTGACTGCGCTCCAGCAGAAAAATTCATCTCACGAGAGATGTATTTTTCGCATTCCACAATCTTGCCAGGCAAGACAGAGGGCCAATTTACAACAAACACAAGCCAGACTTTGTAAAGGAATACAAATCTTTAACCCATATCCGCCGATCTACGTGATAACCCGTAGATATGTAAAACGCTACAAACGCCGACCTACGTGATTTTCCGTACCGTGTTTTTGTCCAATTCCAATTTACTACGTTTTTCCGATGACTGTATTTCATGATTATAGATATGAAATTAGACAAGTCTGACATCATGTTCTCCTCTTTCCATCAGTATATAATGTGTCTGTGTCAGTGATTGTAATATTCTCTAAATAATGAATCTTTCTGATTGTGTGCAAAAACAATGTATCTCTGTGCGGGGGCTTAGGCACATAGTCTTTTGTGTGTTTACATGGTTAGGCAGATATGGGTTAAAATAAAGATTTTCTCGTAACAGGTACACATATGTAAACCTCCTCATTGAGCCTAAATCTAATCATTCTTGGGGTGATCAGTCTTTTTCTCATGCAGCACCACGTCTATGGAATCAATTGCCACCATTATGTCAAATCATGGGTTTCTCTTATCCAATTTAAGAAAAACCTAAAAACTTATCTTTTTAATGAAGCATTTATATAATATTGTTATTCTGTTTTTTTTCTCTGCTGTATCCTTGTATTTTTGTATTTAAGTTATATTGTTCTTCGGGGTTAAGACAACTCGACCCATGTGACAACTCGACATGTGACAACTCGACACGGACAACTTGACCCACGAGACAACTCGACCTTGTGACAACTCGACCTCCGTGACAAGTCGACACGGACAACTCGACCCAATTTATCGTTGCTCAGAAGTGGATCATCGTTTTTCCTCAAAAAAAGATTGATCACTAGGCTTATTCCTGCACCAAGAATGGCTAAAGTTCTAGCACAAATTCAATCATTTTCCCCGTAATACACACGCACATCCCAAATTAAATCCCATATATTTTCCCATTTTCAGAAAACACTATTTACTTATTGGTGATTTTTTGTACTTATTAGTTATAAAGATGTATTTTTCCCTTCTAGATCGCATCACAACTAATTATATACGTAGCAGTCTTTGTAAGGGGATCCGTAATTATCGGGTTTGATTGTAGGCAGCAGCTTGGTTTTGATTATGCAAATCAGCGTGTGCATACTGTGGTATTTGCAAAGAGTAGCCCCCACCTTGGATTGGCCATTGGCCTTGTGTGGGGCGATTTGCATTAACCCTCCTACACATGGAGGCCACTCCCAACCACTAAATTCTGTTCTTTAGCAACCTTCAGTACATACATGTACAAGCCTGCTGTCCTTTCCAAGTAATCTTACAAAATCAACTGTGTGCCACCCAAGGCCACTGTAAATGTTTGAACATATTAGTATGGTCTGCAATGTATCAATGGGAGACCACATTACCCTGTGATCTCAGTGGTATGACAGTGCACAGAAGGGTAACCATAGGAGGCCACTGGCAACAGCTAATGGCTTGGAGTGGCCTGAATGGGTTGTTTCAAAAATTGCACTGATTGTAGGAGGGTTCAAAAAAAAAATTGCCAAAAAAGAGGGAAATCACCATCTCATCAGTGGTGGATCCAGGAGGAGATACACAACAGTATGAAGAAATATGTCACAACTGTAGTCAGACAACAACACTAGGGGGCGCTGTCACACTGTGCCAATAATCCTCTCCGTGATGATGATGTCAAATCACATTACAATATGCAGCAGGATTTGGCAATAAACTGTGCAGACTTACAGGAAGGGATGACACTTTTAAGAAAGTTCAGAAGCAAATGGCAGACTATTTCCAGCTTAAAGGGGCAGTATCGTCACGATCAACAGGGCATGGAATCGGAGTGCTAGTTTTAGATTAACTCAGTGACTGAAAATAATACCCCACATGATAAGGTCAGTTTCCATTGCATAAATGAGCCAGTAATTTTCAGTCACTGTGTTCATCTTAAACTAAGGACACCGATTCCATTCCCCGTTGAAAGTCTGCCCTGATCCTGACGATATTGTCCGTTGAAGTGTTACACTTACAGTGACTGGGCTACAGCAGAAAAATCCATCTCACAAGAGATGTATTTTTCAATTTCGCAGTCCACCGTCTTGCCAGGCAAGACAGAGGGCCAATTTACAACAAACACAAGCCAGACTGGCTGGACACAGGTCAGTTAGGAACTTCAAAGCACAGGACTGCTGGACGGGAAGTGTAGCCTACAAAAGCTACAATAACTGAGAAATTATGACTTTATTAATTGCCCTAACCTTCCAAAATCCTCTTTGCTAAAGTGAAGGATTTTGAAGGAATGAGGTTACATGCTACATGCTCTTTGCTAAAGTGAAGGATTTTGGAGGATTGAGGTTATTAGGCATACTTGCCTTTCCATGGTACGTGTACATCCATGTCTGTTGTAGTGATTGCAAGGTCAGTTCTTGGGTCAGTGGACACTGTTTATTGCTCCATGCATGCAAGGAGGGTCCCTGGCCATGTACATGTATCACAGATTAGAAACACATGTGTGCATACATGTGCTTGCTTTACTACTGAAGGATTTTGGAGGGTACAGGTTATGTGTAAGCAAATGGGCCTAGGGAGTTAGGAAGGATTCAGGTTATGTATAAGCAAATGGGCCTAGGGAATTAAGAAGGATTCAGGTTATGTGTAAGCAAATGGGCCTAGGGAATTAGGAAGGATTCAGGTTATGTGTAAGCAAATGGGCCTAGGGAGTTAAGGATTCAGGTTATGTGTAAGCAAATGGGCCTAGGGAGTTAGGAAGGATTCAGGTTATGTGTAAGCAAATGGGCCTAGGGAGTTAGGAAGGAATCAGGTTATGTGTAAGCAAATGGGCCTAGGGAGTTAGGAAGGATTCAGGTTATGTGTAAGCAAATGGGCCTAGGGAGTTAGGGCTAGGCATTTTTGCTAGGAACCTTCCAATACCAAGGTGGGGGAAGATCCTATGGACCCCCCCCCCCCCAGCCAAAAAGTGGAGGTATACATCCCCCTATCCCCTAGGATTTACACCTGTGCACCCCCTGGCAAAATGGGCTGAGAGTAGGAGGGTTAATCGCTTAAACCGCTTAATCACTGTGGCCCGAACGCCTTACAAACAGGACGGTACTGATTTGCATACATTTGCCCAGAAAACTGAATACACGTACAACTATTTATTAAGCCCGATAGCAGGCAAGTTCATATGTCGTCCGACATGCATCACTTACTTCCAACATACTTGTACTGACAGTCGTTATTACCAGTCATCAAGAATGGATACTCTCGCTAAATTGGATTGACAAAGACACAACAATTTTGGGAAGCCACCATTCACTTCAGAAGCCCGACGGAGTGATGACAGACTCAATCAATTTTATACTACATACCTGGGATCATACACATGTAGTCTTAGGCAAAAAAAAAAAAAAATCTGGTTTCTGGTCATAGGTCGGCTTCAAAATCGGTGCAGTGACATTTTTATTTTATTTATTTATTTTTTTTATGCCAACCAGTGAAATACGTGATACATGTATACGCGGTTATTGGAACCAGACTAAATTTCCCATACACAAACTATGGTGGCTAAGACAGGCCTCACAAATTGGACAAACGTTCATACCCCTATGTGAAAAGGTCGCTTAAACCACAGCACGGCAGAATTCCAATCGATCAATCAATTTTGGCTGCAATTGGACATCCTTTCATGGCAAAAAAAATTAAAAATAAAAAAATTTTAAAGGAAAAATGCAGACGATTTTCCATGAATATTTTCCTGGGTATGCTAATAAAAGTAACTAACTTTGCTGCTATCTGCACTGCTAATATTTTGGAATATTCACCAAATTGAGAAAGAAATCTCAGAATGTGTATTATTATGTGGTAGAGCCACCAACCATATGTAACCTTAAGTCTTGTGCGCAATCTTGTATGGTACCATGCAGCTCAAACAACATAAAATCATCGTTTTTACAGTCCCTATTTGAAAATTCCTAATTTGAAGCAGTGATTTGACAAAAGTAAAACAATCCTGATAAATGGGTAGCAGGCCTGGGTCTCCCTTTGGTCTAGAGGACAAAACCCCCCTGAACCTCCTGGATGTTTAGTTTTGAAGGATTTACAGACTCCACAACCCCACAAATAAGAAACTAGAGGTTTGGACACAATACATGTTACTTCTTTCTTTCCTTGGTGGCTACTTCTCTTCTTTCTATGCCCAGGCTGAAATTTGGCCCAGTCAGCACGGCACTCACAGACAGTCACTTGAGTATTTTTGAATGCATAGCCAATTAGTAGGTCAAACCACAGAGTCACACAGAGCTGTGTATGTACTGTCAGTGGTTTTGGTTTGACCTCTCCTAGCCACATGTCCTTGAGTGCACTGCACAAAGTCAATGGGTTGGGAGTTACATACAATTTTGAGTGTACTTGAGTGCACTGCACAAAGTCAATGGGTTCAGAGAGACATAAACATTTTGAGTGTCTTTGAGTGTTAAACCTATAGGAGGGTTAAAGAAAATGTTGAGGCAAAGGGAGATTTGTAAAAAAAAATCCTGAAATCAGGAAAAATCCTGAGAAATCACAGGCCTATTGTAGAGGTTTAGTTGATGTTTAAATAGATAACCAGTCATTAAATAATTGAAATCAAATCATTTTATTTATTCCTATGCCCATTTGTTTCTAATGCCTTCCTCTTACGTTAACCCTAACCTCATAGCTATTTTGGCTAAGAAGCTTCCTGAATTTGCCAAAATCCAACACCATGCAGTAACACTACCACCCAACTGTTGGACATAGCTGGAATTGGGACACCCGGCCCCATGTAAAGTATCCCTGTCTGGGCTATACAGTACTGAGTCCATCAAAATACAACACCATGCAGTAACACTACCACCCAACTGTTGGACTGGAATTGGGAAACCCGGCCCCATGTAAAGTATCCCTGTCAGGACTATACAGTATTGAGTCCATCAAAATACAACACCATGCAGTAACACTACCACCCAACTGTTGGACTTAGCTGGAATTGGGACACCCGGCCCCATGTAAAGTATCCCTGTCTGGGCTATACAGTACCGAGTCCATCAAAATACAACACCATGCAGTAACACTACCACCCAACTGTTGGACTGGAATTGGGACACCCAGCCCCATGTAAAGTATCCCTGTCAGGGCTATACAGTACTGAGTCCATCAAAATCCAACACCATGCAGTAACACTACCACCCAACTGTTGGACTTAGCTGTAATTGGGACACCCGGCCCCATGCAAAGTATCCCTGTCTGGGCTATACAGTACCGAGTCCATCAAAATCCAACACCATGCAGTAACACTACCACCCAACTGTTGGACGTAGCTGGAATTGGGACACCCGGCCCCATGCAAAGTATCCCTGTCTGGGCTATACAGTACTGACTCCATCAAAATCCAACAAACCCTGCTGTTGGAGTTTGAATGGTTTTGGGGTGCTTAGGGCTAGTAACTATGCAAACAGATATTTTTCTTCAAACAAAAACACATAGTCGCAGAAGATTTTCTGATGCACTGTAATAAAAAAATGAACCAATGAAAATTGGGATAATACAGGAAAGTACGACAAGTAACGTCTGACCCTGTAGGAAACACACATAAAAATTGTACCACAGAGTATCTACAAAGAATCTTCAGAACCACAAAGCTTCCGTGCCCTGAAGCAGGCCCCTGTAATGGCCTTAGCCTACTTTTCTGGACATTTCCCCCAACATTTTTTGACACCTTCAGTCAAATTTGGACGCCGTATTTTCCTTACAGCTCATTCTGACGAATGCGTGCAGTCAATCTAAATCCTAGCACATCATGATGGTTCAAACCAATAAGAGAATGGTATTTTGACTAGTATGTAAGAGATAAAGCCAATGACACCTAGTTCCTAGAACTAGATGCAATCTTAAACTAGACGCAGGCGAACCATCTGTGCAAGATATAGTTCTCTCACATGCCGGGTAAGTCTCCTAGACTGCACTGCTTCTTGTTGAGATCTTGCACGTCGGTCTGTGGAACAATACGTTATGAATTACTCAAATCCATTGTTCTTGGAGTACTATGCCGTGGACTAGGTTAGTACACGACTGGCACACTTCATGTAGGTAACAGACTTCTGGTACTATGCCGTGGACTAGGTTAGTACACGAGTGGCACACTTCATGTAGGTGACAGACTTCTGGTACTGTGCCGTGGACTAGGTTAGTACACGACTGGCACACTTCATGTAGGTGACAGACTTCTGGTACTGTGCCGTGGACTAGGTTAGTACAGTGGCACACTTCATGTAGGTAACAGACTTCTGGTACTATGCCGTGGACTAGGTTAGTACACGACTGGCACACTTCATGTAGGTGACAGACTTCTGGTACTGTGCCGTGGACTAGGTTAGTACACGACTGGCACACTTCATGTAGGTGACAGACTTCTGGTACTGTGCCGTGGACTAGGTTAGTACACGAGTGGCACACTTCATGTAGGTAACAGACTTCTGGTACTATGCCGTGGACTAGGTTAGTACACGACTGGCACACTTCATGTAGGTAACAGACTTCTGGTACTATGCCGTGGACTAGGTTAGTACACGACTGGCACACTTCATGTAGGTGACAGACTTCTGGTACTGTGCCGTGGACTAGGTTAGTACACGAGTGGCACACTTCATGTAGGTAACAGACTTCTGGTACTGTGCCGTGGACTAGGTTAGTACACGAGTGGCACACTTCATGTAGGTAAAAGACTTCTGGTACTGTGCCGTGGACTAGGTTAGTACACGACTGACACACTTCATGTAGGTAAAAGACTTCTGGTACTGTGCCGTGGACTAGGTTAGTACACGAGTGGCACACTTCATGTAGGTAACAGACTTCTGGTACTGTGCCGTGGACTAGGTTAGTACACGAGTGGCACACTTCATGTAGGTAACAGACTTCTGGTGCTGTGCCGTGGACTAGGTTAATACACGACTGACACACTTCATGTAGGTAAAAGACTTCTGGTACTATGCCGTGGACTAGGTTAGTACACGAGTGGCACACTTCATGTAGGTAACATACTTCTGGTACTGTGCCGTGGACTAGGTTAGTACACGAGTGGCACACTTCATGTAGGTAAAAGACTTCTGGTACTGTGCCGTGGACTAGGTTAGTACACGACTGACACACTTCATGTAGGTAAAAGACTTCTGGTACTGTGCCGTGGACTAGGTTAGTACACGAGTGGCACACTTCATGTAGGTAACAGACTTCTGGTACTGTGCCGTGGACTAGGTTAGTACACGAGTGGCACACTTCATGTAGGTAACAGACTTCTGGTACTGTGCCGTGGACTAGGTTAGTACACGAGTGGCACACTTCATGTAGGTAAAAGACTTCTGGTACTGTGCCGTGGACTAGGTTAGTACACGACTGACACACTTCATGTAGGTAAAAGACTTCTGGTACTGTGCCGTGGACTAGGTTAGTACACGAGTGGCACACTTCATGTAGGTAACAGACTTCTGGTGCTATGCCGTGGACTAGGTTAGTACACGAGTGGCACACTTCATGTAGGTAACAGACTTCTGGTACTGTGCCGTGGACTAGGTTAGTACACGAGTGGCACACTTCATGTAGGTAAAAGACTTCTGGTACTGTGCCGTGGACTAGGTTAGTACACGACTGACACACTTCATGTAGGTAAAAGACTTCTGGTACTGTGCCGTGGACTAGGTTAGTACACGAGTGGCACACTTCATGTAGGTAACAGACTTCTGGTGCTATGCCGTGGACTAGGTTAGTACACGAGTGGCACACTTCATGTAGGTAACAGACTTCTGATAGCACACAACAACAAAAACTTACCTCTTCGAAGTGAATCTTAATAACTCCTGTCATGTTTTTATCTTTCTGTCTAAACGCCTCTGTCAATGAACGAATCATAACACAGCACTGAATAAAGTCATCAAGATTTATCGTTCTGACACTCTTTCGGTCAAACTTCTGCACTATCATTGAACAGAAGGCTGGAGACCTGTGGGAAAACAGAAAACAAATCATAACAGAAAATATGTATGGAAAGCCAGTATATAGACTAATCCGTCGACCGGTTCACTGGGCTCCGGTGGTACCTACTTTCTGCGCCAAGCGTTCCTTTTGTACACAGTCCAGTGCTTCTTCAACCAATTTGAGCACTCTATTTGACGAAATGCTAGCAGGCCTCCCAAATCTACCAAATATAGGTTTTTAAATAGTTTTTTAAGCAAAATATAGGTTATTATAGGTTTACCAAATGCCAAAATATAGGCTTTTATAGGTTATTTCCTGTGATTATGCAGTGTTAAGTAACAAGTTTTTGGTAAATTGCCTGCCTTCTGAGTACTTTTTGCAACAAAGTACATTACCCCACATACCCTGTCCAGCAGAAAATCTAAAGAGCGGTACACATGTTACAGTTTGGCTTCATCTCTTTATACTTAGGAAGTAATTTTTCTTCGAAGCCATGAGGATTTTATGAGGAAGTTGAAAATGTGTTGCAGGAGATAAAAAAATATAGGTTTTATAGGTTAATATAGGTTTTTGGGGGGAAATAAAGGTTCCCATTTTGAAATATAGGTTTTTATAGGTTTCGCTGGGAGGCCTGCGCTAGCATACTGCATATTTCAGAATGCGCATAATGGCAGAAAATGGTGGATTAGTCTACACCCTTTTGGTAAAACTTTAGTATCTGCATCTCAAGAGATATGTGTGGCAGTCGCCACGCACATTTTGTAATTATGGACTGATTTACGTAAAAATTGACCATAACTCCTTTATGTGAAAAATCTTAGTTTGAAAGAAATGAAAAACACTTTTACACTATTTTTACTATAATGTAAATTTCACCTCAATTCAAGGGATTTACGTTTACTGCAGAGCCAACTTTGAAGCCTAATTTCTCCGTTTGTGTGTTTTAGAACCATCTTTGAAAGGTCATAACTTTAGTTGTGGTTTGAATATTGAACTCATTAAAACTGTTATGAGATCAGTGAAGGGTGTATTACTTGATTAAATGCTCAACAAGAATTGTAAAAATTTGACCACATGTTGGGTTTTCCTGGACCGCCACACATATGTATGGAAGCTTATTTTAATGTAACTAGTGCTTTCCAAATTTCAAATTAATTTTAATGTGGAATTTACATCTTTGGAAGACGAAAATACATGTATATTAGAAATTCCATAAACTGACTGGACTCGGCCAATCTGTCTGACTTGAGGGTGGGGTGGAGGGCAGTGGAGAGTGGTGCAGACAGTGAGGTGGAGGGGCCTACAGTGGAGAAGGGTGCGGAGAGTGGGATGAATGTAAGGGGAAATGGGGTGGAGGGTGGGTCTTAGGGAGTGGGTTGGACGGAAGGGGTGGAGTGGAGAGTGGTGCGAAGAAGAATGGAGACCATAGAGTGGAGAACGGTATGGAGAGCGGGTGGAGGTTAGTGGAATTGAGTGGAGAGTGGTGTGGAGAGTGGTGTGGAGAGTGGTGTGGAGAGGATGGGAGTGGAGTGGTATGGGGTGTGGTAACAAGAGTGAGGTGGAGTGGTGTGAATTGTGATGCAGAGAGTGGGGTGTAAGGGAAAGGGTTGTGGAGTGGAGAATAGTGTGGAGAGTTGGGTGGAATGGAGTGAAGTGTGGAGAGAAGGAGTGAAGGAGAACTGGTGCGGAGCGTGGGGATGAGCGAGGGAAGTCGAGTGGAATGGCAAGTGGCGCGGTCAGTGTGTCGGAGTCCTGAGGGAGAGTGGGTTTGAAGGGGAGGGAGTGGGGTGGAAGTGAGGAAGTCGTGTGGAAAGTGGCGAAAAGAGTGAGGTGGAGTGGTGTGAATAGTGATGCAGAGAGTGGAGTGTAAGGGAAAGGGTTGTGGAGTGGAGAATAGTGTGGAGAATCGTGTGGAGAGTTAGGTGGAATGGAATGGAATGGAATGGGATGGAATGGAATGGAATGGGATGGAATGGAATGGGATGGAATGGAATGGAATGGAATGGAATGGAATGGAATGGAATGGAATGGAATGGAATGGAATGGAATGGAATGGAATGGAATGGGATGGAATGGAATGGGATGGGATGGGATGGGATGGAATGGAATGGAATGGGATGGGATGGGATGGGATGGGATGGGATGGGATGGGATGGAATGGAATGGAATGGAATGGAATGGAATGGAATGGAATGGAATGGAATGGAATGGAATGGAATGGAATGGAATGGAATGGAATGGAATGGAATGGAATGGAATGGAGTGGAGTGGAGTGGAGTGGAGTGGAGTGGAGTGGAGTGGAGTGGAGTGGAGTGGAGTGGAGTGGAGTGGAGTGGAGTGGTGTGGGACAGATTGACGTTGAGCTCAGGGGAGGTGAGGATAGACGAAGGAATTGTAGCAAGAGGAATACAGAGAAGTGGAAGGAAGTTGAGGGGAAGGGAGTGGAGTTTCTATGATATTTCTCCATTTTGTCAGATTGGACAACACCATATTGTAACTGATTAACTTACACGTTGTAGCCAAATGAAGTAAGCGCATGGTGAAGTTCATTAGCATCAATGTTTCCTGATCTGTCTTTATCAAATCTGGATAAGAAAATGTTAGAGTAAGTTTCATTTCATGTCAATAATAATGTTTCGTCTTAGCCTGTTGATGTTTTTTTTTCTCTGTTGTTTATTCTTAAAGGGACAATATCGTCACGATCAACAGGGCATGGAATCGGAGTGCTAGTGACTGAAAATAATACCCCCGCATGATAAGGTCATATTAACGTTGCTGCTGCATAAATGAGCCAGTAACTTTCAGTTACAGCGTTCCTCTTAAACTAGGACACCGATTCCATGCCCTGTTGAACGTGACTATATGCCCCTTTAAAGGGAAATTCCAGGCCCGCCAAAATTTTATTTATTCTGAAAGGACATATTGTAAAGAACATAATCCACAGAGCAATGATCGATTTTCATTATCGAGAACGAAATGCTGGTCTATTGTGTTCTTAAATTCTTGTTCATAGAGCGCGTCCATGTTGTTTAAAAATCCGCCACATCCGGGACATTATGACGTACTGACTGCACCTCAATAAAAAAGCGTATGTGTACAGCTGACATGTGGCGATAGTATCGCGCCTAGACGCACCTATCAGCATACATAGTGCTCACGGTAGAAAGGTGCCCGACGATTGTGCTCGATCATTTCTCACGGTCAAACACAAGCTCCGTGTTTACTCTCACCTTGACGTATTTTTCTTTGCTTTTACGAAATCTGGGTATCAAAATTATGGAATCAGGGCCATCTCCGCACGATTTTGAACCAAGTTTTACGGACGAAGAGCTACAAAACAGAAATAACGATATCACAATGGACGTGGAAAACATCGAGGACGTGCAGCTGCCTGGGTCGAGTGGGCGACCGACTGCACGCAGGCAAAATACGGACTGGTGCAGTTGTGAGTCATGTGTGCGGTAATGCCTCAAGAAAAGGACGCTCGGGTTGTTGGTGCAGTCAGTACGTCACAATGTCCCGGATGAATAGACATCGCGCAACAAAATGGCTGCCACAGTGACGGCAAGCGATTTTTAATAAAATCATCATTTTCTGCAATTGCAACAACCGATCATAAAAAAATAAAAAGACAGTCTCCATGAAACATCACACCCTTCACATAATTTTATTTCAAAACTGGGGTGATGTTTCCCTTTAAGTTAATTGAAAAGTAAGACTAATGGCGGTGACACCATGTGGAATCTCAATTGAGTAGTAATTAGTTCTGAAAAGAACTGGAGGTACAACTCGACGTTTCGATCAGTGTGCTCTGATCGTCCTCAGGAGAAGTTAATTGAAGTTTGAATTTTTCAATTTCTCTCTTTTCATCTTGGAATTTTTCTTGTAAATCTTTCTGGCAATTTTTATGCTTTATACATATCTGTTTTGACCACGGCTTTTTATATTTGAAATGGTCATACATCAGAGAGTTTAACGATGGGATGCAATTACCTTTCAAAGCAGTTTTTCCAATCTTGGATGTACTTCCACAAGGCAGCAAACTCACTGAAATTAATGGTTCCGTTTCTGCCACAAAAACACCAAAAAAACATTAGAAATTGTTTAAACAGTATAAGAACAATTCCATAGTTACTCACGTTACATTTTTTAGGTATTGGGCCCACTCTTAATAGCATAATTTCCTAACTAACCCGAACCCCCAAGGTATTCTGGCTAGGAACCTTCCCGAATCCTCCAAAATCCATCAGTGCACTTTTGGAAACATACCCTTATCTTCAAAATGCACCATGCATTTTCGTTGATCTTTCATATTCAGCACTTATGGCCTGTACTTCTTGCCTGGTAGTAATTTGGCCCCCATTTGAAGAGGTGGAAGTACCAGTTTCCAACAGTGCTGAATTTTTCCAAAAAGTGCCCCTTGGAGGATTTTGCAGGATTTGGGGTGGTTAGGGTTAATATGTTTCACTCATCAGTTTATACCCAGACCTTACTCAGCACAAAAAAATAATTTCAGAAATGTACGCTATATAAGAGAAAAACGCTGGTTACTCACATTACATTTTGTGGGTTCGAATGTGGGTTCGAATCCCAGCCGTGACCGGAGTGCTTGTGTCCTTGAGCAAAACACTTTACCATAATTGCTTCTCTCCACCCAGGGGGTAAATGGGTACCTGTGAGGGCAGAGTTGGTTGTTGTGTTTGATTAGCCCTATATGCGCCGTAATGGCAGTAATTGAGCTGTATACTCCCCAGGGAGCTGAGATGGTTTCAGGAATGATTTATGAGCCTGATGAGCAGGGGTAATAATGTAATGCGCCTTGAGCACCAGTTTGGTGGATACGTGCGCTATATAAGTCCACATTATTATTATTATTATTATTATTTTTCAGACATGCATAAAATGTCATATTTTCTCTTATATAGCGTACATATAATACATTTATAAAATTATTTTGTGCCGAGTAAGGTTTGGGTATAATGCAACTACTGTGAAAAAACTGATGAGTGAAATATAAGTTGTAGCTCTAAGAGTGAGCCCAAAACCTCAAAAATGTAACGTGAGTAACCATGGAATTGCCCTCTAGGTGACATGGTTACATCAACCTATAAATATCGCGGAACCCGCTGCTATATAGGATTCTAGCCGGCCAGTCATCATCGGTGGTCGAGAGGTTAAGATGTCTGCACTAGTAAGCAGGAGGTCGTGGGTTCGAATCCCGCCCGAGTCGCCTATACACGTATTAGTCAGCAATACCTTTGGGTGTCTTTTGGACGCCCAGTTTCTTCAATGGACACCCTGTTTTATTTGCAAGTTAAACATTTGGACACCCTGTTTTTCAAAGAGTAACAAATTTGGATATAGATATGGTTACCATCACTAAATAAAGCTATTATTATTATTAAATGTGCCGTTAGTTATTTCTTACCTGTCCTTGTCGAACATTCCAATCATTAATCTGCATGTTTCTTCACTGAAGTGTGACCAGTTGCCATTGACTAACGCTTGTCTCAGCTCAGTCGCAGTTATCGCCCCACTGCGATCTGCATCCACAGCCTAAGAAAAATAAATGTACATTAGAACCATCCTACTGTAGATGAACTTTAGTGGCTAGTGGCAAGTGGCAAGTAGCTATGAGTGGTCAAAACCGGTCAACTGACTGTTTTGACTGTTGACCCAAATGTGCACACAGGGGCATTTTTGACTGGTTTTTACTGTCATTTGGACCATCCTCAACAATACATATTAGTGATTTTACCAGTCAAAAACGGTCGACTCATTTTGACCACCATCAACAATTAACCCACCTACTAAAGCTGCACTTTAGTGGCAAGTTGTTACAGAGGTCAAAATCAGTCAACTGCCTGTTTGGACTGTTGACCTAAATGTGCACACAGGGGCATTTTTGACTGGTTTTTACTGTCATTTTGACCACCTTGAATACCCGACAATGCTTTTACCAGTCCATAACGGTCGACTCATTTTAACCTGTAAATGTACTTACTACACAAAAGGTTTGACATTGTTCGACTTAAGTGCACTAGATATACTTTGGCAAGTATATCAACATTTTGACTGATTTTGACTGATTTTGACTGATTTTGACCGATTTTGACCCTTGTAGTAGTAGGAGGGTTAAATAGATATTCAAACGGAGCCAAATTTCCCCCAAGTGTCTCCCTTATTTCCTT
Organism: Zoroaster sp. YZ-2022; assembly: GCA_029582265.1. Lineage (NCBI taxonomy): Eukaryota > Metazoa > Echinodermata > Asteroidea > Forcipulatida > Zoroasteridae > Zoroaster > Zoroaster sp. YZ-2022. Next base: position 6,938,801 of record CM055819.1, read on the forward strand.
TGTAAAAGTAGCTTTATAGCTCTCATGCAAGTGTATGATTTGACAAAAGTAAAAAAATCCTGAAAAATGGGTAGCAGGCCTGGGTCTCCCTTTGGTCTAGATGTTTAATTTTGGAGGATTTACAGACTCTCCACATCCCCACAAACAAGAAACTAGAGGTTTGGACACAATACAGGCTACTTCTTTCTTTCCTTGGTGGCTACCTCTCTTCTTTCAAGAACATTTTGAGGCAAAGGGAGATTTGTAAAAAAAATCCTGAGAAATCAAAGGCCTGCTCAGGTCAGATTCGACGCAATGACAAGACCAAAGTGATTAGGGCTGTGCATTTTCAGATATTTTTGAAACCGAATACCCGAAATCAGGAAACTTCGGATACCCGGATACCCGTTTTCATTTTTGTTGAAAACATGCCTCCGGTGGTGTACAAATACATGTGCTGTAAATGGTAACAAATTGACATTTATAATACAGAGGATACCATACTATCGATCTTTTCTTCATTGGTGTGTAATCTCTTGAATTTAAAGATAATTGTCTGTACAAGTGCATTGTTCAAGAGTCACATATTTCTGTTTGCACCGCTCAAATGTTAAGTCCGAATTTTAAAAAGTCGTTTACGGGTAATTGTTTACGGGTAATTGTTTACGGGTAATCGTTTACGGGTAATTATCCAGATATCCGGATACCCGGCACAGCCCTAGAAGTGATACAGTAACTAGAGCTAAGGGTATACACATTACCTGAAACCAATGCCAAAGTGATGAATCTGCTCCAGGTGGAAGTGCACCCCCGGGAGGAAGGGCTCCATACTGCCCTTGCTGCTGCTGCTGCTGTCCATGTTGCTGCTGCTGATATGGATTGGTAGACATGTAGGACTGCTGCTGTTGTTGCTGGCCTGTATATTGTGCCGCTCCATATCCCTGTTGAGGCGCTTGGGGTCTCATCTGCTGCTGTGGTGCTCCGTAGCCCTGTGATGGCGGTGGCTGTCCATAAGGTTGCTGAAGTAAATACATACATACATGTACATTCAATAAACCCTTTCAAGGTAATATGCGCCATGTTTTTGATGGGGCAAAAATTGTTTTTTTCGAACACTCGTTGCCGTCTGCGACCCGTGGTTCGAACTTCACGTTCGCATCTGGAGTGTGCGTGAAGTTCGAGCGCCGGGTCGCAGACAGCAACCAGTGTTCGAAATAAACAATTTTGTCCCGTCAAAAACATGGCGCATATTACCATGAAAGGGTTTATTCCATTTCTATACAATCTTTATTAAAGGGACACTTTTGTCACGATCAACAGGGTATATAATCGGAGTACATTGTGCACCAGCTCTATAGCTAGTTACTTGCCACGAAAGTGCAGCTAAAGTAACGATGGTTAACGTTACAGTTAATTAATAATAATAATAATAATAATAATATTAATAATAATAATAATAATAATAATATAGTCTAGACAGCAGACGAATTCTTGATCCGTGAACCATCCATGAAGTCCCACAAACAATTGTAACCACAGACCCTTGCAGGGCCACACCGAAGGTTACTTCTTATAAATTTACGTAATCGGACTTAAAAATACACAACTGCGGTTCCAAGGTCAAATTCAGAAAAAGGGAAAAATTTGGCCCTGCATTCTATATCCTCAATTTACCCTAAATGACGCACCTAAGGTTATATAATCAACTGGACGGTAACTTAGCAGTTTGGTGTTTCAGTTTGTTTCAGTGAAGGATTCTCTTGGAAAATGCAGAATTTCAATGCATGATCATAGACATACGCGTGGACGTCTTGAGCGCCGTTTTTTGAGACGCACAGAATTGTAGTCATCAGAAAATTGATGTTGGTATAATGACTCACCCCAAACTGTTAAAGTTTATGGGGACACAGAAAATGTACCCAAGAAGAAAAACAGTTGAATCATGCTTCATCTTATTCCAGATGGTTGTAAAATTGTTTTTAATCTTGAAAATAAAAATATTGTTTTCGATTTTTAAAATAAAATGGTATAATTTGGAGAAGCTCTCAAAACTTTTAATCAATATTCTTGACAGACCAATCAAATGGAAGGTGGGTAAAATTTTTGCAAAAAGTACTTTAAAACTTTGAAATGCGTAAAAATGCTGTTAACATTTTGTCAAATAAAATATTTTGTTTCATAACCATGATATTAATGTTTCGTTTTCTCAATAATTTTCCACTACCGTCGAAATAAACACCAACGAAATAAGTAGTCTTCGTGAAGGAATGTGTCCATTTTGAGGATCAGTATTTCTTTAAAAAATCATTGCAAATGCAAAGCATTCATATATTTTGGTTTCCACAGACAACAGGCCAGCTTGTTGACGGCATAGAACAATAAAATCACAGATGTTTGTGGAAAAAAAATTGAGGTCACTTACTACTACTAGTATTTGTATCTAGTAAAATCAGTGGTTAAACAACTTTGCCCACTTTCACAAGCACTAACTTTCCAGTAAATCACACAATTTCACAATAATTTTTATTTCTGTAACAAGCACGACTTAAATAAGTTTATGCATGGAGGAAGGAAAATAGATGCAACCAGTAATACGCCATATTAGTTTTGTAAGTTTTCCGAGAAATGCTAAGCCAAAAGTAGGTGCGTCATTTCACGAGTGCGGCGAATTACGTACATGGACTCCCTGAACTTACATAATTGGGGTTGTACGCTGGTTGTTGACCTCCCCAAGACATGTTTACTGCCTTGTTGACACACAACGTTGTTTACTATCAATCTTATCTTGTTCCAGGCTGAAGGGTGTAGTTTGGTTTAACGTTAGTGATGAGGGCGTACGGATCACTGATACATAGAGCAAGGACAGAGATCATGAGTCGAGTGGCGTGTGTTGTGTACATAAATTGTACATTTTGAACCGCTAGGTGGCGGTAGACTGAGTGGTGGCCGTCCGTCCAGCCCAAAGATCGTATAGGTGGCGCTATACGATCTTTGGTCCAGCCTGCCGTCGTCTGCACCTATCGTAAATGCTGCTGAGTGCTGGTTCATTTGGATGGGTCTAGTATTTAGCAAACATCTTTCGTTATCTGGCTTATTGGTAAGTTTAATAGGGATAGCATGGACGACAACCATCTGACATTCCTCCATCCATGGGTCACAATAGACATAATCGCTACCTAGCCTAGGTTTTATAAATTATATACATGTAAATGATGTATAGGCCTATAGTATTAGTATAGTATAGGCCTACTGCCTGGCTGCTGCCTGGCTACTGCCATGATGAGTTACTCGTGCATGAGTGATATGCATTGGTACTTCATTGTTACAATTTTTATCCTCCATGTACCTTATACTAGTTATAATCGTCACGATCAACAGGGCATGGAATCAGAGTGCTAGTTTGAGATTAACTCAGTGACTGAAAAAAATACCCCACATGATAAGGTCATATTACGCTGCTGTCAGGCTGTATAAATTTTGGAAGCTTAAGAATGTCGCATCTGACCGCCACTTTTTCTCATTCAATAAAACCAATAATGTAACCTTACCTACCCAGTAAGGTGGAGAACATATGGATGATGATGGACATATACTTCAAATTATTCCAGGATATTTATTTCATGAAAAATCAGCTATTTTTGGTATACGATGACTTCCTCGGTCATGTCACTATTGTCAGTCTGATCTTGTCAACTCCCCCATCATGCCCATTAGCCCTAACTCCCTAAGCATTGTTACTGAACAATAAAAATCCTTCAAAATCCTCCAACTGCTTTTGTTGTCTAGGAAGTTAGGGTTAGTGACCAACACGGTCATTGTACATGCGCACTGGCAACTGTAATAGGATTCATCCATTTTCTGAAGGGGAGGATTTTTTTAGAAGGGAAATAAGGTTCGAAAACCATCATAAAAGTGAATTTTAAAGATTTATGCTTTCTGTACCCCCAAAAATCGATAGAATCATTTTTGAACTGGTTACGGGTTGCAAAAATTTTTCAAAAAACCCTTAAAAAGTGGCAGTCGGATACGACATTCTTTCCTAAATTTGCTGCTGCATAAATGAGCCAGTAATTATCAGTCACTGTGTTCATCTTAAACTAGGACACTGATTCCGACCATGCCCTGTTGAAAGTATGCTGTGATCGTGACGATATACTGTGCCTTTAACTGCAGGGATGTTGGTAAAACCCAGGAGGTAGTCGGAGCTAAGGGAGTTAGAGCTAGCCAGAGGTAGCTATTGTTGAGTGGTTTAGTGCTTGGGATTTGTGTTCTGGGGTACTTGTGTCCTCGAGCAAGACACTTTACCATAATTGCTTCTCTCCACCCAGGGGTAAATGGGTACCTGTGAGGGCAGAGTTGGTTGTTGTGTTTGATTAGCCCATATGCGCCGAAATGGCAGCAATTGAGCTGTATACTCCCCAGGGAGCTGAGATGGTTTCAGGAATGATTTATGAACCTGATGAGCAGGGGTAATAATGTAATGCGCCTTGAGCACCAGTTTGGTGGATATGTGCGCTGTATAAGTCCGCAATATAAGTCCACATTATTATTATTATTATTATTAAAAGGTGCATAACCAGACGAAATAGCTATTAGTATTACATTTACTCATGGACCCTTCCTGTTGTGATGCAAGTGTATGTAACCCCTCGTCTTATTCTTGTCAAGATACTTTCATCCGCAAGTACAAGTAATAACCATTTCATTTTCCTGCGCACCTTTTAAAAGCTACCTCTGGCAATGATGTCGCATCACTGAATCAATAGGCTAAATACACTAAACCCTATCACGGTAATGTGTGCCATGTTTTTCGACAGGGCAAAATTGTTTATTAAGAACATGCAGTGCCGTCTGCGACCCGAAGATCGAACTTCGAACTTCATGCACCCTCCAGAAGTGCATGTGAAGTTGGAGCGCTGGGTCGCAGACGGCAAGTGGCAACGCCTGTTATAAAGAAAAAATTTGCCCCGTGAAAAACATGGCACATATTACCCGTGAAAGTGTCTATTCTGCTAAACACGGTACTGCGCTAACAAATTTTATTTTTTTCAATCCTTTGTTTTGATTGCAATACAGATCTATAGACATATGTGAAACCCAGCAAGGTTTTATTCATGATGGCAGAGTCTGAAATCCAGTCACACAGTGGGGACTCGGAAGCTCTACAGTTGCTGGCAGATGTGCTGAATGCTCTCCTGGACCCTTCTAAACAGGTCCTAGATGACACCTGTCTAGAGAAGCTTCTATCGTGGTTGGCTGAACTTGCATCCAAACCAGGTAGTCAGTACACTTCGTTCAACTCTCATGCAATTTTACTGACCTCCCTTCCCCCTCCCCCCATTACATTTTTGAGGATTTCTTCCTCAGGCCAAAACAAGTGTCCGGTTTCTGGTCGTAAGTCGGCTTCAAAATCAGTGCAGTAACATGTTTTTTTTTAAGTCGTAGATGTATAAATAGAGAATTAGCTGTTGCAAACTGCTTACCAACCTAAAGGACCTGTAGTACAAATGCAAGATAAAGGATATTGACCTTGCAGGTTCTTTGCCACAGACAGTAAAAGGACATCACGTTTTGCTCGCTTCATAATTGCCCGTGGCCACAACTCCAGGCCGTTAATTTTTTTATTCCCAAACTAAATGTGGTCTTGCCTTTCTTTTTTCAGTAACCTTAAGGGACCTCCTCCATGAGAGGACCGATGTCATTGGATTCCTTCGTAAGTCGGCAAGCCCAGGATGCGATGCTTCGGCCTTGACCTTTTCCCTGAGACTTGCAGCTATTCTGCTGAATTCATTCAGACTGCCGGTCAAACTGCAACATTTGAAGGATACTCAAACGGCACATGGAGCTGTCGAGGTCAAAGGTCGTAGTGGTGATGAGAGAACAGACGTCATACAGAAAGTTGACGTCATTATTGACTTAACAGAACAGCTTCTTATTGGTGCTCAGAAGCTGCCCTATTGGCGCGAAGCTTCGATAAGAAATGCTTACTTTGTCGCAGCCAAAGCCTTGATTTGTACAAGATGCCCATCAGAAGTTGTTCAGCGATTAGGTAAGGACTGGTTTTGGGGGATTTGTTTGAGGTTGTGTACGCAAAATTATTAGCATGCCAGTGATTTCTCAAGATTTTTTTCCTGATTTCAGGATTTTTACCAATCTCCCTTTGCCTCAAAATTTGTCTTGAAAGAAGAGAAGTAGCCACCAAGGAAAGAAAGAGTCTGTAAATCCTCCAAAATTAAACATCCAGGAGGTTCAGGGGGCTTTGTCCTCTAGACCAAAGGGAGACCCAGGCCTGCTACCCATTTTTCAGGATTTTTTACTTAATTGTCAAATCATATCCCTGGATTAGTTTCACTGCAGAAACATAAAAGTTAATATTGAAAGTGTTTTAACAGTTTGATGAAATGTTGCAATTTCCACACTCATCATCGTTTGTTTACTTTCTTTCAGACGTCTTAAAGATCGCTTGTGAAACACTGGAAGACAGTTGTATGTTTGTTGTTTCCGCTGATCAGCGCTTCATTGCTGCATTCATAGCATCATCCTACTCATGTTACAACGGAGGAACTTCTCCACAATCTATCCAACAGAGTAAAGAAATCGCCAGAGTGGAGGAAGACATCACCGAGGCAAATAATTTACTAAATATAACACATCATCAGCAATCTACTGCTGCAGATACTTCAGCAAATTTTGCGCTCACGTATGATTGTTCAGTGAAATCCGTAAGCATGGACAATTCAAATTCATCTCCTTCAAAAAAGATCAAACTCGTACACAGCGGAGAGGATCCAGCTGACGGGAAAACCAGAAGAGACTGCGATTGCAGAAACCGTCTGAAAGCATTTCTTCAAAAGCTGACGGAGATGTTGCAAGCGGTGAAACCGATCTCTCCGCTGAATGCAGTTGGTAACATACGCAGAGAGCAATGCAAACTGTGGATTGTGTCTCTGGGGGTAGTCAAGTCGCTTATAGAATCATGGCCTACCGTCGGACATCGTATCTTGAATGACATGTCTATTGTTTCAGTGATATCAGAGCTACTGGAGCCGAGCTGCCACATACACCCCGACATGTGCCCAGCTGTTGTTGAATTTGTATCCGTGTTTGTGTGTACATTTCCTTGGGATAGGTAAAGTCTATATGGGTTTTGAAGAGATTTGTGCTAAGTCAGTAAGTAGTTCTTTTGCAAGTAAAGACCATTTGCGGCGACACCATGTGAAAATTCTCTTTTGAGTAGTAATTAGTTCTGAAAAGAACTGGTGGTCACAACTCGACATTTTGATCAGTGTGCTCTGATTGTCTTCAGGAGAATGGATCATCTTTTCCCGAAGACGATCAGAGCATGCTGATCGAAACGTCGAGTTGTAACCACTCAGTTCTTTTCAGAACTATAAATTACTACTCAAAAGAGAATTTTCACATGGTGTCACCGCAAACCGGCATTACTTATCCTTTTCACCACGCAAAGCTACAAGTCTTACTTAGTTCTATTCGCACCGTGCATGAGCTGTTGAGGGGTCGTGTTATTAGATCACTGTGGACGAACGGGCAGTGATAGTCACGTTTGGCATATTTTGCAGTTGATGTGCATACATACCGAATATCTCCAGCGATCATTGACTGGCAGAAGTGCTTGCTCGCTTAGTACCATAACATATGGCATAAAGTCTATGCACAACGCTCATTTGACGCCAAAGTGGTTATCATCAAGACACTGGGTGCAACTTCACCACGAGAGGGCTACAATGTGAAAATATTGCAGTGAATAGTTAGTTTGTTCTACTTCCAAATGGCATTATTCAAACCATACAGTTATTCCCACTTCTTCCCCGTTACAGACATTGTTTCAGAATAACATTTGTCTAATTTTATATCTAGAGATGATGATGTGGAAAGCACTGTACTGAGAGTTATTATTGGCCTTCCCGGGAAACTTATGAATATTCATCAGTTCAGCTCATCAATCCGGTTGGCGTCAATTATTTACTGTGGACAACAACGGCCAAACCTGAAAGGGTAAGAAAACCAGAATAACGAGTTAAATATTCGAGATGGCTAGTTCCTGAATGATAAAACTTTTGAACAAATGAACGGCCGGGTAAAGATGCATTGGTGCATTATTGGAAGTAATAAGCACCCAGCAACTATGTGAGTCGATAGTCTTGGGAACTTTGTATAATCCTTCCCCCCGAAAATGGGGGGAAACCACTACGCACGTGTCACTTTGATATGCTAACTGAGCGACAACTTCACCGTTTATAGCGATTCGTGATTGTAGCATTCGTGTATTATAAACAGATTTGAACCAAGACTAGCGAGTCGACTGCCAGCCGTTATTCGGCTCATGAAGCAGGAATGAACCAATCAGCGTGCAGAAGTTTGCATTCGTGTCGCACTAACTCACAGGCCAATTTGGAAATATCCATTTCAAATTATTTCTGGCTGTTTTTCAATACAAATGACACTGGATATTGACATTTTGAAAACGAATTCAAGATGGACGTTTATGAATGGGAATAACAGTTTTACGCTTGATCTTTTCCACAGGATAACGACCTCAGGGTCGCATCCTTTGTCGCCCGTGGCCACGACCCCTCGGTCTCTATCCTGCTGAAAAGACCGAGCATCAAACTTTTATTCCCTTAACCCTCCTACTACTACAAGGGTCAAAATGTTGATATACTTGCCAAGGTATATCTAGTGCACTTAAAAGTCAAACACTGCCAAACCTTACGTGTAGTAAGTACATTTACAGGTCAAAATGAGTCGACCATTTTTTGACTGGTAAAAAGCATTGTCTGGTATTGTTCAGGATGGTCAAAATGACAGTCAAAACCAGTCAAAAATGCCCCCTGTGTGCACATTTGGGTCAACAGTCCAAACAGTCAGTTGACTGGTTTTGACCTCTATAGCTACTTGCCACTAAAGTGCAGCTGTAGTAGGAGGGTTTTAATAACACTTTTGAAAGGAAGTAAATAAGTGAAATAATCGATTACTTCTTGATGAAATTATTGCATCGAAATTGTGTTGATTTTGACCTAACACCGACGTATATGTGTGAAGCATATACTCAGTGTAGGGGTGTGATTGGGCAGTTTGGAAAAATCCACGTAAATTTTGCTAGGGGTATTGGGGCTGCTGTTGTGAAATCTATAGTTCTGAACATTTGCTTAAATCTTTAAAATCCGGAGGATCACAACATTGCAATTTGTAAATATCTGGAAATCCGGACATATCCCACCCCCCTGTCAGTGCTTTCCCAGTGTCTGTATTAAGACATCTGCACTAGTACTGCAGGAAGTCGTGGGTTCGAATCCCACCCGAGTCGCCTGTCACTATGAATAACTTTACCCCGACAATGCCCTGAAAATCTGTTTTACCGTGAAACAAATAGATCACGGCAATTTCATGACGACACAACACCGTGAAAACACCATGAAATACTCTTGGAATTCCTTCACCGTGAAAACACAGTGAAAACGCCATGAACTTCTTGTGGCAGTTTTGGGGCAGCTCATTAATTCTCGAGAGCGCCGTGAATTTGCCGTGAAATCACAGTGAACATTATTGCCAATATCTGAGAGGAAGAGACACCGTGAAATTGCGGTGAAATTACGACGAACTGTTACTTCACGGCAAAACAGATTTTTCAGGGCATTTTCAGGGTTAAGTTATTCATAGTGTGTGGAGTTTTTTTTCACAGAGCTTTATACATACGTCAGCGTAAGGGGTAAAATCAGATCAAGTACTTCTTGTCACTTACAGGAGCATGTGGCTACAGAGACTTATGCATGACACGTCTCTACTAAGACTGATTACGTTGCCTTTAGAATGCCTACTTTATAACCAAAGTCAACTGGAAAACGGCAACGTAACTTCTGGTTATGAGTTCTTGCTGAGGGAAATGGTTTCAAGGAAGTGTCGCTGTGTGACACTCTTGTGTCACTCACTGTGCGCTCTGGAAAAAATGCTTGCAGAGGTAAGTTAAGCTATTCAAATAAATGAAATATTGTTATTGAACAAAATTGATGCGGTGACGCGCTTTTTGTTGTCGTTTTTTAGGGTTATTTTCTTTTAGTGTAATTAAGTGATACTTGTTCATGTATACGTGGTTATTGGAACCAGACCAAATTTCCCATACACAAAGTATGGTGGCTAAGAGAGGCCTCACAAATCGGGCAAACGTTCATACCCCTATGAAAAAGTCGTTTAAAACACGGCATGGCAGAATTCCAATCGATCCAGCAAGTTTGGCTGCAATTGGACATCGTTTCATAGCAAACAAAATGAAAACTAAAAATGTTGACGTCCGAGGCGACACGCCCGGGTCCCAAAAACCGGAGACTATTTTTTGGGGGCCTAATGGACATTTTATCTTTATCAGGGTCAGGGTCAACTTATCAGTCAGCAAACCAGTCTCATGGAGGATATGACCTCCATTCTGAGTATGACCTTAGGTCAGCCATCCCATCAGACTGTCTGTAACTCCCTGGCAGGTCATGTACGAGGATCTCTGAAGGTCACAAAGGGGATCTTAAGCTTGTTGATAGCTACAGTAGATTTTGAAAATGAAGGTAGGATATTTTATAGATATGATAAACATGTACACAATTAACATTTAACAAGTATATTCCAGGGGTATCATTTCACAAAATTTTAAAAATCCTGAAAAAAAAACGGGCCTGGGTCTCCCTTTGGTCTAGAGGACAAAGCCCCCTGAACCTCCTGGATGTTTAATTGTGGAGGATTTACAGACTCTCCACATCCCCACAAATAAGAAACTAGAGGTTTGGACACAATACAGGCTACTTCTTTCTTTCCTTCCTTGGTGGCTACTTCTCTTCTTTCAAGAAAATTTTGAGGCAAAGGAAGATTTGTAAAAAAAATCCTGATATTCACAGGCCTGATATTCATTCTATAAGAAATCCCCATGTCAATCGTTGATTAAGAAATCCCATCTTTTCACATGTGCATTAATTGTATTAAAACTGGACAGATTTCATGATGGGGGGATGTTACTGCAAACCTTAACCCTAACCTTACCAAATCCTCTTTGCTAAAGTGAATGATTTTAAAGGATTGAGGTTATTAGTCATACTTGCCTTTCCATGGTACATGTACATCCATGTTTGTTGTAGTGATTGCAAGGTCAGTGCTTGGGTCAGTGGACACTGTTTATTGCTCCATGCATGCAGGGAGGGTCCCTGGCCATGTACATGTATCACAGATTAGAAACACATGTGTGCATACATGTCATGTGCTTGCTTTACTACTGAAGGATTTTGGAGGATTCAGGTTATGTGTAAGCAAATGGGCCTAGGGTGTTAGGGTTAATAGGTCTACACATGTACACCACAAGCAAAAGGCAACCGGTACTTCAATTAGACAGCCATCTTTTTTTCCCCCATGCAAATCCACATGACCAAACTGAGGCTGGAAGGAAAATAGTCTGGCCCCCATCATGAGAATCAGCACTGTAATCATGATTGAATTCAGAGAATCAGACAAAGATGACGACACTGTAATAAAGGTCTATATTTGACTGTAAATAATTTTCTGTGTTGATTTAGGTTTGACCAGGGGCCATTTTCATCGAGCGGCTGAGCAGATCAGAGAATTTTGCTAAGCAAATATTTTTGCTAAGCAATATAAAACAGACTACCAGCCAAAATGCATACATTTTGTATGAAAGTTTGGCTGGTAACCAAAGAAATCCGCTAAGCAAATTTTTTATCTGCTAAGCAGCTCTGTGAAATTGAACCCCCCTGATTGTAGTTTGTCTGCGAGTTGATGATCGTTGTCGTCCATGAATGCAGGTTATTTCAAGATGACTGAAGCCTCTGTGATGAGATTGCTGGAGGAGCTTACCGCTGTATTGAATAACCCAGAGTCTGACTGCACTGTGAGTATAATAATATGGACTTATATAGCGCACGTATCCACCAAACTGGTGCTCAAGGCGCATTACATTATTACCCCTGCTCATCAGGCTCATAAATCATTCCTGAAACCATCTCAGCTCCCTGGGGAGTATACAGCTCAATTGCTGCCATTTCGGTGCATATAGGGCTAATCAAACACAACAACCAACTCTGCCCTCACAGGTACCCATTTACCTCTGGGTGGAGAGAAGCAATTATGGTAAAGTGTCTTGCTTCAAGGACACAAGCACCCCGGTCACGGCCGGGATTCGAACCCACATTCTGACGACTCAGCCATCAGAACACAAATCCGATGCACTAAATCGCTCGAGTATAGCAATAATAACATCTAACCAAGAGATCGACAGCACTGGTAGATGGCAAACACATCATTACTCTATAGTTCTTCATGTCGGATCACTGGTAGTGAAAGGTTTCTGTTATAGCAATGATGAAGGTACCCCAATTGTTGGACTTTGATGGAATTGGTACAGTGGCAAATGCAAAGCATCCATGGCTTGGCTATACACAGTCCTGAATCCAACAAAAGCAGCCAGTGGAGTTTGATGGATTTGGTTACACACGGCTACATGCTCTATTCGCTGGGCTATACTGTGGAGTACTGAATCCAACAAAAGTAGCCAGGTGGAGTTTGATGGATTTGGTACACATGGCTACATGCTCTATTCGCTGGGCTATACTGTGGAGTACTGAATCCAGCAAAAGCAGCCGGTGGAGTTTGATGGATTTGGTACACATGGCTACATGCTCTATTCACTGGGCTATACTGTGGAGTACTGAATCCAACAAAAGTAGCCAGGTGGAGTTTGATGGATTTGGTACACATGGCTACATGCTCTATTTGCTGGGCTATACTGTGGAGTACTGAATCCATCAAAAGCAGCTGGTGGAGTTTGATGGATTTGGTACACACGGCTACATGCTCTGTTCGCTGGGCTATACTGTGGAGTACTGAATCCATCAAAAGCAGCCGGTGGAGTTTGATGGATTTGGTACACATGGCTACATGCTCTATTCACTGGGCTATACTGTGGAGTACTGAATCCAACAAAAGTAGCCAGGTGGAGTTTGATGGATTTGGTACACATGGCTACATGCTCTATTCGCTGGGCTATACTGTGGAGTACTGAATCCATCAAAAGCAGCCGGTGGAGTTTGATGGATTTGGTACACATGGCTACATGCTCTATTCACTGGGCTATACTGTGGAGTACTGAATCCATCAAAAGTAGCCAGGTGGAGTTTGATGGATTTGGTACACATGGCTACATGCTCTATTCGCTGGGCTATACTGTGGAGTACTGAATCCATCAAAAGCAGCCGGTGGAGTTTGATGGATTTGGTTACACACGGCTACATGCTCTGTTCGCTGGGCTATACTGTGGAGTACTGAATCCATCGAAATCAGGCCAAACCAGGAGAGGGATAGTTATATATCACTTTCTGTCTATCAATTTCATGTTGAACCCACAGTAATCCATATTGATGGATTTTTGGAGGATTTGGGATGGTTCTTAGCCAAAAATGCCTCAGGAGTTAGGGTTAATAAAGATAATGTCAAAGCTGCATTGTAATTCAAGTATTTAGTCTGTCCTGGCCTAGTCATAATAATAACTGGATTTATAGAGTGCCAAATTGCCAAAGGATACAAGGCGCTTTTACATCATTATCCCTGGTTATTGGGCCAATATCAATCCTTAAACTTTCTCAGCTCTCTGGGGAGTATACAGCCCTGAGCTACCGTAGCGCATCAGAAACTTTTTCAACCACAATATCAACCTCTACCCTCACAGGTACCCATTTATACTCCTGGGTGAAGAGGAGCACTGTACAGTGAAGTGTCTTGCTCAAGGACACGAGCACCACGGTCGCGGCCAGGATTCGAACCCGTCATTCTGACGACTTAGCCATCAGAACACAAGTCTGATGCACTAGACCACTCGACCATGACACCCCATAGTGAAACATGTATTTGGATTTATTTATGTTACAGGTGATCTCCAAGTGTCTGGAGATCCTTGCCTCATTGCTATCGATGTATGCATTGATACTGAAGGAAAAGACAGATTTGATGAAAACGTTAGGAGACATTGTGACCAAGAAGTCGTGGGATTCTCGATGGGAAGTCAGAGACTCGATCATTTGTTTCTTCCAAAGACTCTTGCAGTCTTCAGCAGGTACGACAAATGATGAGTAGGCAGTGGGTATTGGCTCCGTGCATGAGCTGTTGAGGGCGCATGTCATTGGATCACTGTTGATCGATAGGGCAGCGAGAGTGAGTTGCGTTTGGCGTATATTGCAGTTAATGTGCGTACGCGCGGAACATCTCAAACGATCACTGTCTGGCAGAAGTACGAGCAGTAACATAACAAAGTGTATGCATAACGTTCACTTGACGCCAAAGTGGCTATCATCAAGACACTGGATGCAATTTCACCACTAGAGGGCTACAATGTCAACAAGAGGGATTAACGAGCTACTGCTTTGTTCTGTGGAACAAACACAAAGTGATTTAGTCATGCAACCATAAGTAGATTTTGAAGAAAACGAATTGAGCTGGGTTTACATGGATTTGTTTGAACATTTTCAAAATAGAATTAAAACAATTGACAAAAGTTTAAAAAAATCCTGAAAAAATGGGTAGCGGGGCCTGGGTCTCCCTTTGGTCTAGAGGACAAAGCCCCCTGAACCTCCAGGATGTTTAATTTTGGAGGATTTACAGACTCCACAACCCCACAGGTTTGGACACAATACAGGCTACTTCTCTTTTTTGGGGGGGTGGCTACTTCTCTTCTTTAAAGAAAAGAAAATGTTGAGGCAAAGGGAGATTTGTAAAAAAAATCCTGAAATCACAGGCCTATTGTAGAGGTTTAGTTGATGTTTAAATAGATAACCAGTCATTAAATAATTGAAATCAAATCATTTTATTTATTCCTATGCCTTCCTCTCTAATGACTCTCCACATCCCCACAAACAAGAAACTCGAGATTTGGCCACAATACATGCTACTTCTTTCTTTCCTTGGTGGCTAGGAAGATTTCTCAAAAATCATGAGAAATCACATGCCCGACGTATGTATGTATGTAGTGTCGTGGCCGAGCGGTCTAGCTTACCGGACTCAAGTTCTGGTGTTAGCAGCAGAATGTGGGTTCGAATCTCGGCCGTGACACTTGTGTCCTTGAGCAAGACACTTAACCATAATTGATTCTCTCCACCCAGGGGTTAAATGGGTACCTGTGAGGGCAGAGTTGGTTGATTAGCCCTATATGCGCTGTAATGGCAGCAATTGAGCTGTATACTCCCCAGGGAGCTGAGATGGTTTCAGGAATGATTTATGAGCCTTATGAGCAGGGGTAATAATATAATGCGCCTTGAGCACCACTCAGTTGGTGGATACGTGTGCTATATACATGTAAGTCCACACATTATTATTATTATTATTATGTATAACCTGAATATTGATGTTGTTTTGTTTGTTTTAGATTCACTGCATGCTTGGTTCAAGTTTCATCATTTCAATCTACGTGTTCTAGAGTGTGTTAATGACGGAGAGAGCTTCGTCAGGGCCTCGGCGTTAGCTGCCATTGTATATGTATCTAAACGGCAAGAATTGTGGCAAGATTTACTGCAACAGACTGGAAAAACAGAGGTTTGTAACGATGAACGATTCAAACAAAGTTCTTTCATTTACATCAAAATGGGACAGCATCGTCACGACCAGAGCAGACTTTCAACTAAGCCTGCAAGTTTGCGGTTTTAAAATTATCCGTGTAACCGTATGTTTTGCGGTTACGGTTAACCGTAACCGACGTTCAAAGAAAAACAAAGAAAAAAAAAGTCTCGGGAAGTTTGTTCATAATCTTATTTGTTACCACGTGAACGGCAGATATTGTTCAAACATCGCTAATTTAAAGATCGTAATCGCAAACAAAAATGATATACACGTATCAAGAACAGGTGAAGAACATTCCCCTGCCCCTATACAACGCCGACAAGCGATGCCAAAATTCACTCTTGAAGACTGAAATGCGTGCGGTATGCGTAACAGGCGGCGTATGGGAAGTATTGTGTACGGAGATTACCTAGCCCCTGCCCCATTGGCTCTCAGCCAACATCGTTGACAGCCCGCGCCCAAAAAGAACCAATCATGATGCCCAGACGAGAACGTGGGAAGTATTGTGTATGGAGATTACCCAGCCCCAGCCCCATTGGCTCGCAGCCAACATCGTTGACAGCCCGCGCCCAAAAAGAACCAATCATGATGCACAGGTGTAGCGCGTGAAAGATATCCATTGTTTATCCGTCCGCCCAAACCCCATTGGCCAAAGTGGTTTAGCCCATGCCCAAGTCGCTATGAATTTCTTGACACGGAACTCACGGAAGATCGAATGAATTAAAATTACGGAATTGCAAAAGCAGGAATGAAAATTTCACAAATACCGTCACGTACGACCGTGGTCTAGTACTGTCTAGTACCTGTCTATAGAATGCACATGTCCAGCGCGTGCACAGTATTTATGCACACCTGGACTGTTTATATCTAGGTCAGCGGTATTCAATGCCGGTTCCGCCGTCCACCCTTTGATGTTTGAAGACAAATTAAGCGGTAACAAAATGCCACTCGCGCTACAGTTTCTTCTAAGAAATGCAACTACAAAGACGCCATTCAAGGAGAAAGGGCAATTACAAACACGCGGAATTCTAGACAAAGCAAGCGTCTGGTACTTTGTCACCGCGTTCTCGGTCTAATCTTCAAAAGATCGGGATTTGTTTTTGCTCGCCCGCAACTTGATTGATGTCTTCTTCGCGTACTACGCTCCAAAAATGGAAGGGTCGATTTAAAAAAAATAGATTAAGGTTAACCGAACCGGAAAAACGTAACCGTGTAACCGTTTGAACGGTCGGTTAACCGTGTAACCGTGTAACCGTTGCAGGCTTACTTTCAACAGGGCATGGAATTGTGGTGTCCTAGTTTAAGATGAACGCAGTGACTGAAAATTACTGGCTCGTTGATGCAGCAGCAAACGGTAACATGACCTTATCATGTGGGGTGTTATTTTCAGTCACTGAGTTAATCTACAACCAGCACTCTGATTCCATGCCCTGTTGATCGTGACAATAATGTCCCTTTAACACAATAAAGCATAGTTTTACAGTAAATAATGATAATAACATATAAAGCGCACAGTAATTGTCATTTTAAGGGTGCTGGTTTCCCATTTAATTTGGGTCCAAGTGTAAAATTTAGCCTCTTTTGGTAATAAGCTTGTGCATGAGGAATTTCGGGGGGGGGGGGGGGAGGACGGGGGGGGGGAGGACCTTAAATATAAAAATGTGGTTTGGCAACATTAAAATGGTCTCCTGAGGACGATCAGAGCACACTGATCGAAACGTCGAGTTGTACCTCCAGTTCTTTTCATAATTACTACTCAATTGAGAATTTCACATGGTGTCACCGCAATTAGTCTTACTTATAAAAAATATGTGGTTTGGCAGCATTAAAAACAAGCAAGCGCTTTGGCACCATGGCACACGAATTGGTAAATCCAAATACATGACAATACTTGCGCACATCATGTAAAATTTTCCACAGGCCAGAGGCTTCAGAAATAGCCCTTAATTTTTTTTTTAAAGTTTCCCTAAAACATTTCCTGCGCTCATCATGTAGGCCTATCTACACGTATAGGTCTATAAAAATGGGCCAAGGAATTTTGGGGCAAATTTAAGCCTAAATAATGGGTGTCTCTTTAGAAAACTCTGAATAATTTGTAAATAGAAAATGGTAGTTATTGGCCTTCGGTATCGAACCTAGCAAGTTCTTTCTGAAATTTTGGGGAAACATTTTAGAACGATAATTATTGGGGGAAATTGGCATTACCTTCCTCCTTTAGTCATAAATATGAGTCATATATTCTTGGGGGAGGTTTAACTCTTTCTGGATGGCAAGCCTTGAACGTGATCTTTTGACAACAGACCGCACAATTGACCAATACAAATCATAACCTTTATTTTGATACCTTACTCTCTTCAATAGTCCAAAGATAAACAAATTATACTACTCAAAACAATTTAGGGAACACCGGATATTTAACATCAAATAGGTTTGAAATGTTCCATGAACCGGGATTTTCATTTGCAACCCCCTCTCTCTTTCAGTAGTCATGTCATGAAATGTGTAATCACTACATGCATCCTTTATCATCCGTT
The DNA here is from genome assembly GCA_029582265.1 of Zoroaster sp. YZ-2022. Taxonomy (NCBI): domain Eukaryota; kingdom Metazoa; phylum Echinodermata; class Asteroidea; order Forcipulatida; family Zoroasteridae; genus Zoroaster; species Zoroaster sp. YZ-2022. The sequence goes on from CM055819.1 coordinate 6,956,929, forward strand.
TCATTGTGCAGTTGTTTCTCATCAATTCTGTGAAACAATTGTGTTTATCTGAAATAAATGATCTTGCTTTAACTGAGATTATTCCGGTGTTCCCTAAATTGTTTTGAGTAGTATATTAATAATTTCCACACTTGACCTTGTTTACAGTATCAAATTACAATAATGAAAACAATTATTTCCGGAGAGAAAGAGTTATATACGGGTGACACTCTGAGTTTATCCAAACAAAACTGGTTGATTGAAGCATTATCATAAGATCTTATTATTATATGAATGTAATTGTTGAAATAAAATAATACTCACAGATAGTTCCTTTTGTTTTCTTCATGTTTCACAGATGGCATTAGTGCGAGACTTCATCAACATCATTCTTGAAGACAGTCAAGGGTTTGCACGACGTGCAGCTACCTGCTCCTACATCGCTTGGCTGAACGTGTTTCCTTGGCTTAAAGCCGGTCTCCCTTGTATTGCCAGTTGCCAAGGGCAACGGGAAAAGGACAGCGAGCGTCCTTCTCCAGCCATCTGCGGTTGCAACGTCAATGTACCCGAGGAGTTATCTGCGGCGTCACAGATACGCACGGGTATATCGACAGCCATGTTTGATCTGGACTGGGAGGTTAAACTCGGAGCACTGACATTTTGGGAAACTCTTATCGATATGTATGTACCCGTGAGAAACGGCAGCAAATGCGCAGATACACATCAGAGAGAACAAGGCGATTGTGAGAAAGGTATTGCATCCGAACAGAGTAACCTCGGTGATGATGATGTTATACACGAACCTTCTACATCAATGCTCAACTTGATGCAACTACTCAAAGAGGAAGAGATGATTACTAGACTTGGGAAGGTATTAGGGGATGAGGATAGAACGGTAGCATTAAAAGCGTGTCAGATGCTACGCAATCTCCAAAGTATCCTGCCTATTCATTCACTCCAAGCACCAAGTGAGAGAACGACAAATACAAGCTCATATCCCATAGCTGAGGACACAGATGTGGAGGAGTTTATAAGCAGATGTCGGAAGGAACTGGAGGAGATGTCTCTGGAGAGAGTGCTTGAAGCTAAGATGAAGGTGGTAGATGGATATGAGGAGCATCCCTTGTCATTACTTCAAGACATCCTTGCTGTCACACAAGGGCAGGATTCTAACGTCTTAGACTGTTACTAATTTAAAAATAGATTGGGTAAAAACAGAAGTCTGCCACTCGTGTACATAACCTAGTCCACTGCATAGCACCAGAAGTCTGCCAGTCCACAGCACAGTACTCCAAGAACAATAGATATGGGCCATTCGTGCCGTATTGTTCCACAGACTGATGCGCAAGGTCTCAAATAGAAGCAGTGCGGTCTGGGAGACTTAACCGATGTGTGAGAAAACCATGTCATGCGTACACCTTGGCATCTATAATGTTTGCCCGTCTAGTTTTAGGAACAATCATCGCCGGGCAGGGTAGCAAACTCGTAACTTTGCATGTCTACATTACTATGAACAAGTCGTCTAAAAAATGGCTATTATTATTATGAACAAAAATTTAATGTGTATTCTTTTGGCGGGATAAAGACCATGTAACACTTCTATTTAGAGAAACACGTCATCGGGTTTTGAATATGTAATTCATACACTCAGTTTTATTTCAACGATTGCATATTTGAACAAATTTATACTTAACTCTGTGACCGATTTTACTATTAAGTAATCTTATAAACAGCATTGACAGTGTAACAACAATGCCATCATAAAAACACTGCAAATAGATAGGTTTTCAAATCTTGTTTCTTTATCACAAATATATACTATGATAACACATACACACAATCCCTTATTAGACGTGTCCCATCTAAATTGTATATCATGCAATTAAATAAATAATTTTGTTAATATAAGACATCTGACAAGTTTATACTACTCAAAACAATTTAGGGAACACTGGAATAATATCAGTTAAAGCAAGATCATTTATTTCAGATAAACACAATGTTTCACAGAATATAAAGGATGCATGTAGTGATTACACATTTCATGACATGACTACTGAAAGAGAGAGGGGGTTGCAAATGAAAATCCCGGTTCATGGAACATTTCAAACCTATTTGATGATAAAAATCTGGTGTTCCCTAAATCGTTTTGAGTAGTATATTTTTGTTTCTTATTTAACCATCAATTTTCGACAATTTTGGTTTCTACCAGAACATTTTAATTTCGTTTTTAGAAAAGAAAAAAAAATACTTTGAAATGAGGTATTTCACAGAATAATTACCAAACTATCAAGATATATTGTATACAAAACCAACCAAAGCTTATTTTATTCTGTCATTACAAGAAAATATTTAAAAGACTGATTTCTGTCTTCAGATGACAGAAATTAATTTTACCCGAAACAAAAATATTTTAATGGACGTTTGATATAAATTTTTCACCAAATAAGATGCATGCGAATCCATGAGATAACCAATATACTATGTTATTACAGTGTACGAATTAAGTGCTCAGATGAAATTATAAAGGAACTCGCGATAAATTTATGGATAAATTGACTGCAAAAATCGAATTTGAAGTACATGTAGTTGTTTATCCTTTCTTCAAGTCGAGTCGTAATGTTCCGATGAAAACGAAAATTGCTGGAAATTACCGGTAAATAGCCAAAAAATCTTCAAACAACTTTAATAAAAAAAATTTTTTTTAAAGATATGTCTTTGTGAGTAATGTTGATTCAGTATTTTTTTTATCACTGAGATGAATTGAAATGTTCAGCCAAAAATACTTGTATAAATACTGGTATTTCAATGCATATATACTGTACTCATAAACTTCTATCTAGGAAGAATTGTACTGGTACGAACATGTCCAGCATCGTTGACTGTATACACGTATGTAAATTACATTATTATAAATTCATTGTTTAATCATCTAATGTTATGTTCAGAGTTTGATCAATCCATGTGTTTAAAGGAAACGAATGCAATGTACACATATTGTACAATTCAACTATACACACATGTACATATGGATGGTATTGGGGTTTTTTCTCTATATTTCTAATTTTCAACTTTGGCACAAATTTAACAATTTATGAGGTTACATTTCACAGATATTAACATGTGTATTTTGATATCAAACCGCTGATAGTAAGTGTCAGTGAGTTTGTAATGTGGTATAATCAAGTTTCAGAAAATGAGGTTACATACTTAAAAATCTATTCCGTCTTTAATGAAAGGTATGTCGATTGAAAAATTCATCTTTGAAATAATTTAAGGGAAAACGTATCTGCACATCAATTGCTTTCATAAAAACGTTTATTAAATTGATGGATTGGCAAATAGGAAAACTGCTTATATAACCGCGCAGGCTGTAGATGGACTTCTATTTGGAAAATATTGACTCGATATTTAAAATCATATTAGGCCGTTTGTTTTTTATTACTTGGATTACGGATTTGTAAGCTACAAAAAATGAGCGGGGATCGGGGAAAAAAAAAAAAAAAAAAAAAATGATCGGGATTACGGAATTCCGAGCTCACGAAATCGGGCGGGGCGAAAAAAAAAAGAAAAAAAAAATACCGAAGGCACGCAGGCGGCTTCTAAAACACGTACATTATACACAATTTATGTAGACAAAAGCAGAAAGTCACTGAATGAATGTCGCGAGTGTTTAGGCTTAACAAAATGTTCTGTTTCCGGTTTCTGACCGACCCTAACTTTACGCCGCGACCCTAAACAAATTACACACAGACCATTTGTTGACACAGCAATCGATTGCATGAGTTTGGGCCGTGAGGTCAAGTCGCACGATACTGCGTACATGTAGTTGTTACTAAATGGCCAATGTATGCACTTGGGCAAATAGTATAGTCTATAAACGGACTCGCACTTTTATGCGTGAATGCATAACATTGGTCTGGTTTCCATCATACATCGGCCGCGATTTTTTCTCCGTTCACTGGCTCACGATGCGTGTACTAATTTACTGTACATGTATTGTAGGGATCTTGTTGTATTTGAAGAAAATGTGATCTAAAAGTATTGTTTTGTACACGATGGTGTTTTGTACGCGATCGGTGGCACTGTTGTAAGTGTTGTGGATTTTTTTTTTTTTTTTTTTTTTTTTACTACAAAATTTGATTTTTCGGGCGGGGATTTTTTTAATTTTTTTCAGAAACGCGATTTTTTCGAGCGGCGATTCCGTAATCCAAGTTATTAAAAAAACATGGCCTTACCAATGAATGAAAGCACAAGATTCTTGAAAACCTGTTTAAACTAAATATTGTGTTAAAGGGACATCGTCACGATCAACAGGGCATGGAATCAGAGTGATAGTTTTTGATTAACTCAGTGACTGAAAATAATACCCCACATGATAATTTCATATTACCGTTGCTGCTGCATAGATGAGCCAGTAATTTCCAGTTACTGCGTTCATCTTAAACTCGGACACCGATTCCATGCCCTGTTGTGAAAGTCTGCTCTGATCGTGATGATATATTGTCGGTTTTTCGATGAGAGTACCGGTTGAGTTAGTTGAAGTCCATCCTTGTGGTGATAACGTCTACTAGGATTGCTGGAGCATTTTCATCTTATTGAGTGCACTCCCCGCCTTGAACCATTCAATCTGTCCTTCATTCATACTATGATTCAAAGGGAATTCCTCACAGCTACCATTGTTGTGTCTTACAGCACATGTCACTTGCTGTAACAACAAAAAATGTCCATTTTATGATATGATGGTTAGAAACCTGGGGGCAGTTACATATAACTGCTAAGTACAGGACTCCCAGTGTCTAATCTACCAAATATAGGTTTTTTTTAAAGCAAAATACAGTATGTCCCAAAAAAGTGTCACTCCAACTATTTCTGAAAATATACCAAAACCACAAAATAAATTTTGGAACTTTTTCAATTGCACAGATACTCCTAATCCTTTATGTGAGAAATTACATAAAACTCACAGGTGTTTTGGCCAAGGATTAGGAGTACCTGTGCAATTGAAAAAGTTCCAAAATGTATTTCGGGGTTTTGGTATATTTTCAGAAATAGTTAGAGTGACACTTTTTTGGGGATATACTGTATAGGTTATTATAGGTTATTTCCCGTGATTATGCAGTGTTAATTAACAAGTTTTTGGTAAATTGCCTACCTTCCGAGTACTTTTTGCAACAAAGTACATTACCCCATACCCTGTCTGGCAGAAAATCTAAGAGCGGTACGCATGTTACAGTTTGGCTACTGTTTTAGCTTCATCTCTTTATACTTAGGAAGTAATTTTTCTTCAAAAGCCATGAGGACTGCTTGGGTCAGTGGACACTGTTTATTGCTCCATGCATGCAGGGAGGGTCCCTGGCCATGTACATGTATCACAGATTAGAAACACATGTGTGCATACATGTCATGTGCTTGCTTTACTACTGAAGGATTTTGGAGGATTCAGGTTATTTGTAAGCAAATGGGCTTAGGGAGTTTCCTTACCGAGCCAGGGGCAAGTTGATTCAATCCCAGCAGGGATACTTGATCATCAGGCTTGATCTTATCATAATCAGCTGTGTTGGCAAAGGTCAAAGGTAACATCCCTTGCTTCTTCAGGTTAGTTTCTGCAATGCAATCGGTCAGATTAACGGGATGTTCAGGCAAATTACACCAATTAACAATGCTTAATACTGATCAGTCAACAGCCATGAGATATACAAGCCACATGGCTAGAAGGAATACCCACTGCAAATATCACATTTGCTTTAACTTGCTTGGTTGGGAAATTGCCGTGATGTGTATATTATGTTCAGGAATTGCAGTGACGTGTGTACATGTACGTGCAGCAACATGCTGATTGGCAATGTATTGTACCAGTCATCGACTTAAAACTGTGCCATGGTCGAGCAGTTTAGTGCGTCAGATTTGTGTTCTGATGGCTGAGTCGTCAGAATGTGGGTTCGAATCCCAACCGCGACCGGGGTGCTTGTGTCCTTGAGCAAGACACTTTACCATAATTGCTTCTCTCCACCCAGGGGTAAATGGGTACCTGTGAGGGCAGAGTTGGTTGTTGTGTTTGATTAGCCCTATATGTGCTGTAATGGCAGCAAATTGAGCTGTATACTCCCCAGGGAGCTGAGATGGTTTCAGGAATGATTTATGGGCCTGATGAGCAGGGGTAATAATATAATGCGCCTTGAGCACCAGTTTGGTGGATGCGTGCGCTATATAAGTCCATATTATTATTATTATTACAAATTATGCTGTACGTTATGGGACAATATCGTCACGATCAACAGGGCATGGAATACGAGTGTCAGTTTTAGATGAACTCGGTGACTGAAAATAACACCGACACCGCACATGATAAGGTCATATTACCATTTGCTGCTGCAATAAATGAGCCAGTAATTTTCAGTCACTGTGTTCATCTTAAACTATGACACCAATTCCATGCCCTGTTGTGAAAGTCTGCTCTGATCGTGACTGATATTGACCCTTTAAAATGTCTGTAAACAAATGACCCGCTCTGTGAAAATGAGTCACATGTCGCAAATTTGACAAATATACATTTCTATGTAGCTGGAAAGAGTACATCATCGACTTTAATTTGGTATATGTTAGATGTGTGTGGCATATTGCATTATGGAGATATGGCATTTGTAATAATCAATCATGTGCATAATTAACACAATTTATTGTTAGGGAAAACAAGCATTCAAATGAAAACAAATGACATATTTGAAACAAAGTACTCACAAAAATCATTGATTTTAATATTTTATTAATTGAAATTGATGTTTATGTAAAAATATTAAGAAAATTTTGATCCTAATGATGTCATAAACATGATAACCAAAAATCAGATGTTAAAAAAAAAAACACCCTCTCAACATTTCATCGCCCATTACATGTAAAAGCATGGTGCGACATGTGACTCATTTTTAAAAGAGCAGATCACAAATTCTGTTGTATGTTAATATGTTTTCATTGAACCGTTTTTGGAATTACCGTGGATGCGTGCAAAGCTCTTGACAATAATTGCTCTGCCACCCAGATGTCTGGGTTCCAAGGCTGCATGTTCTCTGCTACTCCCTTCACCATAGTTCTCATCTCCTACAACCACCCATCCGGTCTTATTAGCCTGTGGTATAAATAACACATCTCTTGTAAGATTTCAATCACGGTCTGACTCGCTAGTGTGCCACTTGTGTGTTAACCTAGTCCACGGCACAGTACCAGAAGTCTGTCACCTACATGAAGTGTGCCACTCGTGTACTAACCTAGTCCACGGCACAGTACCAGAAGTCTGTCACCTACATGAAGTGTGCCAGTCGTGTACTGACCTAGTCCACGGCACAGTACCAGAAGTCTGTCACCTACATGAAGTGTGCCACTCGTGTACTGACCTAGTCCACGGCACAGTACCAGAAGTCTGTCACCTACATGAAGTGTGCCACTCGTGTACTAACCTAGTCCATGGCACAGTACCAGAAGTCTGTCACCTACATGAAGTGTACCACTCATGTATTGACCTAGTCCACGGCATAGTACCAGAAGTCTATCAATACATGATCCACTGTAGTGGTGCCACAGTCAACATCTTGTGATCACCAACTGATCCACGGCACAGTCAACATCTGATCAATCCACGACTGATTGTTGAAATCAACATCTAATGATTTACTCTGATCCACTGTAGGCAGTGGCGTACGGACAGTCAACATCTTATGATCAATCCACACCCGACTGATCCACTGTAGGCAGTAGCGTACACGGACAGTCAACATCTTGTGATCAATCCACACCCGACTGATCCACTGTAGGCAGTGGCATACACGGACAGTCAACATCTTATGATCAATCCACACCCGACTGATCCACTGTAGGCAGTAGCGTAGACGGACAGTCAACATCTTATGATCAATCCACACAACTGATCCACTGTAGGCAGTAGCGTGAGCGGACAGGTCAACATCTTATGATCAATCCACACCGACTGATCCACTGTAGGCAGTAGCGACAGTCAACATCTTATGATCAATCCACACCCAACTGATCCACTGTAGGCAGCGTAGCGGACAGTCAACATCTTATGATCAATCCACACCCGACTGATCCACTGTAGGCAGTAGCGTACACGGACAGTCAACATCTTATGATCAATCCACACCCGACTGATCCACTGTAGGCAGTAGCGTAGACGGACAGTCAACATCTTATGATCAATCCACACCCGACTGATCCACTGTAGGCAGTAGCGTAGACGGACAGTCAACATCTTATGATCAATCCACACCCAACTGATCCACTGTAGGCAGTAGCGTAGACGGACAGTCAACATCTTATGATCAATCCACACCCAACTGATCCACTGTAGGCAGTAGCGTAGACGGACAGTCAACATCTTATGATCAATCCACACCCGACTGATCCACTGTAGGCAGTAAGCGTGAGCGGACAGTCAACATCTTATGATCAATCCACACCCAACTGATCCACTGTAGGCAGTAGCGTAGACGGACAGTCAACATCTTATGATCAATCCACACCCAACTGATCCACTGTAGGCAGTAGCGTAGACGGACAGTCAACATCTTATGATCAATCCACACCCAACTGATCCACTGTAGGCAGTAGCGTAGACGGACAGTCAACATCTTATGATCAATCCACACCCAACTGATCCACTGTAGGCAGTAGCGTAGACGGACAGTCAACATCTTATGATCAATCCGCACACGATTGATCCAATGTAGGCAGTAGCGTAGACGGACAGTCAACATCTTATGATCAATCCACACCCAACTGATCCAATGTAGGCAGTAGCGTAGACGGACAGTCAACATCTTATGATCAATCCACACCCGACTGATCCACTGTAGGCAGTAGCGTACACGGACAGTCAACATCTTATGATCAATCCACACCCAACTGATCCACTGTAGGCAGTAGCGTACACGGACAGTCAACATCTTATGATCAATCCGCACCCGATTGATCCACTGTAGGCAGTAGCATACATGGACAGTCAACATCTTGTGATCAATCCACACCTGATACTACCTTCATGTCAATACATGAACATTAATCTTGGTCATAAGTGTAACTCAATCACTGCAGTGGAACTAGAGGATGCCACAGTCATTACAAGTACACTGACCGTTCAATATATACAAAAAGAATAATGTGTATTCAATTGAAATTATAGGTTCATGTTTATTTATACTACAAGTCTGTTACCTACATGAAGAGTGCCACTCAAGTGCATAACCTAGTCCACTGCACAGTACCAGAAGTCTATTACCTACATGAAGTGTGCCAGTCGTGTACTAACCTAGTCCACTGCATAGTACCAGAAGTCTGTCACCTACATGAAGTGTGCCAGTCGTGTATTGACCTAGTCCACGGCACAGTACCAGAAGTCTGTTACCTACATGAAGTGTGCCACTCGTGTACTAGCGTAGTACTCCGAGATCAATGGACTTGGGCCATTCATAACGTATTGTTCCACAGACTGACGCACACGGTCTCAACAAGAAGCAGTGCAGTCTGGGAGACTTACCCGGCATGTGAGAGAACTGTATCTCGCGTGTGCACCTTTAGCGCATTTGCCAGGCAGCTGACGGTTCGTCCGTGTCTAGTTTAAGATTGCATCCAGTTCTAAGAACTAGCTTCGTACGTCAAATGCCTAATCCCATGATTCCCTACGGCAGGCTGGGCAGGGTAGCGAAACTCGTAACCCTGTTTGTTGTGTGTGTCATATTTGGAGTACAATGCCGTGGAATATGTTAAGGCAGGCTGGCACACTTCATGCAGGTAATTAAACAAAAATCACAAAACAATGCTGCTTTGCAATGCTGCCATTTTCTACATACATTGTACATGTTTATAGCACAATTGTTTTTTTTTTACTGCGGTCTACCTGTGACAGTATGTCTTAGCTGGGTACATATGTACATAATGTATTAGCTGTGAAACACATGTAGTTAATCATTGTTGAAGGCAAGCTTTATAATTGGTTACGAAAAAAAGAAAATGATTGCTCAGACGATGACATCTATCGTAGAGATTCATTTTAAAGGTGACCAAGGCTGTGTGTTTTCAGTTATTTCAGGAACCGGATACCCAAAATTGGAATTTTTCAGATACCCAGATACCCAGGTACCTGTAAACAATTTTGCACGTAAACACTCCCGAATGTATAAAATAACCAATACGAACACAAGTTTTTCTTGTTTTATAAGAGTCACAATAAATGTGGAGTGCCATGGTCGAGCGGTTTAGTGCATCAGATTTGTGTTCTGATGGCCGAGTCGTCAGAATGTGGGTTCGAATCCTGACCGCGACCGGGGTGCTTGTGTCCTTGAGCAAGACACCTTACCATATTTGCTTCTCTCCACCCAGGAGTAAATGGGTACCTGTGAGGGCAGAGTTGGTTGTTGTGTTTGATTAGCCCTATATGCGCCGAAATGGCAGCAATTGAGCTGTATACTCCCCAGGGAGCTGAGATGGTTTCAGGAATGATTTATGCGCCTGATGAGCAGGGGTAATAATGCACAGCGCTGTGATACCTCGTGTAAGAGTGCTTTAAAATGCCTCCATTATTATTATTATTATTAATAATTTCCTGCCTCTATATTAAAAACGACTCGTAGCATCCCCATTCCCCACACACATTTTATTAACAAAAAAAAAATCAGACTTCCATTTGCATGGCTTAAACATTCAGTCGTAAAAGAGGAACCGAAAAATAGAAGCAGGTAATGACAGTTTCCGTCGGGTATCCGGATACCCCCGGCATAGCCTTGAAAGTGACAACATAGCATTATAAAAACTAAATGAAACAATTACCTTATAATGCCTAGCAGTGTCTGGTACTGAGCCCATCTCTCCAGTAAGTCTGTTCTTCACTTTATTTATCTCGCCATTCTCAATATTTGTAGCACTGTGTAAAATGACAAAGCAAATATACATCAACAGTCAAGTATTTTTTAACTCTTTCATGAACCATATTCAGACCTTAATTCATGAAAGCCTTTCCCATGCTCGGTCCATTTTGGCAGCGTACTGACAGACCCGCCACAAACCCTACGTCAGTTTTGAAGGGTGGAATTATACACACACTGTAAACTGTGTAGAACATGTCAAGGGCTTAAAACCCAGAACTGGTTATGTCCAAAATCGACATTGTGAAAAAACAAAACGAATTTGAACTTTCCCCAAAGGCAGTTTTCAAGGTTTTGGGCAGGTTATGGCTTTATTATTGTAGTCAACCCCTTCACGGTCAACCCCTTCACGGTCAACTTAGACTTGTTCCTGAACCAAACAAAAAGGGTCTCTGATATTAAGGGACAAGGGCTAAAGTCATGGTACAGCCAAGCCTTTGAGAAGCCCGGCCAGGCCCAGGCTTTTCCCTTGCCTACTGGCCTATATAATGAGCTCTGCTTGCCCGGGCTAGGCCCTCCAGAAGCCCAGGTTAGGTTGATTGGCAGGTACTGTATTGTTACAGGATTAGGACTCACAAAAGACAATTAAGAGGCCAGGTAGCCTAGGCCTGGCCTGGCTTCTCAAAGGCTTGGCTGTACCATGACTTTGGCCCTCCTCCCTAAGTAGTGTTTAAGATGACTCACCCAATGAGCAGATTATTGGCGATATTATCAAGATGGCCTCTGTACTTCAGCCAAGGTCCTGCCGCACTAATGTGATCCGTTGTACACTTGCCTTGCACCTACAGCACAAACACAACACAACTGATTAATCACAGATATCAAACCTTTGAACAAAGCCCCTATACAGTATTTGTATATTTGAAGAAAACAAATTATCCCAGATTTACCATTACTTACTTGGTGAGAGTTAACGATGGTAGTGAATTTTTTTTGTTTACCCAATATAGACATAAATTCCATTTTATCTTGGTATGTGCATCTTCACAAGTCTATTGATATATGACATTTCAAATGGTTGACATGTACCTGAAAGGGATAATACCGTCACGATCAACAGGGCACGGAATCGGAGTACTCATTTTAGATCAACTCAGTGACTGACAATAATACCCCATATGAGAAGATCATGTTACCGTTGCTGTTGCATAAATGAGCCAGGAATTTTCAGTCACCGAGTTCCATCTTAAACTAGGACGCCGATTCCATGCCCTGTTTAAAGTCTGCTCTGATCGTGACGATATTGTCCCTTTAACCCTCCTACTACAGCTGCACTTTAGTGGCAAGTAGCTATGAGTGGTCAAAAATCAGTCAACTGACTGTTTTGACTGTTGACCCAAATGTGCACACAGGGGCATTTTTTGACTGGTTTTTATTGTCATTTTGACCACCCTCAACAATACAAGACAATGCTTTTACCAGTCAAAAACGGTTGACTCATTTTGACCTGTAAATGTACTTACTACACGTAAGGTTTGACAATGTTTGACTTTTAAGTGCACTAGATATACCTTGGCGAGTATATCTACATTTTGACTGATTTGGACCCTTGCAGTAGTAGGAGGGTTAAAGAAGATGAAATATTACCTTGATCAGTACAAGCATGTTTTCCAAGTCTTTACCATCCCAGGTCTCAAAAGGTGAGAGAAGCTGCAAGCGTTTGCTCTGGGGGTCTATAGCTATTGTCACATCACTGCTGCCAGGAGGTTGATACGTATCCTCACCCGGATCAAAGCCCTTAAACAGATCAACAAATTATTCATGAACACATACAGTTATTAACCCTAACCATCCCAAATCCTCCAAAATCCTCTTTGCTAAAGTGAAGGATTTTGGAGGATTGAGGTTACATGCTGCATGCTCTTTGCTAAAGTAAAGGATTTGGGAGGATTGAGGTTATTAGGCATACTTGCCTTTCCATGGTACATGTACATCCAATTTTGTTGTAGTGATTGCGAGGTCAGTGCTTGGGTCAGTGAACAGTTTATTGCTCCATTCATGCAGGGAGTGTCCCTGGCCATGTACATGTATCAAAGATTAGAAACACATGTGTGCATACATGTCATGTGCTTGCTTTACTACTGAAGGATTTTGGAGGATTCAGGTTATGTGTAAATAAATGGGCCTAGGGAGTTAGGGTTAAGACAGGGGCATCAAGCGCATCGACCACATCCCAAACACAACCATCTATGAAAAAACAGACACCAAGGCCCTAATTCATCTACTCCAACAACAGCAATTACAATTTATCGGTCATGTCCTCCGAATGGACCAAGAGGAACCAGCCAGAGAATACTGCCTATTAACACCATCTCATGGCAAAAAACATCAAGGTCGCCAACCAACAACGTTCCTGAGCCTACATCCAAAAACTCCTTGGAGATTCGGAAGGGATGCTGACCCCAGCCATGATCTCAGAAACGGCTCAAGATAGAGCAACATGGAAAAAAAGCCGAACAACGATGATGAAGACAGGGTCGCGTCCACGTCGCGCCCCCGAGAAGCTTTGGGAAATCTGTCTGATTACCCTTTGAACTCTTTTGACTGCTAATCCTGCTTCACGGGAAGTTAAGACGTTCCGATTGGTCAAATGTGAATCACACAGGGGATGCATTTAATGACTGCAGGAAAATGACTGCGGGAAAATGGCTGGCTGGTCAAACATCAGCTTAGCCTGAAGATCTGACATCGCGCTTTGAGGTTCGTGAATTACGCCAGATACTGGTCGTGCGACTGCCATGTTTTCCCTGAGATTCAACTTTGACTTCATATGGTAGCTAGCTCGTGAGACTCGAAGCGTGACGTCAGATCTTCAGCACAACGTATCTAATGAAATCCATTGAATGGTATGCCTGGAGCCTGTCTATATCTTGAGGATAAAGACAGGGGATCAGTTTCTCTTCTGGCCTTAAACACTTCGCAGAATTGACTGAATCAGACTGAATCAGAGAAGAAGAAGAAGAAGAAGAAGAAGAAGAAGAAGAAGAAGAAGAAGAAGAAGAAGAAGAAGAAGAAGAAGAAGAAGAAGAAGAAGAAGAAGAAGAAGAAGAAGAAGAAGAAGAAGAAGAAGAAGAAGAAGAAGAAGAAGAAGAAGAAGAAGAAGAAGAAGAAGAAGAAGAAGAAGAAGAAGAAGAAGAAGAAGAAGAAGAAGAAGAAGAAGAAGAAGAAGAAGAAGAAGAAGAAGAAGAAGAAGAAGAAGAAGAAGAAGAAGAAGAAGAAGAAGAAGAAGAAGAAGAAGAAGAAGAAGAAGAAGAAGAAGAAGAAGAAGAAGAAGAAGAAGAAGAAGAAGAAGAAGAAGAAGAAGAAGAAGAAGAAGAAGAAGAATGTGGACTTATATAGCGCATAAATCCATCAAATTGGTGCTCAAGGCGCATTACATTATTACCCCTGCTCTTCAGGCTCATAAATCATTCCTGAAACCATCTCAGCTCCCTGGGGAGTATACAGCTCAATTGCTGCCATTTCAGCGCATATGGGCTAATCAAACAACAACCAACTCTGCCCTCACAGGTACCCATTTACCCCTGGGTGGAGAGAAGCAATTATGATAAAGTGTCTTGCTTCAAGGACACCAGCGCGGTTGGGATTCGAACCCACATTCTGACGACTCAGCCATCAAAACAGAAATCCAATGCACCAAACCGCTCAACCATGGCACTCCATCAATGAAAATGACTCCATATTCATGTCAAGGTGAGCATCAGTGGACGGTATTAACAACTTCTACACTTTGATTGGCTAATACTGTGCGCCCGTTTTCAGACCGATTCAAACAAACCCACGTGGAAGGCTCTCAACCAATAAGATTGTCTGAACTGTCTGGACCATTTATGAATGCTTTTTTTTTCATAAACTGGCCTTTACTGTACCTTGCTAGGTAATTCGTCACCATAGGGGCTATCCAACTTGAAGCTCTCCCCATTAGCTCCTACTAATTCATCCGTCTCAGGATTAAACTCCAGAGACCCAGCCAAGGCAATCGCTGTAGTTATCTATTGGGGGAAAAAAAATCATATAAACAACTTTTTAAGGAACAATATCGTCACACGATCAAAGCAGACTTCCAACAGGGCATGGAATCGGTGTCCTAGTTCAAGATGAACACAGTGGAGGCAAATTACTGGCTCATTTATGAAGCAGTGTTGGTAATATGATCTTGAATTAAAAATGAAAATTTCAACTGCGAATGCAGTGATGATCACGTTGTTTAAAACCTTCCTACAATCAGTGCAATTTTTGAAACAACCCATTCAGGCCACTCCAAGCCATTAGCTGTTGCCAGTGGCCTCCTATGGTTACCCTTCTGTGCACTGTCACACCACTGAGATTGCAGTGTAAGGTGGTCTCCCATCGATACATTGTAGGCCATACTAATATGTTCAGACATTTACAGTGGCATTGGGTGGCAACACAGTTGATTTTGTAAGATTACTTGGAAAGGACAGCAGGCTTGTACATGTATGTACTGAAGGTTGCTCAAGAACATAATTTTGTGGATCGGAGTGGCCTCCATGTGTAGAAGGGTTAATTGAAAAAATGTTTCAGAAACTTACACCATCACCAAGGTTTACTTTTTATTTATTTAAATGTAAAATGGAAACACTAATGTTAGGCATCGGGTACCCACTGCAACCACCCAAGCTTAATCTACATAGCTGCGTTTCATAGACCCTGCTCGCGCTACAACTTGTTATTTGTCACCCGCTTCATCAAAATGAAGGAATGTCCCCCAAATTTCACATTTTGAGATATGGATATCAAGAGAATTTAACGGGCTTTCTGATGATGCCAAACATTCATTTATTGGTTCATTTCATTCCTGTGTTAGGATGTGATCAATTGATAATGGAAAAATGCAGTCATGCACGTTTTTGTGAACTTTGGAAGTCCATTACATGGACACATGTGTTGGGGGGGGGGGGGGCATTCCTCATTTGGATGGAGCAGGTCACATTAATACTCACCTCTGGTGAAGCTACGAATGCGTGCGTGGCTGGGTTGGCGTCATTACGCCCGGTGAAATTCCTGTTGTACGAGCTCACGATGGTGTTCTTCTCCCCCATCTTTACATCTTGCCTGAAATAAATAAACTCGCAGCATTTGTAAGACGCACAGTATCTGGAAATCCCATTCAAAGGCACCAGCGCAATTGTATACTGCTGCCTATTCAAGACGCCTATTCCGGGGCAAGCCCCTTCTAATCAAGGTGTTAGTCAGGGTTTAGAACTAAGGTGTCCATGAAAAGTATCCCTGTCTGGGCTATAAAGTCCATCAAAATACAACACCATGCAGTAACACTACCATCCAACTGTTGGACTTAGCTGGAATTGGGACACCCGGCCCCATGTAAAGTATCCCTGTCTGGGCTATACAGTACTGAGTCCATCAAATTACAACACCATGCAGTAACACTACCACCCAACTGTTGGACTTAGCTGGAATTGGGACACCCAGCCCCATGCAAAGTATCCCTGTCTGGGCTATACAGTACTGAGTCCATCAAATTACAACACCATGCAGTAACACTACCATCCAACTGTTGGACTTAGCTGGAATTGGGACACCCAGCCCCATGTAAAGTATCCCTGTCTGGGCTATACAGTACTGAGTCCATCAAAATACAACACCATACAGTAACACTACCACCCAACTGTTGGACTTAGCTGGAATTGGGACACCCGGCCCCATGCAAAGTATCCCTATCAGGGCTATACAGTACTGAGTCCATCAAAATACAACAAACCCTGCTGTTGGAATTTGAATGGTTTGGGGTGGTTAGGGTTAAGGTTTTTCATGCCTAATTTGCCATAGTGACCAATCCCGAATTAAGTTGGCATAATGACCAATGCAGTATTGGTCACTTTGCCAAATTACAAAAATGGCCAGTTAGAGCATTCGTCATTTGAATGCATGCTCTATCTCCAAAACTATAAGGAATACATGCATGTGGATTAGATACAATGGTAGGTCTCTTCCTGAATGTACTAATGGGCGTGAAAACTTAAAATTGAAAAAAAAAATTACTATAAAAAATTGGTTACTATGGCAAATTAGGGATGATTTATGCAAATTGATTGTAAAACTACAGGATCAAATTTCAGCATGCCAAAATTTTCCCCAGAAGAACCAACCTGTCCCATTGGCCGATGCAAGGACCACACGCATTAGCCAAGACCAATGCACCGCTATCTCTGAACACTTTTGCCTGCCCATCTCTCTCTATGGTGGCACGGATTTGTTCCGATCCAGGAGTCACTGTGAACTTGGACCTATAATAATAATAATAAAAATAAATTAAAAATTTCTACTGCGCTGTTTCCATTTAAAAATGATCAAAAGCGCATAACAAAAATAAACACACCATTGAATAAACAGATATAAATACAAACCAAAAAAAATTTGAGACAAATTACACTGATTTTTTTATTTTTATTATTTTTTTTTTAAAACAGAACAGATGAGGTTGCCAAGCCAGCTCCCAAACCTCAGTATGGGGTTACGTCTGTCCCGCCAGAGGAGGATCTATATCAATATACCCCCATCAAACCTAGAGATCAAACGAAGAGTTCAATTCAAACATGCCATTAACTTAGGACAGAAAGAAAGCAGATATTTCACTGAACAGATTTCTAACTTGTTAGTAAAAAACCAGTTTCTAACATAGCATTAAAATAAAATTTTAAAATAAAAAATATTATTGGTGTCACTTAATGTGGCACATTGCACATTGTCTCCTCGTGTAAGGTTAATAAGCAATATATTTTCCACCAAAAATTCACGATATCCAGGTTTTTACCGACTTGTATCAATCCCCATGAAATCAATTTTATAATGCATAGTAAACTTTTAAAGATTACACATTCCATATACAGTTTTCACTTACCAATTTCTAAATAATTAGATTTTTAGCCACTGCAATGAATAATACATTATCATCACGATAACAGCAGACTTTCAACGGCGCATGGAATCGGTGTCCCAGTTTAAGATGAACACAGTAGCTGAAAATTACTGGCTCATTTATGCAGCAGCAACGGTAATATGACCTTATCATAATAATAATAATAATAATAATGTATAGATTTATATAGCGCACGTATCCACCAACTAAGTGGCGCTCAAGGCGCATTATATTATTATCCCTGCTCATAAGGCTCATAAGGCTCATAAATCATTCCTGAAACCATCTCAGCTCCCTGGGGAGTATACAGCTCAATTGCTGCCATTTCTAGCGCATATAGAGCAAACCATCTCTGCCTTCACAGGTACCCATTTAACCCCTGGGTGGAGAGAAGCAATTATGGTTAAGTGTCTTGCTCAAGGACACAAGTGTCACGGCCGGGGCTCGAACCCACACTCTGCTGCTGGCAACACCAGAACTTGAGTTCAGTGCGCTAGACCGCACGACAATCCACTTTACGTGCATTATACAACACACGGGACCTACGGCTTTACGTCCCATCCGAAGGACGAAGCAATTATGGTTAAGTACCTTGCTCAAGGACACAAGTGTCACGACCGGGGCTCGAACCCACACCCTGCTGCTGGCAACACCAGAACTTGAGTTCGGTGCGCTAGACCGCTCGGCCACGACACTCCACATATCATGTGGGGTATTATTTTCAGTCACTGAGTTAATCTAAAACTAGCACTCCGATTCCATGCCCTGTTGATCGGGACGATACTGTCCCTTGAAGAGCATCCACGTACACATTAGCATTCCAAATGTCTGTGGTATTCAAACTACTTACTTAAATAGGAGGCCCTTGTTCAATGCTTGCTTAGCGATGCTAGCGGACCGACTCATATCTTCGTAACTGCTGTTAGTGCAACTACCGATCAGACCTTCACATAAAAAAACATTTTTATATTATTAACCCTGCTACACATGGAGGCCACTCCCAACCACTAAATGTCCAATATGTTGTACACATATCGTTTGTGCATATAAGCCACACTAACCCTTTTAAGTAATCTTGTATGTAAAACTCTGAGGCCACTGGAGACCACTGTAAAAAAACAACTATAATTGGGATTTTCAGTAGTTATTTTGTAAACACAGACTCAAGAGTAAGCCACCACCAGCCACTGATACTGGAACATAATAGTATGCCCTGCAATACGTCAATCACAAACAACTAAAACCAACAGACATATGAGGTATTATGTTACTCTGCAGTATAGCCATTAGGAGCCACTGCCTTCCATAGCAATGGCTTGGAGTGGCCTCAATGGTTTCTTCATAAATTTGCACTGATATTAGGAGGGTTAATATGCATATCCTTGTTTGTTGAATTTTGTACGATGCTAGCAGATTTGAAAATGATGAAATCATGGCCCAGTGGAATAAAATGTGTAAATATAAAATAAAAAGAACTAGGATTCAGTGTTGTCTTTGTAATTTTGACTAGCCCGCTGGAGAGGGGTTTTGAGTACTCTGAGAGAGGGGGTTTTTGAGTAGTCCGCCACCATTTGAACTGGCAAATTTGAACCCTGGTCTTGCATACAAATGATTTTATGAGGAAAGGTAGTTGCATGTACTATTAACCCTCCTACTACAGCTGCACTTTAGTGGCAAGTAGATACAGTGGTCAAAACCAGTCAACTGCCTGTTTTTGACTGTTGACCCAAATGTGCACACAGGGGCATTTTTGACTGGTTTTGACTGTCATTTTGACCACCCTGAACAATACCAGACAATGCTTTTACCAGTCCAGAACGGTCGCTTAATTTTGACCGGTAAATGTAATACCACACTTAAGGTTTGACAGTGTTTGACTTATGCATATTCAGTTGGAAACAAGGCCAAAAAAAAAAGGTGTCCGATTTCTGGCCTCTGTGCGCATCGCCTAAGACCCTCGCGTCAGCGCTTTTGGTTTTCTTTTTTTTTTGCCATGAAACGATGTCCAATTGCAGCCAAGATTGCTGGATTGATTGGAATTCTGCCGTGCTGTGTTTTAAACGACATTTTCACATAGGGGTATGAACGTTTGCCCGATTTGTGAGCCCTCTCTTTTTGTATGGGGAAACTTGCTCTGGTTCCAATAACCCTGTATACATGTGTCATGTATTTCACTGGTTGGTAAAAAAAAATGACCTAGAAATTAAAAACGCATCACGGCACCGATTTTGAACCCGACCTATGACCAGAAACTGGAGCAATTATACTATTTTAAATAAAATTATAGCACCTCAGACACATTGGGGTGTATGAACCTATCACGGACTATAAAAATTAAGTAATTAATGTATGGGGGTTTTTTTTGAGGATGCTTACCAACTTTGACTTCAAGTGGCCAATTCTTGTCTTTAGCCGTCTTCCCCAAAGATGAAATTGGATGTGCCAGGTCAGGAGTGAACGGACCGTTCACATGTGGTTGAAGCTGTATTGGGACAGATTGGATAAAGATATGTCACAGAGTCAACACTGCATGGGGGATAGGGGGCCAGGGCCTATCAAAATTAATGTTACCTACTGCAGTTTTTTCCCCACTAGCTGGACGGACCAGTAAGCTCGACTTTTAGCTACTAGGAGAGGGGTTTTGACTAGCCCATCTGACTACTAGGAGAGGGGTTCTGACTAGCCTGTCGGACTGCTAGAAGGCTTTTGACTAGCCCCCTGGACTACTAGGAGTGGGGTTCTGACTAGCCCGTCGGACTGCTAGGAGAAGGGTTTTTGACTAGCCCCCTGGACTACTAGGAGAGGGGTTTTGACTAGCCCATCTGACTACTAGGAGTGGGGTTCTGACTAGCCCATCTGACTGCTAGGAGTGGGGTTTTGACTAGCCCATCTGACTACTAGGAGAGTGGTTCTGACTAGCCCGCCGGACTACTAGGAGTGGGGTTCTGACTAGCCCATCTGACTACTAGGAGTGGGGTTTTGACTAGCCCCCTGGACTACTAGGAGTGGGGTTCTGACTAGCCCGTCGGACTGCTAGGAGAAGGGTTTTGACTAGCTCCCTGGACTACTAGGAGAGGGGTTTTGACTAGCCCATCTGACTACTAGGAGTGGGGTTCTGACTACTAGGAGTGGGGTTCTGACTACTAGGAGTGGGGTTCTGACTAGCCCATCTGACTGCTAGGAGAAGGGTTTTGACTAGCCCCCTGGACTACTAGGAGAGGGGTTTTGACTAGCCCATCTGACTACTAGGAGTGGGGTTCTGACTAGCCCATCTGACTGCTAGGAGTGGGGTTTTGACTAGCCCATCTGACTACTAGGAGAGTGGTTCTGACTAGCCCGTCGGACTACTAGGAGTGGGGTTTTAACTAGCCCATCTGACTACTAGGAGAGTGGTTCTGACTAGCCTGCCGGACTACTAGGAGTGGGGTTCTGACTAGCCCATCTGACTGCTAGGAGAAGGGTTTTGACTAGCCCCCTGGACTACTAGGAGAGGGGTTTTGATTAGCCCATCTGACTACTAGGAGTGGGGTTCTGACTAGCCCATCTGACTGCTAGGAGTGGGGTTTTGACTAGCCCATCTGACTACTAGGAGAGTGGCTCTGACTAGCCCGTCGGACTACTAGGAGTGGGGTTCTGACTAGCCCATCTGACTACTAGGAGAGTGGTTCTGACTAGCCCGCCGGACTACTAGGAGTGGGGTTCTGACTAGCCCCCCGGACTGCTAGGAGAAGGGTTTTGACGTGTCCACTAGTGTTTTAACTGCCATTTGGCCAGCAAGACCACTGGTAAATACAATTCCTGTACTGATTATTGCTTGCGAAGAATGTATATCAACCCACCTCATCAAGGTGGATCTCAATAACTTCATCATATTCCGCACCCTCATCAGCAGTCAAGATGTGTTGGTATTCCATGGCACGGGAAGCAATCTCTGTGGTCATTAAGAAAAAAATAATAAAAATTTAGCCGGTTAACAATCAAGCATTCCTCTTTTATATTTTCTTATATATGCAAGCATTTTCACTGGTCTGCGTGTTTTTTTAAAAGTACTTTTGCTAAGATTCCGAACGATGGTCCACAATTGTCAATAAAACTAAAATTACCGATTCCAGACATTTCAAAATGAAACTAAGAATACACAAACAAAAAACACAAGTACTTTTTGAATCGGAGTCATGTGCATAAAGAAACGGAAATAGAAAATTTTACTTTTCAAGGACCTATCCTCTACCAAATTAGTTGGGGAATTTCCTTTTCGAGACTTTTCATGTCGATAATTCCTTGTTTGTTGAAAATTTTGTACGATGCTAGCATATTTGAAAATGATGAAATCATGGCCCAGTGGAATAAAATGTGTAAATATAAAATAAAAAGAACTAGGATTCAGTGTTGTCTTTGTAATTTTGACTAGCCCGCTGGAGAGGGGTTTTGAGTACTCTGAGAGAGGGGGTTTTTGAGTAGTCCGCCACCACCATTTTAACTGGCAAATTTGAACCCTGGTCTTGCATACAAATGATTTTATGAGGAAAGGTAGTTGCATGTACTATTAACCCTCCTACTACAGCTGCACTTTAGTGGGAAGTTGCTATAGAGGTCAAAACCAGTCAACTGCCTGTTTTTGACTGTTGACCCAAATGTGCACACGGGGGCATTTTTGACTGGTTTTGACTGTCATTTTGACCCACCCTGAACAATACCAGACAATGCTTTTACCAGTCCAAAACGGTCACTTAATTTTGACCGGTAAATGTAATACCACACGTAAGGTTTGACAGTGTTAGACTTTTAAGTGCACTAAAATATACCTTGGCAAGTATATCAACATTTTGACTGATTTTGACCCTTTGCAGTCACAGAAGGATTAAGTGACTATTTTTTTTCTTTTATAGGTTTTAAACACCGACAGAATTAAGTTGTACAAACCTTCTCTTTGTGTAGCCTTGAGATAATCCACCATGCGACTATTGAAAGGGAAGACGGATGTAGTAGCACCAATCTCTGCTCCCATGTTACAAATAGTACCCATTCCTTGCAAAAAAATAAACACATTTACACATCACATCAAACAGATGGCACTGAATTATAAAGAAATGCATAATCAATGCATGGCAAGACTTGAATTCGAGAAATACAAATACGACAGTGTCGTCACGAGCAGACTCTCAACAGGGCATGGAAATCGGTGTCCTAGTTTAAGAGTGACTGAAAATTACTGGCTCATTAACTCTAACTCACTAGGCCCATTTGCTTACACATAACCTGAATCCTTCCTAACTCCCTAGGCCCATTTGCTTACACATAACCTGAATCCTTCCTAACTCCCTAGGCCCATTTGCTTACACATAACCTGAATCCTTCCTAACTCACTAGGCCCATTTGCTTACACATAACCTGAATCCTTCCTAACTCACTAGGCCCATTTGCTTACACATAACCTGAATCCTTCCTAACTCCCTAGGCCCATTTGCTTACACATAACCTGAATCCTTCCTAACTCTCTAGGCCCATTTGCTTACACATAACCTGAATCCTTCCTAACTCCCTAGGCCCATTTGCTTACACATAACCTGAATCCTTCCTAACTCCCTAGGCCCATTTGCTTACACATAACCTGAATCCTCCAAAATCCTTCAGTAGTAAAGCAAGCACATAACATGTATGCACACATGTGTTTCTAATCTGTGATACATGTACATGGCCAGGGACCCTCCCTGCATGCATGAAGCAATAAACAGTGTCCACTGACCCAAGCACTGACCTTGCAATCACTACAACAAACATGGATGTACATGTACCATGGAAAGGCAAGTATGCCTAATAACCTCAATGCTTCAAAATCCTTCACTTTAGCAAAGAGCATGTTAGCATGCAACCTCAATCCTTCAAAATCCTTCACTTTAGCAAAGAGGATTTGGGAAGGTTAGGGACATGGTCCGAAGTCATGGTCCAAAGCCAAGCTTTTGAGAAGACCAGCCAGGCCCAGGCTTTTCCCCTGCCTACTGGCCTATACAATGAGCTCTGCTTGCCTGAGCTAGGTCCTCCAGAAGCCCAGGTTATGTTGATTGGCAGGTACTGTATCGTTACAGGATTAGGACTCACAAAAGACAGATTAGGAGGCCAGGTAGCCTGGGCCTGGCCAGGCTTCTCAAAGGCTTAGCTGTAACCATGACTTTGGCCCTCCTCCATTACGGTTAATACAGCAGCAACTCTAATATGACCTTATCATGTGGGGTATTATTGTCAGTCACTGAGTTAATCTAAAACTAGCACTAGGTGTTTGATCACATATTTTGGGTGCAACATCTGGGCCTGATGGTTATTTTGTCATTTACTTGTAAAAAAAAAAAAAAATGAAGCAGCCCATAAAAAGGCACAAGATGCCAAGAGGCTCATCTGCGACTGCCTCAGACAGCTCCAGCTGTTTGTCATCAAATGTCTTGAGAATGTTGAGCAATTATTTACAAACCTGTGCAGGAAATAGAGTCGACACCGGGCCCGAAGTATTCCACTATAGCTCCTGTACCTCCCTTGACAGTCAGGATACCAGCTACCTTCAAGATAACATCTGTACAAAACACAATACACGTATTATTAAAGTCATATTTTCATCAAGATTAGGTTGATGAAATTCTTGCGTTGGGTGATAAACAACTGATTTAATTTTGCCCTACACTGACGTGTGTATAGCACCTCTCGACCACCGAGCTTGCCCGATGTCGATTGGCTGGCTAGAATCCTATACAGTATGTCCCCAAAAAAGTGTCACTCTAACTATTTCTGAAAATATACCAAAACCACGAAATAAATTTTGGAACTTTTTCAATTGCACAGATACTCCTAATCCTTGGCCTAAACACCTGTGAGTTTTATGTAATCACAGGTGTTTAGGCCAAGGATTAGGAGTATCTGTGCAATTGAAAAAGTTCCAAAATGTATTTCGGAGTTTTGGTATATTTTCAGAAATAGTTAGAGTGACACTTTTTTGGGGACATACTGTATAGCAGCGGGTGCCGCTATATTTATAGTTTGATGAAATTCTTGCATTGGGTGATAAACGATTTAATTTTGCCCTACACCGACGTGTGTATAGCACTCTATACTCTGTGCTTTCTGAGTGTCTGTGAAAAACTTCACAGGTGACTCGGACGGGATTCGAATCCACGACCTCCTGCTTAGGGGAGCGTCTCAAAAGTCGGGCACGTTCTAGGCGCAAAAGAACGTTCCCGTGGGCACACGCCCGCAATCCATTGGAACGCCAGAACGTTCTGCTGGACCGCGACAGTGTGCCGAACTGCGGGAACATTCCTACACGAGTGAATACGCGCGTTAATAATAATAATAATAATAATAATGTGTGGATTTATATAGCGCACGTATCCACCAACTAAGTGGTGCTCAAGGCGCATTATATTATTATCCCTGCTCATAAGACTCATAAATCATTCCTGAAACCATCTCAGCTCCCTGGGGAGTATACAACTCAATTGCTGCCATTTCTAGCGCATATAGAGCAAACCAACTCTGCCTTCACAGGTACCCATTTAACCCCTGGGTGGAGAGAAGCAATTATGATTAAGTGTCTTGCTCAAGGACACAAGTGTCACGGCCGTGATTCGAACCCACATTATGTTGCTAACACCAGAACTTGAATCCGGTAAGCTAGACCGCTCGGCCACGACACCCCATAGCATTTTGAACGTTCCAATGGAACGTTCCGGCGGTCCAACGGACCGTTCCATGTACGCGCGCTGGAACACTCAACCGATCCAATTAGAACGTTCCTACCGTTGGGACTTTTGAAACGCTCCCTTACTAGTACAGACGTCTTAACCTCTAGACCACCGAGCTTACCCGATGATCAAGATTAGTTTTGCTTTCTCCGTTAACCCTAACCCCCCCCCCCTTTCAGGCATTTCACAGACACCCTGATGAATGCAACACAATGCAACAACAGAAAAGTATGCAGGCTGCTCAATCCAACAAGATCCACCAGCTAGAACAATGGTTCTTTTGTTCTCTGCTGAGGGCAACAAGATGCAATCAGCGTGTTACATTTGTTGCATCTTGATGCACTGAGCATCGTTTAAGGTTAAAGGGAATGTACAATATTGGTATATGGTATTACACATTCATTTCAAACATCTAGTTTTCAATATATCCTAAAAATAATAAGAGAATTTTATAACAAAACATGCTGAGGTTTTTGAGAAAAATTATGAAAAACTGATATTTTAACTTTGTAAGTTTCACAAAAAGTGCCTAACCGTAGTATTTTGTAAGTTTAACCCCTTGCGTACAGTTGACGGCTACAGCCGCGGCCGGTGAATTAATTGATTTTCCAGCTGTATTTGCTGAGAATTCGGCTTGAATAGAAATCTTCAAGAAGGCTGGTAGTTTGGTGAACCATATTGTTCTTGAAATGGAGTGTTATATAACAGATTGGGCTTTCGAGAGCATTCTGAATACGGCCTTTTCATGATATTTCTGAACACCGGCCTTTCAATTACGCTATGTGGGGGACTTCACGTGCGATGAATAGGGTATGCCCGGTTTAGCTTGCCCGCTCATTGTTCGGTCTATACGCTTGGCTGAACAGTGGAGTTGTGCACATGTCCACGGCCGGGTTTGACATGGCCGGGTTTGACCCGGCGCTCCCCGGCCCCACAAATGCTTCTTGGTTGGCCGCAACCACCTTCACTCGGTAAAAATAACACTGTACGCGCAAGGGGGTTAACATAACAATTCCTGTTTACGTCTTGCAAGCTCCTTCGTCTTACAAATGATTTTCATAAATTTTTTCATAAATTATAAAAGTCAAGTCAAGTCAAATTAATACCGCACTGATGAATATTACAAGGACCAGAAACCATACACTTTTGTTTTTAGCCCTTAAGAACCATTAATTCTATTTCCCAACAGAACAGCAATCCACTTAAAGGGGCAGTATCGTTACGATCAGAGCCGACTTTCAACAGGGCATAGAAATCCATCTTCTAGTTTAAGATTAACACGGTGACTGAAATTTAATAGCTCATTTATGCAGCAACATCGGTAATATGACCTTATCATGTGGAGCATTATGGCAGTCACTGAGTTAATCTAAAACTAGCATACCGATTCCATGCCCTGTTGATCGTGACAATACTGCCCCTTTAAACATGGGGGTCCAGAGAAAAAGATGCACGAATGATTAAAAATGAAATACCTTTAGGAGCAGTCCAGCCTTTCAGTTGTCCTGTTAATCTAACTCCAATTACCTGGACAAAAATGACAGAGATACTTACATATTCCTATTGTGTCTTAGTCTTGGTTCAAAACTGTGCTTGTATGTTTTTGATATACGATCCGACGGCGCTACACGAACGCTACAATCATGAACCACTACCACACACACGAACCGCTATCAAACACAGTCTTGGGAACTTCGTATAATCTCCCTCCGAAAACAGGGGGAAACCACTAACGCATGCGTCAATTTGAAATGCTAGCGCGGCCCACATTTTTCAGGGGCGGATCCAGGATTTTAAGAAAGGGGGGCGCAAACTTTGAGGGCTAATTTCAAAGTTGAAAAATGCGAGTGCGTAGTGCGAGGCCCTATACAAGGTATTTATTTTTATTATTATTATTTTTTGACTTGGCAAAAATAAGGGGGGGCGCGCGCCCGTTGCGCACCCCCCTAAATCTGCCACTGTTTTTGGTGTGCACGTGCATAAATAACAACAGACTGCTGTGTTCACTGATTGACAACTTTACGGCAGTCCGTTGTTGTTTATGCACGTGTGCACCAAAAATGTGGGCCGCGCTAGCACTTCAAATCGACGCATGCGTAGTGGTTTCCCCCTGTTTTCGGGGGGAGATTATACGAAGTTCCCAAGACTGTATTTGACAGCGGTTCGTGTGTGATAGCGGTTCGTGATTGCAGCGTTCATGTAGCGCCGTCGGATCGTGTATCATAAACATACAAACACAGTTTTGAACCAGGACTAATTGTGTCTAGAAGACGAGCTGCAAAGATAAAGTCACACAGCTTCATTTACACAGAATAACGGCTGAAGGTAAGCTTCGGCGATATCAATTTTTTTTCAACCACGATATATCTGCAAACATATATCGCGATTTTCGATAATATCGCGATAATTTTTTTCATTCACACATGATTGCTTTAGAGCTGACAACCACAGGTATAAAGGTAAAACTTGTAGCTTTGCATGGTGAGGATGATAAGTAACACTAATTGCGGTGACACCATGTGGAATCTCAATTGAGTAGTAATTAGTTCTGAAAAGAACTGGAGGTACAACTCGACGTTTCGATCAGTATGCTCTGATCGTCCTCAGGAGAATGGGACGTCCACAGGTATGTAACCCCTCTACAAGCGTCACAATAAATCGCAAATTCGTTTGCAGAGCGTGTACGTACTTACCTTAGGACATTTCAATTCCCAAGGAATATTGGCCATAACATCTACAGCGTCTGCTCCTCCCACACCGATGCAAACACCGCCCAACCCACCTCCATTGGGAGTATGACTGTCAGTTCCAATTAGTAACACACCAGGGTAAGCATAGTTCTCCAGGATAATCTGCGTAATGAAGATATAATGGCAATCCATTTGATGTATATAGATATGACATAAAACACAATAAAGGGGGCCACTTTGCATCCGTCACATTAGCAGTTTTTCCAATGGTTGTTATTTATTTTTAAGTACCTGAAACCTACCAAAAAGTGTTTCAACATGTGAATGGACATGCAGGCTTATACTAGAACTAATTTGAGTTGATTTATTTTATTTTTTTATTTTTTATTTATTTTTTTACCCTCAAATTTCCATAATAATTGGACGGAAAAAGTTACCTCACTTTTCCGTCCATTTGTTGATGGAAATATTAGGGTAATTAAACAAATAATAGTAATAATTAACTCAAATTATCTTTAGGATAAGCATGCATGTCTATTCAAATGTTCAAATTCTTTTTGGGTGGTTTCAGATATTAAAAAAAAAAATTACAACCATTAGAAAAACTACTAACGTGACGGTAGGAAAGTGGCCCCCTTTATTGTGTTTTATGTCATATGCAAGTAAAAACCACGTGTTACCGGCTTTGTGAAAATGAGTCAGATGTCACACCATGCGTTTACATATAATGGGCGATGAAATGTTGAGGGTGTTTTTTTTTTAACATCTCATTTTTGGTTATGTTTTTTGACATCATTAGGATCAAAATTTTCTTAATATTTTTACATAAACGTCAATTGCAATCAATAAAATATTAAAATCAATGATTTTATGTGAGTAGCCTACTTTGTTTCAAATACGTCATTTGTTTTCATTTAAATGCTTGTTTTCCCTAACAATAAATTGTGTTAATTATGCACATGATTGATTATTACAAATGCCATATCTCCATAATGCAATATGCCACACACCTCTAACATATGACATAAAACACAATAAAGGGGGCCAATTTTCATCCGTCACGTTAGCAGTTTTTCCAATGGTTGTTAGTTATTTTTAAGTACCTGAAACCGACCAAAAAGTGTTTCAACATGTGAATGGACATGCAGGCTTATACTAGAACTAATTTGAGTTGATTTATTTTATTTTTAAATTTTTTTATTTATTTTTTTACCCTCAAATTTCCATAAAAATTGGACGGAAAAAGTTACCTCACTTTTCCGTCCATTTATTGATGGAAATTTTAGGCTAATTAAAAAAATAATAGTAATAATCAACTCAAATTATCTTTAGGATAAGCATGCATGTCTATTCAAATGTTCAAATTCTTTTTGGGTGGTTTCAGATATTTAAAAAAAAATTACAACCATAATAAAAAAACTGCTAACGTGACGGTAGGAAAGTGGCCCCCTTTATTGTGTTTTATGTCATATACCAAATTAAAAGCCGATGATGTACTCTTTCCAGCCACACAGAAATGTATATTTGTCAAATTTGCTACTTGTGACTCATTTTCACAGAGCGGGTCACATATATAGACCGTGTGCACCTACGTCACAGATCCCAGACATGCTTATGGCATGGCCATTCTGGTGATAACCGCATAAGAAAAGCGCACAGCTATGACTGTTTATCGTTACTACTTAAATACAAGAGCGGCAATGTCATCATTGCTTAACTATAATTCCATTAATAAATGCCCATATCGGGTTCACTTTCAAAATTTAAATATCGAGTGATGGTTGTTGAAATAGCTAAGATTTATTCTGATCCATTGTAGGCAGTAGCATACATGGACAGTCAACATCTTGCGATCAAGCCACACCCGACTGATCCACTGTAGGCAGTCGGACAGTCAACATCTTATGATCAATCCACACCCAACTAATCCACACCCAACTGATCCACTGTAGGCAGTAGCGTACATGGACAGTCAACATCTTGCGATCAAGCCACACCCGACTGATCCACTGTAGGCAGTCGGACAGTCAACATCTTATGATCAATCCACACCCAACTGATCCACTGTAGGCAGTGGCGTACACGGACAGTCAACATCTTATGATCAATCCACACCCAACTGATCCACTGTAGGCAGTGGCGTACACGGACAGTCAACATCTTATGATCAATCCACACCCAACTGATCCACTGTAGGCAGTAGCATACATGGACAGTCAACATCTTGCGATCAAGCCACACCCGACTGATCCACTGTAGGCAGTCGGACAGTCAACATCTTATGATCAATCCGCACCCAATTGATCCACTGTAGGCAGTAGCATACATGGACAGTCAACATCTTGTGATCAATCCACACCTGATACTGCCATCATGTCAATACATGAACATTAATCTTGGTCATAAGTGTAACTCAATCACTGCAGTGGAACTAGAGGATGCCACAGTCATTACAAGTACACTGACCGTTCAATATATACAAAAAGAATAATGTGTATTCAATTGAAATTATAGGTTCATGTTTATTTATACAAGTCTGTTACCTACATGAAGAGTGCCACTCAAGTGCATAATCTAGTCCACTGCACAGTACCAGAAGTCTGTCACCTACATGAAGTGTGCCAGTCGTGTACTAACCTAGTCCACTGCATAGTACCAGAAGTCTGTCACCTACATGAAGTGTGCCACTCGTGTACTGACCTAGTCCACAGCACAGTACCAGAAGTCTGTTACCTACATGAAACGTGCCAGTCGTGTATTGACCTAGTCCACTGCACAGTACCATAAGTCTGTTACCTACATGAAGCGTGCCACTCGTGTACTAACCTAGTCCACAGCACAGTACCAGAAGTCTGTTACCTACATGAAGCGTGCCAGTCGTGTATTGACCTAGTCCACTGCACAGTACCATAAGTCTGTTACCTACATGAAGCGTGCCACTCGTGTACTAACCAAGTCCACGGCATAGTACCAGAAGTCTGTTACCTACATGAAGCGTGTCACTCGTGTACTAACCAAGTCCACTGCACAGTACCATAAGTCTGTTACCTACACGAAGCGTGCCAGTCGTGTACTAACCTAGTCCACGGCACAGCACCAGAAGTCTGTTACCTACATGAAGTGTGCCACTCGTGTACTAACCTAGTCCACTGCACAGTACCAGAAGTCTTTTACCTACATGAAGTGTGCCACTCGTGTACTAACCTAGTCCACGGCACAGCACCAGAAGTCTGTTACCTACATGAAGCATGCCAGTCGTGTACTAACCTAGTCCACTGCACAGTACCAGAAGTCTTTTACCTACATGAAGTGTGCCAGTCGTGTACTAACCTAGTCCATGGCATAGTACTCTAAGAACAATGGATTTGGGCCATTCGTGACATTTTGCTCCACAAACTGATGTGCAAGGTCTCAAAAAGAAGCAGTGTAGTCTGGGAGACTTACCTGGTGTGGGAACCTTAGCGTTTAGCGCGTTCTCCCCACAGCTGATGGTTCACCTGCATCTAGTTCAAGATTGCATCTAGTTTACTTGTTACTAAGTTTGTGTGGAAGTGCCTATCCCATGATGCCCACAATATTTAAACGTTTAAAACAACACTGATATTTGGTAACGTAAATTAACCTTCCTACAATCAGTGCAATTTTTGAAACAACCCATTCAGGCCACTCCAAGCCATTAGCTGTTGCCAGTGGCCTCCTATGGTTACCCTTCTGTGCACTGTCACACCACTGAGATTACAGGGTAAGGTGGTCTCCCATTGATACATTGCAGGCCATACTAATATGTTCAAACATTTACAGTGGCCTTGGGTGGCACACAGTTGATTTTGTAAGATTACTTGGAAAGGACAGCAGGCTTGTACATGTATGTACTGAAGGTTGCTCAAGAACAGAATTTTGTGGATCGGAGTGGCCTCCATGTGTAGGAGGGAATAATTCATTAATTTCAACACTCTAGTTTTAAAGAAATATGTCACAAAACTAACCTGTGAATATGTTACCACAATTGGAGCTCATGTTTTTGAGAATACAATGGAAAATTGTTACAAGTTTTTTCTCTTTGTTTTCTTTAAAAAAAAAACTATCACAAGTTAGTTGATACAGTTTTGAAAAACCAAAGGGTTGAAATGAGCTTCATTACCAAAAGCCAATGTTGCCAATTTCCCTTTAAACACGTTCTCTAGCAGAAAACACTACATTTTACCTGGTGAATAATTCCACTCCCAGGTTTCCAAAATCCAACTCCATACTTGGCACCAGAAGATGACAAGAAATCATACACTTCCTTGTTGATATCCTATGTAGGAAAATAAACATAGACAAAAATAACATTCAAACAACACTTTATAATTCATGAATAAACGTGACTGGCTCTGGCAAATCCTAATGGTTGTAATTATTTTTTTAATATCTGAAACCACCAAAAAAGAATTTCAACATTTGAATAGACATGCATGCTTATCCTAAAGATAATTTGAGTTGATTATTACTATTATTTTTTTAATTACCCTAAAATTTCCATCAACAAATGGACGGAAAAGTGAGGTAACTTTTTCCGTTCAATTTTTATGGAAATTTGAGGGTAAAAAAATAAATAAAAAAATTAAAAAATTAAATAAATCAACTCAAATTAGTTCTGGTATAAGCCTGCATGTCCATTCACACGTTGAAACACTTTTTGGTCGGTTTCAGGTACTTAAAAAAAAATAACAACCATTGGAAAAACTGCTAACGTGACGGATGCAAAGTGGCCCCCTTTATTGTGTTTTATGTCCCTTGTTGTATGCTGTTGCAGACAGCACTGTGCTTGAAAAAAAACAGTCCAATTTACTGAACCCTTCACTGCTAGGTGCAACAAGATCCCACATATGGATCTTGTTGTACCTAGCAGGCCTCGATCATTGACCACTGTTGTATGTCGTTGCTTTCAGCAGGGTGATAGGGTTATTAAAAAAAAAAAAAAAAAAAAAAAAAAAAATCAAATTAAGAATGTTTCTGCTGATATCTCTAAATATCACATTCGATGGTTTCTTGTCATAGACCAGTGTACATTTTGTACATCCCGGCGCAGTTTGACCTTTGGGGCTCTTTTGTAAACATGTGACGTCATAGGTCACATTGTCTATATATAAAACAACAGTACAAGAGTTAATTATGTCTGACCTTTGCCCTTGCAAGATCCTGGGCACCACCTAATTGAGCCTCAATCAAATGATCACAGTGAATTGTGGATGGTACTGCCACCTGTTACAAAGTAAAACAATCAAAATACATTAACCCTCCTATGACTGCAAGGGTAAAAAAAATCAGTCAAAATGTTGATATACTTACCAAGGTATATCTAGTACACTTTAAAAGTCGAACACTGTCAAACCTTACGTGTAGTAAATACATTTACAGGTCAAAATGAGTCTACCGTATTTTTTTACTGGTAAAAGCATTTTCTTGTATTGTTCAGGGTGGTCAAAATGACAGTCAAAACCAGTCAAAAATGCCCCTGTGTGCACATTTGGGTCAACAGTCAAAAACAGGCAGTTGACTGATTTTGACCTCTGTAGCTACTTGCCACTAAAGTGCAGCTATAGTAGGATGGTTAACAAATACAATAATAAAGATTTGTAAATACAGCATTTCAATTCATCATGAAATCTTCAGTCTTTAAGTACAAAATAAATTCTACATGTATATGAATTTATTAACATCAAAAATCCACTTTGCTAAAGTGAAGGATTTTGAAGGATTAACGTTACATGCTACATGCTCTTTGCTAAAGTGAAGGATTTTGGAGGATTGAGGTTATTCCATGGTACATGTACATCCATGTTTGTTGTAGTGATTGCAAGGTCAGTGCTTGGGTCAGTGGACACTGTTTATTGCTCCATGCATGCAGGGAGGGTCCCTGGCCATGTACATGTATCACATATTAGAAAACACATGTGTGCATACATGTCATGTGCTTGCTTTACTATTGAAGGATTTTGGAGGATTCAGGTTATGTGTAAGCAAATGGGCCTAGGGAGTTAGGAAGGATTCAGGTTATGTGTAAGCAAATGGGCCTAGGGAGTTAGGAAGGATTCAGGTTATGTGTACGCAAATGGGCCTAGGGAGTTAGGAAGGATTCAGGAAGAGTCCAGATGTTACCTCTTGATATAATAAATGCTCCCATTGAACTCTAAGGCACACAATAATTGTACACTAACCTTTGGCAAGCCACTGGAGATAAACTGTAGCATTGCCATCTGTGCTGTAGCATCTTGCATGGCGACACGGTCCGGCCTTAATTTGAGGTAACTCTCACCGCGTACTATGTCCTGCACAGTAAAAGACAATCCAAATTCAACAGATTACTCATGTAATAGGCTTTGTCCAATACACGTACATGTATTAAACTTTAAGTGCAGGTTAAATGTTTGCAGGGTTCGACCTTAGCGGTGGTCCGCTGGTCAAATGCCAGTTGAAACGGCGGCGGACCAGCTGAAATACCTCGCCAAATGGTCCGGCTGGCCAGTCGAAAAAATCCTCAAGGGTATGGTTTACAGAAACCAATTAAGAATGAAACCGCAAGACTGAGTTAATTTATTCTGTCTTTATTGGACTTACCTCAAAACTGTCTAAGAATGATCAGAGCGTCATGATCATGTTCAGACGAGTGGCCTACTTTACATGCATGAGGCCTATGTTTACATTTTGTGAGTGACATGATCCAAATCGCGTAACAAATATTTCGTATATGATGGACCAGTTAAAAACCTGGCGGACCAGTCACAATTCAAGCCTACTGGTCCTGCTGGACAGTGAAATAAAAAGTTAAGGGCAAACCCTGGTTTGTCATGCAAATTCAAGTTGACAATATCCGCTCAGTGCGCATCGTAGCCCTCTAGCGGTGAATTTGCACCCAGTGTCTTGAGGATAGCCACTTTTGCGTCGTGTGAGCGTTGTGCGTACACTGCATGCGCGTGTGTTATGGTACTGAGCGCGCGTGTGCTTCTGCCAGCCAATGATCGCTGGAGATATTCCGCACGTACGCACATCAACAGCAAAATTCAGCAAACGCGAGGCACCATCACTGCCCTTTCGACCACAGTGGTCTAACAACGTGTGCCCTCAACAGCTCATGCACGGTGCGAATAACCAACAGAATTATTTTTCGTTTTATATCGTCGTGTCAGTGCCAAAACGTATCTCCAAGTTACGACATTTTTGCGCAAAACCAGTTTGTGTCAGTGCAAAAAGGTCGTAACAAGTTCCCGGATGAATGCACAAAAGCAATGGCTGAGATACGACGTTGTTGCACAAACATTTTTTAATGTATGTAAATTTATGCAGATTGACGACCCGCTGTACATACGACCTTATTGCATTGTGAACATACGATGTTTTTGCACTGACACGACGATATGTACACCTGATTGCCCCTTTTTGTTGACGATGGCCTATGATGCCGCGGACCACTCAAATGGAAGTCGGTGACTATCCAAAACATTGGGAGGTTAAAACAAATTGAACTTGAGCGGGAATGTTAAAATAAACTACAGGTATGTGCAGCCAGTTACTGACGGGGGTTAGGAATATATAAATGTCATACATTATTACCTGTGTGTCTGGATCCTCTAGATGGCTATATACAATCTTCTCAGAGAGTGTCAACGGTCTCCGGAGGCGATCTTTCACAATCTTCAACTTGTCTTCCATCAAGTCATAGTTGAGATACTTGTCTTGATCATATCGACTGATAGCAATCTATTTCAATTTATTATAAATCAATTACAATTTAATTATATGATATATATATATACTACACAAAACAATTTAGGGAACACCAGATTTTTAACATCAAATAGGTTTGAAATGTTCCATGAACCGGGATTTTCATTTGCAACCCCCTCTCTCTTTCAGTAGTCATGTCACGAAATGTGTAATCACTACATGCATCCTTTATCATCTGTTTCATTGTGCAGTTGTTTCTCATCAATTCTGTGAAACATTGTGTTTATCTGAAATAAATGATCTTGCTTTTACTGAGATTATTCTGGTGTTCCCTAAATTGTTTTGCGTAGACACTAGGAGTTAGCGGTTAGTTAGTGAACTAACCGTTTAACCCAAAACTTTAACCATCGGTTTCGGTAATAGCAGGTTACCAAATTTAGTGTAGTTTTGGTCGGTTAATCAGTTAACCGTCCCAGCACTAGTACACATATGTATGTACATTTCAACCAAAAGTCAAACGTACCTGGAAGTATATATTTAATAAGCTCTAACTTTTCTGAAAAATTGGTGAATATACCTCCCAAAACATTTTTCTCCTGCTTGTATATGTGAGAATTCCTAATTGAATGTAGATAAACACAGATTTAACCCTCCTATGCCCAGGCTGAAATTTGGCCCAGTAAGCACCGCACCCACAGACAGTCACTTGAGTTTTTTTGGTTGCATTGCCAATTGTTCACACATGTGTATTTTTGTGCTGGAGTTAGTGGCAAAGTCAAACACACTTGTGTATGTCCTACATAAGTTATATGCAGAGTCACACAGAGCTGTGTATGTACTGCATAAGTTATAGCAGCAGACTCATATACAGTTGAGTGGTTTTGGTTTGACCTCCTACCATACCCACATGTCTTTGCATTTATTTGAGTGCACTGCACAAAGTCAATGGGTTGGGAGTTACATACAAATTTTGAGTGTCTTTGATTGTTAAACCTCTATGAGGGTTAAGGTAATATTTCATTTTGCTTGAATTTCTGCCCCCCCAAAAAAGAGAATTTTTTTAGATTTCATGGGCAACGCCATCTTTGCAAAAATAGCATCCACACTCCATCCTAAAACGGATCCACAAACATGTACAGTGTACATGGTCATGGTCGCAAGAACATACATTGTATTCCAAAAAAGGGAAAGAATGTCAAATCCAACCGTCACTTGTGCACAAGTATAAGTTTTAGACAACATAATGGCCAACATCTCAAAAGATGTGTCACAAATTCATTGCTCAAAATCTCCAACAATAATTGTTTCCAAACCTCACTTGACTACATTTTCCTCTCCTTTAGTTTGTCCTCTATCATATTTCGCAGGAAACTTTAGTGTGATATTTGTCATAGTTTACGAGAACAGTGTGGCGGCCGTCATCTATATTCTTTCCCCAAAAAGAAGCACTTTCTTACACAAAATATGCAGCCATGCATCACAAAAAGCCTTGTTTGGTGTACACTGTTACAGGATTGCTAGTGAGGAAGGAACGAATGTCGTATCCAATCGCCACTTGTTAAGGGTTTTCTTTGAATTTCTTTTGCAACCACTAACCAGTTAAAAAATGATTCTATCGATTTTTTGGGGTACAGAAAGTGAAAATTATGTTTAAAATACACTTTTATGATTGTTTTCGGACTTATTTCCCTTCTAAAAAAATCTTCCCCTTCAGAAAATAGAAGGTTCCTATTATAGTTGCCACTGCGCATGTACAATGACCGTGTTGATCACTAATGGGGGAGTTGACAAGAACAGACTGACATGACTGAGGAAGTCATCGTATACCAAAAATGCCTGATTTTTCATGAAATAAATATCCTGGAATAATTTGAAGTATACGTCCATCATCATCCATATGTTCTCCATCTTACTAGTTAAGAGAATGAGAAAAAGTGGTGGTTGGATACGACATTCTACCCTTCCTTTGCTCTTACCTTTGCTCGTTGGGAGGCAATGGCTGTAGTTTGGAGCATGCGGGCTCGGAGCCCTGTTGCCATGGCAAACTGCAGCTGTGAAAATCAAAAACAAAAAAATGCATTCTGCATTCTATAGGTACTCCGGTTTATTAATACGTGCATTAACATTACATTTCAGTTATTAACACACATGTTAATGTTAAAGTTTAACAGGTTTTTTTTCTTTCTTTACAAGCACTAGCAAATAATTTTTCATGAAATAAGTATACGTCCATCATCATCCATA
Source organism: Zoroaster sp. YZ-2022 (assembly GCA_029582265.1). Taxonomy (NCBI): domain Eukaryota; kingdom Metazoa; phylum Echinodermata; class Asteroidea; order Forcipulatida; family Zoroasteridae; genus Zoroaster; species Zoroaster sp. YZ-2022. The sequence continues at coordinate 6,995,111 of CM055819.1, forward strand.
TGTTCTCCACCTTACTAACGTTAGTTAGGTAAGATTATCCTCAATTTACCCTAAATGACGCACCTAAGGTTATTTAATCAACTGGACGGTAACTTACAAATGAAATTAGCAGTTTGGTGTTTCAGTTTGTTTCAGTGAAGGATTCTCTTGTAAAATGCTGAATTTCAATGCATGATCATACGCGTGGACGTCTTGAACACCATTTTTTGAGACGCACAGAATTGTGGTCATCAGAAAATTGATGTTGGTATAATGACTCACCCCCAAACTGTTAAAGTTCATGGGGGCACAGAAAATGTACCCAAGAAGAAAAACAGTTGAATCATGTTTCATCTTATTCCAGATGGTTGTAAAATTGTTTTTAATCTTGAAAATAAAAATATTGTTTTCGATTTTTAAAATAAAATGGTATAATTTGGAGAAGCTCTCAAAAATTTTAATCAATATTCTTGAAAGACCAATAAAATGGAAGGTGGTTAAAATTTTTGCAAAAAGTACTTTAAAACTTTGAAATGTGTAAAAATGCTGTTAACATTTTGTCAAATAAAAGATATCTTTTCATAACCGTGATATTAATGTTTCATTTTCTCAATACTTTTCCACTACCGTCGAAATAAACACCAACGAATTAAGTAGTCTTCGTTCGCTTCTTCTATAAGGAATATGTCCATTTTGAGGATCAGTATTTCTTTAAAAAATCATTGCAAATGCAAAGTATTCATATATTTTGGTTTCCACCATGTCCACAGACAACAGCTTGTTGACGGCATAGAACAATAAAATCACAGATGTTCCTGAAAAAAAATTGAGGTCATGTAAATTCTTTACTATTTGTATCTAGTAAAATCAGTGGTTAAACAACTTTTTCCACTTCCACAAGCACTAACTTTCCAGTAAATCATACAATTTTTATTTCTGTAACAAGCACGACTTAGATAAGTTTATGCAACCAGTAATACGCCATAGTTTTGTAAGTTTTCCGAGAAATGCTAAGCCAAAAGTAGGTGCGTCATTTCACGAGTGCGGCGAATAAACCCTTTCACGGTAATATGCTCCATGTTTTTGACGGGGCAAAATTGTTTATTTCGAACACTCGTTGCCGTCTGCGACCCAGCGCTCGAACTTCACATACATTCCATACGCGTGCGTGAAGTTCGAGCGCTGGGTCGCAGACGGCAACAAATGTTCGAAATAAAAAATTTTGCCCCGTCAAAAACATGGTGCATATTACCGTGAAAGGGTTTATTACGTACACGGATGATACATTATTGGTAATAACTAGTAATATTTAACGTTAATCATGAGAAAAAGTGGCAGTCGGATACGACACTCTAATCTATTTCTACCCAAGCACTAACTTAAGTACAATAACAGTTAATCATAAGGTTTCTCTATCTATGAATTTATGATTTAGATTTTTTTGTAACAAGCAATAGTATAAGACATAGTTTTTCGAGAAATTCTAATCTAAGCAAAACGGAAATGCGTCATTTAACTCGTGCTGCAAATTACATAACGTACTGTGCGAACAATATTCATATTTTACCGATGGCGATGATGACTGATAACAAAAATGTAAAAACATGACAAAGTCAAAGTCAAAACGACCAGAAGAAAACAAATTCTTACTTGTCTCGCTGACAGACGTGCAGAGTACGCCATGCTTGCAGTAATTCGGACTAAAAAATGCGAGACTTATGCAACTATTGTACTTTTGTAGCTTGTTCTTCGAGCTCAAAATGTACAAACAGCTAGCAAGCTGAGCGGCTGACGTTGGATCACATTTCTTAAACCGGCCACCGGTGGTGGCGCTATGGCCGGGTGACGGACGGACAGAGAGACGCGCAAGCGCAAACAAATCCAACGACCGGGCGGCATCTCGTTTTCATCGTGGTCGACCCCCACATTAACTTCAGTACCAGAAACAATTAGTAATAGGTACAAGGTTGCCAAGTTAGAATTTAATGTCGTCACAATGTGTATCTACGTACGTGAGTGTACGACGTATGGAACGCCAAAGAGGCATAAACTCCGCTCTTGAAATCGGTCGGACTTTATTAACATCGATTGATCGGATTTTTTTACGTCGATCGATCTCACTTTTTCGTCGTATAACAGCAGCATTGATCCTTCTATAGCTATATACGTAACATTTATACAAATCATTTTTTAACTGCCAAAATAAGGATGATATTTTGGATGATACTGGACGTGGACACAGCCATTTGACATGTTATCAAATAAAAAGAACACTAGGATTCAGAGTAGTCTTTGTAATTTCATGGTAATTTCATGAAGTGCCATGGAGTGCCATGGTCGAGCGGTTTAGTGCATCGGATTTGTGTTCTGATGGCTGAGTCGTCAGAATGTGGGTTCAAATCCCGGGGCACTTGTGTCCTTGAGCAAGACACTTTACCATAATTGCTTCTCTCCACCCAGGAGTAAATGGGTACCTGTGAGGGCAGAGTTGGTTGTTGTGTTTGATTAGCCCAATATGCGCCGAAATGGCAGCAATTGAGCTGTATACTCCCCAGGGAGTTAGCTGAGATGGTTTCAGGAATGATTTATGAGCCCGATGAGCAGGGGTAATAATATAATGCGCCTTGAGCACCAGTTTGGTGGATACGTGTGCTATATAAGTCCACATCCGATCACCACCATCACCACCACGTACACCACCACCACCACCACCATCACCATCACCGAGCCCGCAGGACTAGTACTAATAAAGAGAGGGCGGTTTTGACAAATCCAACGCCGGCGCCGTATGCCATCATCAAGACACTGGGTACAATTTCGATGTGCACAGAGTTTTCCTCTGATCTACCCCCCCCCCCCCCATGACTGTCCTCTCCATGGAATTGGTGATTTCAAAATTAATATCCAAAAATCTGGGATATGCAAATAAGATGACAGTCTGATACCATTACTAAGAATATTTTTGGTTTTTTTTTTACTAAGAATAGTTACTAAGAAAAATAAAGAGGCTTTACGGTAAAATCACTCAAACATTTCAACAAATCATATAGGCATAATAGGAGAAATAATATTCAAAATGGAAATATTTTGTTTCCTCGAAATAATATTCAAACTGTTTGTTTTGTTTTTTTGTGTGTGTGCATATTTTGTAAATGAACTAGGACCTAATCAGCGTTGCGGAAAGCAACCAGGGAAGGGTCTAAGAACGGTGATAGACCCTAAGAACGAGATAGACCCTGGGGACGAGGGGATGATTATTTGTGGGTCGAGTTGTCACAAGAGTCGAGTTGTCACGTGGGTCGAGTTGTCACGAGGGTCGAGTTGTCACGAGGGTCGAGATGTCTTAACCCCGATCATTTGTAAAATGTACATGTACATGTACATGACGTAATACACGAGTGCGGTTTGCAAGCAAAAATGCTGACCGGGAACTAGACTTGATTTCAAGTCTGAGATTTTTTGTCTACCAGCACATCAGCCACGCAAAACGCCGTTTACCGCTGGCTATCACAGCCCAATTAATGTCGGAGGTTAATACACAAGAGGGCGCTATTTAATGCGATACTGCAGAGCCGGCCGTATACTGTATGCAAAAAACAACGATCACAGACTTGGAACCAAGTCTAGCAAAAATGCAGACCGGGCCGGCCGGGAACTGGATCTAACGTTTGTGTTGACGGTAGAACCATAGAGAAAGGACATGAACCATCGAGTAGCGTTTTCTGGTTAAAATCATACATTTTAAGTGTCCATGATGACGATCTTTTCCTCACCAAACACAGATTTGTTGGTTCAAATTATCCTCCTCTTGTTAATGGAGGTATATCTCTATTTTCAGGGATTGTACTCTGTGATGGGTGTGACAATGTTGTTTTTGTTGATGGGGTTGGGTTATCGTAAGGCTCGATGTGGATCAAGAGCTTGCATTCTGGTGCTGGGTGATATTGGGAGAAGTCCACGGATGCAGTACCATGCCCTGTCATTGGCAGCCGAAGGCTTTGATGTAGAAATGGTCGGATATGGAGGTATGTTTTCTTTTCACTTTTGATCCAATCAGCTAGATCATGGACGGTGCTGAGCCTGATCGAGGGGGGGGGTTAACGTTAGACCTTGCCTTGCCAGGGTACCCAGATACTGAGATAGTCCCAGACAATCAAAATATGTGTCCGGTTTCTGGTCATCTGTTGGCTTAAAAATCGGTGCAGTGATGTGTTTTTTTTTGGGGGGGGGGGGGTAACGTTAGGCCTATTTTTTTTTTTTTTTTTTTTTTTTTTTTTGGCCAACAGGGAAATACGTGATACATGTATTGTAGGCCTAACGTTATAGGCTATATGCAGGGACTAATTTTCCCATATACCTGTACAAAATCCAACACCATGCACAAACACTACCACCCAACTGTTGGACTTAGCTGGAAGTGGGACACCCGGCCTCATGCAAAGTATCCCTGTCTGGGCTATACAGTACTGAGTCCATCAAAATCCAACACTATGCAGTAACAGTAACACTACCACCCAACTGTTGGACTTAGCTGGAATTGGGACACCCGGCCCCATGCAAAGTATCCCTGTCTGGGCTATACAGTACCGAGTCCATCAAATTCAAAATCCAACACCATGCAGTAACACTACCACCCATCTGTTGGACTTAGCTGGAATTGGGACACCCGGCCCCATGCAAAGTATCCCTGTCTGGGCTATACAGTACCGAGTCCATCAAAATACAACACCATGCAGTAACACTACCACCCAACTGTTGGACTTAGCTGGAATTGGGACACCCGGCCCCATGTAAAGTATCCCTGTCTGGGCTATACAGTGCCGAGTCCATCAAAATCAAAATAAACCCAGCTGTTGGAGTTTGAATGGTTTGGGGGTGGTTAAGGTTTTAATAATGCCAAACTTGATGCTTTCTCTTTATACAGGATCAAAGGCTCGTGAAGATTTGCTAAGAAACGATAAAATAAAGCTGCACATAATGTCAAACCCACCAGAATTCCCAACTGGTAAGTTCTTGTAATACATGTATGTGTACATTAGGCCAGTTAAGATTTCACTTTTTTTCTCTTCAATTTTTGTACCCTACTGCTTGGTTTTCCATGGTTTTGCACGTGAGAACTTCAAAAATCATCCGTTTTGGTCTCAGACAATGGAGTATGGTCCCTCGAGAGCCCTGAAGTCACGTGACTTCTTAATAATGGGGAAATTAGGTTATTTTTGCTAAAATAAGCTGTAAGTTGGTATAATGACCCTTGAAAGGCAAGTGATGGGTGATTTTATGCAAAGCATTACTGCTGAAGAAAATATAGGAAAAAAATATTTCTCTTTCTCTTTTTTTAAAATCTGGTCTGCAGTGAACCATTTGATTGGCCTATCAGATGACCACTTTAGTCATTTACTGATGTGGCTATTGTTCACAGTTGCTTTTATATATATAACAAAACAAAAAAAACATGGGTCAAAATTCTGTAGCTTGGGTACATAATTCATTGTAATTGCGGATTTCTTGAAGACGCACTTTGTTTTCATGCATTCGCCCCGCCTGTAAGCATTTCCGATCGCATTACCACAAACAGAGAAAGGACACTATAGGCTATGCTACAATGGAATAGGATGCACGGTATAAATTTTATGATAACGGGAATGCTCTCCTCTACGGTCTCCCGCAGAATCAAATATCTCATCTTCAGCACATACAAAACACAGCAGCTCGTGTTGTGACTTTGTCCAGAAAGTCATGCCATATCACGCCAATCTTGAAAAGAACTGCACTGGCTTCCTGTTTCACAGAGAATTGTTTTTAAACTTATGCTAATTGTTCACAAATCTTTTAATAACATTGCTCCAATTTATATTTCTGAACTGCTTAAAGTCTACACTCCATCACGCAATTTGTGCTCCAGCAACATGTCACTCCTAAAGGAACCAACTTCAAAATGGAACTGGGGTGATAGGTCTTTTTCTGTCGCGGCTCCAAGACTCTGGAATCATCTTCCAACTAAACTCAAATCTTGTCATAGTATAACTAGATTTAAGTCGATGCTTAAAACTCATCTTATGTCACAATTTGCGCTCCAGCAACATGTCACTCCTAAAGGAACCAACTTCAAAATGGAACTGGGGTGATAGGTCTTTTTCTGTCGCGGCTCCAAGACTCTGGAATCATCTTCCAACTAAACTCAAATCTTGTCATAGTATAACTAGATTTAAGTCGATGCTTAAAACTCATCTTATGTCACAATTCTTCAAAGATGATGTATATTTGTAATTGCATTGTAGGTACATGTATCTCAGTACATAATTTTTTCCCTATGCTATCATTGTATATTGTTTGTATTCATGTTTTTTCTTTGTTTCCGCGCCTTGAGCACCCACCAGGGTGGATATGTGCGCGCTACAAATCTTTATTATTATTATTATTATAACTGTTCGCATTGTTCAAATTAAGTAACAAGGCTTAAACACACTATGTTGCAAGAACATTCTTTATTTTGTTAATGTTTTAAAATAGTGAATATTGGACTATTTGCCATCGAGTGCGAGTCCGAGATGATTGTGGAGTGCCATTGTCGAGCGGTTTAGTGCATCGGATTTGTGTTCTGGTGGCTGAGTCGTCAGAATGTGGGTTCGAATCCCGACCGCGACCGTGGTGCTTGTGTCCTTGAGCAAGTTGCTTCTCTCCACCCAGGAGTAAATCGGTACCTGGTGAGGGCAGAGTTGGTTGTTGTGTTTGATTAGCCCTATATGCGCAGAAATGGCAGCAATTGATGAGCTGTATACTCCCCCGGGAGCTGAGATGGTTTCAGGAATGATTTATGCGCCTGATGAGCAGGGGGTAATAATGTACAGTGCTGTGATACCTTGTGTAAGAGCGATTTAAAGATGCCTCCATTATTATTATTATTGTGACGATATTGTCCCTTTAACCCTCCTATGCCCAGGCTGAAATTTGGCCCAGTAAGCACCGCACCCACAGACAGTCACTTGAGTATTTTTGGTTGCATTGCCAATTGGTAGGTCAAACTGTGTATGTACTGTCGAGTGGTTTTGGTTTGACCCCCTATCATAGCCACATGTCCTTGCATTTATTTGAGTGCACTGCACAAAGTCAATGGGTTGGGAGTGACATACACATTTTGAGTGTCTTTGACTGTTAAACCTATACAAGGGTTAATAGTTTTAGAGAGGTTTGTCATAAGGAAACAAAACATACCTTTAATTATCCCAACCCAAGGTAAAATATTGTAATAACTCATTGTTGTTTTTTTTGTTTTTTTTTCTTTGTTTCCGCGCCTTGAGCGCCCAGCAGGGTGGACATGTGCGCGCTACAAATATTTATTATTATTATTATTTTTATTATTTTGTCTGAACCTCATTTCAGTCTGGCTCAATGTATGTAACTTCACTGTACTTTATTTAACTTCCTCATCAGTGTTTCCAAGCGTCTTCAGATATGTTTTCAAGGTGCTGTGGCAATCCATGCAGATATCCTGGGTATTGCTTATTAAACTTCAATGGCCTTCACATATATTGGTTCAGGTAAGTGATCATATCAGCATTACATTAACTGTAATTTCACTGTAATCCCCTTTGTCTATCTACTAGACTATTTCGATTTTTATTAACCCTAATCCCCTAGGTATTCTGGCTAGGAAACCTTCCTGAATCATCCAGAATCCATCAGTGCACTTTTGGAAACACACCCTTATCTTCAAAATGCACCATGCATTTTCATTGATCTTTCATTACTTTCATTACTTACGGCCTGTACTTGCCAGGTAGTAATTTTGCCCCATTTGAAGAGGTGAAAGTACCAGTTTCCAACAATGCTGAATTTTTCCCAAAATGTGCCCCTTGGAGGATTTTGCAGGATTTGGGGTGGTTAGGGTAGCACAGTTCACCAATGACATCACCCTGCTTTTACCACACGAGCATTTCGGAGGTAAATCTATTTATTTATTTTTTAAGGAGGGGTTGGTGAACAACAAAATAAAAATATCTGGAATTAAGTGCTCCTGAAGAGATATCCTGACTGGAAACACCAAAATATTTAAAATGTTTCTGATATACTATCTGTAAATAGTGAGCCTAAATACAGACAATAATGTAGGCTGGTGAAATTCTTGCGTCGGGTGATAAACAACTGATTTAATTTTGCCCTACACCGACGTGTGTATAGCACTGCATACTCGGTGCTTCCCGAGTGTCTGTGGAAAAAATTCACAGGCGACTCGGGCGGGATTCAAACATACAACCTCCTGCTTACTAGTGCAGACGTCTTAACCTCTTGACCACCGAGCTTGCCCGATGTACAATAATAATGAGAGGAATATCCTCATAATGAGACAGTAACTGGAAACTCCCCAAAAACCACATCGTCTCAGGTCTGTTTAGGATTAGAATAATAATAATAATGTGGACTTATATAGCGCACGTATCCACCAAACTGGTGCTCAAGGCGCATTATATTATTACCCCTGATCATCAGGCGCATAAATCATTCCTGAAACCATCTCTGCTCCCTGGGGAGTATACAGCTCACTTGCTGCCATTACAGCGCATATAGGGCTAATCAAACACAACAACCAACTCTGCCCTCACAGGTACCCATTTACCCCTGGGTGGAGAGAAGCAATTATGGTAAAGTGTCTTGCTCAAGGACACAAGCACCACGGTCGCGGTTGGGATTCGAACCCACATTCTGACGACTCAGTGTAAAAGAGCGATGGTGCAATCCCATTCAGTGACACTCCATCTTTGTTGACTTGTATTTGTTTTTCAATATGCATTTGTCATACAAAATTGAAATACAGTAGATCCATATCTGACTATTACCAAAATTTGTCCATTTGACAATAAATATGTTGTGGGAATAGTAGGCCTTTGGTTTGAAGGTACCAATAATAACCGATGGGTCAGAATTGGGAGATGTGTCGAAGAGACAGGATATTTTTATATCCTTTAATAGCAATAGCTAAGCTTTCATGCCTTACTCGGCAATCATCAGTTGCAAGTAGTGGTTCCGAAGAGCCGGGTTGTCTCCTGTCTTGTAAGACATAGGAATGATGTTTTTATCAAACAGTTGGAATGTCTCCGTTTTATTTGAGTGAGAGAGTTCGTTGTTTTTATGTGATTTGTTCCTCTAATAAGGAAAGCAAAACATTGAGGCCTTTCTGAATGCCATTACAGCACATATAGGGCTAATCAAACACAACAACCAACTCTGCCCTCACAGGTACCCATTTACCCCTGGGTGGAGAGAAGTAATTATGGTAAAGTGTCTTGCTCAAGGACACAAGCACCACGGTCGCGGTTGGGATTCGAACCCACATTCTGACGACTCAGCCATCAGAACACAAATCCGATGCACTAAACCGCTCGACCATGGCTCTCCATGGTTGAACCCAGGTCCACAGAGGTCAAAGCAAGGAATATACATATACACCAATACCAATTATTTAGTTTAATATACTACTCAAAACAATTTAGGGAACACCGGATTTTTAACATCAAATAGGTTTGAAATGTTCCATGAACCGGGATTTTCATTTGCAACCCCCTCTCTCTTTCAGTAGTCATGTCATGAAATGTGTAATCACTACATGCATCCTTTATCATCTGTGTCATTGTGCAGTTGTTTCTCATCAATTCTGTGAAACATTGTGTTTATCTGAAATAAATGATCTTGCTTTAACTGAGATTATTCCGGTGTTCCCTAAAATTGTTTTGAGTAGTATAGTTAGTTTCGTACATGTACCTATTTTCTCTCTTCAACACAGAATCCTCCAGCCATCCCAACATTAGCAGTAGCTTGGCTGTGTAGTAGATTATATGGTTGTAAGTTCATGATCGACTGGCATAACTACGGCTACACTTTACTTGGTCTCACGCTGGGAAGGCAACACGTGCTGGTTAGATTCTCAAAGTGGTGAGTAGTAACCGCTGTTATTCAGTGTAGACCTTTATGCATCTATGACGTCGCAAACTCGAAGGGCGCCCTCATTCAGAGGTCACTCATTGGTTCATGTATGCATGGGCTGCACGTACGCGCAGTCTGCTCTTGTTGGATTTTGGACTTTCAGGGATGATATTGTGAGAAAATGAAAAGGTGGGAAAAATGTACAAATGGCATATATATATGTATACTTGCCTATAGTGGTTACCTCTATAACCTCTATAGCCATGTATAGCAAGGGAATTGAACTGTTTTTTAATAATAATAATAATAATAATGTGGACTTATATAGCACATGTATCCACCAAACTGGTGCTCAAAGCGCATTACATTATTACCCCTGCTCATCAGGCTCATAAATCATTCCTGAAACCATCTCAGCTCCCTGGGGAGTATACAGCTCAATTGCTGCCATTTCGGCGCATATGGGCTAATCAAACACAACAACCTCACCGGGTACCCATTTACCCCTGGGTGGAGAGAAGCAATTATGGTAAAGTGTCTTGCTCAAGGACACAAGCACCATGGTCGCGGTTGGGATTCGAACCCACATTCTGACAACTCAGCCATCCGACGCACTAAATCGCTCGACCATAGCACTCCACTTTTATCTTGATATTTACAATAAAATGATACACAAGGAAAGTTTCCAAGGTAGGATTTTCAAAATCAAAAGGTAGGATTTCCTACAAAAGTAGGAAGAATATCATGCCCGACTTTGTACGTTGTATTATACACGTATAGCCAAGACAGAGATACTTTGCATTTGCCACTGTACCAACAACTGGGTGAGATTTTAGTGGATTGAGGAAGAAATCTAGCAAAAACAACTAGGTGGTTAGGGTTAATGTCAAATGTCAAAATTGTGTAATTGGCCATAGCATGTATGCATCAAGTTGTCAAATCATAACACAGTGTACATATATCTAGAATGATTAACCCTCGTACTACAGCTGCACTTTAGTGGCAAGTAGCTATAGTGGTCAAAATCAGTCAACTGCCTGTTGACTGTTCACCCAAATGTGCACACGGGGGCATTTTTGACTGATTTTGACTGTCATTTTGACCACCCTCAACAATACCAGACAATGCTTTTACCAGTCCAAAACGGTCGACTTAAGTGCACTAGATATACCTTGGCAAGTATATCAACATTTTGACTGATTTTGACCCTTGCAGTCATAGCAGGGTTCATTTTATTTATTGTGAATTTCACTTATCGTAGTACATTTGTTTTGTGTTCAGGTTTGAAGGTATGTTCGGTCGCTGGGGCGATAGTCACCTCTGTGTTACTAACGCTATGAGAGAAGATTTGAACAGGAACTGGGGTATCAAGAGAGCCCTGACTGTGTATGACAGACCTCCAAAAGTCTTCAGTGAGACATCCTTAGAATCTCAACATGAGGTAAATCAAGTTTGGAATGATTAATTTGACTTACCCTAGGAGGTAGCGAGTTTGTGTAGGGGGAATACCATGGTTACTCAGGTTACATTTGTGAGGTACTGGGCCCACTCTTAATGCCATAATTCCCTTACTTAAATATATTTCACTCACAGAAGTTGCATTATACCCAAACCCTAACCTTCCAAATTTTGCCCAAGTGATGCTTCATCCTCTAATAACATTGCCGCTGAAGTTTCAATCGTGAAATTTCACAAATTTAGTGAAATACCCTAGATTAAATTTCTGACCTGTGATTTCAGCTTTTCAAAAGGTTAGCCGTCGATTATCCAGTCTTTGATTCACCTGAGCATCCGAAGAATGCCACTGCCTTCACGAAAACGACCTCGTCGGGAGAGATATCGAGGCAAAACAATCGTCCCGTCTTGATTGTCAGCAGCACAAGCTGGACACAAGATGAAGATTTCTCGATCCTTCTATCTGCATTAGAGAGTAAGTTTGTCAATGTAGGCTTGGCAATGATAATAAAAAATAAAACGAAAATATTTTTTAAAAAATATAATAATAAATGAAAACAATATTTTTTTTTTCAGCTGTGCTAATGTTGAAATAATAATTAGTGCTGTGTATCCATGGGTAATTTTGGAACCGGGACCCTGGCCACCATAATGGTCTTGTTGGGGGAAAAAACCCAGATTTCCACCGCGTGCCGTCGCGCTCAATAATGCCTCAAGTGGTGCATAGGTCTAACGCAACACAAGACAGTGACATTCATTCATTTTGTTCATTATCATTACGTTCATAAAAAATAATAACATTAACCCTAACCCCCTAGGCATTTCCACTAGCATGCTACCTCAACCTAACAAATTCCAACACAATGTAGTAACCCACCATAGCCTGTAGTACTCAACCCATCAAACACAAACAGTACACTTACAGGAACAGTACTCAACCCATCAAACTCAAACAGGCTCTATGCTGTTGGATTTTGATTGAGTGGGTACACATGGCCCAAAGTAAAGTTTGAACATTCAAGTCACACAGTACTCAACCCATCATAATCCAACAATTGTTTTCATGCTAAAAAAACTTAACTATACAAAAACTAAAACACCCTATGGAATAAATGGTAGGTTCTAGTTGTATGATGTTAGATACAATGCCAAGCATACCTAAGTACAATATTTGCCTTTATCAGTTGTTTATTACAGCAGGTTGTCCATAATTATAATAAATAACAATGTTGCATGCTAGTAGAACCACCTACCACACTCAATCAAAATCCAACAGCATTACTGTATGCTATCGGTACTCAACCAATCATAGTCCAACAGCAATAGCTAAGTTCACAGTACTCAACCAGTCCAAATCCAACAAAACCTTCTGTTGGATTCTGATGGGCTTGGGGTGGTTAGGGTTAAAAAAAATAAAAATTATTATAATTATTATTGCTATAAATTTTATGAAATAAAACAAAGTACCTCAAACCTTGTTATAAACATGGAAGACGGGCCTGGATCTTATCTGCGGCCATTGGCGTATTGCCCCTGTGGTTTGCTTTGAAATTTTGATGCAGCCAAGGCCAATGTGGCTGTGCCCTCTCAATCCTTAAGGTCAAGGCCTGGGAAGATTGATAAGTGTTCGTCAAAGACTAGCATTCGGATTCTGAAAATGTTTACATCAGATTTTACAAAGTGGGCTTCGGGTATCCGAACCGGTAAAAAAGGAATCGGATAATGAACTCAACGGTCAGGTACCTGCGAACCTTGGTACCTGGCACAAGCTTTATAATAACGAAATTTTATACTGCACCAAAGTCCACCAACAAAATGCCCATAGTCTATAATACAGAATGTGTATTTATAAAGTAATTTGTGTCGTTTCACATTTGTTTTTGTTTTTAACCTAGAATATGAAACGGCCTGCCAGAGCGGTAAGAACTTACCCAGAGTAGTGTGTGCTATCACCGGCAAAGGACCACAGAAAGAGCACTATCGGGCTTGCATCGCAAAGATGACATTCCAACATGTACAGTTCTGTACACCGTGGCTAACAGCCGAAGATTACCCATTGTTACTGGGTAAGTCAGGAAAGCTAAATCTCAGACTAGCTTATGGGTGCACCTCACTAAATAAACTCCCATAAATACAAAATATTCAAAAATCATTAAAAAAATACTTTAAATTTTTTAACATTTTTAAAACTAAAGAACAAAATATTGATTGATGTCTAACCTTTTATTTTATTCTCAATTCAACCCTTTAGTGGGAAGCTGCTATAGTGGTCAATATCAGTCAACTGACTGTTTTGACTGTTGACCCAAATTTGCACACAGGGGCATTTTTGACTGGTTTTTACTGTCATTTTGACCACCTTGAACAATACAAGACAATGCTATTACCAGTCAAAAACGGTCGACTCATTTTGACCTGTAAATGTACTTACTACACGTAAGGTTTGACAATGTTTGACTTTTAAGTGCACTGGATATACCTTGGCAAGTATATCAACATTTTGACTGATTTTGACCCTTGTAGTAGTAGGAGGGTTACTGTGAATAGTCCAGAGGCCCGCCGAGTTATTCTCATCCCAATGGAAACCACCCTCTACACTAATGAAAACCAGCCATTTTGGAAAAAGGCCTTACGCTTGAAATCAAATTAGGACAATGTGTATCCAAAATACTCAAAGTTGGAAGTCAAGGACCCCCAGGTTATGATATTGGACCATTTTTACACAATCCCTCAAATGTACGGTCCTCAAATCTTTGTTTTTCAGAAAAACTCGAGGGCATACAAATTATGATAAACAGCTCGGCGCATGAATTACTCAATATTTAGTGGGCTGCACCCATATGACCATTGTCTAAGTCTTGATACTGATATACAAATCAACACTAGACTATCTCCAAGAATTAATTCAGGGGTATCTCCAATCAGATCGTCCGAACTGTCTTGTGCATTTAAGAACATATATGTGATGTGATCTGGGAAAACCCTTCACATGGTGAAATTTGTCATTTTTGTGTTATATACATCAAATTAACGAGGACACTGTGCTGTTTTCAAAACTGTTTTATTCATGATTCTAGGTTGTCTGTAACTTGAGTTATGCTCTCAGGACGTTATAGCTGCCACTGTCCTTAAAAAACGATGGCGGAAACGAAAAACAAAGACGGCTTTTTAATTATCTGTCATCATAAAACTATGTTTTTACATATAAAACGATGGAATTTTTATTTAATATTTTCAAGAATGATGATTTAGATATTAACAATTAAAATGGTAGCAAAAACTCAAATTGTCCAAAAAAAATTAGGGGACTATTTTGCCATTATCTTCAAAACAAGTTCGCCGACATCCGATGGGTTTTCCCAGATCGCATCACATATCAGAAGTCTATTACCTACATGAAGTGTGCCAGCCTGCTGTAATCCATACCACAGCATTGTACTCCAAATGCGCGCACGCACAACGAGCTTGGTTACGGGTTTTGCTCCCCCTGCATGGCCTGCCATGGGGCATCATGGAATAGGCATTTCCACGTGAAGTTAGTTCCTAGAGAACGAGATGCAATCTTAAACTAGACGAACCATTGTGTGGGGCGAAACAATAGCCGCGTTCGATAAACGCTAAGGTGCACGCGTGAGATACAGTTTTCTCACACGCCGGGTAAGTCTCCCAGACTGCACTGCTTCTTTTTGAGACCTTGCGCATCAGTCTGTGGAACAATACGTCATGAATGACTGAAATCCATTGTTCTTGGACTAGCTTATGTACACGAGTGGCACACTTCATGGAGGTAACAGACTTCTGGTACTATGCCATGGACAAGGTTAGTACACGACTGGCACACTTCATGTAGTTAACAGACTTCTGGTACTATGCCATGGACAAGGTTAGTACACGACTGGCACACTTCATGTAGGTAACAGACTTCTGGTGCTATGCCATGGACTAGGTCAGTACACGAGTGGCACACTCCATGTAGGTGACAGACTTCTGGTACTACTGTGCCGTGGACTAGGATAGTACAGGAGTGGCACACTTCATGTAGGTGACGGACTTCTGGTACTGTGCCGTGGACTAGGATAGTACAGGAGTGGCACACTTCATGTAGGTAACAGACTTCTGGTACTGTGCCGTGGACTAGGATAGTACACGAGTGGCACACTTCATGTAGGTAACAGACTTCTGGTACTGTGCCGTGGACTAGGTCAGTACACGAGTGGCACACTTCATGTAGGTAACAGACTTCTGGTACTGTGCCGTGGACTAGGTCAGTACACGAGTGGCACACTTCATGTAGGTAACAGACTTCTGATACTATGCAGTGGACTAGGTCAGTAGACGACTGGCACACTTCATGTAGGTAACAGACTTCTGGTACTATGCCGTGGACTAGGTCAGTAGACGACTGGCACGCTTCATGTAGGTAACAGACTTCTGGTACCGTGCCGTGGACTAGGTTAGTACACGAGTGGCACACTTCATGTAGGTAACAGACTTCTGGTACTGTGCAGTGGACTAGGTCAGTACACGAGTGGCACACTTCATGTAGGTAACAGACTTCTGGTACTGTGCCGTGGACTAGGTTAGTACACGAGTGGCACACTTCATGTAGGTAAGAGACTTCTGGTACTGTGCCGTGGACTAGGTCAGTACACGAGTGGCACACTTCATGTAGGTCACAGACTTCCGATATTATCTGACTATTTTGTTGTGATTCTACAGGATCAGCAGATTTAGGGGTATGTCTTCACACATCATCTAGTGGCTTAGATCTCCCAATGAAGGTTGTGGACATGTTCGGCTCTGGACTTCCTGTATGTGCAATCAACTTTAACTGGTAAGTACATCAAGCAATTTGATTTCAAATGACTGCAAGGGTCAAAACATTGTAATGTTGAGCGTTGTCAAAATGACAGCCAAAACCAGTCATCAATGCCCCCTTTGTGCAGAGTTGGTCCAACAATCAAAAACGGTCAGTTGACCGATTTGGACCACTATAGCTAATTGCCACAAAAGTTCTTAAACAAGATTCATAAATGCCCAAGACAGTGCAGACAATCTGATCGGACAAAGCGTAATCACGTGGGGGTGTATTAACGGATGGTAAAGACATGGCTTATCAAAATCAGAGCAGCGCGTATGTGCCAGCTGATCATCAGGAATGATTTTCAGGGGTGTGATTTGTCCGGATTTTTACAAAATCGCAATGTTGAGATCCTCGGGATTTTAAAGATTTATAATCAAAAATATTTTGCCCATTCTTGTTTCCATCTGGAAATATTGGACCATCGGTAGAAACCGATTGCAAAACAAAGTTTTTCAACTGTCCGGAAATTGGGCAGAAATCGGTAGAAACCAATGCCTAATTTCCATAAAAATTTAAAAAGTCATTTTAATAATAATTATTATTGAACACTTAAATTTATAATCTAATGTAGTGTGAAAAACATCGCTCACTACATATTTTCCGTGTTGGCTTCGCACTTTGTGCTCACAATGTGAGTTTGATTTTTTTTTTTTTGATCAGTTGCATGCCTGTTTAAGCAAAGCAAACGCTCAGAACTATAGATTTCACAACAGTGGCCCCAATACCCCTCGCAAAATTTACGTGGATTTTTCAAAACTGCCCAATCACACATCTTGGTCCAGCCCAATTGACAAGGATAATAATAATTTGGCACCTTGTTTACACTGGCCAGCCGGACTAGTACCAGTGAGACTGTAAGCTTTGTTAACCCTAACTCCCTAGGCCCATTTGCTTACACGTAACCTGAATCCTCCAAAATCCTTCAGTAGTAAAGCAAGCACATGACATGTATGCACACATGTGTTTCTAATCTGTGATACATGTACATGGCCAGGGACCCTCCCTGCATGCATGGAGCAATAAACAGTGTCCACTGACCCAAGCACTGACCTTGCAATCACTACAACAAACATGGATGTACATGTACCATGGAAAGGCAAGTATGCCCAATAACCTCAATCCTCCAAAATCCTTCACTTTAGCAAAGAGCATGTAACATGTAACCTCAATCCTTCAAAATCCTTCACTTTAGCAAAGAGGATTTGGGAGGATTTGGGAAGGTTAGGGTTAATGTTAATAAGTGGTTTGTGTACTTTGCTTTTATTAACAGCCTCAGTGAATTAGTGAAACATGGAGAGAATGGATTGGTCTTCAGCGATGCTGATGAGTTGGCCAAACAGCTGCAGGTAAGAACTTTATTTGACAAGCAGTTTTAGGCCAAGAAGAAATTGGTTTCTGGTCATAGGTCGGTTTCAAAGTCAGTGTGGTGAAGCACCTCACAAATCGGGCAAACGTTCATACCCCTATGTGAAAAACTCATTTAAAACACAGCACGGCAGAATTCCAATCGATCCTGCAAAATTTGGGCAAAATTCGACATCATTTCATAGCCAAAACAAAAACAAAAACAAAAGAAAATTAAAAATGCTGACGTGCGGTTCTGAGGCGACGGGTCTGGAGACCAGAAACCAGACTTTTTTTGCCGGGTCTTAATGACTCAACATACAAAACAATACCAACCACATTGGATATGCCCTACCAATGAACATTCCTCAAAGCCTGTGGTTAGACTCATCCATTGAATATCTCATCACACAGTATTAACAATAAACATTATGACAAGTTTATTTGAATAGATACGTATGGGTTATAGCCAGTGTGTGATCACTTAGTCCATGGATTTGCACTAGGGCTGTGCATTTTCGGTTAATTCGGGAACCTGATAACCATAAACAATTTGGTTAAAACACAAATACTCCTGAATGTATAAAATGACCAATACAACCACAAGTTTCAAACAAAAGCCGGCAAATGTTACTTCTAAAGGCTTTATCCGAGTTTTCTTCATTATTGTTAATAGGAAAAATATCACAAACTTCCATTATTTTGTGTAGCTTAAAATGTTCAGTCGGAATTTTAAAAAGTCTGACATAAGGAATAAATAAACGGATGTAGCTATTTCCATTAATTTACTTAAAATTCAATGACATTATGAAAGCGAGGTTGCCCCTGCAAACAGACAGAATTAGGCAGGTTACTATAATGAGTATGTACAGCTATACAACCTCTTGTATTCAGGGAATAAGACATAAGATGGCTAACTCATGAATAAGGTCATGTAGCTATTTCCATTAATTTACTTAAAATTCAATGACATTTTGAAAGCGAGGTTGCCCCTGCAAACAGACACCATTAGGCAGGTTACTATAATGAGAACGTACAGGTACACAACCTCTTGTATTCAGGGAACAAGACATAAGATGGCTAACTCATGAACAAGGTCATGTAGCTATTTCCATTAATTTACTTAAAATTCAATGACATTTTGAAAGCGAGGTTGCCCCTGCAAACAGACACAATTAGGCAGGTTACTATAATGAGCATGTACAGGTACACAACCTCTTGTATTCAGGGAACAAGACATAAGATGGCTAACTCATGAACAAGGTCATGTAGCTATTTCCATTAATTTACTTAAAATTCAATGACATTTTCAAAGCGAGGTTGCCCCTGCAAACAGACACAATTAGGCAGGTTACTATAATGAGCATGTACAGGTACACAACCTCTTGTATTCAGGGAACAAGACATAAGATGGCTAACTCCTGAACAAGGTCATGTAGCTATATATTTCCATTAATTTACTTCAAATTCAATGACATTTGAAAGCGAGGTTGCCCTGCAAACAGACACAATTAGGCAGGTTACTATAATGAGCATGTACAGGTACACAACCTCTTGTATTCAGGGAACAAGACATAAGATGGCTAACTCCTGAACAAGGTCATGTAGCTATATATTTCCATTAATTTACTTCAAATTCAATGACATTTGAAAGCGAGGTTGCCCCTGCAAACAGACACAATTAGGCAGGTTACTATAATGAGCATGTACAGGTACACAACCTCTTGTATTCAGGGAACAAGACATAAGATGGCTAACTCCTGAACAAGGTCATGTAGCTATATATTTCCATTAATTTACTTCAAATTCAATGACATTTGAAAGCGAGGTTGCCCCTGCAAACAGACACAATTAGGCAGGTTACTATAATGAGCATGTACAGGTACACAACCTCTTGTATTCAGGGAACAAGACATAAGATGGCTAACTCCTGAACAAGGTCATGTAGCTATTTCCATTAATTTACTTCAAATTCAATGACATTTGAAAGCGAGGTTGCCCCTGCAAACAGACACAATTAGGCAGGTTACTATAATGAGCATGTACAGGTACACAACCTCTTGTATTCAGGGAACAAGACATAAGATGGCTAACTCATGAACAAGGTCATGTAGCTATTTCCATTAATTTACTTAAAATTCAATGACATTTTGAAAGCGAGGTTGCCCCTGCAAACAGACACAATTAGGCAGGTTACTATAATGAGCATGTACAGGTACACAACCTCTTGTATTCAGGGAACAAGACATAAGATGGCTAACTCCTGAACAAGGTCATGTAGCTATATATTTCCATTAATTTACTTCAAATTCAATGACATTTGAAAGCGAGGTTGCCCTGCAAACAGACACAATTAGGCAGGTTACTATAATGAGCATGTACAGGTACACAACCTCTTGTATTCAGGGAACAAGACATAAGATGGCTAACTCCTGAACAAGGTCATGTAGCTATATATTTCCATTAATTTACTTCAAATTCAATGACATTTGAAAGCGAGGTTGCCCTGCAAACAGACACAATTAGGCAGGTTACTATAATGAGCATGTACAGGTACACAACCTCTTGTATTCAGGGAACAAGACATAAGATGGCTAACTCCTGAACAAGGTCATGTAGCTATATATTTCCATTAATTTACTTCAAATTCAATGACATTTGAAAGCGGCGTTGCCCTGCAAACAGACACAATTAGGCAGGTTACTATAATGAGCATGTACAGGTACACAACCTCTTGTATTCAGGGAACAAGACATAAGATGGCTAACTCCTGAACAAGGTCATGTAGCTATATATTTCCATTAATTTACTTCAAATTCAATGACATTTGAAAGCGAGGTTGCCCCTGCAAACAGACACAATTAGGCAGGTTACTATAATGAGCATGTACAGGTACACAACCTCTTGTATTCAGGGAACAAGACATAAGATGGCTAACTCATGAACAAGGTCATGTAGCTATTTCCATTAATTTACTTAAAATTCAATGACATTTTCAAAGCGAGGTTGCCCCTGCAAACAGACACAATTAGGCAGGTTACTATAATGAGCATGTACAGGTACACAACCTCTTGTATTCAGGGAATAAGACATAAGATGAACAAGTATGCCTTAAGAGGTTACAAATCCACAAGAGTTGTAACCTCTTGTTCTTTTCAGAACTTAATGACTACTCAATTGAGACTTTCGCCGCAAACGGTCTTCACTTGTCCTTTTCACCATGCAAAGCTAGCAATGTTTTAAGTATGCCTTGCTATACACTTTGTATGTTTCATTTTTGTCTTGACAGGAGCTGCTACAAGGATTTCCCGGTGAACAAAAGAGGTTGGAAGGTTTCCGGGCAAACCTGAAATCATTCCAGGCGGAAAGATGGGAGGAAAACTGGATCGATGTCGTACGTCCAACATTGTACATATAGTCAAAGATAAATAAAACGCTGGTTTACAATCGGAATTTAAAAAGGAAGTTGTTTTTGTGATGCTGCATCTATAATTAAAGCTAGGCATCCCCTGCCATCAATTAGTACCAAGGCTGTGTGTTTTCGGTTATTTCAGGAACTGGATACCCGAAATTAGAAATCTTCGGATACCTGGGTACCCGTAAACACACATAAATACACCCAATTGTATAAAATAACCCATATGAACACAGGTTTCTCTTGTTTTTATTTGAGTCATAATAAATGTGGACTTACTGTAATAATATTCCGCCTCTATATTAAAAATGACTCATAGAATCCCACGCACATAAAAAAAAAATCATATATCCCACACGAGCACTACTCCAATAACTACAGCAGTCAATTCAAAACAAACTATACATAACAGCAAAAGAAACGTCACCCCTAAAAATATTTATTATTTTCATTTTATAATTAATATAATTTGTTTAATGAAGAATATTATGAGTATGGAGTGTAACACGAACACAATGTGGCAAAGTTGGTTGACCTGGCAGCCAACCATCCCACAACATTGTATATTTATTATGTTTAATAATATAATTACTTAACAAAATTTAGGGGGTGACGTTTCTTTTGCTGTTATGTATAGATACATTAAACAAAAGCCGGAAAGTCTGTTAAAGGCCATCAACAAATTTTTACTTCTAAAGCATTTATCCGAGTTTTCTCGAGACATTTGTGTGGTGTAAATGTTCAGTCGGAATTTTAAAAAGTCAGGTTTTTTTTACGGGTAATTGGAACCAGGTAATGACAGTTTCGGTCGGGTATCTGGATACCTGGGCACAGCATACGAATCACAGTACCGTAATCTTTCTCGGGACCAAGTGCATTTTGAAGCAGAGTTTTTTTTTTTGGCCTTACTGAAAGATTTATCCTGTACTTTTGAAAAACAGGCGTAGGAAATATGTAGTTATCACAAACTTAACTGGTTATATTTCCTTAACCCTTACAACCCAAAATCCTCCAAGGGGCACTTTTTTGGGAAAATTTGGAACCGATACTTTCACCTCTTCAAATGGGGCAAAATTACTACCTGGCAAGAAGTACAGGCCATAAGTGCTGAATATGAAAGATCAACGAAAATGCATGGTGCATTTTGAAGATAAGGGCATGTTTCCAAAAGTGCACTGATGGATTTTGAAGGATTCAGGAAGGTTCCGAGCCAGAATACCTTGGGGGTTAGGGTGATGTATGATAATGTAATTTGCAAATTAAAGCCATTGTACAACAGATTTTATTAAAATGTGAAATTCTGTTTTTTAATAGCATCAAAGTGTGTTCTTTTGAAGAACTGAATTGTTGCTGACCTATTTTTCAACTTTTTTGGGATCAAGCTTACCTTTCAAGTGTTGCAGGCTTAATTGTAATAAACATCCCCTTCCAATATTTTGGCCATGCCTTGTACGATATGAGCTTGTCGTTAGATCACTGTTGATCGAGAGGCCAGCAATAGTGCGTGCATTTGGCGTATTTTGCAGTTCATGTGCATACGCGCCGAATATATCTCAAGCAATCATTGCCTGGCAGAAGTACGCGAGCTATCATCAAGACACCGGGTGCAAAGTCACCGCTAGAGGGATACGATGTGAACAGAGCGATTCAAGTTGACCTGCAAAGGAACAGTGCATTAACCCTCCTACTACTACAAGGGTCAAAATCAGTCCAAATGTTGATATATCTAGTGCACTTAAACGTCAAACACTGTCAAACCTTACGTGTAGTAAGTACATTTACAGGTTCAAATGAGTCGACTGTTTTTGACCGATAAAAGCATCGTCTTGTATTGTTGAGGGTGGTCAAAACCAGTCAACAATGCCCCCTGTGTGCACATTTGGGTCAACGGTCAAAACAGGCAGTTGACCGATTCTGACCTCTATAGCAACTTCCCACTAAAGTCCAGCTAGAGAAGGAGGGTTAAAACAGTTAAGATTTGCTCTACTTGTTAACATACAAGTACAGCATTTGTCATTTAGTGATGTAATTTGAAACTATACTGAGACGCAATAGAAACTTACCACTTTTTCGACCTTAAATTATCAGTAATCACAATGCACAAATGTAATATGTGCACTCGCGGTGAAGTGGATACAGATGGGATCGAGTACAGTGGACAAAACGTGGACATTTCCTCAATAAAATGCCAACATTTCTAATCCAAATTGTTGTGTTGTCTTATTTTGAACCATTACAATTTTATGCTATTCCAAAACAAGTGGTAAGTTTCTATTGCGTCTCAGTATATTATTTTATCGTAGATTTTAATTGGAAGTCAAAATAAGACACTGTTTATATAATTAAAGTAATTTGACTAATAAGAGGAAGTACTGTATGAAGTAAAATATTTGGTAGCCAACGAAGCATAAATGAGTTTCTTAAAATAATATTTATCTTTTTTTAAATGTGCATTGCTTTTTTGCAACAAAGCGCCATCATGAGAGAGGTTGCGATTTGCAATTTATAAGCGTACATTGTGACATGTACAGTATGTGATTTTTGTGGGTGAAGCTACGTGTTCACACATATATATATATATGCAGGGGTTGATTTTACGGTTGTGATTTCGTTCACATGTGCGTGGGTACGATGAGATTCACCGCATGCTTGTAAACGCGGGGCATGTGCCTTAAATTTGTGAGAATCGAAGACGTTTCCATTTCTGTGGTCCAATGGGCTGCTACAATTTGTACAACAACATGTTTAGTGGCATTTACACGTTTCTGGAACGTATAGCTCATCGGAAAATTTGAAATTGGAAAAATTAATATAACTGTTAGGATTCCTCTTTTAACCCTAACCTTCCCAAATCCTCTTTGCTAAAGTGAAGGATTTTGGAGGATTGAGGTTACATGCTGGGAGGGTCCCTGGCCATGTACCACATGTGTGCATACATGTCATGTGCTTGCTTTACTATTGAAGGATTTTGGAGGATTCAGGTTATGTGTAAGCAAATGGGCCTAGGGAGTTAGGGTTTTAATAGAACAAATATTGAGTGGCATGTGGCTTAAATTTGTGAGAATCAAAGACGTTTCCATTTCTACGCAACTTAGGCTCTACATGTACGCATTACGAATCGCAACCTCACCATTGTCAGCGCCCAGCAGGGTAGATATGTGCGCGCTCTTAATCTATATTATTATTATTATTATTATATGTATGTACAATGACTCCAGGTACTGTATGATGAGCTAGCTTGCACATGGAATTAATTAACAATGTCCGATGTCTAAACAGCTTTGAAAAGTACCATTGGATTATAGTTGTGTACGAGTGCTAAAATTGTGTCTACTACACGTTTGGGTTACATAACCCTATGTGGACTTACACACATCCACACATTTATGGTGTAAACCGAGGACCTATTGTCTATTTTGTTACAAGTCCTCGTTTGAATGTGTGTACGTGTACATGTACGCAAAATGTCAATTTTCTCAAAAAGGAAGCATGTCGTTATCTGTCGCAAAATGGAGTAGATTATTCAAGGGAAAGACTGAGAAAAAAAGATTCTTCAGTGCAAATGGCAATGTTTGAAGAATGTGTTTTTTAACTACACGAGGACAAACGGATGTCCACTGTAGAGTGTTAAAAATGTGTCGTCTGCATCCGAGTACAGGGTTAGTAAAAGTGTTTTTTGTGAATGCATCCATACTTTAAAAGAATTTACCCTCCTACTAGAGCTGCATTTTTGACTGGTTTTGACTGTCATTTTGAACAATACAAGACAATGCTTTTACCAGTCAAAACCTGTAAAAATGTGCACTAGATATACCTTGCCAATTATACCAATATTTTGATCCTTGTAGTCACAGAAGGGCTAAGGGATGTTTTTCATTGTGTCATCAACGAAAAATAAATTATAATGTTTGTAAATTTTGTTCCCTGGAGGACAATTCATTTGTGAAATAATTTATTCTTCAATCTAGTGCTGGGGCGTGTTTTGGCGAACACGAACAGAAACCCGTTTCTGACGTCAAATTTTTGACTAGAAACAAGACGGCATAGCTACGCGAAAACGAGAACGTAACCAGAAAATTGTTTTCAGTTTGTGACGTGTTCAATCCTCAATGTTTCTCAAAATCTACGGTATTATTATACATTTCTGGGAATGAAACCGAGGATTCCTCAAAAGCACACTTAAGCACTGTAGCTCAGAAAGCCTGAGGAAACCTGTAAACAAGAGCGCTTGCTATGTGAACCAGAAACACCGGGGTTAAACCCCTACTCTTCCACGTTCTTTTACGTGCATTACTTAACCTAGTACACAGGACCTACGGCTCAACGTCCCATCCGAAGGACGAAGCAATTTTTGCAAAATGGAACTTACTCGTGAGTGCTATTAATAAACTTGTATACGAACAATGATTCCATCATCTTTTAACAAATATTTAACAAAACTTCCATTACTTTTTACAATCCGCCATCTTGAAACCAAGCGTAACCGATCACAAACTTCAGTTGACATTTGGTCAGCACAACCGAACTTGCGAAAATGCTTAACCAGTGACTGAAGCCCAAACATGTTCCTGGTCAGGGTCGCGAAAACGTGCCTCTGGGATGGTAAACTGGTTAACCAAACTGAAACTGCACTAACCATTTAATCGAAACCAATATTTAACAAAAAATAATAAATTTTTGAATAATTTTGCCACCCATTTTATTCTAGACTTTACTTTTTTTTTGCCGCATTGGTTATTGAACAATCATTGCAGGAAATTCATTAATGCAATTTTATTGAAAATTTGTGTGTCCATCGGGTGCCGACTTTCCGTTAACCGGTTAAACGACCGAGACAGTTTTGGTTAACCAGTTTGCGAACTAACCGTTAACTCCCACTAGAGCTCAAGTGTTTGTTGGAACAAACACATGGTGTTCGTGTCAACTTCTGGTTCAATCAAATTATCATCGATGATGTCACAGTCATATTCTGCAAAGGTGTATCATCTTTTATTATAACAATATCAATTTCATATTCAAAAGACCAATCGGTTGACCGACTGTGAAAGGTTCGGTTAAGCGAACTAACCGTTAACCGTTAACTCCTCGTGCTACTTCAATCATAATACCTTAGATAAATATATCAACTTTCAAGGGATGCTTGATATCGATGTAATCCCAAACCTGAGGTTTGTTATTTATAATAGGAAAGAATGTCGAATGTCGAATGTCGAACTCAACTGCCACTTGTGCACAATGTCTAAGCATGTGTTTTTAGCAGACGACAAAATGGCCAACATGTCACTGGATGTGCATACATTCATTGCTTAAAATATCTTTTCCAAACCTCACTTGAGTAGACTTTTCTCTCCTTAACCAGTTCGCGTCGGGGGCCGTGTATACACACAATTTTTTTTTGGACAGCGGATCGGAGAGCCTCTAAACACGCCACAGGATTCTCGGGAATATTTGTATAGATTCCCGGTCGACGTGGCAACGAGCCATAAGCATGCGGTCTCCCTGGTCACGCTCTTGTGAGCACTATTGGTCGTGTTTGTGCGGTAAAAATAAACCCGCCACAGGGTTCGGAAAAACTTTTTTATTCCCGGTGCGAACTGGTTAAGTGTGTCCTCTATCATCTTTTAAAGGAAAATCTGTGATATTTGTCATATTTGGATAAAGTAGCGGTTGTATACTCCATTCGGAAAGAATGTCGAACCCAACCACCACTTGTGCACATGTTTAAGCACTCAAAATCTCCCAAAATATCGTTTCCAATCCTCACTCGACTACAATTTCCTCTCCTTAAGTGTGTCCATCATCTTTTAAAGGCAAATCAGTGATATTTGTCGTTTTCTACATTCTTCCCTTATGATATTCTGCCATATTTTGGCATCAGTTTATAATTCTTCATGAGTCTCCATGTAGGTTTTTTTTTTTTTTTAAATCCTCAAATCCATTGTGAACATTTGGGGAATGGAATAATAATAATGTGGACTTGGTAGTGCATGTATCCCCCAAACTGGTGCTCATAATTCATTCCTGAAACCATCTTAGCTCCCTGGGGAGTATACAGCTCACTTGCTGCCATTACAGCGCATATAGGGCTAATCAAACACAACAACCAATT
The DNA here is from genome assembly GCA_029582265.1 of Zoroaster sp. YZ-2022. NCBI lineage: Eukaryota > Metazoa > Echinodermata > Asteroidea > Forcipulatida > Zoroasteridae > Zoroaster > Zoroaster sp. YZ-2022. The sequence continues at coordinate 7,022,195 of CM055819.1, forward strand.
CTGCCCTCACGGGTACCCATTTACCCCTGGGTGGAGAGAAGTAATTATGGTAAAAGTGTCTTGCTCAAGGACACAAGCGTCGCGGTTGGGATTCGAACCCACATTCTGACGACTCAGCCATCAGAACACAAATCCAGAGCAATGTGACAACGGCGTGAGGTCTAAGTCATGCTCATGCTGTGATTCAACTTCCCCCATGTTTTGATGGCAAGCCATTTTTTTTTTTTTTTTTTTTTTTTACAGCCATGGGTGGAGGGGGGACACGACATAGGAGGCGCCCCACAAACTTGTTGGTATTTCTGAACTTATTTGTCTGTGTATTTTGGCGTATAAAAAAAAAAAATTTTAAGAGAAAAATGGTACATTAAGTGTTGTTTAGGGGTAGGGTTGGAAATAACCTCCATCTGGGCATCTCCAGAGATCATCCATTTTGGGGGAAAACAAAGTCATTTTTTCTGTTCATATGAACGGTAAATTTACTACGCCACCATTTACAGCATCCAAGATAAATTACAGTTTTAATGCTACATGTGTAGTTAAGAAAGAAACTCACATTATGCAGACTTTTCAACAAATAATTACGGGGCAAATTGTGCGCAAAGATAAATGTTTCATATTATAAAATATATAATTCATTATGATAAAAACTAAATTTATTCTAAGGCTAAATTAGCAATTCCATAAGTCAACTCGACGTTTCGATCAGTATGCTCTGATCGTCCTCAGTTTCTCCCGAGGACGATCAGAGCATACTGATCGAAACGTCGAGTTGTACCTCCAGTTCTTTTCAGAACTAATTACTACTCAATTGAGCATTTCACATGGTGTCACCGCAATTAGTCTGACTCAATTGTTATATAACCCAACGCAAAAATTTCATCAACATTTACATGTCGCTGAACCCGCCGCTATATAAGATTCCAGCCGGCCAATTGACATCGGGCAAGCTCGGTGGTCGAGGGATCAAATCCCGCCCGAGTCGTCCGTTAAGTTTTTCATAGACACTCGGAACACACGTCGGTGTAGGGCAAAGTTAAATCAATTGTTGAACTTGAAGCCCAAATACAAAATTGTTTTTTTTTAAACTTTAGTATAAAAAATTGCAACCAGAAATCCAAACTGTATTTTGATTTATATTAAAATGTACATGAACAATTTCTTAATATATCGATATAAAAAGTAAATAGAAAAATATAATAGATCTTTACCTAAAACTTCGCCGAAAGGAAGACACACGTACATCATTTATAGTAATTATCTTATTACTTAATTACTTAATTATTATCCCAAGTGTTTTCTGTAAAAGATATTGATTTTTCACACTAACTAGTTTAAGATGAACACAGTGAATGAAAAATTACTGGCTCATTTATGCAGCAGCAACGGTAACATTACCTTATCATGTGGGGTATTATTTTCAGTCACTGAGTTAATCTAAAACTAGCACTCCGATTCCATGCCCTGTTGATCGTGATGATATTGTACCTTTAAATGTTATTGTGACACTGATTTCTTTATGTGATCAGGCAAAACAGTGCCCTCACGGATTCGCATAAACACTTTTACAAATCTGAAAGTCCACTCTATTTATTTCTGATATTTTTTTATCAGGGTAACCCGTTCCCATATAATGTGGTCTCCCACAGTGCCCTGAGAATAAAAATTCAAAAGATAAAAATATAGAATATATGAAGAGTTTCATAGCAAAACGCTATATATCCATTTGGCTGAGGGGAGATACTGCAGATTGCAGAGAAGCTGGCGTGGCGTTTATCGCGGTTTGGAATAAAACGTGTATAATGATTGAGTTTATATAGTGGTTATATCACGTTTTGCTAAAAACTGAGTTGGAACTTGTGTTTGCCTACCTGTGAACGATGTCTGAGTGGTGTTGGTGCAAAAGTTTTAAATATGGCATTTATCGCGTTTTGCTATGAAACTCTTCAAATAGACAAATACATCCAAAATAAAAGCCAATAATAGTAATAATGTGGACTTATATAGCACACGTATCCACCAAACTGGTGCTCAAGGCGCATTACATTATTACCCCTGCTCATCAGGCTCATAAATCATTCCTGAAACCATCTCAGCTCCCTGGGGAGTATACAGCTCAATTGCTGCCATTACAGTGCATATAGGGCTAGTCAAACACAACAACCAACTCTGCCCTCACAGGTACCCATTTACCCCTGGGTGGAGAGAAGCAATTATGGTAGAGTGTCTTGCTCAAGGACACAAGCACCATGGTGGCGGTTGGGATTCGAACCCACATTCTGACGACTCAGCCATCAGAACACAAATCCAATGCACCAAACCGCTCGACCATGGCACTCCAGATAACCAAATGCTGTGTAAGTGTCAGCCTATTTTATTGTGTCGTTAATGTTAAAATAGTAAAATAGAGTCCCTGGAGAAAAATATATATATATACACATGTTATATACAAACGATGTGACAATGTGGAATCACACCTTAACCTCCCCCCAAAAAAATTTCTGCCCGGTGGTATGCACCCACATCCTGTTTTGGTCAAGGCGTGAACGTCACAGGTCACATCGTCTGATCTCTATACTAACTGGATAGGAGATCGCGATTGGCTGAAGCTCGTTGTTCGCCATCTTTGTTCCCCCAAGAAAGAAGGCGCATGCATGACGGCTGGACAGGTTTACTGCTACCCGACTGACGACAATGCCGAGTGTTGCTGAACCGGTTGTTGTTATTGTCTGTATGCTAATGTGACATTTGACTCTTGACCTTTTGGGGGAACCAACATGGCGGCCGGTTACTTCAACTTTTTATCGGCCAATCAGCGCCCATCTCCTATCCAGTTAGTATAGAGATCAGTGATAGACGATGCATTGATCTCTAAGCCAAAACATCATTGTTTCTGCCTGGTGGTATACGCACGCATCCCGTTTTGGTGTAGGCGTGACGTCACAGGTCACATCATCTATAGATGATGCCTTGATCTCTATTATAGTGATCAATGGAGATCAATGAGACCATGTGACCTCTGATGCCACGTCTAATCCAAAACAGGACAAGCACGCATACCGCAGGGCAGAAAACGTGACCGCGCCACAATTTTGTAAACAAAGGTCACATCGTCCGTAGGCAAATAGTTTTGATTAATTTTCCTAAATTTTCCTAAATTAACACCTCAGACAGAAATATTACACTCAAGTTAAATGCATCTGCCTATAATATTGAGGTGTCCTTAATAAATTTGGGTTTCTAGCGAAATGTTTGATTATTGAAGAAATATAATTCAATGTTTCATTTTCTTTTTCTATATGCTTTGTGGGGAGATTTCCCCACAGTCGATTTTTCGACCCGCAAGTATCCCCAAGCAGTCCAAATAATGGCGGATAAATTTGCGGGGAAAGAATTGAAACCAGACCAGCTAATTTGTGTCGGGGGAAAAAAGTCTATCTTGGGAAAATAATCCACCCGCAACGTTTCCGCAATGATATACCCTTTGCGGAAAAACTTTCCCACAACTTATCCCAGAATAGTTTTGAGAAGGCGCCTAATCATCTACACACCAACAGCTTTAAGATTGACTTTTTTTCAAAGCTATTTGTATCTTACAAATAGAGAATTAGTTGTTGCAATCTGCTTACCAACCTAAAGGACTTGTATTATACATGCAAAATAGTAGTTTTTCGCTTTATGTTTCGAACTTAGCAGGTTCTTTCTCAAAGGCAAAAATCAAAACTGGTCATGCGTTAACACAGCAATAATTTGACCGGCTTTGAACTTATGAAGCTGCTTAAAGATAAATGCTTTCACTCAAATATTATTATCAATGCTTGAACGCTCTTTCAACAAGTGAAAAAAGCAGCATAATTCAATTGACATTACATCCATTTGTATCTTACCAGAAGTCTGTTACCTACATGAAGTGTGCCAGTCGTGTACTAACCTAGTCCACGGCACAGCACCAGAAGTCTGTTACCTACATGAAGTGTGCCAGTCGTGTACTATCCTAGTCCACGGCATAGCACTCCAAGAACAATGGATATGGGCCATTCATGACGTATTGTTCCACAGACTGATACGCAAAGTTCTCAAAAAGAAGCAGTGCAGTCTGGGAGACTTACCGGCATGTGAGAGAACTGTATCTTGCGCGTACACCTCAGCGTTTATCGAACGCGTCCACAGATTGTTCGCCCAACAGATGGTTCGCTCGCGTCTAGTTTAAGATTGTGTCTAGTTCTCTAGGAACTAGCTTCACGTATGATAATGCCCATGACGCCCCACAGCAGGCCATGCAGGGGGAGCAAAACTCGTAACCATAATAATAATAAGCGCACAAATCCACTCAAAAGTGCTCATGGCGCTGATACCAAGCTCGTTGTGCGTGCGCGCGTTTGGAGTACAATGCCGTGGTATGGATTACAGGAGGCTGGCACACTTCATGTAGGTAAACAGACTTCTGATCTTGCTGATTTGCAGGCTACTATTTGGTTCTTGTTTGCTGGGGTCTTTCACTATGTAAATCATTCTCATTAGATGAGGTTGTTCACAGATCTGGAACGTCGTCGTCGTTGGTGAGGATGGGGATGAGTCTCTGTGGTAGTAGTAACTGCAGCATCTTTGTTATCATCATCATCATCATCATCATCAAGGCTACTCAAGTGTTCTATATAAGAAGGGAAAACCCTTGTAACTTCCAGTTCTTTTCAGAACTAATTACTACTCAACTACTTTTTTCCCCAAAATTGCCCACTGCCCCTCTCTTGACAAATTTCTGGCTGCGTGCCTGCCAGGTGTTTGTCCCCTTGAACCCCAAAATTTTTACAAAACTGAACTCCATGTCCCCAAAAGTTATCCATGTTCCACTACTTGTTGTTGGGATTGTTTTGAGAATATGAAATTGGATTACTTACCATCTGGGTCCTCACTGTCGGATCTACAAAAAGAAAAGTTAAATTCTTTGCTGTTATCGCAATTGTCTACAAGCAAGTGTTTGACCAACAATTGAGAATGTTAAACCCACGTTTTTAGCCCAATTGGATTCAATTTTGTTCAAGATGTATCGTCCGTGTTTGGGCCATTTTGATAGTAAAGAAAAAAAAAAAAAGATTTAAATGTTGAATTTCTATTTTTCTGGGATTAAGGAATTTATAAGCTTCCATTTGCGACATTGAATGAGAAAAAAATCCATCAAGGATTAGTACCAGCGGATTAAAAAAGTCAAATTAATAAAAAGCAGAATCCCGTGTTTTAATCCTCAGGTTGGCATTTTTAATTTTCCGTTTTTTGTTTGTTTTTGTTTTTTTGTTTTTTTGTTGCTATGAAACGATGTCCAATTGCCGCCAAATTTGCTGGATCGATTGGAATTCTGCCATGCTGTGTTTTAAACAACTTTCTCACATTGGGGTCTGAACATTTGCCCGATTTGTGAGGCCTCTCTCAGTGGGTTCGAATCCTGCCTGAGTCGCCTGTTTTTTCCACAGACACTCGGAAAGCACCGAGTATGCAGTGCTATTACACACGTCAGTGTAAGGCAAAATTAAATCAACTGTTTATAACCCGATGCAAGAATTTCATCAAACTATAAATAATATAGGAACTTACTTATCAAACAGCGAGGTGTAGTAACGGCTCTTGATGGAACCGATGTTGACTCTCCTTGAATCCCCAAGACTCTCTGAATGATGACGATTTAGCCATGGGTTCATTCCATGCAGTACCTCCACCTCAGGACTCGGAGTGAACGAGAAAAACTCGTGGGGGAACGTGTCTTCCTTGCCGACTTTGGCCCGTACTTCGTCCGTAATCACCACTCTGCGGCTTGAGGCAATATTGTGGCATCTTCCTCGAGTAAATGGAGTTAGAGAATCGGGCGAGTGCAACGGCGGTTCCCGACCATCATCTGGTAGGACGGCATTGTTATCTTCAACGTGTACGTCCATCTTAACTGTCATCGGCTCTGTGTCGGATTGAGTCTGGGTCTGTATTAAACAAAGAAGAGGTTAAATAATAATACTGGACACTTATATTGCGCCAGTATCTGCCAAGTTTGACGTTCATGGCGCATGAACATTATTACCCTTGTTATATCATTCCTAGAACCATCTCTTATATTGCGCCGGTATCTGCCAAGTTTGAAGCTCATGGCGCATGAACATTATTACCCTAGTTATATCATTCCGAGAACCATCTCTTATATTGCGCCGGTATCTGCCAAGTTTGACGCTCATGGCGCATGAACATTATTACCCTAGTTATATCATTCCGAGAACCATCTCTTATATTGCGCCGGTATCTGCCAAGTTTGACGCTCATGGCGCATGAACATTATTACCCTTGTTATATCATTCCGAGAACCATCTCTTATATTGCGCCGATATCTGCCAAGTTTGACGCTCATGGCGCATGAACATTATTACCCTTGTTATATCATTCTGAGAACCATCTCTTATATTGCGCCGGTATCTGCCACAGGGTTGTAGCTAGAAGAAAGTGAGTGGTGGCTCAAAATGGCGAAAGGCGAAGCGTAGTGAGTGAAGCGAACGAAGCTCTCGCGCTCACGGCCGGGGGTCCAGGGGCCCGCTTAAGGGCCCCTGGTGGGGTCCAGGGGCAACGCCCCTGGCGGGGGTTCAGGGGGCAGCGGTCCCTGAAGCTCCTGGATTTTAGCATTATTTTCGCTTTGAAACTGGAGCAAAAAAGCTGGTAATATTTGATTGGGCCATGTTTACATCGATATCGCACGTGAGTGAAAGCAAAAACTTTCAGTTGTCAATCACTACTAGTAGTTCGCGAAGTCTGGGTAAAACAAGCGTGGCTTTATCGGCTTACACGTGCTCTATACTAAGCTACGGCGAAGACTAGCGCAGCGCGAAATGATAGCTGTTTGCACAGTCGTGAGTAAGCATACACGACGATCGCTTCGCTGTACTTCATATCACGCATGCAGCAAGAGACCACCGATCATCCCACCTACATCCCATAATTTTCGAATGACGTCGGGGGCTTTCCCCCGACGTCATATATTGATGTTATGTTAATGTATCGTACGTGTTGAACACAGCTGTTTTTGCGATACAAGCTATTTTTAATGTGATATTGGACGGAATTAAAGGAAATTTACGCCTTGAGTAATGGTTTATATGAACAAACACGAGTCAAATATGTTAAAATCTTGTATATTTTGCATGATTTTAATAATTTTACACCACTTTTTGTGCCGGTCGGTGAACTGTTATTTTCATGTGAGTGCCGGTCGGTCAAGCTGAGTGCCGGCTACTGCCGACCGGCGCCGACCACCGTGGCTACAACCCTGATCTGCCAAGTTTGACGCTCATGGCGCATGAACATTATTACCCTTGTTATATCATTCTGAGAACCATCTCTTAAAAGACACCCAGACAACCCTCTGGCTAATACTATGGTCACAGGTCCCCATCTCGAATGACATTGTGAGAAAATTTAAAAAAAGGTAGTAAAAATGTTTGCCATTATCATGAGGCATATGACATTAAACACAATAAAGGGGGCCACTTTGCATCCGTCACGTTAGCAGTTTTTCCCAATGGTTGTTATTTATTTTTAAGTACCCGAAACCGACCAAAAAGTGTTTCAACATGTGAATGGACATGCAGGTTTATACTAGAACTAATTGAGTTGATTTATTTTATTTTTTTATTTATTTTTTCACCCTCAAATTTCCATAAAAATTGGACGGAAAAAGGTACCTCACTTTTCCGTCCATTTGTTGATGGAAATTTTAGGGTAATTAAAAAAATAATAGTAACTAGACATTTAGTGTTTGTCCTATATGGACGAACACAAAGCTGTTCCAATGTTTTGAACCTTTGAACTTATGATACACAGTCAATCTATTAAGACTCATGATCTTCGCTGAGAACAATGCTTTATATTGCCACTTTTAAAACCTGTCACACAAACTTAAAAAAATCTTCATCAGATTGTTTTTGTACCCTAAAATATAGATTTTTATTCAAACTTCCTGTTGAACCGGAAGTAGAGGTCATTATGAGGTCACGATACCACAGCGCACAGTCACAGTACCCATCAAGTCTATAACTGCAAAAAGTTTAAGTATCGAGTGTATACTTCTTGAGTTATGGTTCAAAATGGATTTGCTAATTAAATATTCATGAGACTGTAAATGTAAACCGGATGACGTCACGATGACGAAATTTAGTTTTTCATACTAAGTTTTTTATTCTACAATTTGGTGTATAGTTTGACCCAATACAACAAAGTTTAGTTTTCGGCACATTGCATGTAGACTGTTTAAAACTGTTTGAATTTGAGTTTTCTGTTGAACCGGAAGTAGGGGTCATTATGGGTCACACCTTTTATGAACTATAACATGGATGATGCCAGACACAATCTACAAAGATTATCAATTTCTGCCATGTGGTTCAGAAGATATGAATTTGTGAAGCAATAAGCTTAGAATTAATGTAATTTCTTACGTTTATACACATCATAATGGGCTGCGCGATACGTATTGGTCCACTGCATGAAACCTGATGACGTCACAGTGAACATGTGATGAAGTCGTCAAACCTAAGTTTAACTGTATCGTCCCCATGTGATGTCTTAGGTATGGTTCTATAGTGCAACAGATCCAGCTTACCTAACACACAAAACCTTGATCAGCCTAAAAACTAAACTGAGTGGAAGGTCGTGATTTGAGCAAGTACTGTAACCCATGGTGCCGCCAATCCATATACTAATTAACAATGTATTTTGTTATTGGAAGTATCTTGATTAGTTAGCCCAGGGTACATCAGCGTCTTTGACCTGACCCTTTGTCCGTTCATAAGAGATTTTGGACCGAATTTCGTGATAATTGTATGACTAGTGAATCCTTATCCGTCTTGATGATTAGGCGTATAACACGATATATTTGTTGAGTTTCAAATGCCCACGTCCAAGCACGGCCTTTTACAATGTACATGAACGTGAACGATAGGCCTCACAAACGTACAGCGTGTAAAAGTGGTGCACTACCCCCAATTTCCCCCTTGAAAATTGGAGTCTAGTTACGCCACTGAAAGACTATAATTATAAAGCATTGTTTGTAGTCAGGGATGGTGGAGGTATTGGAGTGTCATGGCCGAGCAGTCTAGTGTACCGGACTCAAGTTCTAGTGTTGTCACAGTATGGGTTCGTTCCCGGTCATGGTACTTATTTGTGCAATGTGCCATATGATTAAAACATTAAAATGTAAAATATTATTTGGTGTCCTGATTCATAATTATTTGTTCACTATTTGAGGCCAACAAGTTAATCACATGTTCACTCTGCAGCTTCCGTGTACAAACAATGCTTAAATAAAAAATATCTATATTTACCGCATTGACATCTTTTAGGGGATTTGGTACATTATAAACTATCAACATTAATATTAATAGTTTAGGTACAAACTAATGGGGCTAGAAAATTATTCATTCAAGAAACCGTTTGGGATCATTAACATCCGTAGGAATACAATTAATTAATTGGTTTAAAACAAGCCTCTTGTAACCATGCTGCACGCTATATCGCTACAAAACTCTAAATCTTGACAGTTACTGATTGTCACAAGAGGGCGGTATACAAACTATATGGTCATGTCTTTCAGAGAATAGTCCTTAACGTACATAGGAATATATTAATCAAGAACGTGCATTATGTGAATGGCTTGTACGATAACTAATTGGCCTGAAGCCGGTTAGCAATGCAATAACTACACAACGTGATTCAACAAGCGTAAAAAATGACGTCTGGGTACCACACGACAACAGATTGATCCATTGCAACAATCCACTGCAACTATGTTTTAAATATATTTTATTCTTATAAATAAAATATACACTTGTTACAGGAATTACAAATAAAAGGAGTGAATCAGTTTAAACAAAGTTTGAAGAAAACAAGAAATGTCTAAATTTAAAGGAGAAAAATTTCTCCTTTGACTTAATTTTAAGCTAATTAAACAAAGTTTTAAGACTAAGAAAACAAGAAAAGTCTAAATTTTAAAGGAGAAAATTTCGCCCTTAATTCAAGCAATTTTATCTAATTTAAAGGAAGGAGGAAAAAAAATCTCTTTTGACTTGATTTAAACAAATTAAAGTTTTAAGACGAGGAAACAAGAAAGGTCCAAATTTTAAAGGAAGGAGAAAATTTCTCCCTTAATTTAAGCTAATTAAAACAAATTTATCTAATTTAGAAGAATGGGGGAAAAATTCTCCCTTGACTTAATTTAAAACAATTAAACAAATTTGTCTAATTTAAAGGACAAAGTTTGGGTTTTCTTGCCTTCTTCTTCGATCTCTGATACATAAAACCTTCATCCCGTTGGCTAGTGTGGCCAGCAGATGATGAGGATTCGGAGAGTGATCGTTTGCTGCCCACGCTAGCCAACGAGATTGTGGAACCATCGGAAGAAGTTTCAGAAGTATGGTCCAGTCATGGAGGTAGAATTACCTCCATGGTCCAGTTCATCTTCGAGAATGTAGAATTGGCCGGACATAGGATTTGCCTCACATAGATCGCTCCATAGCACTTTCTTGGGTTGAATTTCTGGGGTTGAGGGTTCGCTGGGTGGAGGTGGATAAGGGGTGTCGTTGTGTTCTTCACAGCTGGAATCTGTTAAGTTCTCAGGCCACCATGGTGCTGATGATTTTGTAGATTGTTGCGAGGTGTTTTTCCTTTGCATGGGTGATGGTGGGGTTGACCATTTGGTTTTGTTGTTGGGTGAGCTGGTGGTTGTAGTGATAGTGGTGCGTGCTGGTGACGAGACGGCGGCGGATGATGTTGACGGGGTGTTAGCGGGGAGTGTAGACGTTTTGTTCCTTGGTGTAACTCTCGGGGTGGCTGTGGGTGTTGTTGACGGGTTGCTACCTGATGCTGCTGGCCGGATGGTGGTGGTTGTCGATGGTGTGTTGGTGGGGTTGGATCTGGGCGCTGGTGTTGGAGTGGTTCTGGTGGGTTCCGCTGACGGGGCGTTGCTGGTTTGTTCAGCCGGGGTGGAAGGTTGATGGTCTGCCGAGGCGTGCTGCTTGGTGTTGTTACGCCACGAGTCGGGGCAATCCTTGGCCAGGTGCCCCGACTGATCGCAGATACGGCATCGCCTCGGTTTCTGGCATCCGACACTTCGGTGCCCAGCCTCCCCACAGTTGTAGCAAGTTGTAGTTGGACATCCTACTGCGAGGTGGCCGGGTTCTCTGCAGGTTCTGCGTGTTTGTTGTTGTCCTTCGTATTTGATCATTAGCTGGTGTGGTCCCACTCTTACGAAGGACGGTATGGCAGTCTTTATCTCCATGCGTGCGTGTCGGATGCCGTTCTCCCATCCCGGCTGCGTCTGCCAGTGGCCATGTCTGCACCCCAGGACTCGTCCGTACTGGCTCAGCTTGGTGATTATGGCTGCATCGGAGAGTTCCTGGGGTGCGAAGAAGATGTTGACAAACGCGGTAGTCCCGTCAGCAGCTGTTGTGGTTATCTCCTTCTGGTTGATCTTTAGTGTTGCACCGTACAACTTATCTCTGGCTAGGGTTGACGCACAAGTGATGATCCACTTTGACTCGTTTAGGTGCTGGACACATTTGACGTCGTCCTCCTTCATCACGGTCTTGATGATTTTGAACAGGTCACCAGGAGCTGTCTTCTCGGGAAGGTGAACCGCCAGACTATTCCGTCTCTGCAGTCCCTTTGACGTCATCTTGAAGCGTTAGGGATACGTATTAACCTGGACCCGCTCCATGAATTTACTTAGTGAATGGTGTATATGACTGTACCCATAGTCACAAATTTTAAACTAAACGGTGACCTTTTTAAATAGAAATTCATTAATTAATTAGTTGTAATGGCCTGGAATTAACTGATATTAAAAGATGATTTGTTTCAATAATGACTTATGTAAAATATGACATCGATATTGTGATTATGACGAAAAGTTGTGTTGCCAACCTACGAAATGTCACTTTTTCAGTGCATGTGTTTTGTACACAGATACAAAACGCGCTATAAATGATGTCATGATGACGTCACAAGACATTGCAGGCCAAAAGGCACATCTACAGTACCCCACAAATGTATAACTGAAAAAAGTTTGATGACCGGGTGTATACTTCTTGAGCTATGCTCATTACAAGATTGCCTAATTAAATATTCACGTGCCTGTAATTGTCTCAATTAATTAAGAATCCTAGTCAAATTAATTTAGAATCTAAGTCAAGACATAAGCTTTCATATGGTATATGATTTATATACTTATGATTCAAAGAAGGACATTTGGCGTTAAGAAAACTCACATGTTAAGTCAATGGGGTTTGGGGATAAAGAAAGAATAATAATAATTTAAAAAAATAAAAATCTCGACAGAAACAAAGGCTGTTCCGAGTCTTCTCAGAACAGCCAATAATCAACTCAAATTATCTTTAGGATAAGCATGTCTATTCAAATGTTGAAAGTCTTTTTGGGTGGTTTCAGATTTTTTTTTTTTTAAATTACAACCATTAGAAAAACTGCTAACGTGACGGTAGGAAAGTGGCCCCCTTTATTGTGTTTTATGTCATATATACTAGCCTACATCGGTTTACCTCTATAGCCATGTATAGCAAGGAAACTGCTTTTTATCTTGGCATTTACAATAAAATGACACACAAGGAAAGTTTCCATGGTCTGAAGTTAGTCGGAACACGGTTTCATGGTGGGATTTTCAAAATCAAAAAGTAGGGTTTCCTACAAATGTCGGAAGAATATCATGCCTGTCATTTATACTCCTGGGTGGAGAGAAGCAATTACAGTTAAGTGTCTTACTCAGGGACACAAGCACCCCAGTCACGGCCAGGATTCGAACCCACATTCAGACGACTCGGCCGAGCGGTCTAGCGCACCGAACTCAAGTTCTGGTGTTGCCAGCAGCAGGGTGTGGGTTCGAGCCCCGGTCGTGACACTTGTGTCCTTGAGCAAGGTACTTAACCATAATTGCTTCGTCCTTCGGATGGGACGTAAAGCCGTAGGTCCCGTGTGTTGTATAATGCACGTAAAGTGGATTGTCGTGCGGTCTAGCGCACTGAACTCAAGTTCTGGTGTTGCCAGCAGCAGAGTGTGGGTTCGAGCCCGGCCGTGACACCTGTGTCCTTGAGCAAGACACTTAACCATAATTGCTTCTCTCCACCCAGGGGTTAAATGGGTACCTGTGAAGGCAGAGATGGTTTGCTCTATATGCGCTAGAAATGGCAGCAATTGAGCTGTATACTCCCCAGGGAGCTGAGATGGTTTCAGGAATGATTTATGAGCCTTATGAGCCTTATGAGCAGGGATAATAATATAATGCGCCTTGAGCGCCACTTAGTTGGTGGATACGTGCGCTATATAAATCTATACATTATTATTATTATTATTATTATCAGAATGCAAGACACACCACACACTTTCAAAGTACGTGTACATGCGAGTCAGGCATGTGATGCGAAAACAATCTTCGTCACTCTGATTGGTTCAAGGGCAAGTCCAAGCTATTTGATAATGTGACGTACGGGACAATCAGAGACATGAATGTTTCTAGTTCATGTACAGAAGACAAATATTTAAGTCTGTTATACTTTTTGTAACATGTATACATGGTGGTGTATTGTAAATAATAAACAAGTTTATATATCTCCATTAACAAGGTTTTATCCTAATTAATATAAACGTGACGTACGGGACCAGAGAAAAATTAAGTGTAAAAAATAAAAGTTTGTGTGCAAAACGCTCTGAAAGTACCAATAGTGTAAATGTCTCAACATCATGCATGCATACTATATACATCTGACTAACTTATGGCAAATTGTTGAAAAAATCTATCAAGTCCTTGTTGGGTGGTAACCAGAAACATTAAACTTCACACCGTGACGTACGGGACAGTGACGTACGGGACATTTTTTCCATGGTTAAAATACACCGATTTCAGTTATTTCTTTCACAGTATATGATATCACATGATGATATTCATTAAGGAGAACACTTAATAATGATGGAAACTCAACAAATTTAAGATTGTTGGGCTAGTAATAGGTTGGTGGGGTGAGGAGAAAAGGGGAAGGGGTAGTTATGGAAGTGCTCAGTCTCGATCTGTCCAAGGCAAGTTCTGTGACACATGATGCTTACATAATGCTTACATACATAATCTCACTTCCTCACAGTTACCAACAGAATATATGCTGAATGTTTTATTATAAAAATGAAAAGTTTTCTACAACTGTAAACTAACTTTAGTAGACCCTATCAAGAGGTAGGTTCAATGTACACTTAGATTAATTGTGTAGTTCAGTATATAGATTGTGAACTTCAAGGTAATAATAGGTTATAATACCCTACTGGTAAGGTACAAAGCTGTATGCTATGTATTGTCAGTTGTAGGTCCATATTTTGAAGTGAACATGTGGACCTCATTCACAAACTGAGTTACATGTACTTCACTCTGAAGATTCTCTCAACAGTTTTAAAGTCGTCTTCTGTCAGTGTCATGGTTTCAGATCTCGAAAGTGATATAGGAGTAGGTGCTTCTTGCAGTTTGTAAAATGCGTCTTCAGAGCTGACTATATGAGTATCAAGCTGACTACTGTTGAAGATGTTCTTTCCGATCTCCTTTTGTTGAAGAAAGTTCAGCTGAACATCGCCAGACTCATTTTTCAACTCTGTGGCAATTCCAACATACCAGTAGTTGAATTTTTCAAAATACACAGCATACCACTGGCCAATGTGAATTGAAATTTTGTGAACTTCTTGTGATGGGGGTTCCACATGTTGTGCCTGGTATCCTGAAGTATGGGGTTCCTCTTCATCGGGGGAATTCATAGGAGGTTGAAATAAGTCATGCTCTTTGAGAACTGCATCAGGGGAATAGGAAGTATTAACTGCTGCCCCGATAGTAGATGCACTAAGAGGACGTACAAAATGTGTTTTCAGTGTTTGGGGGAGCCCTTTGCATTCTTCCCAACGAACCTTGCATTCTTCTGTCAGTTTCTGAATGGACTCAGCTGAAACGAAAATGACCTTGATCTCTTTGCACAGCTGTGATGCCACTTCAGCGAACCTCTCTGCTGTTGATACAACTGTTCTGTTGCGAAGGACAGACAACCAGACAACCCTCTTCACTGTTCCCCCAATGCCATCAACTGCACCCTTTCCATGTGCGGTCTCGAAAAATGACCAATCCATGGTGCATCCGAAGTCATGCTCATGAAAAAGCATGTTGGCAAAGCAGTACTTATTTTTGAACTGACTGGCAGCACCATCAGACCAGTAATGGACATGGGAAATGGTGAATGGTACATGCTTCCTCAGGTCTTCAAGAAGGACCTTGTTGAAGGCAATCACACCATTCTTGTCATGGGTGAGTTCATCAGACACCAATGTATAGTTCAAATGTCTTAGTTCGTTATCAGCTTTGTAGTACACAACTACTGTGAATAATGTGCAGCTGTTTGTCGACCAGTAGGCAGTCTGGATTTCTCCCTGGTGCTTCAAGTTGTAGTTTTCTGAGAAATCCTCGTGGATGATGATTTCCCCTGGTGTGAGAGCATTTTTCAGTCCCTTGAGTTCAGAATGTTGCTTCCAAACATTGTATACATGTCGACTGAAGGGGTTAAGTTGCTTGGTCACCTCATTCAATGCTGAAGCCAGATCTGAATTGACTTCTTCTTTGGAGATTTTTCCATCTACATACATTCACTGATGATACGTGAGCTGCGTGGAGAGGTTGTCCCCGATCTCTGCCACAAGTTTGTCCTTGAATTGATCAGGACCACATTCATCGCACTCTCTGTCGACACAACGTTCATCATCCATCGAACAAACAGTTAGTTTGACCATGTCATCGCCATACAGTGGAATATCTTCAGCGAATGGTCTAATTCTCCTTGAAATCAGTTCGATGTTCTCATGGTACCGGCACAAGCATATGTCTTGGTCTTTCCCAGTAGTGGGCAGTACCCAGGGTGGACGGAATTCCTGGAATTTTGTCTTCCCGATTTTATTTGTGGGGAATTCTTCAGTGTATACTGCATATGCTTCGCGAGTGGTCATCAGCATTAACCTTTTCTGCTTTCTCATAGCCTCTCCATTGATTATGACACGCTTGTCATCTTTCTTCCCAGGCATGATTCGACTAACCTCATCTTGCTCATAGAAAACTTTGACATGGTCTTCAAGTTCTTGAGATATTTTGTCATTCCTAGACGTTCGTTCGAAGTACAACCTCTTTCTCATCGTATGTTGTCCAACAACACTTTCCTGAAATTTCTGCCTACTTCCGGGTGTGAGTTGTTCTGTGTGCTGCACGACCATCTGCTGAAGTACAGTACTTCGCTTCTGCTTATCTGACGGCAACCCTTTCATGGCCTTGTTGATAGCTTTACCCTTGCTCTGCTTGGATTTGAAACTCTTATGCTGTCGAAGATGTGGAGTTATATCTGCAGGGTTTTCTGTAGCTTCATTCAGAGTTTCTTGAGCCTTCTGTCTCTCTCTCCAGTCCCTCTTCCTATCCCTTTCATATTTCTTCAGCTGTTTCTTTTTGGTTTCTGTCATCTTTGCTTTAGATGATTTTCGGCTACTATTTACACGGTTTGCTTCAGCTTTCTTGAATTGTGTCAACTCTTCGACATTCATCTTTGCTTTTTTCCTTTCCCTACTCAATCGTTTTCGTTCTGCTGCAGACTTTGGCATGGTTATTCTGCAAAAAAAAAGGAATACAAACATTCCTAATAAGTACATAGGTTGCAATTAACTCTCTCACCTAGAGGGGTCGCCACAGAGACCATCACCCATCACCCCCTCCCCTCTCCTCCCCCGCTTCCAAGAAACTTTCCCTAAGTGACATAAATTGCTCTCTTTAATTCCAGGATATCCAAACATGTGATAATATTACTTCCCAGAAAACTGTGCCTCCCCCCCCCAATTATCCAACCTACCTACACTCCTACTGTTGCAATATCATGACCATGGCAGCCACTAATAATCAATACTGATGAATTCCTATTTTCCTGTGCCATGAAGGCTGCCTTTCTGTTCATAGTCAACAGCCATTAGTGCTAAATATTTGCAATACTTTAGAAATCCAGTGCTGATACTTTTTTTGTCCCTCTACCTATAATGGAATGATCCCAACCACCCCACTTACAGTCACCCTGGCCTAATGCCCTAGATACCTGACACATGTGGTCACAAGGCCTGTATTACCTGCAATAGGGCCTAGCCTATGGTATGTACATTGCAACAGTATTGCTAGCTTAGCCAACTAGGCCAGTAAATTGGGCTAGTCCAAATTTTATCATCTTAGTTTTGCTCAAAAGCTAGGTATTTCTGAAGTTGAAATAACACATTCTGAACTCTAGATTATTGTTCACATTAATTCTTATAACATAATGAGAAAACTCAACATACCTGGTAGAGAAGTAGAGACAAACAGGCACTAAAAATTGTCTTGTTGAAAGTTGATAGTAAGATTCATGTGTGTGTTCATAGTACACAATGGTTAGTGATTATTACCAGGCAGGCATGGGTTCCAGCCAGACGGAATCTTCCATTAGAGGTACATGTACAGGGGGTCAACAACATAAAAACTGCTGGACACTAATACACAATGAATTGGTTAAAGGGGAGGTACCAACATGGTGAAATAATTTGTGAGAGTGCTTATTCTTTGTGCCAACATTGTGTGCATGTCCCGTACGTCACAAAATGTCCCGTACGTCACATTCATTACCTAAGATTTTTAACGAGAATGAGTAATAATGAAAATATTTTATAACTAGCCCTAGTTGGGGCTTTACATAAATTAGAACTTTCTATAATATCATTATCAAATGTTACTTCCATCTATGTTAAAATTAAAAATTTGCATGTCAATTTGTGACGTACGGGACATTTCTGTAAGTCAAAGAGCCTAATTTGCATAAGTAATTAGTAATCAAGCTGAGTTTTTTTTTCAAGTGCTGCTACTCATTGCTTCTTCAGTTCCTCACTATTTAGGATTTTTTTCCTGTAACAGTCTCAGCATGCATCTAATTTTCAAATGTCCCGTACGTCACGGTTCAAAAGTAATTAAGTGGTCGTTGACCTTGGCATTCGTTAACAATACCATGTTCCAATTTTTAGTTTTAGGAATCATAAACTTCAATGTTTTAGCTTCCAAATGGCACCTGTTCCCCTAAATTTGGATAAAGATTAGATTTTGAGACCAGAGGGGACCTTAGCTTGGACCTGCCCTCAAATCCGCATCGCGCTTCACACAAAACAGCTGGCGAACAGCTGGCACATGCTCTGATTTTGATAAGCCATGTCTTTACCATCCATTAATACATCCCACATGATGACATTTTGCCCAATCAGATCGTCTAAATTGTCTTTGGTATTTATGTATCCATATATCCATCAGAACTTTTCATTTGTAACTTGTAAGAGTTATTCTTTGATAAATAGAACCAAGGGACCATACACTCACAGAGACTCCAGAAGTGCTGGAATGAAAGCTGCTCCGTTCTTGCTGACTCTTGGAATCATTAGATCCATTTCGATTCTCATCAACACCGACACTTTCATACTGCGTATTAAAGTAATGAAAACATGTTTAAGGCATTTTTTTGTTTTCTTTTTTTTTGCTATGAAACAATGTCCAATTGCAGTGAAAAAATTGCTGGATCGACTGAAATTCTGCCGCGCAGTGTTTTAAACGACTTCTTCACATAGGGGTAGGAACATTTGCCCGATTTGTGAGGCCTCACTTAGCCACCATACTTTGTGTATTGGAAATTTGGTCTGGTTCCAATAACCACGTATATATACTACTCTAAACAATTTAGGGAACACCGGAATAATCTCAGTTAAAGCAAGATCGTTTATTTCAGATAAACACAATGTTTCACAGAATTGATGAGAAACAACTTCACAATGAAACAGATGATATAGGATGCATGTAGTGATTACACATTTCATGACATGACTACTGAAAGAGAGAGGGGGTTGCAAATGAAAATCCCGGTTCATGGAACATTTCAAACCTATTTGATGTTAAATATCCGGTGTTCCCTAAAATTGTTTTGAGTAGTATATGTATCACATATTTTACCAGTTGGCAAAAAAAAAATTATACACATTCAAACCAAGGACTTTTAACAAAAGGGATAACGGGTACTTGGTTGCTATTACAATGGAGAACAATAGGTTTTTGGTTGTTGGAACAATAGAGGGAACAATAGAGGAGAACAATAGGTTTTGGTTGTTGGAACAATAGAGGGAACAATAGAGGAGAACAACAGAGGAGAACAATAGGAGGTCCACGTTTGCAGGTGTTTACACACGTGTCTCTAGTGTGTGTTTGTGTAAGCATTCAAACCGCGGACCTATAACAAAAGGGACAATACGTCCCCGGTTGCTATCACAACGGAGAACAATAGGGTCCCCATTTGCCAGGACAAAGAAATAGGACAAAGGAAGTCCCCGATTGCAGGCAAAAAACAAGCTTGAGTGTCTGTTACATATGCTATGTGGACCTGAGAACACAAGATGTCCACACAGTGTAGGTTCTCGAGACGTTATGTGGACTTACCACACGTCCACACAACATTTTCACAAATTAGAAAATCTCAATTTTCTCAAAAAGAAAGCCTTTTAATAGTATATGTCGTTGATCCGTCACAAAATGGAGTAGATTATTCAAGGGAAAGACTGAGAAAAGAAAAAAATCGGCTCCAAAAAGAATCTTCAGTGCAAATGGCAATGGTTTTGAAGAATGCGTTTTTCTTGACTACACGAGAAGAAAAAAATGTCCACATAGGGTACATATAAACACAAATATGGGTGGGTTTGCGCTGCAAACCGTCCGAGGACATATAAGAAAGGGAACAATAGATCCTCGGACGGCGGTTCTTTGTTCGATCGTTGTCCTCAGAATACGTCCTGTAAAAAACCAATGGAGATTACTTCAAAAAGTCCAAACAACAGAGGAACAACAGAGGAACAACAGAGGAATGTACAATAGAGTGTCGTGGCCGAGCGGTCTAGCTTACCGGACTCAAGTTCTGGTGTAAGCAGCAGAATGTGGGTTCGAATCCCGGCCGTGACACTTGTGTCCTTGAGCAAGACACTTAACCATAATTGCTTCTCTCCACCCAGGGGTTAAATGGGTACCTGTGAGGGCAGAGTTGGTTGATTAGCCCTATATGCGCTGTAATGGCAGCAATTGAGCTGTATACTCCCCAGGGAGCTGAGATGGTTTCAGGAATGATTTATGAGCCTTATGAGCAGGGGTAATGATATAATGCGCCTTGAGCACCACTTAGTTGGTGGATACGTGCGCTATATAAGTCCACACATTATTATTATTATTATTATTAATAGAGCTCCTCAGACATCTTGAAATGTACTTACTTTCGCTACCTTTGTGGAGTCCTATAACAAAAGGGAAAGGCAAGAACAATTGGTCTCCACAGGGGAATTCTAAAGGACTCCGTGCTCCACAAGGAAATTTGTGTACAAACCCTATGAGACATTGTTAAGTACAAGGACAAAGGAAAGGACAATAGGTGTCTCCACAAGGATACATATTTGAGAATGGGTGTGTGTGTGTGTGTTGGGTGGGGGGGGGGGGGGGGGGGTGGGGGTGTGTGTTTCTATAATCGCTACCTTGTGGAGTCCTATAACAATAGGCAAGAACAATTGGTCTCCACATGGTAATTCTAAAGGAAATTTGTGAGAAATGGTTAAGTACGGGGACAAAGGAAAGAACAATAGATGTCTCGATCCACAAGCATGCATATTTGAGAATGTGTGTGTGTGTGTACACAACTGACATCTTCTGTACAAGATATTTCAAACAGTTATCTGCAGATTTTATGAAATATTCTGAATGGGTACGGTTTGGCACAAAGACCAATTGATTAGATTTTGGTGAAGATGCGATTCCAGAAAGGTGTTTTTTTTTTTTTAAAAGAGCTATTTCTATCGTGAATTCACTTGATTCTATTATAGCCTAACCAGTCTGGGGGGGTCTCGTAATGAGTAATAGTACTACCCCCTATAGGGGTCTCATTTATTATGAGAAACCATGTGGCAGAGGTGCATGTATGCACCCTACCGAGTGACTGCTCTCGTAATTACTATCACAACATGCAACTGAGCTGCCCTTATTTCCCGTTTCCCAAGGTGATATTGGTGTTTCCTCTTTCATTTTCATGTTGTGTGTAACAGTGTACAGTATGCTCTCAATATCTGTGTGTTCTTTTCATGAATAACCCTAAACCCTCAAGGCATTTTGGCTAGGAACCATCCCAAATCCTCTAGAATCCATCAACATGCAGTAAAAAGGTACCCCCGAATTGTTGGACTTTGATGGAATAGTGGCAAATGCAAAGCATCCATGGCTTGGCTATACACAGTCCTGAATCCAAACAAAAAGCAGCCGGTGGAGTTTGATGGAATTGGTACAGTGGCAAATGCAAAGCATCCATGACTGGGCTATACACAGTCCTGAATCCAACAAAAGCAGCCGGTGGAGTTTGATGGAATTGGTACAGTGGCAAATGCAAAGCATCCATGACTGGGCTATACACAGTCCTGAATCCAACAAAGCGCTGGGCTACACTGTGAAGTACTGAATCCAGCAAAATCACGGTATGGGTAGGCGTTTCCTGTGGCGGAGGTATGCACTCTACTGAGCGACTCTGATCGTCATTAAACTGTATCACGTCACAACATGTAACTGAGCTGCCCTTATTTCCTGTTTCCCAATGTCATTTTGAAGCTTCCTCTTTTATTTTCATTTTCGTGTGTAATAGTGTATATCTATATCTGTGTGCTCTTTTCATTAAACCCTCCTCCTACTGTTTGTCCATTTGAAACCATTCAAAAT
Source organism: Zoroaster sp. YZ-2022 (assembly GCA_029582265.1). Taxonomy (NCBI): domain Eukaryota; kingdom Metazoa; phylum Echinodermata; class Asteroidea; order Forcipulatida; family Zoroasteridae; genus Zoroaster; species Zoroaster sp. YZ-2022. Next base: position 7,044,060 of record CM055819.1, read on the forward strand.
TTCCACTTTCAAAAATGGCCATTGGTTTTGTACACACATGGTGATACCATTTGAAAAGTGTTGGTAGCAAGCTTTACTACCATTCAAATCCATTCAAATGATTTTTGAATGGTGGATACACTACACCTTGGTGTGTTTCCATAGCCGAATGGTTTCAAATGGTGAATGTACTACACAGTGGCTTATAAATCATTCAAATGGCTTTGAATGGTGGATACACTACACCTTGGTGTGTTTCACAAAACGAATGGTTTCAAATGGTGCATCAACTTGTCTGAAAAAGGCACCAGAAGTAGGAGGGTTAAAAACCCTAAACCCACCAGGCATTTTGGCTAGAAACCATCCCAAATCGGCCAAAATCCATCAACATGCAGTAAACAGGACTTTGATGGAATTGGTACAGTGGCAAATGCAAAGTATCCATGACTGGGCTATACAGCACTGTCATGCATCCAACAAAGCGCTGGGCTCTACTGTGAAGTACTGAATCCATCAAAATCAGGGTATGCATAGGTGTTTCCACGCCAAGCTAGTTCCTAGAGAACTAGAACGCATTCTTAAACTAGACGCATGCGAACCATCTGTGGGGCGAACAATGGGCACGTTTGATAAATGCCAAGGTGCGCGTGTGCGAGATGCAGTTCTCTTACACGCCGAATAAGTCTCCCAGACTGCACTGCTTCTTTTTGAGATCTTGCGCGTCAGTTTGTGGGGGGGAAAAAACGTCACGAATGGGCCAAATCCATTGTTCTTAGAGTGCTATGCCGTCGACTAGGTTTAGGACACGACTGGCACAGTTCATGTAGGTAATAGACTTCTGATAATGTGCATTAGTCTTTAATAAAAACTTTGTTCAGGGAAGATTGATGTTATTAAAATCTAACAAGAAAAAGCAATCACCTGCTGTGTGCTGCCAACTTCAGTGGATTGTAGACTCTGTAAATCTCCGTAAATTGTTTCCTGAAAACTGTGGAGTTGCTTCAGATGATGTTTGGATTCTATCTGCGCCAGATCTCTCTCATCATTTGCCTGAAATACACCAAGTAAAATAAGGGCAATTTCCATGGTTACTCAAGTTACATTTTTGAAGTTTTGGGCCCACTTTTAATGCCATAATATATATTTCACTCATCATATTTTTTTTCACATAAGTTACATTATACGCAAACCTTACTCAGCACAAAATAAGAATTTTTAAAATTTGTTATATGCATGATATACAAGACAAACAGCAACATTTTACACATGTCTGAAAAATGTAATGTGAGTGACCAGAATTTTCTTTTGGGGAAAGCAGATGTTTGTTATCTAGTTTTCATTACAAAAAGGTACAAAATAGACAGGAAAACTGTTTCATCTGGAAGTATTTTTTAACCATCCCAAATCCTTCAAAATCCTGCAAGGGGCACTTGTTTTGTATAAAATTCAGCACTGCTGGAAACTGGTACTTTCACCTCTTCAATGACATTTATTTCAATGTTAACAACAATGTAACAGCAATGTATCTTACATGTATTATGCTGTACAAAAGTAATTTTTCGAATTATGAATAAGTCATGAATAAGTCATGAATTATAAGTCATGAATAAGTCATGAATAAGTCATGAATAAGTCATGAATAAGTCATGAATAAGTCATGAATAAGTCATGAATAAGTCATGAATAAGTCATGAATTATAAGTCATGAATTATAAGTCATGAATTATAAGTCATGAATTATAAGTCATGAATTATAAGTCATGAATAAGTCATGAATTATAAGTCATGAATAAGTCATGAATAAGTCATGAATAAGTCATGAATAAGTCATGAATAAGTCATGAATCATAAGTCATGAATCATAAGTCATGAATCATAAGTCATGAATCATAAGTCATGAATCATAAGTCATAAGTCATAAGTCATGAATCATAAGTCATAAGTCATAAGTCATGAATAAGTCATGAATAAATTATAAAAGGTTTGCTTACCCTCAATCGTTCCTGCTTTACCCTGTTCAGCTCCTGCCAGGTGATGTTGTAGTGCTTCTTGAAAGTATCAGCCAACTTCTGAGCACTCTGCATTTTCTGTTTCAGCTCCACATTTTCCGATTTACACTTAAACGACAAATAGGAAATGAAATGGACAAATAAATCAACGGTGCTCATTGCAACAAATAAAACCCTCCTACTACAGCTGCACTTTAGTGGCAAGTAGCTATAGAGGTCAAAATCAGTCAACTGCCTGTTTTGACTGTTGACCCAAATGTGCACACAGGGGCTGGTTTTGACTGTCATTTTGACCACCCTGAACAATACAAGACAATGCTTTTACCAGTCAAAAACGGTCAACTCGTTTTGACCTGTAAATGTACATACGACACGTAAGGTTTGACAGTGTCTGACTTTTAAGTGCACTAGATATACCTTTAAATCAATTATAGATATACCTTGGCAAGTATATCAACATTTTGACTGATTTTGACCCTTGCATTCATAGAAGGAAAGGGAAAATATCGTCTCTGCTGAAAGCCTGCTCTGATTGTGACAATACTGTACGTCCCTTTTACATAAAATCTTTGAGGACTAACTTTGTTAAATTGTAATGGTCCTTCTTTTAGCTTAATTGCTCACAAAAACCTTTTACTTATGTGCAATTCCACGGTTACTCACGTTACATTTTTGAGGTACTGGGCCCACTCTTAATGCCATAATTTCCTTACTGATATTGCCTTATTGTAAGATTGGGCCAAATTCAAAAAAAAAAAGAAGGAGTTCCGACTATTTTTCAAAATTTAATAATACACACTGCATAAATACAGATACACTGTGTATTTATGTACATGTATATGTTCAGTCAGAAGTCTATTACCTACATGAAGTGTTCCAGCCTGCTGTAATCCATCCCATGGTATTGTACTCCAAATGCGCGCACGCAAAACGAGCATGGTTACGAGTTTTGCTACCCTGCCCGCGGCCTGCCGTCAAGCATCAACAGATACACTCCCAGGATCCTAGCCCCGCCAGTTTCCCGCCTGCACGCCTCAACGCACTAATCCTCCAGCATCCAGCCGTCGCGTGATCCTCCAGCAGCCTCCTTAAGCAGCAGCATTTCCCAGAGTCCGGCACTCTCCCGAGGACGATCAGAGCACACTGATCGAAACGTCGAGTTGTAACCTCCGGTTCTATTCAGAACAAATTACCACTCAATAGAGAATTTCACATGGTGTCACCACAATTAGTCTGACTAATAAATAGATACACACGAACCATCTGTGAGGCGAACAACGGGTGTGTTTGATAAACACTCTGGTGCGCACACGAGATACAGTTCTCTCACACGCTGGGTAAGTCTCCCAGACTGCACTGCCTCTTTTCGAGACCTTGTGGAACAAAACGTCATGAATGGCCCAAATCCATTGTTCTTGGAGTGCTATGCTGTGGACAAGGTCAGTACACAAGTGGCACACTTCATGTAGGTAACAGACTACTGGTACTGTGCCGTGGACTGGGTCAGTACACAAGTGGCACACTTCATGTAGGTAACAGACTTCTGGTACTGTGCCGTGGACTAGGTCAGTACACAAGTGGCACACTTCATGTAGGTAACAGACTTCTGGTACTGTGCCGTGGACTAGGTCAGTACACAAGTGACACACTTCATGTAGGTAACAGACTTCTGGTACTGTGACGTGGACTAGGTCAGTACACAAGTGGCACACTTCATGTAGGTAACAGACTTCTGGTACTGTGCCGTGGACTAGGTCAGTACACAAGTGGCACACTTCATGTAGGTAACAGACTTCTGGTACTGTGACGTGGACTAGGTCAGTACACGAGTGGCACACTTCATGTAGGTAACAGACTTCTGGTACTGTGCCGTGGACTAGGTCAGTACACGAGTGACACACTTCATGTAGGTAACAGACTACTGGTACTGTGCCGTGGACTAGGTCAGTACACAAGTGGCACACTTCATGTAGGTAACAGACTACTGGTACTGTGCCGTGGACTAGGTCAGTACACAAGTGGCACACTTCATGTAGGTAACAGACTTCTGGTACTGTGACGTGGACTAGGTCAGTACACGAGTGACACACTTCATGTAGGTAACAGACTTCTGGTACTGTGCCGTGGACTAGGTCAGTACACAAGTGGCACACTTCATGTAGGTAACAGACTTCTGGTACTGTGACGTGGACTAGGTCAGTACACAAGTGGCACACTTCATGTAGGTAACAGACTACTGGTACTGTGCCGTGGACTAGGTCAGTACACGAGTGACACACTTCATGTAGGTAACAGACTTCTGGTACTGTGCCGTGGACTAGGTCAGTACACAAGTGGCACACTTCATGTAGGTAACAGACTTCTGGTACTGTGCCGTGGACTAGGTCAGTACACAAGTGGCACACTTCATGTAGGTAACAGACTTCTGGTACTGTGCCGTGGACTAGGTCAGTACACGAGTGACACACTTCATGTAGGTAACAGACTTCTGGTATTGTGCCGTGGACTAGGTCAGTACACGAGTGACACACTTCATGTAGGTAACAGACTTCTGGTACTGTGCCGTGGACTAGGTCAGTACACAAGTGGCACACTTCATGTAGGTAACAGACTTCTGGTACTGTGCCGTGGACTAGGTCAGTACACGAGTGACACACTTCATGTAGGTAACAGACTTCGGGTACTGTGCCGTGGACTAGGTCAGTACACAAGTGGCACACTTCATGTAGGTAACAGACTTCTGGTATTGTGCCGTGGACTAGGTCAGTACACGAGTGACACACTTCATGTAGGTAACAGACTTCTGGTACTGTGCCGTGGACTAGGTCAGTACACAAGTGGCACACTTCATGTAGGTAACAGACTTCTGGTACTGTGCCGTGGACTAGGTCAGTACACAAGTGGCACACTTCATGTAGGTAACAGACTTCTGGTACTGTGCCGTGGACTAGGTCAGTACACGAGTGACACACTTCATGTAGGTAACAGACTTCTGGTACTGTGCCGTGGACTAGGTCAGTACACAAGTGGCACACTTCATGTAGGTAACAGACTTCTGGTATTGTGCCGTGGACTAGGTCAGTACACGAGTGGCACACTTCATGTAGGTAACAGACTTCTGGTACTGTGCCGTGGACTAGGTCAGTACACAAGTGGCACACTTCATGTAGGTAACAGACTTCTGTTACATTTTAAGGTCACGACACATACAAGCTCCTATAGCCTTCATCTTACCTTTTCTAGGTCCGTGTCTTTACAATGTATGTCATTCCTTGATGCTAGGAGGGTGCTGGCCAATTCTTCACACTTTTTCTTGTAGCTTTCAAGTTCATCCCTATAAATGTTTAATTTGGCTTGGGTAAACTGGTCAACATGACAGTCCTCAGAAATTATCATGGAATTTCGTACATCCTTAAAAAGAAAAAAGAAAATATTAACAAGATCACTATAAAAGAAACTTTGTATCATATGTACACTGAGAACCTAAAAACCTAAAATCCTTTATTCCCAAAAATCAGGGCATTGTTTCAAAAGTGATCAAAAGTGATCAAATGTGATCAAAAGTGATCAAAAGTGATCAAATGTGATCAAAAGTGATCAAAAGTGATATAAAAAAAAATTTAATTAAATTAAAAAATTAAAAAATTAAAAAAGCATATCACTGCACCGATTTTGAAGCTGACCTATGAACAGAAACCAGAGACATTTTTTTCGGCCTAATCTTTATTTTACTGTAATGTGTTTTTTTTTAGGATTCTCCTTCGTTGCGTGTGTAGTTTGAGGCAATTTTTTTACAGCCCTTCTCCCATGATAAATAAATCTATAAACTTTTGTGCCATGTTTGTTTTTAGAATTTTTTAAAATATGAGCAAAAATTGTCATTTGAAACATTTGTCCTTAGCACCTCAGATAGTGGCCGTAGCGGCGTATATCCTAAACCATTTTCGAAATTTAAGTAATGCTGGGAGTTACCGGTTAGTTCGCTAACCGTTTAACCAAACCTTTTACGGTCGGTTAACTGCCACACAAACTAGACAGTTGGCAAATGTGCATACATTTGCAATCAAAAAGCATCAATAAACTTCCCGCAATGATTATCTAATAACCAATGTGGCAAAAAAAGAAAGTCTAGAACAAAATGGGTGGCAAATTGTTCCAAAATTGGTTTCAGTTCGTCGGTTAGCAAATTTCTAAGCATCAATAAATTTCTAAGCATCAATAACCAATGCGGCAAAAAAGAAAGTCTAGAACAAAATGGGCGGCAAATTCTTCCAAAATTGGTTTCGGTTCGTCGGTTAGCAAATTTCTAAGCATCAATAAATTTCTAAGCATCAATAACCAATGCGGCAAAAAAGAAAGTCTAGAACAAAATGGGCGGCAAATTCTTCCAAAATTGGTTTCGGTTCGTCGGTTAGCAAATTTCTAAGCATCAATAAATTTCTAAGCATCAATAAATTTCTAAGCATCAATAAATTTCTAAGCATCAATAACCCAAAAAAATAACCAAAAAATGGGGCAGCAGATTCGTCAAAAATGTTTGATTTTTGTTTTTAAATATTGGTTTCGGTTAGCCGGTTAGCATATTTCAAATAGTTAGTGCAGTTAACCGGTTAACCTTCCCAGCACTAAGGGAGGAGGGCCAAAGTCGTGGTACAGCTGAGCTATGAGAAGCCCGGCCAGGCCCAGGCTACCTGGCCTCCTGAAATGTTTTTGGTGAGTCCTAATCCTGTAACAATACAGTACCTGCCAATCAACATAAGCTGGGCTTCTGGAGGGCCTAGGCCCAGCTAAGTAGAGCTCATTATAATGGCTGCAGTTGTGAACAAAAGACAGCCGAGGTGTCAGTCAAGTCGGTGTTAACAATACGAGCTATTTGAGATCTATTCTTTAGTAAATGGTCTTTTGTGCTCAGCTTGGGGATTATATAGGCCCACAGGCCTGGGCAAAGCCTGGGCCTGGGCAAAGCCTGGGCCTGGGCAAAGCCTGGGCCTGGGCAAAGCCTGGGCCTGGGCAAAGCCTGGGCCTGGGCCTGGGCAAAGCCTGGGCCTGGGCCTGGCCAGGCTTCTTAAAGGCTTGGCTGTACCATGACTCAAGCATGGTTCAGGAGAATCGTGGTATACTCACTTCCTTTCTCTTGACTTGTTTCAATTCCTCCTCCATCGAGGACATCTTCTGAAGTATCTCTTCTCTGTCTACCTTCAGCTGTTGTTTGTCCAAACATGTCTTGTGCCATATTTGCCGCCTGAATTCAGCGTGGTTCTGGGCTTCACGCAGACACCTCTCCAGCTCATTCACTTCTTTTCTTTTCTGCGATTTGAGAAGGCATATAACAATGGCGTTTCATCATAAAATTGAAGGGGGACTGGGGGGTAATTTCGATAAGCTATACTGCTTCAGAAGGGAATTGATGTGGGGATGTTCTGGCATGCAGGTTCTAACACTATGAATAACTTTACCCTGAAAATGCCCTAAAAATCTGTTTTGCCGTGAAATAACAGTTCACCATAATTTCAAAGCAATTTTACAGTGTCTCTTCCTCTCAGATATTGGCAATAATGTTCACTGTGATTTCACGGCAAATTCACGGCACTCTCGAGAATTAATGAGCTACCCCAAAACTGCCACAAGAAGTTCATGGTGTTTTCCTGGCATTTTCATGACGAAGGAATCCCAAGAGTATTTCACGGTGTTTTCACAGTGTTGTGTCGTCATGAAATTGCCGAGAACTATTTGTTTCACAGTAAAACAGATTTTCAGGGCATTTTCAGGGTTATTCATAGTGTAAGCTATATGACTGTACATGTTTGACAAGTTGATTCTATTCTATTGTCCTTTACTATTTAAACAAATTGACTACTCTGGAGACACCCCTTACATTCGTATTATATTGTAACATGTTCTGACAGTTCATTCCTGTTTGTTGAAAATTGGTTTAGGCCAAAAAAATAAAAGTCTATGGCTTCTGGTTTCTGCGCGCATCGCCTCAGACCAGCACGCCGGAATATTTTTTTTTTTTTTTTTAGGGCTACGAAACGATGTTCAATTGCAGCCAAAATTGCTGGATTGATTGGAATTCTGCCGTGCTGCGTGTTTTAAACGTCTTTTTCACATAGGGGTATGAACGTTTGCCTGATTTGTGAGGCCTCTCTTAGCCACCAGACTTTGTGTATGGGAAATTTGGTCTGGTTCCAATAACCGCATATACATGTATCACGTATTTCACTGGTTGGCATAAAAAAAAGATTACCAAAAAAACAACAACAACAACAACAACAAAAAGTCACGTCACCGCACCGATTTTGAAGCCGACCTATGACCAGAAACCGGACTTTTTTGGGGGGGCCTTATCAGATCCAAACCTTGTCCCATGTCATGGGCGGATCCAGAACATTTTTTAGGGGGTATTTTTCAGTACTACAAAAATTACAATGAAATAATCAAAGGGAGAGAAAAACAAAGCACACTGTGGGAATGGGAGTGCGTTCTCCCCTCCCCTCCCACTCTCTTTTTCTCTCCCTTTTTTTATTTTTTATTTTTTTAAATTATTTTTTTTAATACGATTTTAGGGGGGGCTACAGCCCCCTTAGCCCCCCCCCCCCCTGGATCCACCAATGCATGTGTCTATACAACGTTTTGGGATCAACTCGAGATTGATCACTTGTGATCCGAGTATTAAAAAAAAAAAATTAAAAAATTGTTTATTATTTGGTAACTATATCACTGGCAGTCTGGAGAATCCCCCAAAATATTTATCAACAATTTTGAAAAAGGGAAATGGATGGGAGCCCATGCACATTATTTGAATGTGCCTGCTGTTGGCCGTATCAGTCAAACGAGAAGAAGCGTGCCAGCCTGCTGTAATCCATACCACGGCGTTGTACTCCAAATGCGCGCATGCACAATAAGCTTGGTTACGGGTTTGGCTACTCTGCCCAGCCTGTCGTAAGGCATCATGGGCTTCGGTGCTTGATGCGCGAAGCTACTTCCTAGAACTAGGACGCAATCTTAAACTAGGATGCAAACGAACCATTCTGTGGGAGGAACAATGGGCGAACACACTAAATGCTACAGTTCTCTCACACGCCGGGTACGTCTCCCAGACTGCACTGCTTCTTTTTGAGACCTTGCGCGTCAGTCTGTGGAACGATACGTGGAGTACTTGGAGTGCTATGCCGTGGACTAGGTTAGTACACGAGTGGCACACTTCATGTAGGTAACAGAATTCTGGTACTGTGCCGTGGACTAGGTTAGTACATGACTGGCACAGTTCATGTAGGTAATAGACTTCTGGTACTGTGCAGTGGACTAGGTCAGTACACGAGTGGCACACTTCACGTAGGTGACAGACTTCTGGTACTATGCCGTGGACTAGGTTAGTACACGAGTGGCACACTTCACGTAGGTTATAGACTTCTGGTACTATGCAGTGGACTAGGTTAGTACACGAGTGGCACACTTCACATAGGTTATAGACTTCTGGTACTATGCCGTGGACTAGGTGAGTACACGAGTGGCACACTTCACGAAGGTAACAGTCTTCTGGTACTATATGCCGTGGACTAGGTTAGTACACGACTGGCACACTTCATGTCGCCAACAGACTTCTGATACTGTGCCGTGGACTAGGTTAGTACACGAGTGGCACACTTCACGTAGGTTATAGACTTCTGGTACTATGCAGTGGACTAGGTTAGTACACGAGTGGCACACTTCACGTAGGTTATAGACTTCTGGTACTATGCCGTGGACTAGGTGAGTACACGAGTGGCACACTTCACGTAGGTAACAGTCTTCTGGTACTATATGCCGTGGACTAGGTTAGTACACGACTGGCACACTTCATGTCGCCAACAGACTTCTGGTACTATGCCGTGGACTAGGTTAGTACACGAGTGGCACACTTCACGTAGGTTATAGACTTCTGGTACTATGCAGTGGACTAGGTTAGTACACGAGTGGCACACTTCACGTAGGTTATAGACTTCTGGTACTATGCCGTGGACTAGGTGAGTACACGAGTGGCACACTTCACGTAGGTAACAGTCTTCTGGTACTATATGCCGTGGACTAGGTTAGTACACGACTGGCACACTTCATGTCGCCAACAGACTTCTGGTAAAACCCAAATAACATTGTTGTCCCCCCGTCTCACCTGTGCCAAGTTCTCAACAGCATCATCCTTCTCTTGTTTGTGAAGCAGCGAGTTCCCCAGTAAGTTGATAATCTCACCTTCCAAAACTTTAACCTTGCTTTCTGCCTGCAAGACCAACAAAAAATTCTTGCATTGAATGGTGCAATAGGTGAGTGTGATACAAACCTTAGACATATTTTTGGTACAAATTTACAATTGCAACTCAAATCCGAACAGTACCAAAGCCTTTGTGTGAAATATTAATTAATTTAATTTTGCCCGACACCGACGTGTGTATAGCGCTGCATACTCGGTGCTTTCCGAGTGTCTGTGAAAAAACTTTCACAGGCGACTCGGGCGGGATACGAACCCACGACCTCCTGCTTACTAGTGAAGACAACCTCCCGACCACCGAGCTTGCCCGATGACATGCGACTCACCCGTCTTTTTGCCTTTCCAATCTTTTCACACCGTTCAGCCTTAATATTAGCTGTCTTTAAGCACTGATTCAAGTGCTTAATTTCTCGCTCATGCTCAAGCTTCAACTGATTAAGGAATCCCAGTTCTCTCTGTAAGTCCTCTACCTCTTGATATAGATCTTCAATCACATTTCCATACCTAAGTCGGGGTACTGGAAAAAAAAGCAAACAAAAGCTATTGACTTTTAACAGGACAATCTCGTTGAGATTATTGCAATTGACTTTTATCCTCACTTCCAAAGTCATACATCATCCGTTTGCAACGTCTACAGAATTGGACAGCTAGACTTGTTTTCACTGTAAAGAGAAGACATGATCCTGCACCATTGTTAAGATCACTTCATTGGCTACCAGTTCAACAAAGAATATCATTTAAATTGCTTCTATATGTGTACAAATCACTAAATGGCTTAGCACCAATATATTTATCAAATTGTTTGAAATTGTATGTTCCAAATAGACATTTAAGATCACCAGATGACTATCTCCGCCTTGAATATCCTATCACAAGAGTCCAAGCTGGTGATAGATCTTTCACTGTTTGTGCATCCAAGCTATGGAACAATCTTCCAGTTTATATCAGACAATCCGTTTCTGTTAATGCCTTCAAGAAGGCTCTTAAAACTCACTTGTTTCCTCATTAATTTTGCATCAATTTATGTCTTATTCTATCCTGATTTGTATTTATTATGTCATATTAGCTTTTGTAAGCGCCATGAGCCTCCTGGGAATGGCGCATGATAAATACTTGTTGTAATGTAACGTAAATGTAATGTAATGTAACAATATCCTCACGATCAGAGCAGACTTTCAACAGGTCATGGAAATCAGTGTCCTAGTTTAAGATCAACAACAGTGACTGAAAATTCGAACCCACGACCTCCTGCTTACTAGTGCAGACGTCTTAACCTCTCGACCACCGAGCTTGCCCGATGACCACTGGCTGGCTATAGAATCTATATAGCAGCGGGTTCCGTGGTACGTATAGATTGATTAATTTGATTTTTTTTTTAAATCAAATCAATTGAATACAGGAACTTAAAAGTCATGATTACAAGCTCAAATGTTGAATGCTAATGTAAAAACCGATTATGGTATCCCAGAAATCATGTTGTCTGATGCACTGTCAAAGTTAAGAAAAGCGAATTCAAGGAACAATATCGTCACGGTCAGAGCAGACATTCAACAGGGTATGGAATCGATGTCCTCGTTTAAGATGAACACAGTGACTGCAAATTACTGGCTCATTTATGCAGCAGCAACGGTAACACGACCTTATCATGTGGGGTGTTATTTTCAGTCACTGAGTTAATCTATAACTAGCACTCCGATTCCATGCCCTGTTGATCGCGACAATATTGTCCCTTTAATATAAAACCAAAGACAGTTCAGATATGTTGAGAGCAGGGGTTACTTTCATAAATCTGCTTAGCAGAGAATTTTAATACAGACTACCAGCCAAATTACAAACATTATAACCCTCCTACTTTTGGTACCGTTTTCATACAAGTTGATGCACCATTTGAAACCATTCGCTTTTGTGGTTTTGAATGGTGAAATAACTGTACAGTATTGATTTCCCCAAATGGTTTTGAATGGTAGGTCAGCTAATACAAAACCTTGTTTGGATCTTTCCAAATGGTAGTACAGCTAATACAAAACCTTGTTTCCAAATGGTAGTACAGCTAATACAAAAGCTTGTTTGGATCTTTCCAAATGGTAGTACAGCTAATACAAAACCTTGTTTGGATCTTTCCAAATGGTAGTACAGCTAATACAAAAACCTTGTTTGGATCTTTCCAAATGGTAGTACAGCTAATACAAAATCTTGTTTGGATCTTTCCAAATGGTAGTACAGCTAATACAAAATCTTGTTTGGATCTTTCCAAATGGTAGTACAGCTAATACAAAACCTTGTTTGGATCTTTCCAAATGGTAGTACAGCTAATACAAAACCTTGTTTGGATCTTTCCAAATGGTAGTACAGCTAATACAAAACCTTGTTTGGATCTTTCCATACTAATACAAAACCTTGTTTGGATCTTTCCAAATGGTAGTACAGCTAATACAAAAGCTTGTTTGGATACTTCTAAGTGGTGAATCAATGGACCCTCCATGCATTTGAATGGATTTGAATGGTAGTAAAGCTTGCTACCAACACTGTTCAAATGGTATCACCATGTGTGTACAAAACCAATGGGCATTTTTGAAAGTGGAAATTTTGAATGGTTTCAAATGGTCTATCAGTAGGAGGGTTATGTGTGGAACTGGATGGTATAAATCAACAAAATTTACTAACCACATTTTTCTGGTAAGCATTTTTTCCCCTGCTTAACAGCTCTAGGAAACATGGCCCCTGGTCTCTCACAATCAGTCAAAATGTTGATGCACTTGTCAAGGTATATCTAGTGCACTTAAAAGTTGAACACGGTCAAAAACCTTACGTGTAGTAAGTACATTTACAGGTCAAAATAAGTCGACCGTTTTTTTGACTGGTAAAAAGCATCATCTGGTATTGTTCAGGGCGGTCAAAATGACAGCAAAAACCAGTCAAAAATGCCCCTGTGTGCACATTTGGGTCAACAGTCAAAAACAGTCAGTTGACCGATTTTGACCTCGATAGCTACTTGCCACTAAAGTGCAGCTATAGTAGGAGGGTTAATACCTGTAGTTTGATCCTTGTATTTTTAGTCTCGTTTTACCCATAAGATCTTTGTCTGTGCCGTTATGCAATGAATTTGACAAAACCATACAAAACCTGGACATGCGTAGACCACCATGTTGGGTTGATTAATTGGGGCCTCTGGTTCAATTCCCGTTAGCAGCTGGTACACATTAGGATGTATCTCTCCGAGGCATTCCAAGAACACATTGAATCCATCCCGACCTTTTCGCTGAAGGTTATCGAGGAAGCATCCTGAATGAAAATGATTTAAAAAAATTTAAAAAACACAAACAAAAAAATGTAAAATATAAATCTCAGGGAAAACATTTTTAACATTTTTACACAAATAATTTTAGGTCATTTACAAAAATGTCACCACACGCGTCGCCTCAGACCCGTGCACTGGCATTTTTATTTATGTACTTTTTTTTGGCTATGAAACGATGTCCAACTGCAGCAAAAAATTGCCAAAACTGTCATTACCCGGTTCCATTTTCCAGCTCCAATTACCCGTAAACGACTTCTTAAAATTCCGACTGAATATTTAAGCCACTTCATATGGAAGTCTCCGATTTAGTTTTTGTTCATAAAATGTGCGTGGGGAATGGGGGATTCTACAAGTTATTTTTAATATGGAGGCGGGAAATTATTACAGTAAGTCCACATTTATTATGACTCTAATAAAACAAGAGAAACTTGTGTTCATATTGGTTATTTTATACATTCGGGAGTATTTGTGTTTTTTATAAAATTGTTTACGGGTACCCGGGTATCCAAAGATATCCAAAGATTTCCAATTTTGGGTATCCGGTTCCTGAAACAACCGAAAACGCACAGCCTTAACTGTGGCAGTCCAAATCTCGAGATACAAATACACAAGTTACTTAAATGGAAATCAAAAATCAAAGCATTCCACAAGATATCAGTTTCGCCCAACTTACTTGAAGTAAAAGCATGACAATTTTGCATGGGGTTCAGAATAGGGATTGGGACATTCATATGTTTACACACTACAAACAAAACAAAACAAACAAAAAAAGCTTTAACGTTTCAAAATTCTTGAAATGTTTAACCCTAACACCCTAGCTATTTTGGCTAAGACCCTTCCTGAATACGCCAAAATCCAACACCATGCAAACACTACCACCCAACTGTTGGACTTAGCTGGAACTGGGAAACCCGGCCTCATGCAAAGTATCCCTGTCTGGGCGGTTTAGTGCATCGGATTTGTGTTCTGATGGCCGAGTCGTCAGAATGTGGGTTCGAATCCCAGCCGCGAACAGGGTGCTTGTGTCCTTCAGCAAGACACTTTACCATATTTGCTTCTCTCCACCCAGGAGTAAATGGATACATGTGAGGGCAGAGTTGGTTGTTGTGTTTGATTAGCCCTGTATGTACTGTAATGGCAGCAATTGAGCTGTATACTCCCCAGGGAGTGGTTTCAGGAATGATTTATGCGCCTGATGAGCAGGGGTAATAATGTAATGCGCCTTAATTGAGCACCAGTTTGGTGGATACGTGCGCCATATAAGTCCACATTATTATTATTATTATTATTACTGAGTGCATCAAAATACAACACCATGCAGTAACACTACCACCAAACAGTTGGACTTAGCTGGAATTGGGACACCCAACCCCATGTAAAGTATCACTGTCTGGGCTATACAGTACTGAGTCCATCAAAATCCAACACCATGCAGTAACACTACCACCCAACTGTTGGACTTAGCTGGAATTGGGACACCCAGCCCCATGTAAAGTATCCCTGTCTGGGCTATACAGTACTGAGTCCATCAAAATCCAACACCATGCAGTAACACTACCACCCAACTGTTGGACTTAGCTGGAATTGGGACACCCAGCCCCATGTAAAGTATCCCTGTCTGGGCTATACAGTACTGAGTCCATCAAAATACAACACCATACAGTAACACTACCACCCAACTGTTGGACTTAGCTGGAATTGGGACACCCAGCCCCATGTAAAGTATCCCTGTCTGGGCTATACAGTACTGAGTCCATCAAAATCCAACACCATGCAGTAACACTACCACCCAACTGTTGGACTTAGCTGGAATTGGGACACCCGGCCCCATGTAAAGTATCCCTGTCTGGGCTATACAGTACTGAGTCCATCAAAATACAACGCCATGCAGTAACACAACCACCCAACTTTTGAACTTGGGAAGGATGTATCACATGTTTTTACCGGCAATTTCCAGAAACGGTGGTTTTCATTGGAAACATTGATATTTTCCAGTTAAAGAAGAATAAAAGTATTTTGAAATGAGATATTTCACATAAGTGTTATCAGATCGAAGCCCGGTTTAACGTCCGTATACATAACAAATTTCTGAAATAATTTTTTTGTGCTGAGTAAGGTCTGGGTGTAATGCAACTAGTGTGAAAAAACGGATGAGTGAAATATCTAAGCAAGGAAATTATGGCATCAAGAGTGGGCCCAATACCTCACAAATGTAACCTGAGTAACCATGGTATTCCACATTAATTAAATTAATAAAAGACTGGATACTCTCAAATAAAACAAATTGTCCCATCAAGGACTACAATTACCCGACAGAAAATGAAAGAGTCCACATGTTATATATATTATAAGTTTGCATAAACACCGTGTAATATTCTCCCCTATATGTAAACCTTCAAATCTTATATCTTCTATATGTACAGTATACATGTAGGTCACGATATCTATTTATGAGTTGCATTGCTACCACAGAACCGGAAATAAATGGAGCCGAACCCATTTGACCCGTTTGAGACATTTGACAGGAAAAATAAATTATATTGACAGCCATGAATTGTCGAATATGTATAACACATGTATGCATGTTCATCAAAAAATATTCTGCAGTCTCAGTACTTGTCAAATCTTCTCCATTTACTTTGACATTAAACAAGAAACACACTTGGCTTTTGCAGGCCTGTGAGTGGGGTTTGATAAAAAAAGAGGAAAAAAGAGGAGAACCTAAAAAAGACCCGATGTCAATGGAGAACATCGTGAGTACTAAGTAGTAATCATGCACGTGTCACGTAGTGCACACATGGACGTAGAATACAAAATGGTGGTTGTTGTGGTGTGTCGCGCGTGTTGTTAGGCCGTATAATTCCTTGGCTACGGCCGGAAATAACACGCAAGTCTATGGAATTGACCGCAGCCGCTAGCTATTGGCTTCCGTGAGGCACACTTTCCAGCCATAGCCAACGAAGTAGGACACAGCCGAAATACGGTGTGACGATCAGCCATACCGCTGGTTCGCGCGCTCTATATCCAACAGGCGGTATCTGGTGTGGGAACCAACGCACGGATCGCCGATCGAGATCGAGATCCGCGTGAAACAATAATTACACGCAATGCGCAATTTACAACAAAATAAAAAACGGAATTTTTTTTTCGGGCGGATTTTTAAAAAAAGCAGAAATTAAAATCGGGAGAGGAAATGAAAAAAGCAGAAATCTGCTAAAACGCAGAGATTTCACTGGCCTGCTTTTGATATTACAGTTGAAATCATCCATCTAGCAAATTCTAGACTTGCGTGTACAACTTTCTCAGAAAACCTTTTTTTTTCCCAGGTTGGTCTCCACGTGCGTCGTTAGGGTTGTAAAGAAACTGTTTACAACTTACAATTTGTAGCTTTGCATGGTGAAAAGGATACTTAAAAACTGTTTGCGGCGATGACACCATGTGAAAGAATCTCTTTTGAGTGGTAATTTACTCCTGAAAAGAACATGGTTGGTTACAACTCGACGGTTCGATCAGTAGGCTCTGATCGTCGTCAGGAGAATGCTTATAACTTTACCTGCTTTCCTGATGGCAGTTGGATTCAACACCTCGTTCATAATCTCTTCGTATTCATCTTTGGTGAAGACACCACGGCTGCGCGTTTTGTCCAGGATCCGTCTTACGTTGATCTGATTGCATAGCGCTTCACGATGAATCTCTAACTCGGCAACATTATCTCTGTCTCCTGGTTCCATTCTAAATGCTTAGCTGCAAAACAAAAAAACAAAAAACAAAAAAAAATTAAAAACAAGTTTCTATCCTTTTATGTACATATACAATGTATATATTTGTTTAGTCATTACCTAAAACTCCCTAAGCCCATTTGCTTAGACATAACCTGAATCCTCCAAAATCCTAAAGCAAGCACATGACATGTATGCACACATGTGTTTCTAATCTGTGATACATGTACATGGCCAGGGACTCTGCATGCATGGAGCAATAAACAGTGTCCGCTGACCCAAGCACTGACCTTGCAATCACTACAACAAACATGGATGTACATGTACACCAAGGAAAGGCAAGTATGCCTAATAACCTCAATCCTCCGAAATCCTTCACTTTAGCCAAGAACACATAGCATGTAAACTTCAATCCTTCAAAATCCTTCACTTTGGCAGAGCGGATTTTGGAGGATTTGATAAGGTTATAACATTGTTGCGATGTTCCCCTTCTTGTATGACTCACGAATCGGACTCGAACTTGAGAATAGGGGTGTAACGATACCACTTTTTCACGATTTGTATCGTGATACTAGGTCGCGATACGTATTGTGAACACTACAAATGCTAAAACTGAAGTGTCAGTGATGTTGTGAATTACCCAATGTTGCACAGAGATTTAGACACAGTAAAAACAGCACAACAGTTTCCTGAAAAAGGGCTCTGGCCTTCACTGAATTTTGTGGTCTGAATGTCAGGTATGAAGCGCTAATATTTTTAAACAAAATTTGGTTTGAATAAAACTCGGTATTTTTTTTTTATATTCCGATGAAATTTTGGCCGGAAAATAAAATCATCGGTATCTGGACATGCAGTTTTGTATCGTGATGTGTGTCGCGGCATTTTGGTATCGCGATAATCGATGTGGTGAATCATTACACCTTTACTCGAGAACTCAATGTACAATGCACTCAACTCGGACTCGAGTCCGACTCGGATTCAGACATGAGCCACCATTAATGACTTTGATTTAGACTCCACCCTTGGGCTCTGATTCGAACAGGCAGTTGACTGATTTTGACCTCTGTAGCTACTTGCCACTAAAGTGCAGCTGTAGTAGGATTTTTTTTTTTTTAATAAGAGTCTGCTTCTTGGACATGGCTTTCCGTAGTGTATTCCATTTTTTTACATACATAAGGGGCCTAGTCAACATATCAGGGGCATTTCGTTCATGCGTAACGTCTGCTGGAGTCTGACGACTATTAAATCCCCACTGACAAATGAACCCTCAGCAATGACCTAGAACTGGTCTGGGTTGGCTCGCTTGCTCAAGGCGCATTACATTATCACCCCTGCTCATCAGGCACATAAATCATTCCTGAAACCATCTCAGCTCAATTGCTGCCATTTTGGCGCATATAGGGCTAATCAAACACTACAACCAACTCTGCCCATAAGCACCACAGTCGTGGTCGTGATTCGAACCCACATTCTGACGACTCGGCCATCAGAACACAAATCCGATGCACTAAACCGCTCGGCCATGGCACTCGTGATGCGTATTGTGGCACTTTTGTATTGCAGTAATTGATGCATCAGTGAATCCTTACACCCCTACTTCCAATCCTATTGAAATAATTTATCAAATTCAAACATTGGCTTATAGTGCAATAAAAGTTGCACGGGAATCAGTCTAACCACGACCAACGCCATTGCCAATCTGAAGAAGAAAAAAAAATTGTTGTATAAAAATATTTCCTCAACCTGTTTTACAGCCATAATCATTCAAATTTTCTCATCAACCTACATGTTATTTCATAATAAGTGGTCATTTGAGTAAATTACAGTATTACCCATCCTGGATGACTTTATCAGTGCAAATACATGTTATGAGTGATTGTATATGATGGGTAATATGAAGGACAAGCTACATAAGCAGTTTTACATAATTCTACAAGTTATTGGTGTTAATTTTTTCCATTTACATGCACTTTTAACACCATTTTGGAGTCTCATTTCAAGTTTTACAGTAGTCTTAAGTGAAATCATTGGTCGATGATGCACTCCTGTGGTAAATTTGGTGGTCAATCATGGATATATAGTAATTCAACAATATTGTGAAACTTGTTTGGTGTAATTCGGCCGAGAAATGTTCATTTTATGAACATTCTAAAATAAAGTGGATTTCCCGTTAAACAAAATATGTAATGTCCTCTCCAGGACAATGTATTCATGACAATGGAATAAATTAAAATTATGTACTCACAAGTATGTCTGTATCATCTACAGGACACAATTGATGGAGTAAATATGATAATTTGGTTGTGGGAGAAATTTGAGTAAATATTATCAAGATCATATTTAGGGTTGTTAAAAATCCGTTAAAAGTGTGTCCTCTCCAGGACAGCAGTTAATTGTAATTGGTATGTCAACCATGATTGAAATATTTTATGTTATGTTTGTAAAATTAACAGTATCATTCCTTCTAACAGGACATGGCATGACATTACCATTTCAACATTTTGTCTGGCCATTATATCATGGTATTCTGTCTTTAACAAAATGTCCTCTCCAGAACAATACATAGATTTGTGCACAGCCTGCATGTATCATTTAAAGAATGAGTAAATATGATGTTTCCTGTGAGAAAATCCTATGATGTTATGTTCAGCATATTGTATATTATCTATACAGATAATAAAATTACACATTTTTGTGTGAAGTAACTAACAAAATAATAATTTGCATAATAAAGCCCTTGAATTTGAAATATTCAGGTGCAAATATCGGACACTTGGGACGTTTGTCTGGAATATTGTTCCTGTAATAATACAATGCACTTATTGGCATGCAATTACTACCAGAAATTATAATAAAGACAATGTATGATTGATGGTTATAATACTACAATATGCTAGCATGTACATGTTGTTCTGGAGGGGACACTTTATTTAACACCATTTAGGTCATGGTGTTGAGGTAGCAGCATGATAGATAAATCATTGAATAAATACATGATAGTTAATTGTAGTGATGTCCACTGTATGAGGATGTGAATATCTGTCTCATTTGCTTATTGTGGCTACATATAAGCAGACGGGTTGATCAATTTTCCAGACGGAGGGGGGGGGGTCTGAAATTTAAGATTTATTTTTGATTATAGATCTGTCTCATTTAGTATGCTTATTGTGGCTACAGATAGGCAGACAGGTTGATCAATTGTCCATAAGGTAGTCAAAAATTTGAGATTTCTTTGTGAATATCTGTCTCATTTAGTATGCTTATTGTGGCTACAGATAAAGCAGACGGGTTGATTAATTGTCCAGACGGGGGTCAGAAACTTAAGATGCTACCAGAAAGTAGTCAGCAAGGAAATTAATGCACTGATTGGATAGACTTAAGTAGAAGAGGATTTGTTGTATATATTAGTATTGAATGGCAGTCATATTTCAATTTTAGATTTTGGATATTGGCAGCATACTGGTCAACTGTACAATGTTTGCAGTAGTTTATTAATTGGTGCAATTTACACATTACAGAATACTATAGACTGACACAATGACAGACAAAGACAATATACTGAAGATAAAGTTTGACTGGCAGTTACGTACTCGATCAGCTGCTAAAGTTAACAATAACACTCCGCCTGATGTTGTTGCTGGTGATACAAGGAAATGTGGCAGAAGTGCTCAATACGTCAGGACCGTCAAAGATACTGATCCAGACAGATATAAAAAACACAAACATAGGGATGCAATGCGAAAGAGAAACAGCTATGTCAGCATACAAGATCGAAGCGATGTTGAGGGAGAAGAGGGGAAAACAGTCAAGATGCAAGATTGAACAAAGATGTTCCAGAGGCTCAGGTGAAACGTTTCAAAGACATGAATACAGAAGAGAAGGCGGCATATTTCAAGATGAAAATGAGAAAGTCACGAGCAAATATGTCCAAACAGAAGAAAACCACAGACAAACTGAAATCCAGAAAGAAAGTTGTCTGTTCGAAAGTCAAGACCGCCACGTACAACAAAGCCATGTGAAGTCAGCAGCAGGGCTACACACTATCGCCGAAAGAAGAGAGTCATTGCCACTATGCCGAAAAGTCCAAAATCGTATGCTGATGTTGTGTCAGCACTTGTCTCTGGAGATCCTACAACTCCCAAGAAAGTAGAAAGCATGAAAAGAAAAGGTATAAAGCTCAACCTAGAAGCAGACCTTGTCTCCACAAATGTAAAAGCACACATCAGTTGCCTGAGCAGCTCTAATACAGACTACCGGTACTGAAGAGGCTGCCTCTGGTCCAAAACAACAGGAAGATATTTCCAAGAAGCCTGTCCGTAGTCACCTTGGTGTCTCTCATCTGATTGTCCGTCGTTACCTGGGTATCTCCCGTCGATCATTGAACAGAGTGAGGAATAAGAAGGGAGGCATAGTAACGGATGTATGAAAGAAAAGGAGCGGCATCACAGAACAAGTTGCAGATATTATTCGTGACTTTTGGTTGTCACCAGCCATTTCGAGACCATTGCCTCTGAAGAAGAGGGTTAAACGTGGGGCTCCAACACACCTTCTTGAGTGCTCCTACACTACAGCATACCATTGATGTATGCTTGCTTTTGATTCCACAATTACACATTATCTTGTAAAATCACTAACAAATTGATATAATTATTGTTGGTACCCAATAATATTATCGTTTTATGTTAGGACTATTGCATACTTCAAAAGCACAGTGAAGATGAAGTGAGTTTTTCATGCTTTCCAAATTATTTTTGAACTATAAGTGGATTATACCTGCTACATTTGTGTTCATGATGAAACACAATGTGTATTTAGACTAAAGAAGAGTGCACTCATATCTCATCAACACAAATGAATATAAGATATGTGGATAAAGGTTTTCCACTCTCATGGTACTTTTTAAGTACATTCGTTTATTGTTAAACAAAATGTCCTCTCCAAGACATGCATGTTATTCCTCACTGTTTAGAGAGTATACATGCAAGTATGAAGCATTCAATTAAATTAAACCAGATGAATTGTAATATTATGACTTATGAGGCAATTGCTTTATTAGGCAGGTGTAATTTACTTTGTCAGGTCATGCATGGTACAAAATTGGTATACTGTTCAACTGTTTGCATTTGTACTGTAGACTTAAACAGACTGATAGGACTCTTTGATTCAGTTGTTTAATTCATACTGTATGATGTTTTTCATGTGTTAATACATAGTGAGATACCTTAAATTGTTTAGGTGTTTGTTCATCGGACTTGACGTATTTTTATGAAGTATTGCAATGATTTACATTATGTTTAAAAAATGTCCTCTCCAGAACACATTGGTACATGTATATGCTCGCTTTTGAGTCCACAATTACACATTTTCTTGTAAAATCACTTACAAACTAATATAATTATTATTTGTACCCAACAATATTATGGTTTTATGTTGGGACAATGGCATACTTCAAGAGCATGGTGAAGATGAAGTGAGATTTTCATGCTTTTCAAATTATTTTTGAACTATAAGTGGATCTAAACCTGTTACATTTGTTGTTCATGATGAAACACAACATATATTTAGACTTTAGAAGAGTGCACTCATATCTCATCAACAACACAACTGAATATAAGATATGTGGAAAGACATTTTCTACTCTCGTAGTACTTTATAAGTACATTTGTTTATTGTTAAACAAAATGTCCTCTCCAGACAGCCAATTATGCATCACTATTTCGTTGGAAAAAATAAACATGTTACTGATAATGCCAGCCTTACAAAATATAATACGAGACAGAAGCCACATTTCTAATTATCCAGAAAGCAGTAACCCCTCATCAATGGATCTGAAGGGAAGTCCAGGAATTCCCACCAAAACCCGATACAGTGATTCCAACAGTTACAGGGTGAGGCATGAGAAGGATGTGGATTTTCCGAGAAAGCGGCGAGGCCGGCCGGCATTTTTTTTAAAAACATTTTTTGTTTTCCTTTTTGGAAAAAAAATTACCAATGATCTGAATAAAACATACATTGCCGGATAATATCCAAAAAAAATAAAAAAAATAAAAAAATGGGCAACACATCTCTAAACAGATTTTTTATTTTTTATAAATAGTCCTTAATCACACTGCAGCCATCTTCGTCTGATTCCCTGTATACCCAATGACAATGATAATGATAAATCTCATTAGAACAAAAAGGACCAGTCTAATTTCCCTTCCAGCCTGCGATTTTGTTCTTTTTCTGCACAGCATATACTGTACTTTGTCAATGGCTTAGCTAAAGTGAAGGATTTTGAAGGATTGAGGTTACATGCTACATGTACATGCTGTTGATTTAATTTTGCCTACACCGACGTGTGTATAGCACTGTATGCTCAGTGCTTTCCGAGTGTCTGTGAAAAAACTACACAGGCGACTCGGGCGGGATTCGAACCCACGTCCGGATCCTCCTGCTTACTAGTGCAGACGTCTTACCTCTCGACTACCGAGCTTGCCCGATGAACGATTGGCCGGCTAGAATCCTATATAGCAGCGGGTTCCGCGATATATATAGATCAGTGAAATTCTTGCGTCGGGAGATAAACAATTGATTTAATTTTGCCCTACACCGACGTGTGTATAGCACTGTATGCTCAGTGCTTTCCGAGTGTCTGTGAAAAAACTACACAGGCGACTCGGGCGGGATTCGAACCCACGTTCTCCTGCTTACTAGTGCAGACGTCTTACCTCTCGACTACCGAGCTTGCCCGATGAACGATTGGCCGGCTAGAATCCTATATAGCAGCGGGTTCCGCGATATATAGATCAGTGAAATTCTTGCGTCGGGAGATAAACAATTGATTTAATTTTGCCCTACACCGACGTGTGTATAGCACTGTATGCTCAGTGCTTTCTGAGTGTCTGTGAAAAAACTACACAGGCGACTCGGGCGGGATTCGAACCCACGACCTCCTGCTTACTAGTGCAGACGTCTCACCTCTCGACCACCGAGCTTGCCCGATGAACGATTGGCCGGCTAGAATCCTATATAGCAGCGGGTTCCGCGATATATATAGATTAGTGAAATTCTTGCATCGGGAGATAAACAATTGATTTAATTTTGCCCTACACCGACGTGTGTATAGCACTGTATGCTCAGTGCTTTCCGAGTGTCTGTGAAAAAAAATACTACATGCTCTTTGCTAAAGTGAGGGATTTTGGAGGATTGAGGTTATTAGGCATACTTGCCTTTCCATGGTACATGTACATCCATGTTTGTTGTAGTGATTGCAGTGCTTGGGTCAGTGGACACTGTTTATTGCTCCATGCATGCAGGGAGGGTCCCTGGCCATGTATCACATATTAGAAACACACGTGTGCATACATGTCATGTGCTTGCTTTACGACTGAAGGATTTTGGAGGATTCAGGTTATGTGTATAAGCAAATGGGCCTAGGGAGTTAGGGTTAATAACCCCCTAGGTATTCTGGCTAGGAACCTTCCTGAATCCTCCAAAATCCATCAGTGCACTTTTGGAAACATGCCCTTATCTTCAAAATGCACCATGTTTTTTCGTTGATCTTTCATATTCAGCACTTATGGCCTGTACTTCTTGCCAGGTAGTAATTTTGCCCCATTCGAAGAGGTGAAAGTACCAGTTTCTGACAGTGCTGAATTTTTCCAAAAAAGTGCCCCTTGGAGGATTTTGATGGATTTGGGGTGGTTAATTAATTCACCGACCAATTCAAGTGTCATGGTAATCTAGTGGTTAGAACGCTCGCCTACTGTGTGGATGGTACTGGGATTGAGAATAGGTTTTGTCAACATTATAAATTTTTATATTAATTTATTTTAAAGGAATTTATCGCCAGTGACCACGCCCAAAACCAATCATTAACCCTAACCACCCCCAAGTCCATCAAAATCTTCCAAGGGGAACTTTTTGGGGAAAATTCAGCACTGTTGGAACTGGTACTTTCACCTCTTCAAATGGGGCAAAATTACTACCTGGCAAGAAGTACAGGCCATAAGTGCTGAATATGAAAAGATCAACGAAAATGCCGTGGTGCATTTTGAAGATAAGGGCATGTTTCCAAAAGTGCACTGATGGATTTTGGAGGATTCAGGCAGGTTCCTCGCCAGAATACCTAGGGGGTTAGGGTTAACCTGCGGTAAAGACCACACGACAAACCGTTATTCCCTTAGTAAATTATTTATGGGTTTTTTGTGTTTTTTTAAGGAAAATCAACTCCAAAATTCATTTTTAGAATACAAATGCATATAGGGGAGTGCACAGTGGACGAAGTATATAAACTGCAGAAAAACAAATTGGATTCCAGCCTCTGATTTGAATGAAAGAAAAACAAGACAGCTAGCATGATGAAAGGTTTATTGTACTGGAAACAGGAAATTCCAGTACAGAGACTTGAATGCCAAGATTATTGTTATTCTGAAACTACACATACATGCATGCACACACAAATTGGCCTACTAGTACTATCTCTGGTTTCTGGTCATCAGTCGGCTTTAAAAATCGGTGGGTTGACATGCTTTTTTTTTTTCCCTTCTCCAACAGGGAAATACGTATGTACGTGATACATACATACATACATATACACATATATATATATATATGTACCATGGAAAGAAAAAACAAAAATGGGCAGTGTGATTAAGGACTATTTATAAAAAATAAAAATAAATCTGTTTAGAGATGTGTTGCCCATTTTTTTTTTTTTATTTTTTTTTTTATTTTTTTTTTATATTATCCGGCAATGTATGTTTTATTCAGATCATTGGTAATTTTTTTTCCAAAAAGGAAAACAAAAAATGTTTTTTTTTTAAATGCCGGCCGGCCTCGCCGCTTTCTCGCAAAATCCACATCCTTCTCATGCCTCACCCTGTAACTGTCGGAATCACTGTATTGGCTTTTGGTGGGAAATCCTGGACTTCCCTTCAGATCCATCGACGGGGTTTACCGCTTTCTATACACTAACATACATTATATATAATTATACACATACACAATATATATATATATATATATATATATATATATATACTTGTAGTAAAACTAGTGGAACGCTGGTAGTTGTAACTCCGAGTTTCATGGTGGCTAAGTATGGTGGCTAAGAGAGGCCTCACAAATCGGGCAAACGTTCATACCCCTATGTGAAAAAGTCATTTAAAACAAAGCACATCATTATTCCAATTTTGGCTGCAATTGGACATCGTTTCATAGCAAAAAAACAAGGAAAATTTAAAATGCCGACATGCGTGACTGAGGCCACATGCTCGGAGACCAGAAACCGGAATCTTTTCTTTTTTTTTGGCATAAGGAAGGAAGTGGGGATTTCCCTGAAAAAACCTCAGAAATCCCACTACCATTATGCTGAAGTGCACACACACTAAGGTTCAGTGCACACACATAATTCTGTATTTAAAGGGACACGATCATCACAATCAACAGGGCATGGAATCGGAGTGCTCGTTTTAGATTAACTCAGTAACTGAAAATAACACCCCACATGATAAGGTCATATGTGACCTGTTACAACGAAATGAGCATGAAGTCGCACTATACCATTTCACAGTACAGCAGGAAACGTGAAAAATCGGAGGGGAGGTCTAATTTTTGTTTGTTATTATATTTGCAATTTGTAAATCTCCTCATATCGAATTCCAAATTTTCAGTTCGATCAGACAATTAAAAACCACAATTTCAGGCCAATTTCGTTGGTAGCTTTCATCGTGTTCTGACAAAACAACTTGAAACAAAGACGGAAACAAAGACGGAAACAAAGCCGCAAATCCCTCTCTGGTGGTCTGGGGGAAGAAAAAAAAATCACTGTAACCCCAAGTGTTATATATCATTGGAAAGCTCTTGTTCTACTGAATCCAGAAATACTAATAACTCAATTGTTTAAATGTCCGACTTTAAGCTCATTTTTTGGCGACAGGTCACATATTACCATTAATTACTACTGCATTAAATGAGCCAGTAATTTTCAGTCAATGTGTTCATATTAAACTAGGACACTGATTCCATGCCCTGTGGAAAGGCTGTTCTGATCGTGATGATTCTGTACCTTTAAACAGATTTTCAAATTAACCCTCCTACTTTTGGTGCCTTTTTCAGACAAGTTGATGCACCATTTGAAACCATTCATTTTGTGAAACACACCAAGGTGTAGTGTATCCACCATTCAAAACCATTTGAATGATTTATAAGCCACTGTGTAATAAGTATGTAGTACATTCACCATTTGAAACCTTCGGCTATGGAAACACACCAAGGTGTAGTGTATCCACCATTCAAAACCATTTGAATGATTTATAAGCCACTGTGTAGTACATTCACCATTTGAAACCTTCGGCTATGGAAACACACCAAGGTGTAGTGTATCCACCATTCAAAACCATTTGAATGGATTTGAATGTAGTAAAGCTTGCTACCAACACTTTTCAAATGGTATCACCATGTGTGTACAAAACCAATGGCCAGTTTGGTAAGTGAAAATTTTGAATGGTTTCAAATGGTCAAACAGTAGGAGGGTTTTAAGAAATTATTGTCTCCAAAAGTTACTTGGTGTTTAGGTTTCAATCCGCCTGAGGAATTATTTCCTCTGAATTGCTTTCATCGTACAGAAAATGTACAATTATTATGTTGGAATCATTACTACATGTTATTTTGTAAAACTGAAAATAAAATGCTGGGCCAAAAGAAAAAATCTCTGGTTTCTGGTCTCTACACGTGTCGCCTCAGACCAGCGCGTGGGCATTTTTATTTTTTTATTTTTATTTTATTTTTTCTATGAAACGATAATTGCAGCCAAAATTCTATCGATTGGAATTCTGCCGTGCTGTGTTTTAAATGACTTTTGCACATAGGGGTTTGAACATTTGCCCGATTTGCGAGGCCTCTCTTAGCCACCATATTTTGTGTATGGGAAATTTGGTCTTCCAATAACCGCGTATACATGTATCACATATTTCACACAGGGGTTTGAACATTTGCCCGCTTTATGAGGCCTCTCTGAGCCACCATACTTTGTGTATGAGAAATTTGGTGTGGTTCCAATAACTGTATACATATTTCACTAGTTGCCAAAAAAAAGTGTGTCAATGCATGATTTTGAAGCCGACCTATGACCTATGTCTGTGGAGTGTCGTGGCCGAGCGGTCTAGTTTACCGGACTCAAGTTCTGGTGTTAGGAGCAGAATGTGGGTTCGAATCCCGGCCGTGACACTTGTGTCCTTGAGCAAAGACACTTGACCATAATTGCTTAATAGGGGCAGAGGCAGTTTAACAACTGCCTTGTTCTGGACTAGTTACCCCTCCCAGTCCTATTCGAGGCTGGTTATTAACTTGTCTTGTTTCGGTGCGAGGGGGCTGGTTCTTCAGTGTGGAGTTGTTGTAATAATATTGGCCTTGTGTGGGGCGATTTGCATAACAAAAAACTGAAAATGGAGACTTTTGGGGGGTCTAACATCTCCTTTTGTACTGATGTACATGTACTTTCACAGCTTTTGTTTGTATTCTTTTTCAAGTTGCAAATTGAAATTACTAAGGCCAAAAGCTTTCTAATTTCTTGTGTAAATCCGCTTTAAAGAAATAGGTGGTCAGTGCATTTCCAATGGGGAAAGAATGTCATATCCGACCGCCACTTTTAAATTTTTTTTTTTTTTTTTTTAAATTTCAGCCACTAACACTTATAAAAGGTTTCTACTGATTTTTGGGGGTACAGAAAGCGAAAACTATCTTTAAAATCCACATTTATGAGTTTCGGACTTTATTTCCCTTCTAAAAAAATCCTCCCCTTCAGAAAACAGATGAATCCTATTACAGTTGCCACTGCGCATGTACAATGACCGTGTTGGTCACTAATGAGGAAGTTGACATCAGACTGACATGACTGAGGAAGTCATCGTATACCAAAAATGGTAGTGAAGTGTCAATATTGTCACGATCAGAGCAGTCTTTCAACAGGACATGGCATCGGTGTCCTAGTTTAAGATGAACACAGTAACTGGAAATTACTGGCTCATTTATGCAGAAGCAACGGTAATATGACCTTATCATGTGGGGTATTATTTTCAGTCACCGAGTTAATCTAGGAAAGAATGTCGTATCCGACCGCCACTTTTTAAGGATTTTTTAGAATTTTGTTGCAACCACTAACCAGTTAAAAAATGATTCTATCGATTTATGGGGGTACAGAAAGCGAAAACTATCTTTAAAATTCACTTTTATGATGGTTTTTTGGAAAGAATGTTGTATCCGACCGGCACTTTTTGGAAAATTTTTTACAACCACTAACCAGTTAAAAAATGATTCTATTGATTTATGGGGGTATAGAAAGTGAAAACTATCTTTAAAATCCACTTTTATGATGGTTTTCGGACTTGATTTCCCTTCTAAAAAAAATCCTCCCCTTCAGAAAATAGAAGGATCCTATTATAGTTGCCACTGCGCATGTACAATGACGTTGTTGGTCACTTATGGGGGAGTTGACAAAATCAGATTGACATGACTGAGGAAGTCATCGTATACCAAAAATGCTTGATTTTTCATGAAATAAATATCCTGGAATAATTTGAAGTATATGTCCATCATCATCCATGTATGTTCTCCACCTTACTAGGTAGGTAAGATTACATTAATTGGTTATATTGAATGAGAAAAAGTGGTGGTCGGATACGACATTCTACCCTTAATCTAAAACGAGCACTCCAATTCCAAGCCCTGTTTATCTTGACGATATTGCTCCTTTAATCTAAAACTAGCTCTCTGATTCCATGCCCTGTAGATTGTGACGAGATTGTCCCTTTAAATAGCAAGCTTCATCTTGACTGTAAAAACATACATACGTATTGCCCTACCAGTACCACTTACACTGGCACGGCCAAGGGGGTGTGTCCGTGCCACACTGGTGGGGCAAACATACGTACATGTACATGTCTCTTACACTCTACAATTTCTTCTGTAAATTCTAAAAAAGAGAAAGTGTTCAATACAAATTGTAAATAAAGTATAAATATAATATACTAACCGGTAGCATCTAGGCTTGAAATCGTTTTCAACTATCGGCCAACACGACATCCGTGTACCGTAACATAATTGAAATACAATGTTTATAATCGTACAGTACATGTGTGTAATCTATCACCAACTGAAGTGCTTTTCTGATTACTGCACTTACAAGTACAAAAATGGACCAAGCACGCATAGACTTCCTGTTATTATGGTGTTCTAAAAAGGACACATGCACATTGCAAGAAGAGTGTTGTCGCGTCGTACTAGAAGTGTGTCGCGTCGCATTAGAAGTGTGTCGCGTCGCACTAGAAGTGTAGTCGCGTCGCACTAGAAGTGTTGTCGCGTCGCACTAGAAGTGTTCACCATTGCAGTTTTTTCTCGTATGAAGAGCCGTATGTGACTAAATTTCGACTAATTAAATATATACGACTAAAATAAATGTAAATCCATATATTTACTAGAAAAACCAATTATACAAAAGCGGCAACCAGACTGGTTGGCAGCTAGCATGCATACGGTGCTAAACATGAATTTTGGGATTTATATTCCTTTAAAAAAGTCCTCCACAGCCCATACATTATTGTTTTAAAGAAACCTAAACCTAGTCTCGATCCCAACTACCTACATGGAAGGTGAGCATTCTAAACCACAAGACTACCATGCCACTCGAATTTGGCGGTGAATTATAGTACAGAAGAAACTTTGTAAAATTGTATTTATAAAATAATATAAATTGTTCAGAAAAATATTGCGCAGGCCTACAGGGTTCACTCGTCCCCACCGCCCAGGGCCGTAGCGAGCGGGGTCAGGGGGTATGGGGTGTGACACCCCAATAATTGTTCTCAGTCGGCAAATCAAAGGTACTAGAGCAAGAGTTGGTCCAAAATAAATTTTCAGTCAGCAACATTTGTATGTTTTATATACTGATGCCTCTTTTCACAACAAATTATTTTAAAGCAGAACCATACCCTAAATTCATGGTCACACAATAATGTAATTATATGGGGGGGGGGGGGGGGGCTAGATGACAGATAATTAAAAGCAAAAAGGACACTAAACAGATGATTTTATTTTTATAAAAACTTATTTTCAATCATCAACCATTATATAGGCCTACTGTTAATTTAAAGGAATATTGTGTACATGTACAACACTGTCCCAAATAATTATGTCCCACAAGTTGCATTTATATATGTAATGGAATACATCATTCATCAAATGTTTCTTTTGAAGCTTTTTGTCTATAATTTCAGTATAACTATTTTTTCAAAATGATTTTTTAAAGTTCATGAGACAAACATTTCACATAATAAATAACCTGAATGTATTTTCACTATTGCTGAAGCTTTCATATAGGCTGGAGTTATGCATCAACAAAATAATACATTATCCTTACAGAAAAGAAATATATTTTACTAAAAAAAACTTTCTTAGTGGGTAGACATTCACAGGTCAGTAAGTCTGACCAAGTTCCAATTTTTCAGTGTAACTTTGACTTGTGTCACCATAAAATGACACAGACTCAAGGTTTGAGGAATACGTGTCTGCTATGAAAGTTTAATACATACTTAATACAAAGTTGATGACCAGTTGTAACAGTTGTACCTAAAGAATTGCCAATCATGAAAAATTGTTTTGACATTTATTAATATTTCATTAATAGTGTTACTTTCCTTCTGTTTCTCTGATTTTTGGATGTTACGAACCTAGAATAGTGACTGGATTATTTTAATTTCTGATTATTACTTAATTCCTATTATTTTACTTTATTGCATTTTCCACTGTTTTATTGTTGGTGATTCCTCAGTTAAATCAAATTGCTTACACTTTTATTGTAATCTACTGAATGACAGGTTTTATAATTCATCTCGTTTCCACTTATCATGTTGCTGTAAACCTTGTAAAAAATTAATGTTTCCGAGCTTATTTGTAAATTTATAGCCCACCATTGTTCAGTCACTGTGAGAATTAGAAACCCTAAATTCACTGTATTACTGGTTGCAGGTATTCCAGACAGTGGCGTAGCTGGCTATGTTCGCCAGGGGGGGCGAATCGGATCCCAGGGGGCCCACCAAAAAAATGACTGTACAGATTTTTAGGGCCCCCTCTTTACCTGGGGCCGTGGGCAACTACCCTTTTGCCCTTATGTAAAGGCGGCCCTGTATACAGGGCCGGATTTATAAGGGGGAAAAGGGGGCAATTGCCCCGGGCCCCCCCTGCCAGAGGGCCCCCAGACTAAGGACTTCCTTTATAAAAAAAAAATGTAATAATTGTAAAATTAGTTTTATATTTTTTTCGAAGAAATGCGGTTTATCATTCATTTTAGTTCATTTTTTATTTGTCATGTAATTTAATTTCTATGTCGAGGGGCCCCCGAACCTGAAGTGCCCCGGGCCCCTCAAGGTCTAAATCCGGCCCTGCCTGTATAGTCCTGCCTGCTGGTGGGCCCGTCAGTCAGTCCCATAAGCATGTGAAAAAAATGTGCATGTGTTAGGGGGGGCCCACTTATTCTGGAACTGGAGCCAGGGGGGCCCACTTATTCTGGAACTGGAGCCGGGGGGGTAAATACTAGATTTTGTATACTGCAAGACATATCTTTTTAATTGTAAAATTACACATTTTGATATTGATCGTTTTAATGTAACTCAAGGCCGTCCTACCACTAGACTTTCTTCCGATCCTTATGTTATCCGTTCCAGGTATAAAACTGAATCACATAATTCTTTGTTTTTCAGCGGATTGTTCCAATCTGGAATCAACTTCCTTTGGCAGCAAAATCTGCCACTTCACTTTCGTCGTTTAAATCTCAAGTGTCTCAGTTTTAGGCCTACAGAACAAAATTTGCTTCCAGATTTTCGGTAGATAATGTTTGTACATGGATGTCTTTTTGTCATTGCTCCCTGTCGGCGTAATTAATTTGTTGCTTAATGTTGTCTTTTCCGTCCTAACTTGCTTCAGCGGCCCTCCAGTGGTGTATTACGGGGAGGGGGGAAGGGGGTGTAACGAGGTAGAAAATGTTCAGTGGGTTTCTTGTGGTAGGGTGGCCTTGTAGAGGTGCTGGTCACCTGTTCTATCTTACCACTCACTGGCTTTGTTTAAAATGAATTTTTATTTATTCAAAAACATTTTTTGGTCTTTAGGGTTTTAGTTTTATATTTAGATGTAATTTGATTGCCAGTGTAAAATGTAATAAAATAAAAATTAAAAAAATAAATAAATAAAAAGACATTTAATAAAAGTTTGGGGGTTTGTTGCCAACTTTCAAACGCTGAACTAGGCAAATTTGAGTCATGTGAACACTTTTAATGCATTATGGGAATCATAAATGGCTGCAACTGAACATACATCCGTTGTTTCATGAACATCGGCTGAAGATTAAATAGACAATGTCGTCACAATCATAGCAGAGTTTCAACAGGGCATGGAATCGGTGTCCTATAGTTTAAGATGAACACAGTGGCTGAAAATTTCTGGCTCACCTATGCAGCAGCAATGGTCATATGACCTTATCATGTAGGGTATTATTTTCAATCTTTATTTTAAAATCCTTCACCTCAATAACATTAAGCCCATGACAACTTCTGTACTAAAAATACAGTTATTAAAAAAACATTAATTAATAATAATATCACCTGGCTTAACGGGTAACAACGAGTGACGCAACAATACAAATGTATGGTGAACGCGCACGCGCCGTTCTGAATTTTCTTGCTAACCTGTGAAATACGCTTTACGCTTAAGGCCTCTCAAAAAAGTCTCCGGTTTCTGGTCATCGGTAGTCTTCAAAATCGGTGGGGTGACGCGCTTTTTTTGGCCATCGTGTTTGTTTGTTTTTTTCTGTGTTTTTTTCCCAACAGGGAAATACGTGATATATTGTATACGTGGGGACCAAATTTCCCAAATACAAAGTATTGTGGCTAAGAGAGGCCTCACAAATCGGGCATACCCCTCTGTGAAAAATAGTCGTTTAAAGCACAGCATGCATGGCAGAATTCCAATCGATCAAGCAATTTTGGCTGCAATTGGACATCGTTTCATAGCAAAAATAAAATAGCAAAATTAAAAATGCCGACGCGCGGGTCTGAGGCGACGCGCGCGGAGACCAGAAACCAGAGACGTTTTTTTTTGGCCTAAGCAATTTTTTAAAACTGTATTTAGCACGAAAATTAGCTTACCGGTATGAAATTGGGCCCTGTTGGTAAGTGTGACGTAATTCCAACATAAACCACGCCCACTTCGCACATGGTGGCTCCAACGCAACGATAATCAGAACCCCATTGGAAATGCACCCTTTTCTTTAAGAATTTACGAAAGAAACGAGAATGAAACGAGCTCGGGACTTACTAACAAAGTAGTACCTTGCCAGCCTGTTCGCAAGTCGTTACTTTACACGCGCGCCCATTGATAGTAGTACCCGCATTCTTTTTGCATAGGCCCCCTACCGTTTTGTGTAATTTAGCCTAAATTCCTTAAGTTTAACGTTCAAAAGTGATTTTTTTTGAGGCAGAAATAGACTTTGTTAATAAGATTTTGAGTCTTTACAACACATACCTAAATGCGTGGGCGTGACTGTGGATTGGACTGGGCCTAATTTCACGCTGTTGCTTATTTACTGGTAAGCAAATTTTTGCGCTTACTATAGTAGCAGACTGCAATCATTTTCTTAAGCCGGCAAGTTAGCGTGTTCTTTTCTACGCTTAACGCTGCATGAGCAGTGCTATGAAATGAAACAGCGCATAGTAGGCCGGCTATCTAAGAACATAAGCTGCTGAGGCGGCCCCATGGTATTGGGTTCATGTTATCGCGCCCCCACGTGATCGCGTTTCAGCGTGACCATGGCCCAATAGACCTGATCCCATAAAATATAGTAATTACATTTGCGCATGTGTACAGACACCACTGGTTGGCAAACGCCATAGAGTTGTGCAGTATAAAAACGCACAAGCGCGTGTGCGTCAAGCCACCATCGTTCCCTCGTTTAAATTTGCCCACCAATAGTGTCAATGCGCACGCGCGATGTGTAATTAGCATATTTCATGGAAAAGGTCTATTTCATAGCGCTGCTTACCGGTAAGCAAATTTTCGTGCTAACCATGAGCAGAAAAATTGGCTTAAGCATAAGCGTATTTCACAAGTTAGCAAGACAACTCAAAGCGACGCATGCGCGTTCACCATGGATTTGTATTGTTGCTAGCAACAACGGCCGGCAAGTTAGCGTGCCTTTCTCTATGCTTAACGGTTGCTAGCAGCTATACCTGAAATGAATACTGGGCCCTGGTTGTCTAAAATGTATTGGACATTTATGAATGTTAATTATAATAATATCATTTTAAACAATTTATTTAAATCATAATCATAGTCCTCAACCGTACTCTCTTAATGTACAAGAGTGAAAACCACTCTTTTAAAGAGCTATATGGTGGACAAGTCTTCTTCTTTTTGGAGTGAAACCCACTCTGATTCGAGTGAGAAATACAGTAAAAGGCCTACCAATTCACTCGTTATACACTACTAATTTTACTCTTTAACCACTCCAAAAAAGACTTCTCCGCCATATAGCTCTTTGAAAGAGTGATTTTCACTCTGTTACATTCAGAGAGTAATCATTTATATTCACTGTACATTAAAAGTAATAATAATACCATTTGTAGGCCTACTGCGCGACATAACAAATGACTAGCTGTGCACTGCATTATTAAAAATAATCAAATCTAAACAGTAAATCTACACGAGTATTACGACTCATCCAAAAATATACACCCATATATAATTATGAGACCATTCAAATATCAAAAATATATAATTATGAAACACATAATTTTAAAAACAATTATTTCAATCATAATCCTCAACCGTAAGAATATATATTCACTGTATATAAAAAATAATACAAAAATATACAGCCGTATACAATTAAGAAACCATTCAAATATCAAAAATATATAATTATGAAACACATAATTTTAAAAACAATTATTTCAATCATAATCCTCAACCGTAAGAATAGATATTCACTGTATATACAAAAATAATACAAAAATATACAGCCGTATACAATTAAGAAACCATTCAAATATCAAAAATATATAATTATGAAACACATAATTTTAAAAACAATTATTTCAATCATAATCCTCAACCGTAAGAATATATATTCACTGCATATAAAAAATAATACAAAAATATACAGCCGTATACAATTAAGAAACCATTCAAATATCAAAAAGTAAAAGATGGATTTTAATTGCAGACATTAAATTGAGAGAATAGTAAGATTAACTCACCTGCATATTACGTGCCTGTAATCTTAGGTAGTTTGAACATCTCGGGTTTAATTGAACAGTCTAAATATTTTATCTGTGATCATGTTTTTCGAGATTGCAAAGTTCCTACCTGATTTCCTGAGTTTTCGCAAGTACTGGGCCTCTCAGTGCATATTCTACCAAATATAGGTTTTTTAAATACGTTTTTTAAAGCAAAATATAGGTTATTCATTGGCGGATCCAGGGGAGGGGGCTAAGGGGGCTGTATTCCCCCTAAAATCGTTTAAACAATTTTTTTTTTTTTTTTTAAAGAGAGAGAGAGAGGGGGAGGGAAGGGGAGAACGCACTCCCATTCCCACAGTGTGCTTTGTTTTTCTCTCCCTTTGATTATTTCATTGTAATTTTTGTAGTACTGAAAAATAATTGTTTTTGATTATCAGCCCCCCCCCCCCCCCCTAAAAAATATTCTGGATTCGCCCATGGTTATTATAGGTTTACCAAATGCCAAAATATAGGCTTTTATATATAGGTTATTTCCCGTGATTATGCAGTGTTAAGTAACAAGTTTTTGGTAAATTGCCGACCTTCTGAGTACTTTTTGTAACAAAGTACATTACCCCATACCCTGTCTGGCAGAAAATCTAAGAGCGGTACACATGTTACAGTTTGGCTACTGTTTTGGCTTCATCTCTTTATACTTAGGAAGTAATTTTTCTTCAAAGCCATGAGAATTTTACGAGGGAGTTGAAAATGTGTTGCAGGAGATTAAACATATACTAAGTGTTTATAGGTTAATATAGTTTTTTGGGGGGGAAATTAAGGTTCCCATTTTGAAATAAAGGTTTTTATAGGTTTGATAGATTTCGCTGGGAGGCCTACAAGTATTTGAGATTGTTTTTCTGCCATATTTAAAGCACTCTATTCACTAAAGTGTTGAATCAACATTTTAAGAATTCAGCAAGTGACAGCACTTTATAAAGTTAAATTCAACTCAAAGAAAGTGTTGAATTAACACAGAGTCAAGTTAAGTCTAACTTTATCAATGTTGATTCAACACTTTAGTTTTAAGAGCGTAGCTCGTGGTCCCCAGAAGAAATTTGTGAAGACAAAGACGATCTCTTCACATGCATCTTCAGGTCTCAGAGTTTGAGGAATTGGTATTTGTTTCATACACTCTTTTCTTAACTTTAAAAACTACAAAAATCTTCCTCGATAATCCAGAGAAAAGGGTTCCCCATTCCTTTACTATGAGATGTGGAAACTCTCATTAGTTTTTTTGGGGAAAAAGAAAGCGCCGCGCTGGTGAAACTTGGGCAGTTCCAAATCTGACAATAAAATGAACAAACACATTGTGGTAAAATTTACGTAGTGTGAATGAGAAAAAAACGGAGTGTCACGAATGTCCGAACTCTGATAGAAATTGCTAGAATTGTATGTATCTTTGTACTACTCCGTTAGAATACCCTGCACCGTATTTATCTAATACAGTAATAGTTTATAGTGGTCAAAAGACGTTTCTCGTCTGTAAAGTCGCCATCAAAGAGACATTACTCGTTATTCTTTTCCTTGGGTTCCCCAGGCCCGCTCACACCGTATTTCTGTTCTTTTTCCTCGTTATCACGACCATCGCCATTTCGACGGGCTACCAACCAGATCACAAAGAAAGCAATAAACTGAAGAATTGTCAACGCAGTTGACAGACCGAACAGTATCACCCGGAACTTCTCGATGTCGTAGATGTCGCAGTATCCGCGCTCCCCGCACAGATACTGCCAAACTGTACACGCCGAGTCGATGCAGAGTCCGTACAGCACTGGGAACGGCAGGGAACCTTATTTTAGACAGTTGGAGAGGATGGTGAAAATGAGTTATTGCTTAGATATCAGTATTCAGATATTGTCGGCAGTTAATATTTGAGGGCGACCTATTACGCTGGTCATTATGTCGGATATAATTATGAAATAAATATGGTTCAGGATTTTCACATTTGAGCCAGTGGCGTATCTAAAAGGAGGGGGTGCAGGGAGGGGGGCAGGGAGGGGATGCAGGGAGGGGGGTGCAGGGAGGGGGTGCAAGGAGTAGGGTGCAGGGGGTGCAGGGAGGGGGTGCAGGGAGGGGTGGAGCGAGGGGGTGCAGGGAGGGGGTGCAGGGAGGGTTTCATTTGAGTTTTTTCCCCACCACTCTGAAAATCCTAGCTTCACCACTGATTTGAGCATGATATTAACATCAACGTGAAAATCTAAAGCCTGCGATATTAAGGTATTTACAAAAGACGGAAACATCTTCACACCTGCAGCATATTACGTTTGAAAAATAATTTTGGGCCTACCATTGTTTCAAATGATAACAAAAAAAATCCCCAATTGGAAAATATTTTAAAACTTTTCCAATAACTTTTGTCCCAAAGAAAATTTCCCCCAAAAATGTCCCAAACTTTTTCAAAAATTCATAAAATTATGTTTTAATAAAATTATTTTTATACCAAGCTTCTGACAAAAAAAGTTTCTGTGTTTAAAAACACATATTTTCAGGACATTTCTAATAACATTGCGAATGGAAAACAGGATACATCTTTTCACTTCTTACCAATTAACAGCATGAGGACGCGGCTGAGACCGAGTGCAAACGATTTATCGGTTGGGTCTACGGCGCTAAATGAGAGAGAAGAGCAGTTAAACCATATTAATGGAGGAGTAATATCATGAAATATTCAATAATTTTTATTTTGTTTCAAAGGTTTTGAATCAAAAGTTGTAACATAATACGTTTTTAGGCCAGTGATTTATTCGCATAGTGGCCCATGATTTTATTCGCATCACTTTGGTGTTAGCAGCAGAATGTGGGTTCGAATCCCGGCCGTGACACTTGTGTCCTTGAGCAAGACACTTAACCATAATTGCTTCTCTCCACCCAGGGGTTAAATGGGTACCTGTGAGGGCAGAGTTGGTTGATTAGCCCTATGTGCGCTGCAATGGCAGCAATTGAGCTGTATACTCCCCAGGGAGCTGAGATGGTTTCAGGAATGATTTATGAGCCTTATGAGCAGGGGTAATAATATAATGCGCCTTGAGCACCACTCAGTTGGTGGATACGTGCGCTATATAAGTCCACTTATTATTACTTATTATTATTATCAAATGGCCCTTGGATTTCGACTAATGGAAACAGGGCCGTAGCGAGGGGGGGGGGGGATGTGACACCGCCAATAATTTTTTTCAGTCGGCATTTAGAGCCGGCAAATGAAGCATCAAAGGTACTAGAACAACGGTTGGTCCAGATTAAATTTTCAGTCGGCAAACCTGGAGCTATGGTGTTTCTAAACAATAAGGATTTGCCGAGTTGTTCGTTATCAGTTGTTCTTACTTTCCTCACGGTTTTGGGTCGCAGTTCCCCCACCTTACGTTATGGTCATATTAATAATAATAAATGCATAAATGAATGTCAGTAGTCCTTATAGGCAATACACATAAGATGAGTTTTTAAGTTTTTCTTGAAGGAGTCAACAGATTGAGATTCACGAATGTACAGAGGCAAATCATTCCAAAGGCGTGGAGCCACAACTTCAAAAGATCTGTCACCCCAAGAATGTTTTGACTTTTGTTCAGCTAGCAGAAATTTTGCACTGGAACGTAACTTGCGAGAGGGGGGGCATAACATTTCAACAAGTCAGATATAGGCTTATATAATGGTGTTGTGTTGGTAAATTTAACAACCAAAATGTTTGCCCCCAACTCTGTAAATCCTAGCTGGCTAGGAAAGAATGTCGTATCCGACCGCCACTTTTTAAGGGCTTTTTTGGAATTTTTTTGCAACCACTAACCAGTTAAAAGATGATTCTATCGATTTTTGGTGGTACAGAAAGCGAAAACTATCTTTAAAATCCACTTTTATGATGGTTTTCGGACTTGATTTCCCTTCTAAAAAAATCCTCCCCTTCAGAAAATAGAAGGATCCTATTATAGTTGCCACTGCGCATGTACAATGACTGTGTTGGTCACTAATTGTGAAGTTTAGGCCTACAAGATCAGACTGACATGACTGAGGAAGTCATTGTATACCAAAAATGCCTGATTTTTCATGAAATAAATATCCTGGAATAATTTGAAGTATATGTTCATCATCATCCATTATGTTCTCCACCTTACTGGGTAGGTAAGATTACTTTATTGGTTATATTGAATGAGAAAAAGTGGCGCCGGTCGGATACGACATTCTACCCGCTGGGTATGCCACTGATGTCAATCGGCAAACTGGCTTCCACCCCCAAAAGAAAATGCCTTCGCTACGTCTCTGCACTGTAAAAATGGTGTTCAGAATTTAAACACATTTCTAAACACTTAATTGTACCCACTTTTTCACATGTTTAGCCTAAAACATGTTTAGATTGTTTTTTTGTTTTTTTTGTGATGTGTGTTTGAATGCTAAATATCATATGAACAGGTGTCAAAAAGCTAAGCACGTTTATCTTTGTGACATTTACAGAGGACGACCGTTTGTTTAGCATTTAAACGCATTCCTAAACGCGTTTATTTTGTGCGTGTTTAAATTTTTACAGTGCGAATGAGAACAATATTAATCAGGATTCTGGAAAGGGCGACTTCTTACATGTTTGTTATGGAACACCCTGTTCGGCATTACTTTTACCTTAATATTATAGTGTTCCTTGGTGCGCTCGATATTGCCATGAGACCCACCCACAAGACGCACAATACGATGAAGAGTAGCAAGTTGGAGCAGTTGTCCGCACATTGGCCATTTGTCAACGTAGGTGGCGTGAGTGAAGAACTTGGAAAGGAATAATCCAAACAGGAACACCCTGTGAACGTCTGTATGTATTAAATAATGTTGCTGTTATAGAATATGATTTACCTCATAACCATGCTATTTATAGGCCCAGAATTGGATTTTTCCCCATTATGAAGAACTTTATGAAAAACATTATGGGTGCACCTCACTAAATAGTGAGAAATTCATGCGCCAAGCTGTTTATCAAAATGTGTATGTCCTCAAATTTTCTTCTGAAAAACAAAGATTTGAGGCCGGCCCATACATTAATTTTTTGATGGATTGTGTAAAAAATGGTCCAATATCATGACTTGGGGGTCCTTGACTTCCAACTTTGAATATTGTGGATACACTAGTCCCTGAAAAAGTGGTCCTAATGATGACTGTATAATGTACTCAGTGTGAAGCCGAAGATGATATAAATCTTTCCTATAAATAGTTGTGTCTATTAGGCCAAAAAAGTCTCTTGTTTCTGGTCATAGGTCGGCTTCAAAATCGGTGCGGTGATGCGTTTTTTGTTTGTTTTTGTTTTTTGGCCAACCAGTGAAATAGGCCTAAGCGGTTATTGGAACCAGACCGATTTCCCATACACAAAGTATAGTGGCTAAGAGAGGCCTCACAAATTGGACAAACGTTCTTATACCCCTATGTGAAAAAAGTCGTTTAAAACACAGCACGGCAGAATTCCTATCGATCCAGCAATTTTGGCTGCAATTGGACATCGTTTCAGAGCAAATAAACTACTCATCAGCAATTTCCAGTATCCGCGGTGGTCCCTTACACCGATTTTTGTTTATTGTTTACTGCAAGAAAAAATAAATCACTATCTCGCAACTATGTCTAAAAGTGTGGGGGGGGGGGCTGTACGACCCGGGTGGCTCTCCCATTGGCCAAATCCTGGATCCGACACTGCCTGCATGCCTTTCCCGCACTTCTAAGTAGCGATCTACACCCATGTTTATGTTTAAGTTCATGTTTAGGGTATCTTAATTTCCCCCCTAAAATGTAAGCTCCCCCACTCCACCCCCCCTCCCCAGCTTTTTGGAGCTGGTGCCGCCACTGGTTCGGATTCTTTTGATCATCAGATCCCATTTCGTATGGAAACTAGTGTGTTTGGTATTTTTATAGAGTATAAATTTATGGTATTTTTATAGAGTATAAATTTATGAAGTGTTTTCTCTACCTCATTTACAGGCGTTTCGGTACACCCAGCGTGACATGGCGAGAAATAGGTAACGCCATCCGATCCACACACCGGAGTAAAGACCATCTCGGGATCACAGAAACAGTCAGAGTTGCACGGTGCGTCAACACTGATGGTTTGCAAACTATAGAGTGAATAATTTTTAAAAAGACAACATTAATATGATTATGCCGAGTGGCGTGGCCGAGCGGTCTAAAGCGCTCCCGGACATTCGTCAGAATGTGGGCTCGAATCCTATAGCGGTTGCAGTTCTTGTGTCAAGTAAGACACTTTACCATAAATTGATTCTCTTTACCTAGGAGTATAAATGGGGACCTGTGAGGGCAGAGATAGTAATTGTTTGATTAGTTGTTGAGCGGCTAACAGGCTGCCGGGGGTGTTTACTTCCCAGGAAGTTGAAAATGATCCAGGAATAATTTTTAAAAAAAGAGTAGCTTGATGACAGAGATAATAATGTAAAAAGCGCCTTGAGCATCACATCGTGATGGAGTTGGCGCTATATAAAAATCCATTGTTATTATTAAAAGACAGATATAAATTATATAGGGGCGCGTTTTCGCGACTGTAACCAGAAACATGTTTGGGCTTCGGTCATTGGTTAAGCGAGTTCGGTTGTGTTGGGATGACGTCATTGTTCTGACCAAACGTAAACCGAAGTTTGTGATCGGTTACGCTTGGTTTCAAGATGGCGGATTGTAAAAAGTAAGTGTTGTTAATTATTACTTAACACATGATGAAATGATTGTTCGTATACCAGTATATCTTTCAAGTTTATTACTAGCACTCACGAGTAAGTTCTATTTTGGAAAAATTTGAATTACACCGTATCTTTTGAGAAACGTTGATGATTGAACACGTCGCAAACTGAAAACAATTTTCTGGTTACGTTCGCGTTTTCGCGTAGCCAGTATGCCGTCTTGTTTCTGGTCAAGAATAATGACGTCAGAAACAAGTTTCTGGTTAGGGTCGCGAAAATGCGCCCCACGTCTGAGGCGTCACACTCGTATGCGCACACACAGTCGTGAATCTCAAGACGTCTGAGGACCTCTATTGTTCTTCTATTGTTTGGACTCTTAACCTTTTGAAGTAATGTCCATTGGTTTTGTACACGACGTCTTCTGAGGACAACGAAGAACAATGAACCGCCGTCCCAGGACCTATTGTTTCCTTTCTTATATGTCCTCAGACGGTTTGCAGAGCAAACCCACATGTTCCGTTGCATATTCTGGTGTCTTACGGATCCAGTTTGTGGGATACCACCGTTGTCCTCCTAACTGTCCCTTTTCTTTCGAATTTCTCTTGTGGGGTACCACTGTCCCTCTTGTCTCAGTACCCCTCAATGATTTATCAGTGGGTACAGGAGTGTTTTCACTATTACTTTTTACTCGACCTATTTTTGGTGTGTGTGTGAGGGGTGGATGTTATCCTACGGCCACTGGGCCCCTCGGCCACTCGGTCCCTCGGCTCCGTGTGTGTATGGGGGATGGGGGGGGGGGGCGGGTATCCAACGGACAGTCGGCCCAGTGTGTCTGTGGGTTTGATTATGCTGTAAACCGAGGACCTCCCATTGTTCCTTTCTTTTGTTCCCTTCGTTTAGGCATGCCCACTTTGAGAACAATTTAATATATACTGGCCTCTGTACAAATATCAGTCATACAAACTTACTCGTTTCCCTGGTAACCGACACTCACGCCTGCGATTGCTGGGTTACTACATCCGACGAAAATCATGGCTACAGTTAATCCGCATGATATCAAGCCGGTGGTCCAACACAAGGCCGACATACCTTTCACCCTCAGGTTCATGATTTTGACCAAAACACCTCCAATAAGCGCGCCTAACGCCCAGGCGGGAATCAGAGCAAAACCTCCAGTCGGGATGACAAAAAAGAACCTGCCATGTTAATACTTTTTATCATACAATTTTCAAAAATATCAAATTTTGCCGTGGCATTCAAATCATATCTAGGATACGTATGAACATTTTTTACGAAGTCAAACAATATACTTAATCTTCTCTTAACGACAAAAATATCACCCCATATTGTTTAATCAGTCAAAAACTTCCAATAACTACGAAAAGGGCTCAAAGATCCAGTATTGCTTGACGGTAGATTTGTGAAATTAAATTACGCAGTACAGTTTACAATATAATAGAATGGAAGACATATACGAATACGGAAGCGTTTCATGCTATGGTCCCACAGGAATATTTCGATCTTTCTGTCGAAATATATTTCGATTCCT
Organism: Zoroaster sp. YZ-2022; assembly: GCA_029582265.1. Lineage (NCBI taxonomy): Eukaryota > Metazoa > Echinodermata > Asteroidea > Forcipulatida > Zoroasteridae > Zoroaster > Zoroaster sp. YZ-2022. Next base: position 7,088,807 of record CM055819.1, read on the forward strand.
GTTTTTTTTTTGTTATTTTTAATAATTTCGTCAACATCTCTTATAAATATCGACAAAATATCTGTTTTCCGTGAGGAAATTTCGATTCATTTTCGATTCATTTTCGATTTTATTTCGACGACTTTCGACTGTTTAGATCATTTCGACTGGCATTTCGACAAAATTCGACTGTTTAGACTGTTTAGATTGATTTAGATTTTTTTTCGAATAATTTTCGATTGTTTTAAAAAATTTGGACAAATGTTCCGATTTATTTCGACTGTAACGATTGTTTAGACTATTTAGAGAGTTCAGATTTATTTCGACTGGTTTTCGAACTGTTAGACTGTTAAGACTATTTCGATTTCATTTTCGATAGTTTCGATAAAATGTCGACAAAATTTCGATAAATTTGATCGAAACTTTATCGAAAAATATTGGTCAGGTTTAATAATTTTCGATTAATGATTTTTTTTTCCAACAAATCTCGACAAATATCGACAGTTTCGATTTTTTTAGACTCTTTAGACTATTTCGACTTTTCTCGAGAAAATTTTGTAAAAAATCTAAAATCTTGACGAAACACGATCTAGAGAGTCGAAATCTCTGTGGGACCATAGCAAAAGGGACATTGTAAAAAGCATTACCCAGCTAAAGTCATAATTATGACATAATTAAGTCATATTTATGGCTTGTGTTATGTCATAATTATGACTTTATTAAGTCATAATTATGACTTGAGTAGCCCCATTCTAGGGCCAATACACTGGACTCCCTCGGTAGCCTTGGCCCTAGCCCCACATGTAAAGGCCTATACAAAAATGGAGCGATTTTTCAACTTTTGATCTGCTAATTATTACAATCTAAAATTTTGTGATTATGTAAGCTTGCCCAAGCAGACACTTTGGGCATAAAGTTCACGATTGTGAGATCGGTAATTTTTGTGAATTTTGATTTTATTGTTATTTTTGTTTTAATTTGAAAAAATGTTTCAAAAATTTCATGAAAGTGAGCTATCCCAGAATAATGGATTTTATGCCAAGTGTCTGCTTGGGCAAGGTTACCTAATCAATAAGTTTTAGGTAATAATTAGCAGATCAAAAGTTTAAAAAAAGAAAGAAAAATCGCTCCTTTTTTGTACATGTGGAGCTAGGGCCAATGATACCGAGGGAGTCCAGTGCATTGGCCCTAGAATGGGGCTATGATAAGCTGTGTAAGTAAGAGTAATTGCGGTGACACCATGTGAAATGCTCAATTGAGCAGTAATTAGTTCTGAAAAGAACTGGAGGTTCAGAACTAATTACTACTAATTACTAATTACTACTCAATTGAGCATTTCACATGGTGTCACTGCAATTACTCTTACTTATCCTCCTCTAAGTTCTACTTAAGCTGTGTACATCTTTGTAAGTGATAATTATAACTTAGTACTTAGTCATAATTATGACTTATGCCAAGTCATAATTTTGACTTTAGCCAGGTATTTTTTTTACGATGTCCCTTGAACGCTTCTGTAGAAGAACAAATGAGTAATACCAGTTATAGTGCCCGCTGTGAAGACATCAATGTGAAACTGGTCTTGTAGGTATTTGGGGAAGAATGTAAACATGGAGTAGAAGAGGGCGCCCTCAGTGATGAAGGATAAAGTGCCCATTACGAAAACCACGTTTTTGCAGAGTCTCCATACCGAGCGAGGCCACTCTGGGGGAAAGGAAAATAATGAACACCACAGTAAACGATGAGGATTAGGTTTGCAGTGACTTGATTTACTTATCCCGAATTATCGCGACATGCAACAGCCGTTTACTATGCACAACATTCCCATATCTCGCAAGAGCGCGAGATTTCATTTTTGCTGTTACTTCAGGTTAATTAAAGGTTCACGTTCGTCTTTTCTCATTCCAGATCTGACTACTCGGATTAAAGGGAAGGTAAAATAGTGACTGACATAAACCAAAGTGGGAATATCATTATAATAATAATAATAATAATAATAATAATAATAATGTATAGATTTATATAGCGCACGTATCCACCAACTAAGTGGCGCTCAAGGCGCATTATATTATTATCCCTGCTCATAAGGCTCATAAGGCTCATAAATCATTCCTGAAACCATCTCAGCTCCCTGGGGAGTATACAGCTCAATTGCTGCCATTTCTAGCGCATAGAGAGCAAACCATCTCTGCCTTCACAGGTACCCATTTAACCCCTGGGTGGAGAGAAGCAATTATGGTTAAGTGTCTTGCTCAAGGACACAGGTGTCACGGCTGGGGCTCGAACCCACACTCTGCTGCTGGCAACACCAGAACTTGAGTTCAGTGCACTAGACCGCTCGGCCACGACAATCCACTTTACGTGCATTATACAACACACGGGACCTACGGCTTTACGTCCCATCCGAAGGACGAAGCAATTATGGTTAAGTACTTTGCTCAAGGATACAAGTGTCACGACCGGGGCTCGAACCCACACCCTGCTGCTGGCAACACCAGAACTTGAGTTCGGTGCGCTAGACCGCTCGGCCACGACACTCCACATTATGCCTGCACATGAACACTATAAGTGCCTACATTACGACGGCTAAGGTGAGCATTTTTCTCTGAAAGAACCTTTTCCGACTCTGCATCAAGTTCCTATTCGGAAACATAATTATGTGACTGGCTCTGGCAAAACCCTAAACTTGGACCCAACCTTTCGGAGTGACCTCCCAAATTTATTGTGAAAATTAACAATGTTCCCAACAAGGTTTCAGGATTTTTCTTTTTCCATCAAAATCTAGAGAAAATGCTCTATATGGTGACATGAAAACTGGTCCCTCAAACTGGTCCCTGGGGTCAGTTTTTGTCCTTTTTATGGCTGTTACGCATAATAATAATAATAATAATAATGTGTGGACTTATATAGCGCACGTATCCACCAACTGAGTGGTGCTCAAGGCGCATTATATTATTACCCCTGCTCATAAGGCTCATAAGGCTCATAAATCATTCCTGAAACCATCATATGAACAGGTGTCAAAAAGCTAAGTACGTTTAGCTTTGTGACATGTACAGAGGATGGCCGTTTAGCATTTAAACGCATTCCTAAATGAGGTTTATTTTACGTGTGTTTAAATTCTAAACACCATGTTTACAGTGTTTGTTATTGTTGAATTTTGTACATAAAGCGACACAACGTATAGGCCTACCTTTGAGGTTTGTCAGAGCTGATGTCTTCACTTCTTCAGCTGTATCCTTCTCACCAAGATCTATCCCTTCAATCTCCTTGATAGCACTCTTATCGTTCTCACGTTTTAACTGGTTCGGGAACATGAAGATGGGCAGCGAGAGAAGGGCATACAAAATGCTTATGACAAGAAAACCAAACCACCAGGCACCGACCCAGTTGTAGTCATACAGAGTGACGGTTAGGGTGGAGACATCTACCCGGTAAAAGTCCACCCACAGACTTAGAAAAGCGCTGGCAACCTGAAAGCCGATGATGGACCCAATACCGTATATACTCTCAAAAATGCCTAAATGGACAACAAAGAAATAAGATATGCATTTAGCTAGTGCACATACGCCCTTAAAAAAAACACTTAAAAACTCATAGTAACCCTCGGATATTTCGCCATCAGCGCAACTATAATCCGTAAAAAAGAAAAGATGTTTCTAACACAATATCTGCTGGGTTTGAAGCCCAAAAGTGATGTAATTAGGGATATGTTCGTGTTTATATTAAACAGTGGAAAACATGAACACAGATTCGCGGCTGAAAATACTGCGAAAATGTGATTTTAATGAACATTTTCGAACGTGAGTTCAAGAACAAGAATGAAAGATGGCAAGATTTTGCTGCAAAATGAGCGGGTTCGTCATCCGGGCTCTAATCCCTTTGGTCTTGTTAATCTTGATTGGAGTGGAAAATCTTAGGACTCGGTCTTGGAGTCGGACTTTGATAGTTAGTATTGACTTCTGGTGATTCTTGGTCTGCCCTCGGATTATAATGGACTCGACTCTATAGTGTCTCAGTGAAAATTTAGGCCGTCTTCCAATTTGCAATAGCGCTCGTCACAATTGTTCTCAATGTGGATTCGCGAACCGGTGCGCCCGTGTTTAAATAGGGGATTGTACGCAGTATACCGATTACTGGCAGTTTCCACAAGCAGTGTGTCATTACCAGTGACGTACGTCAAAAACGCTGCGTCATACTCGCAGCTGCTATTGTATATTGTGCATACAAGTTTCGGACATATCTGTTTTTCGCAAATTGGGCTAAAAACGACCAATGTTATTCGCCTACCTGATACTAAGCCTGTAGTTCCATCATTCGCACTGTCGTGTACATAGGTCAGCGCAATGGGCAAAATGGGTCCATAGCCAACACCGACCAATATCTCTCCGATGATGAAGAAGATGAAAGTAATGTTGTTCTCTAAGAGAATCTGCCGATCTTTTTCTTCGCAAACATCTTCATTCTCGTCCACCGTATTCCCGGCATCAGCGGCGCACAGCCCAGTTGGAATCTCAGACGTGTTGGAGGCAGAAGGTTCGAAGAAACCTGAAGACAGCGGTTGATACGGTGCGAACATAAACTGAGGAACAGTATGCAGGAACAACCCTAGGCTAAAGATGAGACCACTCACCCCGAGCCATACCGGGCGACTGCTCGTTGGCCTTCCTCCAAAGTGGGTCACCAGGAGGGTTGACACAATAGAGCCAGCGGTGAACACAGACGTAAAAAGGCCAAGCTCTGATATACTCCATTGATAGCGGGTCTCGAGTGTAGTGAGCGCCAACTGGATGATAGTATAGTAGAGTGCGATGAGGAAGATCTGCAAAGTGACAATGGCGACGAAGAATTTGGTGGAAGCCAGTCGTTGGAGCCATTGCGGGTAACCGGTGAGGAAACAACCGCACATCTCATTCTTCGTCAGCTTATCGTCTTTCACCAATGATGCGTTTCCTTGACGACGGACCGCCACGTTATCGGCGCTGGATGTAGGGTCATCATGACGCGTACTTCCATTCATCGTAGAGATGACTAGTTGTTTTACTCTATTTGTTTCAAATCTGTCCTCAGACAAGACAAAAGTATTCCTATTGGGGAAGATAGATACCATTATCAGCTTAACACTAACAAGTTTAACATTAAAATTACCAATCCTAGGCCTATATTTTACCTTAATTAAATGTTTTACAATTTTTATAAACCAAGTAAAGACTGTTTGCGGTGACACCATGTAGACATTCTCTTTTGAGCAGTAATGTGACTGGCTCTGGCAAAACCCTAAACTTGGACCCAACTTTTCGGAGGGACCTCCCAAATGTATCGTGAAAATTAACAATGTTCCCAACAACATTTCAGGATTTTTCTTTTTCAAAGTCTAGAGAAAATGCCCTTACTCTATATATGGTGACATGAAAATCTCAAACTGGTCCCTGGGGGTCAGTTTTTGACCTTTCCATGGCTGTTACGCATTATGGTAAATTCCGAGAAGTTTCGGGTTTTTTCCAGAGCGGGTCACAAATAGTTCTGAAAAGAACCGGTTGGTTACAACTCGACATTTCGATCAGTGTGCTCTGATGATCGTCTTCAGTTGTTTATAAACTATGAACGGCGAAACCGCTGTGGCTGGCTGCTGGACGCGTATCAAACTCCTTTGTTGAACTATAGGCTACAGGTGTATAAAAATGCACCATATATTATGGAATTTTTTTTTGACGTCATCAAAGTTAAATGGGACTATAACTGTGGGGGCTCAGGGTGAGTGGGGGGGGGGCAAGGGGAGAGACCAGGAAGGGGGACAGAAATGGGCGTGGCGGGGAGGGGTAAACCGGGCTCCAGAAAAAACATGTATGTGTGCATTGGTTTACGGTACGTATAATTTGTTTTGGACAAAAGTGGGCGTGGTTCACGGGCAATAAGGACCAATCAATTACTGATCAATAACTGATCATTAATCGGTCATTAACCTTCGGTAAAGACCTGTTGCACATAACAATATAACAATGGCGGCTTCTTCGAGCCATGATGCATTTATAGAACCCGCCTCCCCCCCCCCCCCCACCCATCAAAATCTACAAATTTTAATAAGCCACGTACACGATGTTCAATTTCAGGAAAATTGATACATTTTTTACTTTTTCATTTAAGCCTCTTCCAATTTCATATCTGGATCCCACCCCCATGTTGATCTGGACTATACAGCCCTAGGAAGGGTTCTGCCCCACGGTGATCGGCGCTCCGTCGGCGGAAACCCCAACCAGGACACTCGGGATCCCGCGACCATAACTGGCAAAAATTTACTTTCTTCCTGCCACCACTAAATTTGGGTAACCTTGGTAGGGTAACACAAAACAATTTCGATAGGCCTATTCATGTTTTTGTTTGTTTGTTTGTTGGGGTGTTGGGGTGTTTGTTTGTTTGTTTGTTTGATTTTTGTTTGCGCATTCAAGAAACCCGATAATAACAATTAAACGTCTACAAAATTCCAACTGACAAAACTAAATAATTAAATACAAAATTACGGGGGATGGGTTAGTTATGTACAATCTCCCCCCCCCCCCCAACGTAACAAGAATTCGCCTGCAGCTGTCTTCTTTCTTTAAAGATGTCTTATAAAAATACACGATACGTTGTAAAAGGGTTAGTATCTTTCACGTAGCCAATATTGGAGTCGAGAGTAACACATCTGAAGAGTTCTGAACTGAAGAGTTTTTTACATAAATTTGTGAGAGTTCGACTTTCTAAAAGGTCAACCTATTTTTAACCGCCGGCGGAATTGTAATGAACAAAAGTTATTGCATACCGTAAGGATTACGAGTTCACCCCTTCAAGGCCGACATTCAAACCCCTAAAGTACCACCTAATAATGTTCTGCACACGGATCTTGTAAATATTTGCAGTTTTCTAAAGTTTTTTTATTTGCAGTGTAGGCCTATGCCTATTGTGCGTGATACCATTGTATGTGTGATCTGTTTTCTTCGAACATGTCGTGTACAGCTAGCTATCATTACATACGCGATGGTGAGATGAGATGGTGGACATCAATCATTATAATTATGTGACCCGCTCTGAGAAAAGGTGATATACGGTAAGTCGCGCTATGCATTAATGCACAATGGGCCAGATTCCACATGGTGTCACCGCAATTAGTCTTACTTATCATCCTCACCATGCAAAGCTACAAGTTTTACCTGGGCCATTCCATGTTGAGAAGGTGAACAATTATTGCAGATTTGATTTTGTTTGTTTGTCTTGTATTGCATCTTTGATTTCTATTTTTTCAGATTTCATTCACAGAAATGTTTATTTCCATGAATAAAGTGAAAAAAATCCATCATTTTGTGTGCATTGTTGTCTTGTTTTGTTTTAGACTGAATACGTTACGCGGGACAAAAGGCCATGATTTGTCCCTTCGATTACGAAATTCTTCTATACCCACCTTGCAAAGTTTGGTATCGTCTGATAGCTTGACATTCACTATTTCCAAATTTGGTTATGCTTTAGGCCATAGGTCAGATGCAAATGAGCTACGAATCTCGTAACACGTGTGTACAATCATAATAATAATAATAATAATAATAATGTATAGATTTATATAGCGCACGTATCCACCAACTAAGTGGCGCTCAAGGCGCATTATATTATTATCCCTGCTCATAAGGCTCATAAGCCTCATAAATCATTCCTGAAACCATCTCAGCTCCCTGGGGAGTATACAGCTCAATTGCTGCCATTTCTAGCGCATAGAGAGCAAACCATCTCTGCCTTCACAGGTACCCATTTAACCCCTGGGTGGAGAGAAGCAATTATGGTTAAGTGTCTTGCTCAAGGACACAGGTGTCACGGCCGGGGCTCGAACCCACACTCTGCTGCTGGCAACACCAGAACTTGAGTTCAGTGCGCTAGACCACTCGGCCACGACAATCCACTTTTCGTGCATTATACAACACACGGGACCTACGGCTTTACGTCCCATCCGAAGGACGAAGCAATTATGGTTAAGTACCTTGCTCAAGGATACAAGTGTCACGACCGGGGCTCGAACCCACACCCTGCTGCTGGCAACACCAGAACTTGAGTTCGGTGCGCTAGACCGCTCGGCCACGACACTCCATGGGCCGTTATTGGACAATACGGCCCATACTGGCTACCGCGCATGCGTACTAGTGCCAATTTGGCTTGCAACGCATGCTTCACTCTTTCGTTGTTTGCGTGGCTGTTCGATTTAGAAACTAACGTTACAATCTTTCTCAAAGTATCGTATTTTCCACAATTTTAGTATATCTTGGTAATAATGTGTTCGAAGGATCGTTGTTTTGCCGATGCATTAAACGAAATTCGTGATGCCAACCTTCACGGTATTGAAGATGAGATCGTTGGATTTATGAATGATTATTTCATGGGCGACGATGTCGATGACTACGAGTCCTCTGAATCGAGTGACGGCAGTGACATTGACAGTGTTACTGTTAGTGAAAATGATGAAGAAAATGACCCAATTGACCCCAGACCAACCAATGTTAGTTGTGGACATTAATTTTAATTAATTGTTCCCTTCGAGGATGAAAGAGAAAGTAATGGTGCCCACGAGTGTGATGCCGACCGCGTAAAGGCCGGGGATTTCAACTGCAGTTGCCAGCTTTACCGCGGCGGCCCATATGTTCCCAGCGTTTTTGTTTCCTTGATATTCTTTCTTTGAGTAATAGTCTTTGTTCCTTAGTTTGGGTTTAGTAAGAATTTCTCAAGTAATTTTTTAACTCATAAAATTTAGTTTTGGGTATCTGGGGGAAAATAAAAATTTATTAATTTTTTTAAATAAATTTTTTAATTTATTTTTTAATTAAATTTTAATGTATGCAATAAGATATTAATAGAGTACCAGATTCAAACTAAGTTCCATCATAAGCCTACACCATGGTAATTTTCCCCTTTTTTAAAATGTACGTAAGTTGTACACTCTATTCCTTTATTTTACACCAAAAATATTTTAATGATTATGCAAATTAATTAAAGCTAATGATCTGAACGAGTAAAATCTTTAAAAAATTGTAACATTAATGGAAAATATTAACAAATCACCTACGAAAATTTAAAACAGATGGCATTACAGGAACATGTTCGTTGCTAGGTGGAATTAATGTGAGCTTTTCAGCATCATTTTTCAACGACGCAAGACATTTCAAAGGCCGTTTTCTCTGTTATGTAAATCAGTCATCGTGGAAATTATCAATATGCAAATATGCAATTATCTCCATAACGGTAAGGGCTACAGAGCTCTACCATATACCAAATGAAAGCTTATGTTGTGTGCTTTCCAGCCATATATAAAACTCAATTTTTATTTTCGGACTAATCCAGGGCTCGATTTCACAAAGCACTAAGATTCATCTTAAGATGAGTTGTTAGTATTACCATAGTGATTTGTATTGTGACATCACACTTTGCTAAGCAATTAAGATTGATACACAGTTAAGATCAATCTTAGCTCTTTGTGAAATCGGCCCTAGGTCGTCTTTCAAATTACTCCGCTCCATAACCGACAACCCCAACCTTACAGCCTTATAAAGATGACAATAAGAGTGTAGTCAGTGGGCTATATCAACTAAAAGTTTTCTTTTCAAAACTGTCAAGCGAAAGAGTTATGATTGATTAGGCAATTTTTCCTTTTTTAACATTTGTTGCGAAAATAGGCAATGAATATAGTCCTATATAGGCTTCGGCGGGCCGCATTAAATCCCTTAGTGGGCTGCAGATCTGACGTCACGCTTTGAGTTAGAGGCGAGTGAATTGCGCCAGATCCTGACCGTGCTGCCGCCATATTTTTCCCAATGCAGTAGATAGAAAAGGCCGGTTCTGGACCACTACCCCTTTTATAGGCGTGGTTGGATGAGTTTGGAGGTGATGTTGATGAAACTGACCCATCGCCCGATCCATTCACCGTAATTTTGTATTTATTTATACAACGAGACAAGTACTCTTTTCTATCTACAAGACATGGTACACTGTAAAAGTGTCAGTATCCTACACGTAGCCAGTTAATAATGGAGTTGAGGGTAACACTTGAAGAGTTTCTTACTGAACCGAGGAGGTTTTTTACACAAATTTGTGAGAGTTCGGCTTTCTAAAAGTGCACTAACACGTCAAAGAACAATTGTATTCAATAAGAAGAAAAGGGAGCCAGAGAGTGAAATTGCTAAAACTCAATGACCGGATGACTAGATTAATTGTTTGGTGGGTTCATTATACATGTAATTTATTAGTTGATATAGTGAATGCACAATTCATAAAATTTCTTTGGTTAATTGGAAGCGGTGCTTGTGTCCTTGAGCAAGTCACTTAACCATAATTGATTCGTCCTTTGGAAGGGAACGTCTAACTGTTAGTATTATTGGACCGCCAATGCATGAGAAAATGTAAAATGTAAATTTTAGATAGCTGAAAAATGAAAATTTGGAAAAATAGGTTTTACTAAAACGTTAAATCAAAAAAGTAGAAAACTGGATTTTACGAAAAATGCATTTTACGAAAACGCTAATTTTGCATTTCTACTGTCAAAATTTAGTTGTCCACTTTTGGTCCTCCATACATATTGTGCTCGGTATGTCTCATCACGGTAAAGCTACTATCATTATTGTTTTGTTGTTGAAATACTTTACGACAGAACATTTAATGTTACAAGCTTTTTGTTTTATAATGAACCACTGCACAACCATTAAAGAGGGGTTCTAAGGTCAAATTCAGTTTTGTGCTGCACTCATTCTCCAACAGATAGAGTCCTTATGAAAGTGGAGAAAATATCACAAATTCTCTAACCTCACGTTAATTTCAGTGCGAAATTTGAAACATGACGTCGTTGGATGTCAACAATAAATGGGTCTGTATGTTCCATACAGGAATTTTTCGTTCGTCATAAAGTCCAATTCAATGTCGTTTTGATTAAATATCACGCACTTTTAAAACTAAAGTGTTGAATCAACCATATAAGACTCTAGTGAATGACAACACTTGATAAAGTCAAATTCAACTCAAAGAAAGTGTTGAACTAACACAAAGTCAAGTCTAATTGTATTAATGTTAATCCAACACTTTTAAAAGTTAAACCCAACTTTACAAAGAGTTGTCACTGACCAAACTCTTTAAAATGTTGATTCAACACTTTAGTTTTAAGAGTGCGAATATTCAGGACCTAAACATTCCCCGTACAAAAATGTACAGACCCATATATACCCATCACAACTTCCAAGTTCCCCCTAATATTTTTTAGAATATCTCAACAAGTATTGCATGAATTTTAAAAATTCAAAAAGCAAATCGGACAGAATGACATGTTCTACACAGCTCGTAATGAAATGGTTGAAATTCAATCATGCATGCACAATTGACAGTGATTTGAATGAAAATTCAGCTGAAAAAAAAAGTTGCAGTACAAAGCATTGCTTCAATGGCATGTTACACATGTAGTTTTCTGTAAGAACTCAGTTATGGAGAATAATGGAGGACCAATTCCATATTAAACTCTTGCTCTACCCTTCTAAAACAATGGACATGCATGTTGCATGTTGCTCTTTGAATATTCTTTTCTTATTATGAAACAGCCATCAATACCATTGTTATTGATGCATGAGTTCTTACAGAAAACTACATGTGTAACATGCCCTTGAAGCAATGCTTTGTACTGCAACTTTTTTTTCAGCATGCATGATTGAATTTCAACCATTTCATTACGAGCTGTGTAGAACATGTCATTCTGTCATTTGTTTTTTGAATTTTTAAAATTCATGCAATACTTGTTGAGATATTCTAAAAAATATTAGGGGGAACTTAGAAGTTGTGATGGGTGTATACTACTCAAAACAATTTAGGGAACACCGGAATAATCTCAGTTAAAGCAAGATCATTTATTTCAGATAAACACAATGTTTCACAGAATTGATGAGAAACAACTGCACAATGAAACAGATGATAAAGGATGCATGTAGTGATTACACATTTCATGACATGACTACTGAAAGAGAGAGGGGGTTGCAAATGAAAATCCCTGTTCATGGAACATTTCAAACCTATTTGATGTTAAAAATCCGGTGTTCCCTAAATTGTTTTGAGCAGTATATTTTAAATGTGACGTCATTGGATGTTTTTGGATGTTAACAAATTTCGTACTGGAAGGGTATCAAATACAATCACATTTTACACCGTTTTAACGTGAGGTTAGAAACTTGTGATATTTTCCCCACTTTCATAAGGACTCTATTATCTATTGGAAAGTGACTGCAGCGCACAAGTGAATTTGACCTTTGAGGTCCTCTTTAACGGTTTGAAAATAACAATAGGCAGAATAACTTGAAGCTTTCGTGGGAACTTTTGTTACTGTATTATCGCACTGAATATACACCCGCTGGGCCGAGGGTTCGGTGGACGATGGTTTGACAATGACAAGGGTTGGTATGGCGTACCAATTATATTTGTGTAATCAGTTTATGCGTGCATGCCTGGGTGGAGGTTATTTCCAACCCTCTCCCAAACACCGCTTACAACACTTTATGTACATTTTGTTCCTAATCTGTTTTCTGTTTTCTCTTTTTGTATATACACCACTGTTTAATTGCAGACAAATCAGTTCAGAAATACCAACAAGTTTGTGAATTTACTGACAAACACTATTTTGCCAACAAGTGAGGGGTATAGGTAAAACTTGTAGCTTTGCATGGTGAAGAGGATAAGTAAGACTAATTGCGGTGACACCGTGTGAAATTCTCTATTGAGTCGTAATTAGTTCTGAAAAGAACTGGAGGTTACAACTCGACGTTTCGATCAGTATGCTCTGATCGTCCTCAGGAGAGTAAGGGGGTAGCCCCTGTCCCATCTTTGGCTACGCCATTGCTTGAGACAAAAGGAGTTCGGAGAAATGGACTCTATACAATATTTTCGTATTAATTTAGATAACAGAACGTGGGCCTGGATGTTAGTTTCCTGAAAAAATAACCTTCAAAGATGGGGGATATGTCAGTTATCTGACAACATGCCTACACTACGGGGTCAGTCAGTGATCCCGTGCAATGTAAAAGAGTTCCCCAGAGCAACTATGGCAAAATAAAGTCTCCATTTTCTGGTCTCCGCGCGCGTCGCCCCAGACCCGCAAGTCGGCATTTTAATTAATTATTTATTTATTTTATTTATTTATTTTTTTAAAATTGTTTTGCTATGAAACGATGTCCAATTGCAGCCAAAATTGCTGGATCGAATGGAATCCTGTCGTGCTGTGTTTTAAACGACCTTTTCACATAATGGGTATGAACGTTTGCCCGATTTGTGAGGCCTCTCTTAGCCACCATACTTTGTATATGGGGAAATTTGGTCCCCGCGTGCGTGTAGCCTATTTCCCTGTGGGTCAACCACACCGATTTTGAAGCCGACCGATGACCAGAAACCGGAGACTTTTTTTTGGGGGGGGGGGGGGCTAATGGTACCTTCCCTTCAAATTCACTGGGAAACACAATAATATATCGTCGTATAAGACCAACAAAGTTGTAAGTTACATGTCGGGCAAAATTGAGATAATAAACTAAATGTTAGGTTTTTTTTTACACAAAAATGTGTGAGTTCACAGTAGTTTTTCTATTGAAAAGAATAAAAATTACACCAGAAATTGACGTTTTCAGATTTTCCTGTGAATATACAGAAATGTGCCGTTTCTAAATGGTTACGTTCCTATTCTCTGTATGTAAAGTTACAGCAGGTCTGCTGTTGATGCACAAGGGAAAATTCTGCTGTATAAACCCAAAACCCAAACCCAAACCCGGCCAAACCCAAACCCAAACCCAAACCTAAACCTAAACCCAAACCTAAACCCAAACCTAAACCCAAACCAAAACCCAAAACCAAAACCAAACCTAAACCAAAACCAAAACCAAAACCAAAACCAAAACCGAAACCCAGCAGAGATAAACAAATTCTGCCTGAAAAATATAGTGAGAAATAATTTATTTGTGGTTTATTGCAGCCCGAAAGTGAAAATTAAATCAATCAATCAATCAAAATACATATTTTGTCTTGTCATAGTGCTTGTGGTAGCAAATCATGGATTTAAACTGCTCGCGGCGAAAATCGGACTGCCAAACAAAAAGTTTTTTGGGCTCGGTTCCTAAACTTGTTAAATTTATAGTTTATTGGTCACTGTTTACTTAGGAGCTTATCGATTTGATCAATTTTTGGATTGTTGAAAAAATCTCGCTGAACCTTAAGTTTTACACACGTCAATTTAAAGATTTCATCAATCGACAACGATGACCAGTAGGATTGGTTATTATTACCTTTTTTTCTATTCATATAATTTTCATGATAATTTGTGGTACGGGGAACCAATCCCAAATGTGCATTCATTGCTTGCCATTTATAGCTCCGTTGCTAAGTTTTTCGCCTCGCTAGTGTTAACGTTTTTTCAATGGCCATTTACGTGTGCATGTCGACGATGCTGGAAGACTGTTCAACAACTGTTCAACCTCCTTACTTTTCATTACTAAAACCGCATTAACTCGAAACTCTGAAAATGCAAGTTACAACCTCGTTGCACTGAAGTGATGTTATGCAGTGTTACGGCTATAAGACTGCCAATGTCAATACTTACCGGTACTTAATGTAGGAAACTCACCGTCTCGAGAAGTCCACAAATGTGTTCTCGTTTATACAGAGTCACACCGACAACGGAAGGGAGTGACTGAACACCCAGCGCAGTGCGTCCACTAGTATTAGGCTCCCCCAAAAAAGTATCCGGTTTCAGATCATCGGTCGGCTTTTTTTTTTTGCTTTTTTTTTTTGCCAACAGGGAAATACATGACACATGTATACGTGAGGACCAAATGTTCCATTACAAAGTATGGTGGCTAAGAGAGGCCTCACAAATCGGGTAAACGTTCATACCCCTATGTGAAAAAGTTGTTTAAAACACAGCATGGCAGAATTCCAATTATCAATCCAGCAAATTTGCTGCAATTGGACATCGTTTCATAGCAAAAAAATAAAAAATAAAAAAAATCCCGATGCACAGGTCTGAGGCGACGTGCGCGGAGACCAGAAACCGGAGATTTTTTTTAGTTGGCCTTTATACCCACTCTTTCTCTTTTTGTCATGTATTCACAATATCATTATAATACTTGGCATTTATAAAGGTCACATTCCCACCCAAAATGCGCTATATAAATTGAAGCAAAACTAGAGCGGTCACTCGGTGGAGTGCATACCGTAAACAAATATTGGCCTTTGATGCAACAAACCAACAACTCTCGGAAATATTTGAAAGACCCAAAACATCAGAGCGAATCTCAACAACAACAAAATGATCCAAAAAGGATCAATAATCAAGAGCTCGGTATATGACTCTGGAAGGATCAGACGAAACCCTGAATGTTCTGCTCTCCTTGTTGGAGAAACGAATCACATAATCACAATGGACAAACTCACTCAAACAAACAAACAAACCAACGAATAGGGCAAACTGTCTGGTATTAAAGGCACAATATGTCTCATCCAAGTTTAAGACAGTAGACAACCTGGTTCGTCTGAACCCAAGACGCAACTGATGATTACCCGCATTTGAGGCAAGCTACCCAAGGATCTGAAAAAAAGTATCCTGTCTCTTAACCAACTCCACCTTTTTGACAGATTGATCACATTACGGTACCTTAAAACCCTTCTGTGACTACAAGGATCAAAATCAGTCAAAATGTTGATATACTTGCCAAGGTACATATCTAGTGCACTTAAAAGTCGAACACTGTCAAACCTTACGTGTAGATTACATGTTAAAACGAGTCGACCGTTTTTGACTGGTGAAAACATCGTCTTGTGTTGTTGAGGGTGGTCAAAATGACAGTAAAAACCAGTCCAAAATGCCCCTATTGCATATTGGGTCAACAGTCAAAACAGGCAGTTGACCGGACCATTATAGTTACCGCTAAAATTCATCTTCCATAGACTTTTCAACTTTAAAGGCGCAATTAAATGCCCTACTAAAACGATAACGAACTACACATAACTCAATAATCTACCGGAAAAAAATACACCACACACTCCCTGGCACAGAGACATTTTACAACCACAAACTACAATCCACTGGAAAAAACATCTACAAACTCCCTACATCCAAAAAACAAAAACAAACATGCATTACAGACTACTTCATAAAATTCTACCCTCACAAGAAGTTCTTCATCACATCGACCACACTATCCCCAAAACATGCGGCTGGTGCGGCCCATCTACAAAAGGAACAATTTTACACCTTTAAAAAAAAATGTCTTTCCATTCAACCCGCTCTGAATCTGCTTCACCGACTCATAATACAACTATTGCCCAACCTCCAACTCGAAACTTACTGGGGCTTGATCCACCACGGCAGGAGCTGACCGAGAGAGAACGTTAATCTATCCAATTATTTAATTGTCAGGTTTTAAATCAACTGGTTATATGTTCATGCTAATTTCAAAAATCCCCTAGAAGCATGGAAATACCGTATCCAAAGTAAAATTATTATAGAACACAGATGTCACAGGGTATTCTCAAGCATTTTCTGAGTACCTGCGGTAGTTCGTTGATAATAATGGATATTTGCTCAGAATAAAAATCATACAGACAGCGGAATTGAGTTGATCCTTCCCTCTAGGAACATTAATATTGTTATTCAAATCTTCAATTAATGTGCAAAATTATCAACAATCGTCACGTCAACAATAAATCGTCAAGACATAATATTAATGTGTGAACTTCAATGGTGTAAAATAATTACCAACCAAAATCTGGCAATCTACAATTTAGAATCGAGTGAGACAATTGTCAAATGTGGGGACGCAACTTGATCGACAACTTAGAAAGATGGAAAATGAAGGTCACGAGTTTACAACTCAAGACACAAATTTCAATTATTCGAATACAAATATAAAATAACAGTTAGTTGTCAAAAATTGGAAGGAAAAGGGCTCACTAGATCTGTCGCATGACAAGGGAAAAAAACCAACAATTTAAACCACTGAAATGCCACACATGAAACTTATATATAATAATAATAATAATAATGTATAGATTTATATAGCGCACGTATCCACCAACTAAGTGGCGCTCAAGGCGCATTATATTATTATCCCTGCTCATAAGGCTCATAAATCATTCCTGAAACCATCTCAGCTCCCTGGGGAGTATACAGCTCAATTGCTGCCATTTCTAGCGCATAGAGAGCAAACCATCTCTGCCTTCACAGGTACCCATTTAACCCCTGGGTGGAGAGAAGCAATTATGGTTAAGTGTCTTGCTCAAGGACACAGGTGTCACGGCTGGGGCTCGAACCCACACTCTGCTGCTGGCAACACCAGAACTTGAGTTCAGTGCGCTAGACCGCTCGGCCACGACAATCCACTTTACGTGCATTATACAACACACGGGACCTACGGCTTTACGTCCCATCCGAAGGACGAAGCAATTATGGTTAAGTACCTTGCTCAAGGATACAAGTGTCACGACCGGGGCTCGAACCCACACCCTGCTGCTGGCAACACCAGAACTTGAGTTCGGTGCGCTAGACCGCTCGGCCACGACACTCCATATTACAAGGAATGAAATCAATTTACAAGGTTTTATATTCCTACAGTGGCTTATTCAATAATGGGTACCGATCGCACAACAATCTCAAAGTCTCAAAACAACTCTTTTCAATTAGAAGGATTATAAAGGTACTTGCAATGTTCACAAGGGTAACGTCAAAATCTGAATTGAGAGAATATTAAGCCACTGGAGCAATAATTACATGAGTCAAAACAATAATAATTTAAAGATCTTAGCTAGTTAGCGCTTCACTGGGTCTTGAGTAGGAGAACGCGTAGCGACGTGTGATCTCAGGTGGGCTCCGGGTCCAACGCGAACGGAAGTCCAGGCGAAATCCAGCGAGACGACCATCCAGGTAGAGGGGTTTTCAAGAGTAATAACGGGCTCTGGGTCCAAGGCAGCGACGTCCAGGCGAAAATCCAATCGGGGTAGAGGGTGGTGAGAAGCGAGACGGAGTAGAAAGGCGAACCAGGATGGCTCCACAGGGACAGGTCTGTTAAATGTGTGTCTATATCAACAGAGCACGTGGCAATGATGCGAGAAGGATTTAGGAAATGACTTAGGGAAGTATAATTTGTTCCTAAAAGTTGTACTAACTACAAGTGCAAAAAATCGGAGCATTTGAATTTACGGTCTTCTCGCTTGAGGTCTTCTACTGCTTCTGGTTCGATCAACTTTATATAAAAAGCACTAAACTAACTTACTCAAAAGATAAACCAATACCTAAAAGAGTAATACCAAATAGTTCAACAATAAAAAATGGCTAGTGGATTGATTGTGAATCAAAACAACCCAAGTCAGGGAATTGGACAATAATAATATTGCTGTCCAAGTGATGTTCACTCTGAACTGCATTCAAGATGAAACATCATAATTTGACTATGCAAAACATAGTAAATGACAAAAGGTCTGAACAAGGAAATAGTAGGTGTACCATTTGCACAGCTAAGAATATTGGAAGGTCAACTGAGGGCAAAGGACACTGTTCAGTAGCGGAACAAGTTACCGCCGGGCCGGGGGGCAGAGCGCACGGTCGGCCCCCCCCCCCCCAGGCATCATTCCCTAACCACACGTGATTTCCGAGAGACCCGTCATGATTACACTTCATGTTTTCAGGGGAGCTCAAAATAAAGAAAGGGCCCGGTTGATTTGTGTAAGTTCCAGCTCGGGCCCGGTCCCACAACCACCCCCACCCCCCCACCCCCACCCCCCTCCACCAGAATGTTAAAAAAAAAAAAAAAAAAAAAAATTCTTTGGGGAGGGGTCCGGGCCCCCCCCTCCGGGCCGGGGGACGGCTGCCCCCCCAGCCCCCCCTGACGGTCCGCCACTGACACTGTTGTTTATATGGATGGCAGCAAACGGTCGTATACCTAGTATATGGTTAACTTAGTTGAACGGTATGTGTCTGACCATTGATCACACATGACCGAACTGGTTGCACATAAGATGGAGCAATAAACTATAGTAAATAAGCTAAACAATAAGAATACAACTAACTAAATAACGGATTGTGAAACTTAATAACTTGTGTGAAAAACGAGTTACAAGACAATCAAAAGTCTCAGATCTTTCGGCGATGAAAAAACGACAACAAACATGATTCTGTACTAAATAGAAGCCCTATACAAAAGCGACTAAGCGAGAGCGTCATCTTCCGCTAGAATATCATGGCTAACTCAACTTATAACTAAAAACTCAACTCATCAGTGAACCAAAAAATACAGCATCCAGATAGGGCAATTGATCTAATGCTTGGTATGAAAATAGTAAATAAAACTACAATCGCTAATCACAGTATAGACTGAGCATCATAAAATTGTATCTAGTCTGCAACTCATATTGGATCGTTTGCCTCCATCTTGAGTTCGTCCGACGACTAGTTAAGACTAAGCATCATATCTACAACAATTTTAACAAAAGGAACATATATTTTAGCCAGAGACGGGTGTCTAGCCTGAGACTCATATTGGGTTGTTATCTCCATCTTGAGCTGTCTAACGGCTAGTTCTTGAATCTAAACCACCCAAAAGATGTATACAACGTACATTTATACAGATAGTAATAAATCTGCTTACCTATATCAACAGAGCACGTGGCAATGATGCGAGAAGGATTTAGGAAATGACTTGGGGAAGTATAATTTGTTCCTAAAAGTTGTACTAACTACAAGTGCAAAAAATCGGAGCACTTGAATTTACGGTCTTCTCGCTTGAGGTCTTCTACTGCTTCTGAATTTTTGGAAGCAAATTAGAAGTAATATCATGGGAACACGGGCTACACAGGTTTGGTGGGACAATTTCATTGGCTAAGAATCTAAGACAATGAGGTAATCTTGCCTAGTAACCGGTAAGGGCCAATCAGAAAAGGAATAGTGGACTAATCTCCTGAGAAAGCATGGCCAGATGTGAGTTATCACATCTATACCTTTGTTTATGCCACGTTGTCCGAGTGGTCACTTTCCCACAACTTGAACAATGACTTGCAATCTATGGGGGGTGATGCAAGTGTGATAGATCGCCCTTGGGCAGCACCAAAAAGTGCCAGCTCAACAACCTTGTTAGGAAGTGTTGTAAACTCAGCAAAAATATGTTCCCGTGAGCGTGGGAACATCAAGAGAGCAAAGCAAAAAAAATTGTCGGGCTAAATTTTTTAAAGAAATCAAAAATTTAACAAGGCCCGACACAGATATTTTCAACTCAAGAACAATCATACCCCTTTTCTGGAAAAGTGGGGTTCGAACAATACCCTTTTCGATTTTTCCGACCATTATTTATTATGGAAAATATAAAAATGTACTCTATTTCATTTTAGCTTAAATTTCTAATGATATTACTGATTCTGGTTTAACTTTGTGTATTCATCACTACTATTAGTATTTACCCAGGTGCCCCCCACGAAAATTCCTCATAGTGCCCCAAAAAACAGAAAAGAAAAAGAAAAGGAAAAAAAAACCATACCCCCTGACCCCCCCCCCCCCCGCCCCCCGAAAAAGTCCTGTCTATGCCGTTGGATCAGATACCTCATGCAATGTCAATGGACCCATAATGTACAGATGGTAATGTATCATCTCTAGAGCGAGAGAGGGACAACAATTTAGTTTTCTTTGCATTGAAGTCAATTTCTTTGCATTACCAGCCAATCATTACCCCCTTTTCAACACACTCTCCAAATTTTTTTTTTTTTAAATACGTGCATTTATGAAATTAATGAAACAGTTTGTCGCGCGGTCGTTACCGCATGTTAAAGATTGACTACAACGGAATAATGATAAGTGCTGTGTTGCTGTTTTCGTTCGAGAAATGTGTAATGATTACTAACATATTATTATTATTCAATAAAACTTGTTCCTTCATGCAAAAAAAAACTCAATTTGATCGGCGTTCTACGACCCAGAAAAGCCCAGTTTCACCAAAAGCCCTCAACTCATGAATAATTCATACTTCGTGTGTGACGTAGCACCCATGAAAACGCATGTATAATATACACGGAAGTAACATGGCGTCTTCTGTTTACTCTCGGGTGCTCATACTCTCCGGTAAGGGAGTGTACCAGCTGCCGACTGCCTAATATGCATTTATGTTAATTAGTCTGCGTTATAATTTAGTTAAAATTTCATTTTTCTTGACTTTATACATTATACGCTTGAGAAACATATTGTAGAATTTGAGTGGCCTGGGTAAGTTCATTCACCAGTTGTATCAGTTACAAGATAAAGGCCAGCAGTCCCACAGGGGAATTCCCCATTGACTGTGCAGAAAAGGCCTTAGCATTGGGGGTAATTTATGCAAGTAAACATGTGGAAAGCATTACAGAGTTGATATAGCGGGTGAATGAACTTACCCAGCGGTTTGGTATGTGTGTGGCCTTTATGAATGAGTTGTTTCTAATCTGAGGTCTGTGGGGGTGGGGGGGACACTCCCAAAACGGTGTGTACTGGAGCGGCCAGACGGCTGTTTACTGTTTGCAAGATTATACAGGAGATAGATACACTACACAGCCGTTGTGTGTCATCTGGGGTTGTAAATAATACCAAACAATAGCTGGGCATGTGTGGAAGTCATTTGGATGTAAAAAGTCAATGGGGAATGCAGAGAACAATTTTTAATATTTATTACAACCTGCGATGCGTGAGCCCTACTGTTTTTTACAGTAGGTAAAAATTAGGGTGCCACTGAAAAGAGGAGGGGTGCCGCGTTTAGATAAAGTAGTGGCTACCACCCTGGTTGTATACAATCTCTAGACTGTCCGAAAGAATTTGGAAATGCTAAGAGTCCATTTATGCAGGGGTATATGCCCTGTTCATTGAGTTACACACTGAGTGTCAGCTGTCAGCTGTCGACTGGTACACGCCCACAGCGGTGTGTAATGGAGCGGCCAGCCTTACCGCAGAGTTAAACAACAGAATTCATTTTCTTTCAATTGTGTTTGTTATTAAATGTTTATATAACAGGTAAAACTTGTAGCTTTGCATGGTGAGAATGATAAGTAAGACTAATTGCGGTGACACCATGTAAGAATCTCAATTGAGTAGTAATTAGTTCTGAAAAGAACTGGGGGTACAACTCGACGTTTCGATCAGTATGCTCTGATCGTCCTCAGGAGAACGTCGAGTTGTACCCCCAGTTCTTTTCAGAACTAATTACTACTCAATTGAGATTCTTACATGGTGTCACCGCAATTAGTCTTACTTGTTTATATAACAAATTGACATTCCTGTTGATCTTATTCCTGTTAATCGTAGACACACTGAAGTTTAAAAAAAAAAAAAATTCATCAAATGGCAAGGTCCAATGCTGCTCATCATTCTGGTTTTTTTAATTTATTTATTTATTTTATTTTTTTTTGGGATAGATTTCCAGGATTATGGGAGGTACTACCAGCAGATGTTAAATACACAGTTATTTATGGTTTATCTTTATTTATTAATTCACTTTGAAAACATTTATTAGTCCCTGGCCTAGGAGATGCCCTAACTCAAACTGTGTAGTATTAACTTTTAATATTTTTTTAAATTTTAATATTGTTTTTAATCTCATAGTGTGCCTAAAGCTATGTTGTTTATCGTTCTTTGTGTGATTCAATTTTTGTTTACTTCCTAAGTGGTAGACTTGATTTCAAGTCTGAGATCGCGGTTATTTTTGTCTGCATCAGCCACGCAAAACGCCGTTTACCCCTACTGGCTATCACATGCACAGCCCTAGTGAAGGCAGATTTGGTTTGCTCTATATGCGCTAGAAATGGCAGCAATTGAGCTGTATACTCCCCAGGGAGCTGAGATGGTTTCAGGAATGATTTATGAGCCTTATGAGCCTTATGAGCAGGGATAATAATATAATGCGCCTTGAGCACCACTTAGTTGGTGGATACGTGCGCTATATAAATCCACACATTATTATTATTATTATTATTAATATGCGGCTCCTAGTTACACGATCGATCCCGCGCCAGTTGTAAATCACCCACCGTAGCTGGCGCTATACAATTTTGACGATCAGGGCCGCTACTGGAAGCTTAAGGGGGTGTAGTCTTGGCTCAAGACGTTGCTGCTAATTTTTCGCTGCGTCGCGATCTCATCACCTAGCCTGCATGCAGCAGACCGCCGGCCGCGCTCGCATTGTCCGTTTCGTAAATCGAACAATAGAGGGCGCTTTTCCAAAAACCTGATTTTTCTATCTTCCTATACCGATTGCTGGCGATTTGAGAATACGCCCTCTATTGGCGGAAATGTCGCGCCGCCGTGTAGTACAACTAAAAAATGTAAGAACGTCTTGACAAGACTAAAGGGGGTGGCGCGGCGGTGGACAAGAATGAATGGCGCCCGCAGCGGCGATTGGTTTATCAAATCACAGCGGATCGGCGCGGCGCGCGTATACGTATAAAATCACGAGTAACGTCTTGCACCAAGACTAGCACAGCCCTAACTCGCGATCGAAGGTTAATGTCGGAGATTAATACACAAGAGGGCGCTATTTAATGCGATACTGCAGAGCCGTATTGGCTTCAGGCAGACAAAAACCACGATCACAGACTTGGAACCAAGTCTACCTTAGTGGTAGCATCAGGATAATTATAAACTCGACAGTAATTTAGTTAATTTTTATTTTAATCCTACAGGGGTGCTACTTTTGTTTTTGTTTCTGTTTACTTAATGTAAATTTGTGTTTATTTGTTTTCTACCTGGCCTATACACTGTTTAGGGGCCTATTTAAAATTTGACTATTTTTTTTAATGCAAACGATTAATATTGTACAGTGTTATTTGAATTTGTAAAAATGTCAACTATAGCTGTCACGCTGGCTGCATGCGAACGAGGAGAATGATTTTGTGAGCTATTTTAACTTATGAAATGAGATTTTATTAAGTCTATTTTGGAAATTTATTACAGTCTTAACCAGTGAGAAGAGCCAGCTCATGGTGTCTTCTTCTTTCGTATGATGATGAGCAGCTTAGAGTGCTAGTAGCTGCGTACATCGGTTTGATGACATTAGATGAAACAGGGTGGACCGCGTGAAGGTTGTCATCTCCCACCCCAGAAGAGCCAGCTCATGGTGTAGCCTACATGCATAACAAGTGAAAAAATGGGGGGGGGGGGGGGGGGATCAGGACCTTTTCTAAAGTGGATGTGCCCGCGCCCCCGTCCCGCTTCCACCAACGATGGGAGCGAACCATAATTCTTTCTGTTAAATAATGTCAACTTTTGTCAAAAGAAAGGTTCATATGTGACTAAATTTAAAATTTAGAACTCACAGCTCTCGTTAATGCAAATGTCAATATTATGCGCGCCTGCTGCGCATATCTGCAAATAAAAGGAATCACGCTAATGTGGTTACTTTTGAAGAACCTAGCTTATAGTTAACCTCCCATACTTTTAGTCTCAGTGAAATTAACAGAAATGTTCCAAAAAGCTTTAATCAGGATTAACGTGTTTTATTTATTTATTTATTTATGTTTAATGTTGCTGATAAATTTATGGAATTAAGTACCCATTAGGGATGCATCCCACTAAATAGCGAGAAATTCATGCGCCGAGCTGTTTATCATAATTTGTATGTCCTCAAATTTTCCTGAAAAACAAAGATTTGAGGCCCATACATTTGATGTATTGTGTGAAAATAATTGTCCAATATCATAATAATAATAATAATAATGTGTGGACTTAAATAGCGCACGTATCCACCAACTGAGTGGTGCTCAAGGCGCATATTATTACTGCTCGTAAGACTCATAAATCATTCCTGAAACCATCTCAGCTCCCTGGGGAGTATACAGCTCAATTGCTGCCATTACAGCGCATATAGGGCTAATCAACCAACTCTGCCCTCACAGGTACCCATTTAACCCCTGGGTGGAGAGAAGCAATTATGGTTAAGTGTCTTGCTCAAGGACACAAGTGTCACGGCCGGGATTTGAACCCACATTCTGCTGCTAACACCAGAAGTTGAGTCCGGTAAGCTAGACCGCTCGGCCACGACACTCCACTCATAACCTGGGGGTCCTTGAATTCCAACTTTGAGTATTTTGGATACACTAGGCCCTGAAAAAAAGTGGTCCTCATTTCAAGCGCAATGCATTTTCCCCAAAAATGGATGCTTTTCAGTGCGGGCGTTTTCACTACTGTAGCGGGTGGTTTCCATTGGGATGAGAATAACTCGACGGGCGCCTGGACTATCCACATTTGAATTGAGAAGAAAATAAAAGGTTAGACATCAATCAATATTTTTTCTTTTGGTTAAAAAAAGTGTAGGACTTCTAAGTATATTATAATGATTTTTGAAAATTTTGTATTGAGCATTGGTTGCTATGGAATTTTATTTAGTGAGGTGCACCCCCAGTGCAAACTGTCGCGTGTTGCAAACAGCGCCACCAGATATCGAGGTATGGACGTGCGTGCGTAATGACAACGTGAATGACACCTGTTGCTGTTACACACAGGCACCTGCATACCGTGTTACTATTTAATTATTACAGACGTCTGGGTATCGCACAAACCAGGTTTCGATGCGGAAATAGTACAGGGAGTTTTCACTGGTACTCTAAGAGACGCCATAGGAATTAGATGTATACGATAGGTTACCATCAGCTAGCTAAATGTTCTCAAAACCGGAAAAAAGTCACACAACTTTTGGAAGTTTTTTTTTCTGGGCGCTTGTGAAATCTGTTACCTTGTGAAAATGTATTCAGATCCAACCACAAATAAATTGTTAGAACTTATAAAGAGGCCCGGTAACAATGTATGTGCGGATTGTGGCGACAAACTTCCTGAAAATGAAGAAAATGTTAATAGCTCAAGTAAGTAAACTAACACTCCACTGACACCATAATGTCAAACTATGACGTTAGTATTAGTGCTACTACTAGTAGGCCTACTAGTACTAGTACTAGTAGTAGTACTAACGTTATTACTCCTACTAGTATATCGTAATTTAACACAATAAATAGGGCAATCATGGAGGAAGGACCTTCCTCCACGGGCCAATACACTGGACATATACCTCCGTATCCTTGGCCCTAACCCCACATAGGGGTACAAAAAAAGTGGCTATTTTGTTCAACTTTTGATCTGCAAATTATCTAAAAAATTTGTGATTAGGCCTAACGTTAGCCCTAGGAAACCTTGCCCAAGCAGACACTTTTGGCATAAAATCTGTTATTCTTTTCCGGGAAAGCTCACGTTTTTGAATATAGGCTATAAGGATTTGAAAATGTACATTTTGTGTGTTTGAAATTCGGGGAAAATTCAAAAGTTTTGTGGCAAGGGTAAAGGATATGGAGGGATGTTTTTACGCTCGGCCAGAGTGGTGGAACTTTGCTCAGATTACAGGCCTTCTTTGTGTTGATCTCTTAGATTTTTCCTGATTTCAGAATTTTTTACAAATCTCCCTTTGCCTCAAATAAGAGAAGTAGCCACCAAGGAAAGAAAGAAGTAGCCTGTATTGTGTCCGAACCTCAAGTTTCTTGTTTGTAGGGATGTGGAGAGTCTGTAAATCCTCCAAAATTAAACATCCAGGAGGTTCAGGGGGCTTTGTCGTTGAGACCAAAGGGAGACCCAGGCCCGCTACCCATTTTTTAGGATTTTTAACTTTGTCTAATCACACCCCCGCTTAAAGGTAAAATTAACCTACATTGTCAAAAACATGGTGTAGAACTCGTGGAAAAAAGTTTTTAAAAAAATTGAAAGAATGTTGAACCCAACCGCCACTTGTGCACAATGTCTTCAGAAGCATGTGTTTTTAGAAAATGACAAAATGGCCAACATTACTCAAAATCTAAAAAAATATCGTTTCCAATCCTCACTTGACTACACTTTCCTCTCCTTAACCCTTAACCCTTAACCATGCTAGGGTAACTTTCTTATCACCCTGCTGAATGCAACAACATACAACAACAGTGGTCAATGATCATATGTGGATCTTGTTGCACCTAGCAGTGAAGGGTTCAGTAAATTGGACTGTGTATTTTTCAAGCACAGTACTGTCTGTAACAACATACAACAAGGGGATCTTGTTGCACCTAGCAGTGAAGGGTTCAGTAAATTGGACTGTGTTTTTTTCAAGCACAGTGCTGTCTGCAACAACATACAACAAGGGGGTCTTGTTGCATTGAGCAGGGTAATGCTGAAGACACAACACAGACTATTTGCTATACATAAACACTGTCCAGTGCTGAATGCAACAAGATACAACAGATTGAGTCATCAATACTGGCTGCTGAATGCAGCAACGTCCATCGGAATTTTACAACTGCATCCTGTTGCATTTAGCATGGTTAGGATTTAAGTGTGTCCTCTTTCATCTAGTAAAGGAAAATCTTTGGACAGAAAAGTAGTGGTTGTATTCTATATTCTTTCCAAAAATTTGACATCAGAGCGGCCATGTGCACCACTGATTGTGGCAATTTTATATTGCATTGTTCTTACCATGTGTTTTGTTTTATTGTTTACACTGATGTGTCACTGCGCCATGAGTGTCTCTTTTGACGGATACCGGCGCATTACAAATGATCATTATTATTATTATTATTATTATTATGTCCATATCAGCCATCATACAAATAAAAATCATATGGTCCGTTCTGTTTCCAGCACAAGCCCATTGGTCGTCATATAACCTGGGTGTGTTCCTCTGTGTGCCATGTGCCTCTGTCCATCGTAAGCTTGGAGTCCACATCAGCAAAGTGATGTCCGTTCAGCTAGACAGATGGAATGATGACCAGGTCGAGGTAATCCTTGAAGAGCATGATTTTCATGATTCAATTTTTCCTTTTTTTTCTTTCTTCTTTCTTCACAAATTCCTGTGGATGTGTAGTTCAAGACAGTGTTTGTATGTTTTTGATATACGATCCATCCTCACACACTGCAGGAGGGTGCTATCTCTACACAAACCGCTATCAAACACAGTCTTGAGAAACTTGTTGAATCTCCTCTCGAAACTGCAGGAAACCACTATGCATGCATCAATTTGATATGCTGGCGCAACCCACAATGCTTATAAACAACCATTTAATTTATTTCCCAAAAATGTCCAACAACTGGGGTACTTTTTTACTACAAGTTGATTTCGGTAGATTTGGGATGATTTCTAGCCAAAATGCCTAGGGAGTTACGTTTTAAAGTATAAACCTACAGAGCCTCCAGACTCAATTTGTGAGGCCTCTCTTAGCCACCATACTTTGTGTATGGGAAATTTGGCCTGGTTCCAATAACCACGTATACATGTATCACGTATTTCAAAAAAAAAAAAAAAAAGCGTCACCACACTGACCAGAAACTGGAGACACTTTTTTGGCCTTTAATTAACCCTAACCTTCCCAAATCCTCCAAAATCCTCTTTGCCAGACTGAAGGATTTTGGAGGATTGAGGTTATTAGGCATACTTGCCTTTCCATGGTACATGTACATCCATGTTTGTTGTAGTGATTGCAAGGTCAGTGCTTGGGTCAGTGGACACTGTTTATTGCTCCATGCATGCAGGGAGGGTCCCTGGCCATGTACATGTATCACAGATTAGAAACACATGTGTGCATACATGTCATGAGCTTGCTTTACTACTGAAGGATTTTGGAGGATTCAGGTTATGTGTAAGCAAATGGGCCTAGGGAGTTAGGAAGGATTCAGGTTATGTGTATTAAAATGGGCCACGGGAGTTAGGAAGGATTCAGGTTATGTGTAAGCAAATGGGCCTAGGGAGTTAGGAAGGATTCAGGTTATGTGTAAGCAAATGGGCCTAGGGAGTTAGGAAGGATTCAGGTTATGTGTAAGCAAATGGGCCTGGGGAGTTAGGAAGGATTCAGGTTATGTGTAAGCAAATGGGCCTGGGGAGTTAGGAAGGATTCAGGTTATGTGTAAGCAAATGGGCCTAGGGAGTTAGGAAGGATTCAGGTTATGTGTAAGCAAATGGGCATAGGGAGTTAGGAAGGATTCAGGTTATGTGTAAGCAAATGGGCCTAGGGAGTTAGGGTTGGACAATCACAATGTTTTTTTACCTTGTCTAATGAAATACATTTTAAAAATCTGTAAAAGAAAATGTTTTTAACATTTATTTTCTTAGTTCATGGATGTGAATGGAAACCTCAAGGCCAAGGAAAAATACGAATTAGATGTTCCAGTTAGCTATCGGAGACCCAGAAAGCCATCAGATCCAGAGTAAGTACCGGCTTGTTACTCTAACCCTTTCCCTAAATCCATCAAAATATCTGACCGGGTTTTACTCAATTTTTATTTTATTTTATGGATTCAGTGCTGTATAGCCCAACCATGGATACATTTGCATGAGGCTGGGTGTACCAATTGTATGAAAATCAACTGCCGGGTGGTTGTGTTATTTGAACCATGCATGAGCTATTGAGGGCACATTTCATCGGAGTATTAGCCAGGATTTGGAGATATGGCGTCCAAACGTGTTATTCTTTGGAAAAACAGGGTGTTCAAAAGTTTAACTTACAATACTTTTGCATGTGTATTGCAAATAAAGCAGGGTGTCCATTTTAGGCTTGGGCGATATCGATTTTTTTCATCCACGATATATCGTCAAAAATATATCGCGATATTCGATAATATCGCGATTATTTTTGTTTTTCACGCATGAGTGCTTTAGAGCCTGTAATGACAGGGATGTACCCATCTACAAGCATCACAATAAATTGCCAGTGTTTACATGAGAGACACGTGCAATTGCGCCGTTCACGAGTGCAACATATGGGGCGAGTTTTCGCTACCCTAACCAGAAACAAAACGGCACACCTACGCTAAAATGCGAACGTAACCAGACAATTGTTTTCAGTTTGTGACATGTTCAGTCAACAACGTTTCTCAAAATAGAACTTACTTGTGAGTGCTAGTAACTTGAAAGATATACTGGTATACGAACAATCATTTCATCATGTTTTAACACTTTTTACAATCCGCCATCTTGAAACTAAGCGTAACCGATCACAAAGTTCGGCGCGGTTTATGTTTGGTCAGAACCATGATGTCATCGCAGCACAACCGAACTTGCGAAAACGCTTAACTAATGACCAAAGCCCAAATATGTTTCTGGTTACGGTCGCAAAAATGCACCCATCGCCATTGGCAAATCGTTTGCATAATAATTATGTGGGACGGTTACTGCATTGTGCGTTACAATCAAATCATCAGCCCGAGTTCACGTGATTCGCATTCCACGTGACTGGGTCATAGTATAAACACGTGACTAGGTTTATTCCTGCATATAGTACCGTGGAGAATAAAACCATGTGATTATGAACGTCATTTGCACTTCAGAAAATGTGGATTGTAGTCACACTATTTTAAATAAACGTCACATGGTTTATCAAGAGTACGTGTATGTGTTTTGTCACACTAGACAAGAGTCCCAGTATGGTATGATAGAATAGTGTCCTAATCCCTCATCTTTGATCGAGCCACTGCCGATCCATGCTTTGATTGAAATCATGACAAATGTAGATTTTTAAGGTAACGCCCATATTCTGCATATATTTAAATATGTATGATATAATGTACTCGCCTGTGGTGCGCCAGCCAGAGTCACAGACCACCATGGATAGACAGTGAGACATAAACATTGTCTACACATTGTTGGATCAAATGTCTGAATAGATTTCTTTGAGTGGTGGTGGATTATTAAACAACACCCTGTCAGGCGGCTCCTTTGTGATCTGACGGTCGGTTTACTACAGAAGTAGTTCGATTTTGTTTCTCACGAAAGCTGAAAAGACTTCCCTAAGTTTTTTTCCATGGAATTTCTGACCCAACTGACAATCAAGGATTTTGTTTAATTGCGATATTTTTTTTTTCTTCACGATAATTTTTTTTTTCATCGCGATATATTTTTTCATCGCGATCTGCACATATCTTGATGATTTAAAAAAGTTCTCGATGTCATAATCGAGTAAAAAAAAAAATCGCGATATTCGATATTATCGTGTCATCGCCCAAGCCTAGTCCATTTAGCAAACTGGACATCCAAAAGACACCCAAAGGTATTGCTGGCTGATACTATGCATGTCATTAGATCACTGTCGATTGAGAGGACAGCAACAGTGCATTGCGTTGGGCGTATTTTGGCAAATGATATACATACATGCGGAATATCTTCAGCAATCATTGGCTAGCAGAAGCACACACGCGCTTGGTACCATGTAACATACGCACATAAAGTGTACGCACAACGCTCACTTGACGCCAAAGTGGCTCTCATCAAGACACTGGGTTCAAATTCACCGCTAGAGGGCTCCGATGTGCGCCGAGCGAATACTGCATGGTGACAGAAAATTACAGATTGCGAAAAGGTACCAAGGCCAGGTGTTAGCAATAAGGTCCAGCAGTTTGGCTGTGTTATTGCTGTGTTACTCAACACAAAATTATTATTTTGTGCTGAGTCAGGTCTGGGTATAATGCAACTTCTGTGAAAAAAAAACTGAGTGAAATATATTTAAGTATTGGAAATTATGGCATTAATAAGAGTGGGCCCAATACCTCAAAAATGTAACGTGAGTAACCATGAAACTTAATTAGTTAAAACAGATTTTGTGACACAATTATCTAGTGCTGTATTGCCTTCTGTTGCAAAGTCAAGTTAAAAAATATAATTAGAATGTCACCTAAAGGCACATATGGATGTGTGTTTCTCTTCTTTTTTTTCTGCTTTTTTTTGGGGGGGGGGGAGTGGTGTTTGTATACAAGAATTTGCATCTAATTTGCATCTACATGTATTTATGAATGGGCAAGTTCAATGGAAACTATTGTTAACAAAAGTTGCACTAACTTCAACCAGGTCAGGTCAACTAGCCAGGTCGGACATACGGAACCAGCTTTCAGGATGTTTGCTCCACTGGTCCCATGAATTTGTCACAAACTTTATTGTAGCAAAGTGCAACAGGGAACCAGTGAGAATTTATTTATTTATTTATTTATTATTTTTTTTTTAAAGATTTTTTTTATAACTTTTGTAATTTAAGCATGAATGGACTGTGTATTGAGGTCGTCAAGTAAGAACCACTTGTCAGCACGCGAACCAACCCTATGTACAAGCCCTTGTTAGGTTGCATTTCCTGCTAAAAATTTTCCACTGAACATGTGCATGTGTATAAAAAGAACACTACTTCCTGTCTCTGGGTCAAACACAATGAGTTTATGCTGTGATATCCTTATTTTCATTGCCTTTTCACTACATACATAGATTTAGGGTTGTGAAATTGTATGAGTATATTAAGCTTGGGCAATAATATGTGTACATTATAGCTATCCCTCCTACACATGGAGGCCACTCCGATCCACAAAATTCTGCTCTTGAGCAACCTTCAGTACATACATGTACAAGCCTGCTGTCCTTTCCAAGTAATCTTACAAAATCAACTGTGTGCCACCCAAGGCCACTGTAAATGTTTAAACATATTCGTATGGCCTACAATGTATCATGGGAGACAACTTTACCCTGCAATCTCAGTGGTGTGACAGTGCACAGAAGGGTAACCATAGGAGGCCACTGGCAACAGCTAATGGCTTGGAGTGGCCTGAATGGGTTGTTTCAAAAATTGCACTGATTGTAGGAGGGTTAATAATGAATATCGCGATACCTTTTTATTCAGTTAGGATATTGAGAAGATTTTCAAGTTATAGAGATATCGTGATTAAAAATATATAGTGATTAAAAAAAAATTGCAAATTTTGTGAGTCGAGTCAGAAATTCCATGATACAAAATTAGGCTAGTCTTTTCAGCTGTCGGAAGTGAGAAACAAAAGCGAACTGCCTCAGTGGTTAGATGACTGTCGGATCACAAAGGAGCCGTCATATACATCTAGGTCTCATACCTGTGGTTATTGGCTCTAAAGCAATCATGCCTAGAATGAAAAATAATAATCGTGATACTATCGAAAATCGAGATATGTGTTTGATTGTGTATCATGGATGAAAACAAATTGATAGACTGATAGATGTGTATATCTTAGGGATTACTGTTTATGTACAGAGTAGCTCAGGCACCTTCTGAAAGGTTTTGACAGTTGGATGAACTTTATTGAGGATTACTTAGCTTTACTTTAAGACTTAGTGTCAATACCTTTCAAAACCCTCCAACATGTTTTGGCATGTAGGTGTACTTGCTATAAACTAAAGCCGTGTTCGCACTGGAATTTTTTTTGGGAAGGTTTTACCGAGACGATGGTAAAATGAAAAATGGTCAAATGTGACCTCTGTCCGCACTTGGACTTTCGACACGGGGAAAATTTTACCGAGACCGTGGTAGAAGTAACCGAGCTGTCAGTATAATGACTCATGAGGGCGCTTTGCGTGACCTTTCTACGTTGACGTTGACAGCTATTTTTAGCCAACACATCCGTTGTCGTGCTTTCTTTTGTCGTAAGACACGACATTGACGTCCTTCATTATCATCTGGAAATGATGCACTGGTAGCACCAATCAAACTTCCGACTGTATCAATGATAATATCTGCCATGATTGCGATCAAAAGAGGAACAACAACAATGCACAGAAAACTTGCTGCACATGCATTAAATGCGCCCGCCCCCCCCCCCCCCACCGCGCGGTGAAACAATGCAAAGCGCATGCGTGGTGTCCCTGTGTAGCACGACCTTGCGCTCGGGCCGGATGTACGCTTTCCTGAGCCGCTTTTACCGACTCGCACTGTCCGCACTGGACTTATCATCTCGGGAAAAGTTACCTGGTCAGTTTTCCTGGGCAGCAGTTGGCCAGTAGAAGTAACCGCTGGACTCAGGAAAAGTAACTGAGAGGAAAATGTCCCAGGCTGTCCGCACTGGACTTAAAATGGGAAAAGTACCCATTGTCTCGGTAAGTTTTACCAAAAAAAGTCCAGTGCGAACACGGCTTTAGCTTACTTTATGACTTAGTGTCAGCACCTTTCAAAACCCTCCAAACGGTTTTGACATGTGGATGTACTTACTATACAAGTGTTATGACATGCATTGGCAGATTAATGCTGTGGGCAAATTTGGCAGGTTTTGGCATGTACAGTAACAGGAGGGTTATTGTCTCAAAAGCATTGATTACCTGTTGCTATTAACCCTTCTGTGACTGCAAGGGTCAAAATCAGTCAAAATGTTGATATACTTGCCAAGGTATATCTAGTGCACTTAAAAGTCGAACACTGTTAAACCTTGCGTGTAGCAAGTACATTTTTACAGGTCCAAATGAGTCGACCGTTTTTGACTGGTAAAAGCATTGTCTGGTATTGTTCAGGGTGGTCAAAATGACAGTCAAAAAACAGTCAAAAATGCCCCTATGTGCGCATTTGGGTCAACAGTCAAAAACAGGTAGTTGACTGGTTTTGACCACTATATGTACTTGCCACTAAAGTTCTGCTATAGTAGGAGGGTTAATTAAGTTTTACGTGTATGATATACATGCAGTTATAAATAGAGAATTAGCCGTTGAAAACCGCTTACCAACCTAAAGGACCTGTAGTATAAATGCAAAATAGTACTTGTTGACCTTACGTTTCGAACCTAGCGGGTTCTTTCTCAAACGCAAAATGGGCGATATTTATACAGAAATGCATGCAAACTTTTACACCGGAGTGGGCAAAAGTTCTTCAGGTTTGAAAGGAACATAAAAGAAGGTACAAGAGACAGAGACATTATTATTAGATATAGTTTTATGATACAAAATTACTACTCAATTCGAGAATTTCCCCATGGTGTCACTCGGTGTATAAGCCAGGATTTGGAAAGAGGGCGTCCTAATTGATTATTCTTTGAAAAGCCGAGTGTCCAAAAGTTTAACTTCCAATGCTTTGGCATGTGTATTGCAAATGAAACAGGGCGTCCATTTAGCAAACAGGGTGTCCATTTAGCCAACAGGGCGTCCATTTAGCAAACAGGGCGTCCATTTAGCAAACAGGGTGTCCATTTAGCAAACAGGGCGTCCATTTAGCAAACAGGGTGTCCATTTAGCAAACAGGGCGTCCATTTAGCAAACAGGGCGTCCATTTAGCAAACAGGGTGTCCATTTAGCAAACAGGGCGTCCATTTAGCAAACAGGGTGTCCATTTAGCAAACAGGGCGTCCATTTAGCAAACAGGGCGTCCATTTAGCAAACAGGGCGTCCATTTAGCAAACAGGGCATCCATTTTGCAAACGGGGCGTCCATTTAGCAAACGGGGCATCCATTTAGCAAACAGGGCGTCCAAAAGACACCAAAATGCATTGCTAGCTAACACTACGGTGTCACTGCAAACAGTCTTTACTTATCCTTTTTCACCATGCAAAGCTACAAATCTTACCGATACATGTATTGTTGAACATTAAATGAATTGAAATGAGTGTTCATTTCCAAATGTCAGTGTTGAACCATTGTAAATAAGCGTCATGCATGACGTGTTTGGTTTTTTATTATTTTTATTTCATGAACATTGAATACATGGTTCTTATCTGCCACAGACAGAAATATGTCAAAGGACATGCACCAAGTACATAGTTCAGTACTATATGCATACGTACGTGGTACTACACATGTTAAACTTTGAAGGGACAGTATCGTCACGATCAGAGCAGCCTTTCAACAGGGCATGGAATCGGTGTCCTAGTTTCAGATGAACACGGCGACGGAAAATTACTGGCTCATTTATGCAGCAGCAACGGTAATATGACCTTATCGTGTGGGATACTATTTTCGGTCACCGAGTTAATCGAAAACAAGCACTCCGATTCCATGCCCTGTTGATCGTGACGATATTGTCCCTTTAACCTGTTCAATTTGTAGACATAGAGTTAATAATTGTTCTTCATCTTGTTGAGTAAATAGAAACCAGCATTAAATTTTAGCCTTTAAAAACCACATAAATTATGCACACACATCATTAGCCATTGATTTATCATCATTCTTATCCTGTTGGTAAGTTGTGCATTCCTTTCGCTACTTCCGATTCCAAAGCTGGCATTGTGTGTAATGAAACATAAATTCCTTGGTTTTTAATGTTCAAAAGTGATTCTTGAGGCAGAAATTTACTTTATTATTAAATAAGATTTTGAGTCTGTACGACTTTAAGGCAAGTCCGGAGTGTTCTAATTTCCTGCGTAAATCCTGAACCCTAACCCCTTGGGTATTTTTACTAGAAAGTATCCTGAATCCACCAAAATCCACCATTTTTGTCACACACAAAATGCTGGTGTCCTGAATCCATCAGAATCCGCCAGTGTAGATATTGGACATATTCTGAATCCGCCAAAATCCACCACTAAATTTCTGGCGGATTCAGGATACCATGCTCACATGAAAATTTGTATAGTATGTTGCTGCATAGAATCCATCAAAATCTAACACATACAAGTGTTGGCTGTACATGTACAGTACATGTAACTATAATCCATCAAAATACATCAACCAACATGACCAAGCAGTTAAAAACTATTGAAATCCTGAATCCATCATGATCAAAGTCCGCCATATGCTCAATGTGGAGATATCCTGAATCCGCCGAAATCCTCCAAAATCCTCCAAAACAGGGGGATGGATTTTGATGGATTCAGGGTGGTTTAGGGTTGAAAAGGTGACCAATGCATTTCCAATGGGTTTCTGATGATCGTTGGAGCCATACAAAAATGTGAAACACCATCTCGTTAAATTAAAACAAAAAAAATCACAGCACTGATACTGTCAACAGTACACAAAAAGTATAATGCAAGTTACCAGGGAATCTCCCATGTACTGTACAGACTAGAATGTATACATAAATGTTGATAAAAAATATTGTTTCATTTCCTTTCCTCATGTACTAGGAATATTGTCATGAATTTGAGGAAAAGGTTTTTAAAAAAATATACAAATCCCCTCTAAGGCTGTGTGTTTTCGGTTATTTCAGGAACCGGATACCCGAAATCGGAAATCTTTGGATATCTAGATACCCCTAAACAATATTGTCAAAACACATAAATACTCCGGAACATATAAAACAACTAATATGAACACGGGTTTCTCTTGTTTTGATTAGAGTCATAATAAATGTGGACTTACTGTAATAATTTCCTGCCTCCGTATTAAAAATGACTCGTACAGCATCCCCATTCCCCACACACATTTTGTTTATAACAAAAAGTCAGAGACTTCCATTTGTGTGGCTTAAAATGTCCAGTCGAAATTTTCAAAAGTCGTTTACGGGTAATTGGAACCGAAAAATGGAACCGGGTAATGACAGTTTTGGTCGCATACCCGGCACAGCCTCAATCCCTTCCCCAGTTGAAAGAAAAATTAAAAAAAAGATTTTTGTCTATAGACCTGTCAATAGGTTAGTGAACAAAAAGCCTTGTTTCACCCAAACCTAAATGTTGTCTTGCTGGACCCTAAATGTTCATATCTTTATTCATAATTTCTTAATATAATTTAGAGTTTGTTATGTAACGTTATCCGATGTTTGTATTTTAATGGCAGTATTGAAAAAACATAAATGGATGGAGTGCCATGGTGGATGGAGTGCCATGGTCGAGCGGTTTGATGCATCGGATTTGTGTTCTGATGGCAGAGTCGTCAGAATGTGGGTTCGAAAACCAACCGCGACCATGGTGCTTGTGTCCTTGAGCAAGACACTTTACCATAATTGCTTCTCTCCAACCAGGGGTAAATGGATACCTGTGAGGGCAGAGTTGGTATGTTGTGTTTGATTAGCCCGATATGCGCTGTAATGGCAGGAATTGAGCTGTATACTCCCCAGGGAGCTGAGATGGTTTCAGGAATGATTTATGAGCCTGATGAGCAGGGGTAATAATATAATGCGCCTTGAGCACCAGTTTGGTGGATACGTGTGCTATATAAGTCCACATTATTATTATTATAAAAAATAAATCAATCAAAAATAATTATAAAAAATAAAACAGTTGAATTATGGTTAACCCTGGTTAACTATTCCAAAACCTGCAAAATCCATACCCAGATTTTGATGGATATTGGTTTAGCCCAGCACTTTGTTGGATATCAGGACTTTGTGTATAGCCCAGTCATGGATGCTTTGCATTTGCTACTGTACCAATTCCATCAAAGTCCAACAACTGGGGGTACCTTTTTACTGCATGTTGATGGATTTTGGAGGATTTGGGATGGTTTCTAGCTAGTAGGGGTTAGGGTTTTAATGCATTTCTGTTGGATCTTGTTGGAAGTGAGCGGAGGACAAAAGATCCGATTGTTCTTGCTGATGGATCTTGTTGCACTCTGAATGCTTCAGGCAAAATGCTTCGTTTTTAAAATGTTACCCAAATCACTAAAAAAAACACCCCCAAAACAGGTGGACATTTATCACTGAAAATTCTCCGGGAATTTTGAAATCTACTGTGTACATACACAGTAGTTAGGTAATACAGTACATCATGTCACAAGAATGTACTTAAATTACAGAACAAGTGTACAATGACTGTTGATAATTTTGAAACATATCCTGTATCCTGTTGATAATTTTCAAACGTATTACATCACTTCTTTTCTTGACAAATAGATTCCTGGAAAATGCATTACAATGTACCATTGTATACAGTTTGTATGTAGTGTACAAGTATTATTACTTTGCTTCCTTGTTTAGAGTAAGCCACAAGGGTCCCCCTCCCCCCAGTACGAGCTAATCGAATGAGCATCCTGTGGGTTGAAACGAGCATTCCCAAAGGGACGTTCGCCCTCTTGTGGTCATTCAACCCTGACCTTCCAAATTCAACCAAAATCAACCGGAGATTTTGGTTGATTTTGGTTGATTTTGGCAGGTTAGAAAATTTTCTTGGTTGATTTTGGAGGAGTTTGGCAGGTTAGGAAATTTTTCTTGGTTGATTTTGGAGGAGTTCAATGGCAGGTTAGACAAATTTTCTTGGTTGATTTCACCATATACTGGCACCTTTTGTTTTAACAGTTCTAAGGTCAGAAAGTCTCTGGTTACTTCCACTTAGCTTAGGGTGCAATAATAATAACAATGTAAGCTTCAAGGACATGTGTTACACGTGGTACTGTATGCCAGTGCAGCTGCAACATAAACAAAGGGACATCTGTTAGTAGTCAAGGCTAGAAAGGTCAAAGATAAAAATGGTTGTCCAACCTGCAGCGTCTATGTCTGCCCTGGCCACTGCTTTCTGCTATACCACCAGGCAGAAAGTAGGCAGTCAGAGGAAAGCTCCACCACCGACTAAATGTCCCATCACTTGCATCATTTCAACCAGGGGGAAGTTGGACAAGGCAAGCACAAACATAGACTCATATAAATTTTTGTTGTTTTCAATTACTTAATTTGTTTCTCACACAATAGTTTGGGGAATGATCTCCCTGTGCTGTGGTACTATGCCGCCTGCGAAGCCAGGCACCATGCAAAATAGGACACTGGTTGATTTTGTAGGATTGAGGCAGTAGGCACCATGCAAAATAGAACACCGTTTGATTTTGTAGGATTTAGGCAGTGGGCACCATGCAAAATAGAACACCGGTTGATTTTGTAGGATTTAGGCAGTGGGCACCATGCAAAATAGAACACCGGTTGATTTTGGAGGATTTTGGAAGGTTTTTAGAAAATGAGCCTAGGGGGTTAGGGTTAAAGCGATGTGAAGAATGTCAAAGGTCGCACGGACTTGCAAACAAAATATCGTACAACGAAACGATCGCAAAATAATTATTTCCCGGGTAAAAAAAAAGAAAAAAGGAACTAATGATCGTATAACTTCTCAGGTTCGTACAAAACAACACATCTTCTAGTACAAGAACGGTCTCTACTGTCAAATGCATTGTTTGCCCGATTTGTGAGGCCTCTCTTAGCCACTATACTTTGTGTATGGGAAATTTGGTCTGCGTATACAATGTATTAGACATAAAACACAATAAAGGGGGCCACTTTCCTACCGTCACGTTAGCAGTTTTTCTAATGGTTGTAATTTTTTTTTAAATATCTGAAACCACCCAAAAAGAATTTCAACATTTGAATAGACATGCATGCTTATCCTAAAGATAATTTGAGTTGATTATTACTATTATTTTTTTAATTAGCCTAAAATTTCCATCAACAAATGGACGGAAAAGTGAGGTAACTTTTTCCGTCCAATTTTTATGGAAATTTGAGGGTAAAAAAATAAATTAAAAAAATTAAAAATAAAATAAATCAACTCCAATTAGTTCTAGTATAAGCCTGGATGCCCATTCACATGTTGAAACACTTTTTGGTCGGTTTCGGGTACTTAAAAATAAATAACAACCATTGGAAAAACTGCTAACGTGACGGATGCAAAGTGGCCCCCTTTATTGTGTTTTATGTCATTATGTATTTCACTGGTTGGCAAAAAAAGATTACCAAATAAAACAAAAAAGCGCGTCACTGCACCCATTTTGAAGCTGACCTATGACCAGAAACCAGAGACTTTTTATTTGGCCTAATGCATAATGTTTATAATTACTAAGCTAGGGCGATAACACGATAATATCCAATATCGCGATACCTTTTTCTTTTTTTTGTTCGATTACGATATCGAGAACCTTTTCAAGTTATTGAGATATCGGCAAATTGAGATTTAAAAAAAATACATCGCGGTTAAAAAACAATCGCATTTGTGAGTCGATTCAGTAATTCCATGGAAACAAAAATTAGGCCAGTCTTTTCAAGCTTTCAGAAGTGAGAAACAAAAGCGAACTACATCAGTTGTTAGCCGACTGTCGGATCACAAAGGAGCCACCATACAGGGTCCAGACCCAGAACTCTGTCATTTCTCTTAATCCACTGCCACTCAAAGAAATCTATTCAGACAGATTAAGTGTTGGGGATTGAATGCATACCTATGGTTGTCAGCTCTTAAGCCATCCTGCGTGAAAGAAAAAAATAATTGCAATACTATCGAAAATCGCGATATATGTTTGACAATATATCATGGATGAAAAAAATAGATATTGCCCAACCTTAATAATTACACAGTACATTAACCCTAACCTTCCCAAATCCTCCAAAATCCTCTTTGCTAAAGTGAAGGATTTTGGAGTGTCGTGGCCGAGCGGTCTAGCTTACCGGACTCAAGTTCTGGTGTTAGCAGCAGAATGTGGGTTCAAATCCCGGCCGTGACACTTGTGTCCTTGAGCAAGACACTTAACCATAATTGCTTCTCTCCACCCAGGGGTTAAATGGGTACCTGTGAGGGCGAGTTGGTTGATTAGCCCTACAGTGTATATGCGCTGTAATGGCAGCAATTGAGCTGTATACTCCCCAGGGAGCTGAGATGGTTTCAGGAATGATTTATGAGCCTTATGAGCCTTATGAGCAGGGGTAATAATATAATGCACCTTGAGCACCACTCAGTTGGTGGATACGTGCGCTATATAAGTCCACACATTATTATTATTATTATTATTAGGCATACTTGCCTTTCCATGGTACATGTACATCCATGTTTGTTGTAGTGATTGCAAGGTCAGTGCTTGGGTCAGTGGACACTGTTTATTGCTCCATGCATGCAGGGAGGGTCCCTGGCCATGTACATGTATCACAGATTAGAAACACGTGTGCATACATGTCATGTGCTTGCTTTACTACTGAAGGATTTTGGAGGATTCAGGTTATGTGTAAGCAAATGGGCCTAGGGAGTTGGGGTTAATTCACTGCCACTCAAAGAAATCTATTCAGAGGGATTGAATGCATACAGGTGGTTGTCGGCTCTTAAGCCATCATGCGTGAAAAGAAAAAATAATCGCAATACTATCGAAAATTGCAATATATGTTTGACAAAATATCATGGATGAAAAAAAATTGATATTGTCCAAGCTTAATAATTATAGTACATTAATTAATTTAATAATACATTTTTTTTTGTCTTGCTGACTGATTAGCCTTGTTTAGGCTGGTAAATACAGACCCAACAAATCAATGTTCTCATTTAAAAACATTTTTTTTTTATAATAAAATTTTGACAGTCCCGACTGGTATAACATCTTGTCCCTGGTGGCAAAATCCAGACTTGTATGACTCCCGATTCGGACTCGGATTCAGGGTTTGAGGACTTCGAATATAAAAATCTGACAAAATCTAACCCATGCCTGTTGAATGCATTCCAGGGTCGTGCGTGAGCAGTGGATCCGCGGCAAGTACGAGCGGCAAGAATTCATCAACGTCAATCTGCAGAGGTTCAGGTGTAAAGATATGGAAGGTATGATGTGGAAGAAACTCAAGGACAAGCAGAACTTCATGGAGCGGAGGTTTGTCCTCTCGGAGGATGATTACACACTCAAATACTACAATAAGACAGACGTAAGTGGTATATTCAAGTCTGACCACTGCTTGCATTTGGTAAAATGGTGTATCTCACATTTAAGTCAAAATTAACTAATCGATCTTTTCTACTGGCAGACCTGAAGAGTGTTTGTAAGAGGGAAAAACCTATTAGTTATCTGTTGACATCAAGTTTAGAACTGTGTTTCAAAATCTTCATGCTCTGTTGTTCAAATCCCGCCCAGCTGTGTACATGTACATGTACATGTATGTACGGAGGTGTACAAACCCATTGTATCATATACATGTACACTCACTGGCCAAAAATATTGCAACATGCTCAAAATAGCACTTTACAGTAACAGGTGAGATGATCATTTAATCTGATTTCATCGATCGTGTATTACATAATTTCTGAGCAAGAACAGCAAAAAAGAACATTGACTTCAAAACACAGGCACTTTCAAGAAGTCTTAACCCTCCTATGCCCAGGCTGAAATTTGGCCCAGTCAGCACAGCACTCACAGACAGTCACTTGAGTATTTTTGGTTGCATTGCCA
The DNA here is from genome assembly GCA_029582265.1 of Zoroaster sp. YZ-2022. Taxonomy (NCBI): domain Eukaryota; kingdom Metazoa; phylum Echinodermata; class Asteroidea; order Forcipulatida; family Zoroasteridae; genus Zoroaster; species Zoroaster sp. YZ-2022. The sequence continues at coordinate 7,131,604 of CM055819.1, forward strand.
ATTGGTAGGTCAAACCACAGAGTCACACAGAGCTGTGTATGAGTGCACTGCACAAAGTCAATGGGTTGGGAGTTACATACAAATTTTGAGTGTCTTTGGGTTTGACCTCCTATCACACAGCCACATGTGTTTGCATGTATTTGAGTGCACTGCACTGCACAAAGTCAATGGGTTAAGAGAGACATACATATTTTGAGTGTCTTTGAGTGTTAAACCTATAGGAGGGTTAACCCTTTGACGCACACGACGGTCGCTAGCGACCGCCAAAAACATGTTAAAACAATAGAATTAATAGAATTAATCTGTGCATCAAAGAGTTAAGTAGTGTAAATAAAATAAAATAAATTATTGTAACACAGTTCTCCAAACTGAACTTTGGTGATGTTGCAACACTTATGGCCAGTGAGTGTATGTAGTTTGTCTCACAGCACTGCAAAATAACGACAATTTCATTTCATTTCAATTAGAAACATTTATTTCCTCCTCATGGTAAAATCAACAATATAAAGATCTACATTAGGGTTGGGACGTTTTCATGTTTACTCGTTGTACACAAAAATAAAATCACTGAATGTTTTCAAATTCATGAAATGTGTAAAACGAATGCTTCGTTAAAAAAAAAATGGAACCTTCCATTTCCACGATATTTATATTAAGTGCGACCAGTGGGTCTGCTATTATTATATCAGGATTTCCAGGAAGTTCAACTGATAATTTGTTTTTAATTTAATCCAACCAGAAATATCGGATGATGTTTTGTGCCAGACTTGGATTTGTTTCATCTGTACTATTTTGTTTTCTGAATCCGTATTGGCGTATTTTGGATTATTTTCCACACTAAATCCAGACTCATGCAGTCAACCTCACCCCCTGTCAGCCTCGTCCCCTGTCAGCCTCGCACCCCCGTTAACCTCGCCCCCCCCGTTAACCTCGCCCCCGTTAACCTCGCCCCCCGTCAACCTCGCCCCTGTCGACCTCGCCCCTCACAATCTCGCCCCTCGACAAAGTCGCACCCCAGCAACCTCGCCCTGTCAACCTCCTGTCAACCTTGGCCCCTGTCAACCATGCTCCCTGTCAACCTCGCTCCCTGTCAACCTCGTCCCCTGTCAACCTCGCCCCTCACAAACAGAAACTCGCCCCCTCGACAAAGTCGCACCCCGGCAACCTCGCCCCAGCAAAATTCTGAGTTTGTACCAAGAGGATTGTGAGTTTGACTGGCATTCATACAGACAATCCCGCTGCATCATGCCAATTTACATGTACATGTATTAGTGAAAACAATATTGGTTTACATGTTTACATGGTCTGTGTCAAAATATTTACACGTTTCGCAAATTAAACAGAAAATGCCAAGCCTAATCTAGACATACACTTGAAACGGCTATAGAGGAAAGGCACGGCGTAAAAAGTAGAGCTTGATAAAGGTATGCCTTTACAAATTTTACAAATCTTCCTTTGCCTCAAAATTTATCCACCAAGGAAAGAAAGAAGTAACCTGTATTGTGTCCAAACCTCTAGTTTCTTGTTTGTGGGGATGTGGAGAGTCTGTAAATCCTCCAAAATTAAACATCCAGGAGGTTACAGGGGGCTTTGTCCTCTAGACCAAAGGGAGACCCAGGCCTACTACCCATTATTCAGGATTTTTTTTTTTACTTTTGTCAAATCACACCACTGAAATTAGCAGACACACTCTAAATTACAATCCAGTATAAACGTGCCTTGCATAAAATGAGGAAGCAGATGTTACATGTTGACATGTGGGTGATATTGAAAGTACCAGGGGCGATTTCACTGCTGGCCGACTGCTGTGTATAAATGACTAAGAGCAGGCTAGTCAAGAACCACAATCTCACTTTGGAGCGACAGTAGTCTTGGTTCATGACTGTGTTTGTGTGATAAGTAAGACTAATTGCGGTGACACCATGTGAAATTCTCTATTAAGTGGTAATTACGTAGTTCTGAAAAGAACAGGAGGTTACAACTCGACCTTTCGATCAGTGTGCTCTGATCGTCCTCGGGAGAGTGCCAGACTCTGGGAAATGCTGCTGCTTAAGTAGGCTGCTGGAGGATCACGCGATGGCTGGATGCTGGAGGATTAGTGCGTTGAGGCGTGCAGGCGGGAACCGTTAGGACTGGGATCCTAGGGGGTGGGGGAGAGAGAGGAGTGTGTGCTCACTGAACTGAATCAGTTGTTTTTGATACATGATTCATTCCCGGGCGCTATCTCTACACAAATCGCTATCACACACACGAACCGCTATCAAACACAGTCTTGGGAAACTTGGTTGAATCAGCATGGCAGAATTCCAATCGATCCAGCTATTTTAGCTGCAATTGGAAAAAAGTTTCATAGCCAAAAAAAAAGAAGAAAAAAAGGAAACTAAAAATGCTGAGACCAGAAACCGTATACTTCTTTTTTGTGGCCTAAAGTGCTTTCGTCAAATTTGTTTGATAAATTTGTGAAAACAGAAACATTAATAGTTGATCACAGTGGATCTTACAATTTCCTGCTGTGTTCACATCACACTACCTTTCATTAGTATACGTGTTTATTTGACATAAATCCAGGGTGACTGAAAACACACTGAAAAGGTTTCAGGAATTTTTTTGTTGTTGATAGATCCCACTGCATTGACCTCTCCACATACTGTTCACGGAGTTCACACACCTATCTGGACATGGTTTTTGCAGACCTGAAAAGGTCATTATTGGATTTTTATCGAACATAATGTTTTTGAGGAAGTCGGGAACCTGCAAATCCGGACTTCTAACTGTTACACACTGGGGATCTTTTGACTTGGGTGTCCTTGTATTTGGGGACTATATTTTCATTGCCCTCCTTACATTACTGTGATAAATATGAACTGCAAAAATTAGTCAAATTATCTTATTACAATCATATTACCAGGGGGTAATCATGATCCGAGGCTTGACGCGCATTGTAGGCCATACTATTAATGTGACAGGGCAAAAAAAAATTGCGAAACGGTTTAATATTTAAATGTTCATAACTTTTATCATAATTTAATTAACCATTAATAATCACAATGAAAAACACAACTCTCATATTTTTCAAAATATTTTGTAAAACTGAAAATTTTAATGTAATTTATTTCAAAAAAATTCAGAATGAAAGGACACCCTTGAATTGCAACAAAAACAGTGTCAACAAACAGAAGATTCTGTAAAATTTTACCCCCTGACTTTTTTTCCCTTTTAATCTGAATAAATAATGTTGATTTACCTTTCAAGAGAGTTTTACGGAAATCTGTCCGTTGACCCTTGCCGATTTTTTTAGATTTCTAACGTAAATGATGTCAGAAAATGTTGTCGCCAAGCCGTTATAATACACGTACGTGCACGTATACGTTTGCAACGCACGAGAGATAGCTTAGTGGGATAAAATTATGCGACCAAACTGTTCCGATGCGGCTTGGTCAAGGCTAGGTGCAAAAAAAAAAAAGGTCACCCTGTTGCCTGTGGCAACCTAAATTTCACTAATACCGAGGAAAATATTTATAAAAGCACCAAGTTTCACGGGCAACAAAATTGACTCGTTAATTGTATATAACCCTCGTACTCTAGCTGCACTTTAGTGGAAAGTTGCTGTAGAGGTCAAAACCAGTCAACTGCCCGTTTTGACTGTTGACCCAAATGTGCACACAGGGGCATTTTTGACTGGTTTTTACTGTCATTTTGACCACCCTGAACAATACCAGACAATGCTTTTTACCAGTCAAAAACAGTCGACTCATTTTGACCTGTAAATGTACTTACTACACATAAGGTTTGACAATGTTTGGCTTTTAAGTGCACTAGATATATACCTTGGGAAGTATATCAACATTTTGACTGATTTTGACCCTTGTAGTAGTAGGAGGGTTAATTCACACCCCGTGTATGTTCAATCATGGAGGAAGAAAACAGAAGGAGTCACAACGAAGGCATATCAAAGGTTCAATGTCTTTTGCCGCGGTCGTAAAACTTCCAAGCCAGCGCTAATCGTTTAATCCGATTATCGAGGAGAACTACAGCCTCTTATCTCATAACCAATTAGCACTTCGCAGTCGCCCATTGAAAATACATTATGGCCGCCCGCTACGCTTACCAGTTTTACGACCGCGATAATCCCCTTGTGTACAGTGTCTTTTGCCGCTTGGCCTGCTCGCGACCAGCATACATAATTGGAGGGTAGAAATCTGTAGCAAACGACTAAACACAAAACGTATGCGCACTACTTTTCGCGGGCTTTTTATATTGCGCAGTTCATTGTCTTTAATAGCGATTTTTCCACCGAGTATTTTGGTGTTTTGATCGTCGAATTTGGCGAATCCAAAGCTGACTTACGGTAAATGTAACATTCAGATGTTACAATAAAGTGTCTTTAGCAACTTATTTTAAGGATATTTCGGTGATCTCCGGAAGCCAACAAATTGTCAAATTCAAAGACGTGTTGTTTAGCTTTTTATCATTTCAATCCTCATATATGTACGATGCTGTACACTGAAGATATTGCAGTGTTGGATTCGTAGGTCGAGTTGGATCGGGAGCCAGCCTTCCGTGTAGTGCAATAGGACAACGCGTCAGCAATGCGCGCAATGCGCATGTGCAAAGAAAGCCTGGCTGTAGTTCTCCTCGATAATCGGATTAAACGATTAGCGCTGGCTTAGAAATGTTACGACCGTGGCAAAAGACATTGAACCTTTGATATGCCTTCGTTGTGACTCCTTCTGTTTTCTTCCTCCATGGTTCAATGTACATGTGCAAACAGTGGGGAGTCTTCGGTTTACACCATCATCAACCGTGATTGTGCTTTCCAGTGTCCACAGTGGGAAAAAATTCCACAGGTAACTTGTGGCGGGAGTCGAACCTAAGTGATGACATCCTAACCTCTGTACTGAAATCATGTTATCCTCTTCGTTACAGGCCAGAGAACCAAAGGCAGTCATCGATCTAGCAGACCTCAATGTTGCCTTCTGCCCGGATAAGGTTGGCAACCCTAACGGCATGCAGCTCTACTTTGAGCAGAAGGGCAGCGAGCTACGCAACATCTTTGTCTATACTGATAAGGGCAAGGTAGGTGCAGTGGCGTTACGTAACTGGTTGGACACAGGAGGGCCCCACCTAATAATCATGCCCCACCCAATAATCATGCCCCACCCAATAATCATGCCCCACCCAATAATCATGCCCCACCCAATAATCATGCCCCACCCAATAATCATGCCCCACCCAATAATCATGCCCTCCTCCTATCTTGCCGTTGATAAACAGGCCTGTAATTTCTCAGGATTTTTCCCGATTTCAGGATTTTTTTTACAAATTTCCCTTTGCCTCAAACTTTTCTTGAAAGAAGAGAAGTAGCCACCAGGGAAAGAAAGAAGTAGCCTGCATTGTGTCCAAACCTCTCGTTTCTTGTTTGTGGGGATGTGGAGAGTCTGTAAATCCTCCAAAATTAAACATCCAGGAGGTTCAGGGGGCTTTGTCCTCTAGACCAAACGGAGACCAAGGCCTGCTACCCTTCTTGAAAGAAGAGAAGTAGCCACCAAGGAAAGAAAGAAGTAGCCTGTATTGTGTCCAAACCTCAGACTCAGACCTCAGACCCGCGTGTCTGCATTTTTAGTTTTCTGTTTTGTGTGTGCTAGGAAACGAAGTCCAATTGCAGCCAAAATTGCTGGATCAATAGGAATTCTGCCATGCTGTATTTTAAACAACTTTTTTTTTACATAGGGGTATAAACGTTTGCCAGATCTGTGCGGCCTCTCTTAGCCAGCATACTTTGTGTATGGGAAATTTGGTCTGTTTCCAATACCCGTGTGTGTATGTATCACGTATTTCACTGGTTGGCTCAACAACAAAAAAATAAATAAAAATAAATGCGTCACCGCATCATTTTTGAATCCGACCTACATGTATGACCAGAAACAAGAGACACTTTTTGTTTGGCCTTATATACATGCAGTAAAGACTGTTTGCGGTGACACTGGTGGTTACAACTCGATGTTTCAATGAGTATGTTCTGATGGTCTTCAGGAGAATTTCAAACAGTCTTTACTTTATCCTTTCACCATGCAAAGCCTTTCTTAAGTCATTTTTATGTATACTACATGTTCAGAGCATTTTGCTTTTTTTTCGAGAGAGAAACACAGAATTCCCACCCCCCCCCACCCCCACCCCACCCATCTTTTTCACCTCATTGAAGTTTATCGTTCTGATACAAGTTTCTTCATCGCTTTTATCCTCAGGATATCATTGACTGGTACAATGCGATCCGTCACATGAAATACAATCGTCTCATGGTGGCGTTCCCGGCTGGCCGAACCGACGATGAGGTTGGTTGCAGTTTTGTCTTTGTGACTTTATTTAAGCCAGATTCTCCTGGTATTTTTAAGCATAACGAACAAGTGGACCGTAGTTCACAAACAATAGATCAAATTGTGTGAATTATGTTATTAATCCCATTTTGTAAAATACTGATTAAACAAGGCCAATAGACACTAAAGTGTAAGGGGTTACATATATGATATGTCATCCACCAATAGCCACTAGAGTGTAAGGGGTTACATATGTGATATGTCATCCATCAATAGCCACTAGAGTGTAAGGGGTTACATATGCGATATGTCATCCACCAATAGCCACTAGAGTGTAAGGGGTTATATATGTGATATGTCATCCACCAATAGCCACTAGAGTGTAAGGGGTTACATATGCGATATGTCATCCACCAATAGCCACTAGAGTGTAAGGGGTTACATATGTGATATGTCATCCACCAATAGCCACTAGTGTGTAAGGGGTTACATATGCGATATGTCATCCACCAATAGCCACTAGAGTGTAAGGGGTTACATATGCGATATGTCATCCACCAATAGCCACTAGAGTGTAAGGGGTTACATATGCGATATGTTATCCACCAATAGCCACTAGAGTGTAAGGGGTTACATATGCGATATGTCATCCATCAATAGCCACTAGAGTGTAAGGGGTTACATACATGTATGTGATATGTCATCCACCAATAGCCACTAGAGTGTAAGGGGTTACATATGCGATATGTCATCCATCAATAGCCACTAGAGTGTAAGGGGTTACATATGCGATATGTCATCCATCAATAGCCACTAGAGTGTAAGGGGTTACATATGTGATATGTCATCCATCAATAGCCACTAGAGTGTAAGGGTTACATATGCGATATGTCATCCATCAATAGCCACTAGAGTGTAAGGGTTACATATGCGATATGTCATCCACCAATAGCCACTAGAGTGTAAGGGTTACATATGCGATATGTCATCCATCAATAGCCACTAGAGTGTAAGGGGTTACATATGCGATATGTCATCCATCAATAGCCACTAGAGTGTGGGTTACATATGCGATATGTCATCCATCAATAGCCACTAGAGTGTAAGGGTTACATATGTGATATGTCATCCATCAATAGCCACTAGAGTGTAAGGGTTACATATGCGATATGTCATCCATCAATAGCCACTAGAGTGTAAGGGTTACATATGCGATATGTCATCCATCAATAGCCACTAGAGTGTAAGGGTTACATATGCGATATGTCATCCATCAATAGCCACTAGAGTGTAAGGGGTTACATATGCGATATGTCATCCATCAATAGCCACTAGAGTGTAAGGGGTTACATATGCGATATGTCATCCATCAATAGCCACTAGAGTGTAAGGGGTTACATATGCGATATGTCATCCATCAATAGCCACTAGAGTGTAAGGGGTTACATATGCGATATGTCATCCATCAATAGCCACTAGAGTGTAAGGGGTTACATATGTGATATGTCATCCATCAATAGCCACTAGAGTGTAAGGGGTTACATATGCGATATGTCATCCATCAATAGCCACTAGAGTGTAAGGGGTTACATATGCGATATGTCATCCACCAATAGCCACTAGAGTGTAAGGGGTTACATATGCGATATGTCATCCATCAATAGCCACTAGAGTGTAAGGGGTTACATATGCGATATGTCATCCATCAATAGCCACTAGAGTGTAAGGGGTTACATATGTGATATGTCATCCATCAATAGCCACTAGAGTGTAAGGGTTACATATGCGATATGTCATCCATCAATAGCCACTAGAGTGTAAGGGGTTACATATGCGATATGTCATCCACCAATAGCCACTAGAGTGTAAGGGTTACATATGCGATATGTCATCCATCAATAGCCACTAGAGTGTAAGGGTTACATATGCGATATGTCATCCATCAATAGCCACTAGAGTGTAAGGGGTTACATATGCGATATGTCATCCATCAATAGCCACTAGAGTGTAAGGGGTTACATATGCGATATGTCATCCACCAATAGCCACTAGTGTGTAAGGGGTTACATATGCGATATGTCATCCATCAATAGCCACTAGAGTGTAAGGGGTTACATATGCGATATGTCATCCATCAATAGCCACTAGAGTGTAAGGGGTTACATATGCGATATGTCATCCACCGTTTAAGCAAGATTACATTTGTCGATGTTTTTCATAAACTGAAATAGATCGTAAGTTGGTGGAAAGCAATCAGCTGGAAGGGCGTTCCATTGTAATGCTGTTTCTAGGGAAGAAGCTATCCAAATGGAACTTACTCTTGATTTTGGGGAGTCGAAGATAGTGAGGGTGTTCATCTGCTTGTTTAGCAAAGCGAGTGACACGAGAGAAATCCTTGCGCTTAGGTACTAGCTCATGTAGCTCAGCAAGAACAATCCCCGTAATAATAACGGTAGAAAAGTGAAAGGCTGGCTACATTCCTACGATGTGAGAGAGGTGGTGTTAACCTTGGTAGTGTTAACCTTGGTGTTATTTTTGACAGTACTATGAGTATGTCTAACCATGTATCTTCAATATGCAAAACCATTAACTTTCATTTAAGAAATCTGTCGCAAGTTCGTATCTTTATTGATGAAATCACTTGTCATCATGCAGTCCGTGCTCTGGTCACATCACGTTTGGACTATGCAAATTCACTTCTCCAAGGATCCTCTAGCAAAGAGATCAAACGTCTTCAACGGCTTCAAAATCGTGCTGCAAAATTAATTTTCATGGCTAAAAAGTATGACCATGTCTCCCCTCTCCTACGACAGCTTCACTGGCTTCCCATTCGAGACCGGATTGATTTCAAAACATTGACTATTGCCTATAAATGTGTTACTGACTCTGCGCCATCCTATCTCTGTGAGCTTATTATACCATACCAACCTAACCACAGTGGACTCCGTTCAAATTCTGATTTCCGGATCTTCAAAAGCCAACTACACATTTAACTGCGGCTAACAAGGGTTTCTATACTGCTGCACCCAGCATTTGGAATGAACTACCATCTGGTATCCGTCATGCTTCTTCATTGAGTCAATTTAAAACATCTCTCAAGACTCATTTATTTTAGGCACTGTGTATTTTTAAATTGTACTTGCATCTCACTGTAAAGCGCTGTGATACCGTTTGTGTAAGAGCGCTATATAAATGCCTTCATTGTATTGTATTGTATTGTATTGTATTGTATTGTATTGTATTGTATTGTATTGTATTGTATTGTATTGTATTGTATTGTATTGTATTGTATTGTATTGTATTGTACTGAAGGGAGGAAAAAAGCTCTTCACCAACTAGTCCCTTGATGCGGTGTTGCAGTCCTAACGTGAGAGAAATCCCTGCACTTAGGTACTAGCTCATGTAGCTCAGCAAGAATAATCCCCGTAGTAATAACGGTAGAAAAGTGAAAGGCTGGCTACATTCCTACGATGTGAGAGAGGTGGAAGGGAGGAAAAAAAGCTCCTCACCAACTAGTCCCTTGATGCGGTGTTGCAGTCTGTCAAGAACAGATAGTGATGGTTTGTTTCACTCTCTTCCGATGCCTACTAGAAGTGCTCTGAGCTAGATGGAATTTAGCACTATATAAGAACCGTTTATTTATTTACATTTATTTTTTACATCAGGTTAATATGATATTGAACACCGGCGATATATTGAAAGAAGGCTGGCTGCATAAGACAGGCTCCAAGGGAAATGAAGCCTTCAGGAAACGCTGGGTGGTTCTTACATACAAGCGAGTCACCTACTACGAGGCACCTTTGGTAAGTGTGTGACATTATGAGTGTGCCATTTGTGTACTATCCTAGTCCACTGCGTAGTACTCCCAAGAACAATGGATTTGGGCCATTCATGACGTATTGTTCCACAGACTGACGCGCACGGTCTCAACAAGAAGCAGTGTAGTCTGGGAGACTTACCCGGCGTGCGTGAGAGAGAGAACTGTATCTCGCATTGGTGTTTAGCGCGTTCGCCACACAGAATGGCTCATCTGTGTCCAGTTTAGGATTGCGTCTAGTTCTAGGAACTAGCTTCGCACGTCAAGTGCCTAATCCCATGATGCCTTACGGCAGGCCGGGCAGTGTGTGTTAGGGGGTTAGGGTTAATAATAAAGTTGCCTGCCAAATAGCTTTATAAAAAACAAGTTGATCCCTGCTCTAACTATGACCTCTGACCTTGACACAGGATGACATCTGCAAGAAAACTGTGAAGTTAGGAAACGCCAAAGATTACAAGTGTCTGGAAGGGGTACCACCAGGTAAGCTAGAACAAGGATTCGCCTTCACCCTGCGGACGCCTGGACGGGATTTCTTCTTCTCGGCCGAGACGAACACAGAACGCAAAGCTTGGATGATGGCCATCAGCAAGGAGATTGGTGCCTAAGCCTAGAGAGTTAATTAATAGTTTGCCAGGGAGTTTGATCATCTGGCGTTAAGTGAATTTTTTTACAAGTGATGATGTCGATAAATTGAGAGAATTGAACGGTGCTTCATTTCACAGTCGCCAGATGCATTGAATGGGAATGGCATTTTGGCTGAACGTGAAACGTGTTTTGGCGTTTTTGACAAATCACTTGAATATTTTAAATGACAACGTCTTTAGCCTGTTGACATAAATCCCCCACAATCTCCTCGGCCACTGGTTGATTCCACTCTAGATTTGCTCAGTGTGGTAATACATTTTCTTGCCTTTCGTCCTCTGCGGACCCGGGTTTCGAATCCAACTCGGATCCGAGCCGGCGTGCAGATTGGATTTTCAGTCTCTACCTAGTTACATGGGTCTTCCCCTAATAGTGAATTGTCTCGGGGTTTTCCTTTTCCACATCTAAAACATTCCTTCACTGTGTTACTCTAGATCGAAATATTTATTATAACAAATTTTTCATGAGCTAAAGTGCTTCAGGCATTATTGACAAACCTTTGGGATTCGGGACCATAAAATATACATTAGCAAAAATATGGATTTCAAAATTTTGAAACAATATTTTTGAAACCTTAGACTACCAGAAAAACAGTATTTTAAGAGTAGTGTGGACTAAGGTCCCGGTGTGGTTAAGTGGCTTCCAACACTCGTATAATCTTTGTAATAAATGATGTTCATTTTATATATGAGTATGAGTAAGGCTTGTGGTGGCAACACGTTGAGATCTCTTGTAATAATAATAATAATAATGTGGACTTATATAGCGCACGTATCTACCAAACTGGTGCTCAAGGCGCATTATATTATTACCCCTGCTCATCAGGCGCATAAATCATTCCTGAAACCATCTCAGCTCCCTGGGGAGTATACAGCTCAGTTGCTGCCATTACGGCGCATATAGGGCTAGTCAAACACAACAACCAACTCTGCCCTCACAGGTACCCATTTACCCCCTGGGTGGAGAGAAGCAATTATGGTAAAGTGTCTTGCTCAAGGACACAAGCACCACGGTCGCGGTTGGGATTCGAAACCCAGATTCTGACGATGCGGCCATCATAACACAAATCCGACGCACTAAACCGCTCGACCATGGCACTCCCATGTGTCGAGAAGAACTGGTAGTGAGATAACTTTGACGGTTCGATCGGGATACTCTGATCGTCCTCTGGTGAATGCCGTACCACCGGTTCTTCTCGGAACCAACGGTATTACATCTCCTAAGAGATTGTTACGCGGTGCTACCACAAACATTCTCCGACTGTACTTCCACCAAGGTGCTAGCCAGGATGTAGAAATAGGTTGTCCAAATTTGCTGGAAATTTCAAAACAGGGTGTCCAAATTGTTCACTTACAATACTTGTACATGTAAATGACAGATGAAATAGGGTGTCCAAAAGACACCCAGACACCCCTCTGGCTAATAACTATGACTTCCACCATGCAAAGCTTCAAATCCTATTAGCTACATGTTCTTTCTCTCTATAATTGCAGTGAGTTTTGTCGGTAAATTTAAAAAAAAAATCATGTTAAAATATTTTGAAAAAAAGAGTAAAACAGTTTATTAGATTTTACTTCAGAAATTGTGGCTTTGCATTTATAAATACAGCGTATATATCTTATTTGTGGTTTTATAATGCTCGGTTTTTTTCCCCTAGCTAATAAACGTAATTACTAATGCACCTTTAAGTTACTTGGTTTAATATACGGGAGGAGGGCCAAAATCGTGGTACAACCAAGCCTTCGAGAAGCCTGCCCAGGCCCTGGCTTTGCACAGGTCTCAAATCCCTTATTGTTAAACACAGACTTGACTGACACCTCGGCTGTCTTTTGTTCACAACTGCAGATATTATAATGAGCTCTGCTTGCCTGAGCTAGGCCCTCCAGAAGCCCAGGTTATGTTGATTGGCAGGTACTGTATTGTTACAGGATTAGGACTCACAAAAGACAGATTAGGAGGCCAGGTAGCCTAGGCCTGGCCTGGCTTCTCAAAGGCTTGGCTGTACCATGACTTTGGCCCTCTTCCCTAAGCGTGCATTGTTTTTATATGGACGCAGATTGTGTGCATTTATAAATTAAGTATAGATTATAATGAGTGGTTTTCATACAATTGACCAAATTTTATAAGACTTGGAAAAGATGGTGCAAAGTTTGAAAGAGTGTTTGAAACTACAATTTTCTTCCATTTCAAACACATGTTAATCAAGAATTTGCCTGTCCAATAACACTTGATATAAATATGTAGAAACGCTCGTCAATAATGAGTACGTCGCTGCTTGCCTTGGGCATAACCTGTCTGTAATGAAAGGGCCAGAAACGAAAAAGTACACGGTGATGTTTGTGTGAGGATTTGAAGTTATTGCACATCATCCCATGCTGTGTATTTGATCAGAAAGGTCCACCATACAGGCCTGTCATTTCTCCGGATTTTTCCTGATTTCAGGATTTTTAAAATCTCTCTTTGCCTCGAAATATTTTTGAAAGTTTGACTTTTAAGTGCACTAGATATATACCTTGGCAAGTATATCAACATTTTGACTGGTTGTGATCCTTGCAGTCACAGAAGGGATTAATGAAATATAATGTTCGTACAGGTATAACATTTTGTCGGGACTTGTGTTTGAGTCTTTAAACCTTGAGTCTTGAGTCCAAGTCCCCGGTGTCTTCTCTGAGCCTCGAGTCACGACGATTGAGTCATATCACAACGCAGGGGTGTGATTTGTCTGGATTTTCCCCAAAAAATTCCGGATTTTAAAGATTTAAGCAAGAAAGGAAAGCAAAGCAAACGCTCAGAACTATAGATTTCACCCCAGCGCTGTTCACAACAGCAGCCCCAATACCCCTAGTGTACGTGGATTTGTCAAAACTGCCCAATCGCACCCCAGAGAAAGGTTCAAGTCAGAGTTCGAGTCATGAGTCCTTTAAAAGTGAAATGTCAGCAAAAACCACATAGTCTTCGATGGGTTTCAGAAGAGTTAAAATTGGACAGGCCAGTTCACTTCCGAGTTACAAAATTTTGAGTTCCAAGTCCCGAGGCACTGTAAGTGGTGACTTGAGTCCGAGTCTGTGACTTGAGTTTATAACTCGAGTTTGGTTCAAGTCCGAGTCACAAGTTGTACAGGTCTGGGATTAGGGTCAAAAGCTCCAAGGCAGAGTTTTTCTAAGAAAGATAACGGTGTGTATTTCTAGGGGCACCAAGGCAAGATAGGGATACTCATTGCAGTTTAATGCGGTAAAATTTAAGCTTTATTCCATAACATAAAACCAGTAGTGCTTTCATAAAAATTGAAAATCATCTCCATGTTGTAAGATTTTTCCAACTTTAAAAAAAAAAATATATACAAATCTGGTTTAAATAAGTAGAGAAGCAAAAAAAATTAATTTGCTTGAAAACTTATGAACACATTAGTTTGTTTACATATATTTCTATTTTCCCACACAGAAGACGACAATCGTTTACATTTTGTATATCGTATGGTTTATTTTTTTTAGTAATAAAATTTGTAATCTTAATAAGAAATGTAACTTCTTTAAAATTGTATAATTGGGAAAGATTTATGCAAGTTAATTATTTAGAGTAGGAATACGTAGATGTGATTTAAAAAGTAGAAAGTTTGTAATTTGTACCGATGCAAGATTTATCTCTTCATAACCCTAACCCCCTAGGTATTCTGGCTAGGAATCTTCCCGAATCCTCCAAAATCCATCAGTGCACTTTTGGAAACATGCCCCCCTTATCTTCAAAATGCACCATGCATTTTCGTTGATCTTTCATATTCAGCGCTTACGGCCTGTACTTCTTGCCAGGTAGTAATTTCGCCCCATTAAAAGAGGTGAAAGTACCAGTTTCCAACAGTGCTGAATTTTTTTTCGAAAATAAGTGCCCCATGGAGGATTTTGCAGGATTTGGGGTGGTTAGGGTTAATTAATTAATGTACAGGTTTCAATAATGAGATGCGTATAACATGTAAATCAGAACTGATATTTTATTGATATCAGAGTTTTGTCATAGCATTATTTTAGGAATTAAAAAAAAAAAAAAAGGCAATAAAATAAAATTCTGAAATACACCGATCCATCCTGTCAAACATTAGAGATTAACCAACAGGGTTGAGCCTGTCCATGCTACTATGTCAGTCAAGCACTTGACTTTTACGCAGGTTGGGTGGCTAAATTTTCAGCGTTGTTAAGGATGGCCTGCAGTCTTTCTCCATATCTAGTGGATCGGTATATTCGGCTGGTGCAGAAATTATTATGTAAATGTTTGGTAACGGACAAAAGTAAGGATCTAGCCAGCAAATTAAACTTTGTGTGTATCATTTGAATGATTGTATGATGACTCCAGCTTGTGTCAAGTGTATAATCCAAGCTCTGATGCACTGATCCATTAACCATAACTAGCCCCAACTGCTCCAAAATCCACCCCGTGGTTTTGCCTGATTTTGGCGGATTCAGTACTCCACAGTATAGCCCAGCGAATAGAGCATGTAGCCATGTGTACCAAATCCATCAAACTCCACCGGCTGCTTTTTGTTGGATTCAGGACTGTGTGTAGCCAAGCCATGGATGCTTTGCATTTGCCACTGTACCAATTCCATCAAAGTCCAACAACTGGGTAACTTTTTCGTGCATGTTGATTTGATTTTGATGGATTCAATACTCCACAGTATAGCCCAGCGAATAGAGCATGTAGCCATGTGTACCAAATCCATCAAACTCCACCGGCTGCTTTTGTTGGATGTCAGGACTGTGTTATAGCCAAGCCATGCATTTGCCACTGTCCCAATTCCAACAGTTGGGGTACCTTTTACTGCATGTTGATGGATTTTGGAGGATTTGGGATGGTTCCTAGCCAAAATGCCTAGGGGTTAGGGTTAAACTCTGCCCCTCTTACGTATTGACCAATCACAGCCGCGATTACGCGTCCAAAAGTCGGACATGTTAAAATGGCTGTATCGCGTCGATGACAAACGTAAGCATGTATTATGTATGTACGGGACGTTTGTGCGTGCATCAGCAGCTCGATGAGAGGCTCACGTGTTGCCGTTTCTAGGCAGTTACTATGGTGGGCGGGGCTTAATGGATCAGTCTATTAAACAGCTCATATTCACAGTAATCTGATTCAATACTTATTACGTAATACACCAATTACAATGAGTGTCTATGACGGGTACAGTGTTAAGCTATGTTCAGTGAATGGTGATCATAATGTACACCAATTGCCCAGTTATATCTTTTTGAAAAGGTTAGGGCATGAATTATCCTACAACCAATATTTTTTCTGAAGTTATCAGTCGATCGACAGCTATCAATCAAAATTCCTTTGTGATCAATCCGATCTGTCAAGGGTACTTGCTGCATGTAAAATACCGGCAAAATATGATGCCATTATCCCTGGCCAAACTTGGTGAGCATGAGGTCCCTATGCGTTTTATTAAATCATAAATTTAATAAAAGGCTCATAAATCATTCCTGAAACCATCTCAGCTCCTTGGGGAGTATACAGCTCAATTACTGCCATTTCGGCGCATATAGGGCTAATCAAACACAAAACTCTGTCCTCACAGGTATCTATTTTACTCCTGGGTGGAGAGAAGCAATCATTCTGACGCACTAAACCGCTCGACCATGGCACTTTTTGATTTGGTTTTTCTAGGGAACGTGGCGTCAGGTAATTTCTTTTCTAAAAACTGTTTATCAAAAATGGCAACCAAAGGTTAAGGCCAAAAAAAAAAGTCTCTGGTCTCTGCGTGCGTCACCTCAGACCCGCCCGTCGGCATTTTTAATTTTTCTCTTTTTTTTGCTCTGAAACGATGTCCAATTGCAGCTGGATCGATTGGAATTCTGCCGTTCTGTGCTTTAACCAGTTCGCGTCGGAGGCCGTGTATACACGCAATTTTTTTTTGCACCGCGGATCGGAGAGCGTCTAAACACGCCGCAGGAAACTCGGGAGTATGTGTATGCATGCTCGGTTGATGTGCCAACGAGCCATGCGCGTGAAGTGACCTGCCCGGAAAACGTGTCGATCCACGGGTACACGCTGTGGAAGCTTCAAGAACGTGTGTGTGGGAAAAAGAAACCCGCCAAGCGGCCCAGAAAAACTTGTTTATTCCCGACGCGAACTGGTTAAATGACTTTTTCACATAGGGGTATGAACGTTTGTCCCGATTTGTGAGGCCTCTCTTAGCCACCATACTTTGTATATGGGAAATTTGGTCTCGGTGTATACAATGTATCACGGTATTTCCTTGTTGGCAAAAAAAAAAGGAAAAAAAAGCACGTCACTGCACCAATTTTGAAGCCGACTGATGACTTTTTTTTTGGCCTAAACATAATTCAGAACAAGGTATGCAAATCAATTAATCTGAAACCTGCACTGGTTGGCTAATTGTCAATTATGAATGCAACATTGTAATTTTTACATGTTTTTTTATTTTTTTATATTAAAATCTACATGTAAATGCACGTCTTTCAAGATATATTTTGTTTGATACAACTCAAAATTCTATTTTTGTTTAATGACATTTGCTCTGTTCACATGTGCTAGCAATCTTCAGTATAATCAGAAGTCTATGACCTACATAAAGTGTGCCAGCCTGCTGTAATCCATACCATGGCATTGTACTCCAAATGCGTGCACGCACAACGAGCACGGTTACGGGTTTTGCTCCCCCTGTCCGGCCTGCCATGGGGCATCATGGGACAGGCATTTCCACGCGAAGCTAGTTCCTAGAGAACAAGATGCAATCTTAATCTAGATGCAGGCGAACCATCTGTGGGGCAAACAATGGGCGCATTCGATAAATGTTAAGGTACGCTTGTGAGAACCGGTAAGTCTCCCAGAATGCACTGCTTCTTTTTGAGACCTTGCGTGTCAGTTTATGGAACAATACGTCACAAATGGGCCAAATCCATTGTTCTTGGAGTGCAATGCCGTGGACTAGGTTAGTTCACGAGTGGCACACTTCATGTAGGTAACAGACTTCCGATATAATAAGTTGTACCTTGTACAGACCGCTGCAGACAAAATTCATTCATGTACAATTCTATGTACATGTGCTTCACTTCTAAAATCATAGTCAACAGAATATATTGATAAGTTGACCTATAAAAAGTAAATGTAGGAGTTCTGAAAGTTTAAATTTGTATGTTGAAGGGAAGGTACAACATTGGTAATGTTGGCAAAACTGCTTCTATGAGTATGCTTACTCTCTTTGAATCAAGATATACATTAATGGAAAGGTACAACATTGGTAATGTTGGCAAAACTGTTTCTATGAGTATGCTTACTCTCTTTGAATCAAGATATACATTACAGGGAAGGTACAACGTTGGTAATGTTGGCAAAACTGCTTCGATCAAGATGTACATTAAAGGGAAGGTACAACATTGGTAATGTTGGCAAAACTGCTTCTATGAGTATGCTTACTCTCTTTGAATCAAGATATACATTGAAGGGAAGATACAACATTGGTAATGTTGGTAAGACTGTTTCTATTGGTACGCTTCCTGTGTAAGTTTCAGCTTGGTGTCAAGTCAAAGTAAACATTGTAGTTGTTGGCAATGGCCATACATACGAGTTCCTAGATACATATGAATTAAGTTCTTATATTTTAAGGCGAACTGTGAGGAATTGGTGTCTGAATGATACTCTAAAACTAAAGTGAGTGTATCGAGTGCTTGGAGCACAAACATATTAAGTGGATTTTTGGCGATTTGAGGTTTTTTAGCATAATATTATGTAATATGACACTCTGATGATGCACACATTAGGTAAACGCCAAGGACATGCATTGATGGTGAAAATTGCATGAGAAATAAGTACTTATTTCCATTAGCACGTGAACAGAAACCTGATTTTTCACAATGGTCCAAACCTTGAATCGCATTTTTCTCAAACCCCCCCCTCAAAAAAACCCCAAAAACACCACTTTAGGGCAGTTCCATGGTTACGTTACATTTTTGAGGTACTGGGCCTACTCTTAATGCCATAATTTCCTTGCTTATATATTTCACTTATCCGTTTTTTTCACAGTAGTTTAATTATACCCAGACCGTACTCGGCACAAAATAATAATTTCAGAAATTTGTTAAATGTACGCTATATAACAGAAAAAATACTGGTTACTCGTTTTACATTTTTAGAACATGCATATAATACATTTCTGAAATTATTATTTTGTGCTGAGTAAGGTCTGGGTATAATTTTTTTCAATTCAATTCAATTCTGGTTTATTTAAAAAACACCAAACAAAAAGTCCGAGGACTAAAAATATTTGGTTTACAGTAAAAATTTACAGTACCTAAGAAGAACATCTAGAAAGGTAAATAATTTATTAAAAATATTTCCATAGAGAACATTGCAAATTAGATTGAGCATTAAAAGAACAATACAGAGTAAAAATTTATAATGCAACTGATGAGTGAAATATATATTATAGTATTAACCAGTTTGCGTCGGAGGCCGTGTATACACGAAAATTTTTTTTGCACCGTGGATCGGAGAGCGTCTAAACACGCCATAGGAAACTCCGGAATATTTGTATGCATGCTCGGTTGAGCCACGCGTGTATGGTGACGTGCTCGGAAGACGTGGCCACCCGTTGTGGAAGCTTCCATTAACGTGTGTGTGGGAAAGAGAAACCCACACAGGGGCCCAGAAAAACTTTTTTATTCCCGACGCGAACTGGTTAAGAGTATAGGACCAAAACCTCAAAAAATGTAACGTGAGTAACCATGGCGGTCACACTTTCGTTACGTCCACGACGAAACAATCTGAATGCATTTTCACAAACATTTTCGGAAAGACACAACAAAATTCGCTGACTGTATCTCTTGGTTTTTAAAAAAATAAATATTGCATGCATTTACAGATACTATACTCGTACTTCCTTTAACTCTCCTATATACAGTGCAGTTGCCATAGAATTGTCAGACCTTTCAAAACCTTTCAAGTTTGCTGTACTGAAGGGTTTTGAAAGGTGAGAAAACTGTCTGACAAAAGGGACCTATGAAAGGTTTCGAAAGGTGTAACAACTCTCTGAACAAACTGGTGTTGAAATGTTTCAATACCTTTCAAAGGGTATTGAAAGGTGTGGTTGTTCAGTAGCAACAAATTCTGGAGGGTTTTAAAGGGTTCATAATAATTGATAGCCATTTTGGCCCGTAAACAGATTTTGAAAGGTTTTGAAAGGTCAAACCATAGGAGGGTTAAAACAGGCTGATCCTCGAATGGTTTGACCCTCAAAAATAGAATTGTCGCAGATGACATGCTGTGAATAAGCCTTGCTTTGTGTATATCTGTATAAATTGCACATGAATATTACATGTAGTTTACATGTGCGTGTCTATTTTTGTTTAAACTGCTGATCATTTCCTTGTTTCCCTTCTGCAACGTATTATTTGCATGACGATTTGAAATAAACTTTGAATACTGGAAAGATGAACGAATGAATGGTTTATTTATTAACCCAGTGTGAACATACAAGCCATTACCCTTTCAGTACAAAAAGCTATGAAGTGGGGTTCTAAGCAAATACTAATCATTGACCTATTCCCAGTTTGAGAGCGTTTATGTCATAAGGAAACCAAGCAATATTAATGGAATAACAGTGACCACGCACAAAACCGGTTGTTAACCCTGTGGTAAAGACCAAGCATCAAACTGTTGTTGTTCCCATTCATAAATGCCCGTATCGATTTCGTTATCAAAACGTGAAAAAATAAATAAATAAATAAATCTTTTGTTGAATAAAGCCACATAGAAATGGGCAAATTCACGTTTTGGGGACACACGAAACACTTCCAAAGTACATGAGTCGGGCGCATGATGCCAATCTTCGTCACTCTGATCGGCTGAAATCTGAATCGCGCGTCGCACAAAATAGCTGGCGAACAGCTGCTGCATATACGCTGCTCTGATAAGTCAGATCTTTACCATCCATTAATACACCCCCCACACGTGAGTACGTTTTGTCCAGTCAGATTGTCTAAACTATGAATACATTTTATTAGCTAAGCTCATGGTAAAATATTGTTAACATTCTTTTTTCTTGCGGCCGGTGAATTAATTGATTTTCCAGCTGCACTTGCTGAGAATTCGCCTTGAATAGAAATCTTCAAGAAGGCTGGTAGTTTGGTGAACCATATTGTTCTTGAATGGGAGTGTTATACAGTATGTCCCCAAAAAAGTGTCACTCTAACTATTTCTGAAAATATACCAAAACCCCGAAATACATTTTGGAACTTTTTCAATTGCACAGATACTCCTAATCCTTTATGTGAGAAATTACATAAAACTCACAGGTGTTTAGGCCAAGGATTAGGAGTATCTGTGCAATTGAAAAAGTTCCAAAACTTATTTCGTGGTTTTGGTATATTTTCAGAAATAGTTAGAGTGACACTTTTTTTTGGACATACGGTATAATAGATTGGGCTTTCGAGAGCATTCTGAATACAGCCTTTTCATGAGCTTTCTGAACACAGTCCTTTCAATTACGCTATGTGGGGACTTCAGGGGCGATGAATAGGGTATGCCCGGCTTAGCTTGCCTGCTTATTGTTCGGTCTATACGCTTGGCTGAACATCGGAGTTGTTCACGTGTCCACGACCGGGTTCGATCTGGCGCTCCCCGGCCTCGCAGATGCTTCTTGGTTGGCCGCAACCACCTTCACTCAATAAAAATAATACCGTACGCAAAGGGCTAATTCAGAAAAGCAGTGCATGATGTTTAATACATGAACAAGTACAGTGAGGTACAACAAATTACCGTCTTTTGTAAAAAAAACAAAATCGCCTTCCTGATGTTGATTGCTCTAACAAAGTAAACCCTTCAGTGGACAAGATCATCCCCAGTAGTAATGGCAAGTGAAAATTATATACACAGATCTTGTTGGCGCAGTCGTATGTACATATGAACATGATGCGAAGAATACTCAATAATTATGCAGATGATCTTGAGATGCAAAGTAGTTCAGGACAGGAGCTGCCGCTGGTGTCATGCATATGACCGTCATCATCTTTTAGTTTCATAGCCTCTGAATACCATGTGTGTTGTCTGTGAGTTCAAGACGCCACTGGTGTCTTTTGTTATGTTGAGATGTAAGGTCGTCTCCTGAAAAACTTCACTCACAGATTCCTGTTTTTAGCAGAAACAAATAAAGAAATAAATTTATATTAAGTAAAAAAATTTGCGGACCCCCTTTTGTTTTTGGTCATAGTCATGGTTCTATAAAGACAGAGTTGTTGACTTATGACTTTACGTCATTTTGACTCATCACTTTTATTTTGACTTGTGACTTCAAAGGTAAAGATCAGACCGGGCATGGAAGGGACTGGTTCTGTTGTCACTGTAAAGTTCAAGCAGGGGTGTGAATGGGCAGTTTTGAAAAATCCACGTACATTTTGCTAGGGGTATTGGGGCCGCTGTTGTGAACAGCGCTGGGGTGAAATCTATAGTTCTGAGCATTTGCTTTGCTTTCCTTTATTGCTTAAATCTTTAAAAAATCCGGAGGATCACAACATTGTGATTTGATCCGGAAATCCGGAAAAATCCAGACAAATGTGACCCGCTTTGGTGGAACCCGAAACTTCTCGGCTTTTACCATAATGCGTAACAGCCATGAAAAGGTCAAAAACTGACCCCAGGGACTAGTTTGGGGGACCAGTTTTAATGTCGCCATAGAGAGCATTTTTCTCTAAATTTTGCCGGAAAAAGAAAAATCCTGAAATGTTGATGGGATCATTGTTAATTTTCACGATAAATTTGGGAGGTCACTTTTGAAAATTGGGTCCAAGTTTAGGGTTTTGCCAGAGCCAGTTACAAAACACACCCCTGTTGAAGGCCTGCAGAGTACCAGCTTTATCCTGGTGCCGCTATTACTAGTTTGAAGTGAATACAATTGTAGGAGATGATACTAGATTGAGCAGGCCCCGACAGTAGCAGATTTGTAAATCACTCACCTGGGTGAAGCCTAACCTCTTGAAAAGAGCCAAGCTTGGCTCATTTTGGAGCCCAATCTTGACTATAAATCTGGCCACGTTGAGTTGAGTAACCCCTGTACAGACAAAAATGTCACTGCAGTACACATACAGTTGTTTTCTTAATATGCCTAAGGCCAAAAACAAAAAGTCTCCGGTTTATGGTTATCGGTCGGCTCTAAAATCAGTGTGGCGATGCACTTTTTTTTTTAAGGCCATCTTTTTTTCTTTTTTTTGCCAAATTTCCCATATACAAAGTATGGTGGCTAAGAGAGGCCTCACAAATCGGACAAACATCATACCCCTATGTGAAAAAGTCATTTAAAACACAGCACGGCAGAATTCCAATCGATCCAGCAATTTTGCTGCATCGTTTCATAGCAAAACGCGGAGACCAGAAACCAGAGATTATTTTTTTTTTTGGCCCAAGTCTTCATAAGCTCAAAAAGGATCTTAATTTTAATTATTAGAAATTAATTTCAGCAGGTTATTACTGGTTTTCCTTTCTTCATAATTTTATTTTATTAAAATCAGACTAAGAACAAAATTGTTGGGGAATTATTGGGGAATTATTGGGGAATTACTGTTCGCTGTACAAATTTACTTAATATGTACCTAGTTTTTTTTTTAATGATTTAAAAGTGAAATCAAGGGAGACTTTTAGCTTTGCATGGTGAAAAGGATAAGTAAAGACTGTTTGCAGTGACACCATGTAAAAATTCTCTTTTGAGTAGTAATTAGTTCTGAAAAGAGATGGTTGGTTAGAGAACTCGACATTGCAATCAGTACGCTCTTTCTCCTGAAGACGATCAGAGCATACTGATCGAAACGATGGGAACATTTTGAGGCAAATGGAGACTTGTACCGAATCCTGAAATCTTGAAAAAATCCTGAGAAATCACAGGCCTGTGTCTCAGTACTTACCATACTGCATCATCAGGAGAAGTGCTTCACGACCGATCCCTTTTCTTCTGCAAGATGGCTCTACAAGATGAAAACGAAAACAAAAACTTGAAAAATTTCCTTAACCCTAACCTTCCCAAATCCTCCAAAATCCTCTTTGCCAAAGTGAAGGATTTTGAAGGATTGAGGTTACATGCTACATGCTCTTTGCTAAAGTTAAGGATTTTGGACGATTGAGGTTATTAGGCATACTTGCCTTTCCATGGTGCATTTACATCCATGTTTGTTGTAGTGATTGCAAGGTTAGTGCTTGGGTCAGTGGACACTGTTTATTGCTCCATGCATGCAGGGAGGGTCCCTGACCATGTACATGTATCAAAGATTAGAAACACACGTGTGCATACATGTCATGTGCTTGCTTTACTACTGAAGGATTTTGGAGGATTCAGGTTTATGTGTAAGCAAATGGGCCTAGGGAGTTAGGAAGGATTCAGGTTATGTGTAAGCAAATGGGCCTAGGGAGTTAGGAAGGATTCAGGTTATGTGTAAGCAAATGGGCCTAGGGAGTTAGGGTTAAGTTTCGAACAGTTACTAATTACCCTGTAGGATAAAACCTGGTGTTAACTTGGCATCCCCTGAAATATTTCTGTAGCAGGTGTTATCATTTAGTAAAATAAGTGAAATTATGCCTGTCATCCGAAGACAGAAGTTACACAATGGAATGAATGAGAACAACAGTTCCAAAGAAAAATTAATTCCTGACACAAGAAATAAATAAATGAATGTTAGGGAGGATGGCCAAAGTCATGGTACAGCCAAGCCTTTGAGAAGCCCGGCCAGGCCCAGGCTACCTGGCCTCCTAATCTGTCTTCGGTGAGTCCTAATCCTGTAACAATACAGTCCCTGCCAATCAACCCAACCTGGGCTTCTGGAGGGCCTAAGCCCAGCCAAGTAGAGCTCATTATAATGGCTGCAGTTGTGAACAAAAGACAGCTGAGGTGTCAGTCAAGTCTGTGTTAACACATTTTATCGCTAGATGATAAAATGCTTTATACGCAGAAAAAATGTGTGTTCCTTTTATTCCCACATGTCACATTACACTGCAGGCTGTTGTGGATAAAATTCTAACAACTTAAGGGAGTAGGGCCAAAGTCATGGTACAGCCAAGCCTTTGAGAAGCCTGGCCAGGCTTAGGCTACCACCTGGCCTCCTTATTTGTCCTTTGTGAGTCCTAATCCTGCAACAATACAGTACTTGCCAATCAATATAACCTGGGCTTCTGGAGGGCCTAGCCCAGGCAAGCAGAGCTCATTATATAAGCCAGTAGGCAGGGGAAATGCCTGGGCCTGGCCGGGCTTCTCAAAAGCTTCGCTGTACCATGACTTTGGCCCTTGTCCCTAAGTGTGTGCGTAAAACGGTACACATGTTATTCGTGTGCGCAGCAAATTATTACAAATATAGGTTTAAAAAAATTTGCGGGTAAAGGGTATTGCTGCGCATTTATTGGGTAATGTCTGTACGGGTTGTACTACAATTTGCATTATACAAATATTTAGTCATACAGATAGCCAATTAATTTGTGATGTTGGGAACGTTCAACCAATGAGTGTAGTTCTTGTGTTTATTAGGACCGCTAAGAATTGGCGGGATATTCGTGGTTCAGTTCACTTTGTCACAGTCTTTCAATGTGAATAGACGTAACAATTTTGGACAACAATAAGAGCTATTTGAGATCTGTCCATTAGTAAAGGGTCTTTTGCGCTCAGATAGGGTATTATATAGGCCCCTAGGCCTGGGCAACAAATGGCTACAATTGTAACGTTCACGACAATTTGAAATACCTGCAATCATGATTTCAATTTCCGCTGATTTGACATCACAATCATCTTCGGGATCAATGAGGTACAGATTTACGTCACCACACATGCAATCTAAAAAAAAATTCAACCCAAACAAAAGATAAGTAAGACTAATTGCGGTGACACCATGTGAAATTCTCAATTGAGTAGTAATTAGTTGAGTTCTGAAAAGAACTGGAGGTTACAACTCGACGTTTCGATCAGTGTGCTCTGATCGTCCTCAGGAGATGGTGTCACCGCAATTAGTCTTACTTATCCTCCTGACCATGCAAAGCTACAAGTTTTACCAAACAAAAGATATAAACTAAAATACAAGAATACTGTGGAAAATGTAAGTTAAACGAAACATTGAATTTCTCCCGATTCCATTTTTGAAAAGACAGATCTCGACAAATCCCAGATATATCACCGTGTTTGGCTCAAGAGAAACCCCAAAAATGGAATTTAAAAAAATTGAACAAATTTTGAAAAAAGAAAGACAATATCATTATTAAACAAACAAAAAATACAATTATGAAATTCGGATGTCGGAAACTGTATAAAAGTGATATTTAAAAAGCAATTCTGATTGACAGCCATGCTGGCCAATCGGAAGACCGCACACGCCCCCATGCAAGCCGAGGATTAAAAAAGTGACCCAGCATTCTATTAATTTGAGTTTTAAGTTTACTGGTACTAATCCTTGACAGATTTTTTTCCTTCAATGTCTCAAATGAAAGCTTATAACTTAAAACCCTCCTACTGTTTGACCATTTGAAACCATTCAAAATTTCCACTTACCAAAATGCCCATTGGTTTTGTACACACATGGTGATACCATTTGAACAGTGTTGGTAGCAAGCTTTACTACCATTCAAATCCATTCAAATGCATAGAGGGTCCATTGATTCACCACTTAGAAGTATCCAAACAAGGTTTTGTATTAGCTGTACTACCATTTGGAAAGATCCAAACAAGGTTTTGTATTAGCTGACCTACCATTCAAAACCATTTGGGGGAATCAATACTGTACACAGTTATTTCACCATTCAAAACCACAAAAGCGAATGGTTTCAAATGGTGGATCAACTTGTATGAAAAAGGTACCAGAAGTAGGAGGGTTAACCCCAGAAAAATAGCAATTCAACATTTAAATCTATTTTTTTACCGTCAAATCGGGCCAAAACACGGGCAATATATCTTTGACTTTCTAATACTTTTGCCTGTGTAGTAACAAATAAAACAGGGTGTCTATAAGACACCCAATTGCTGGCTAAAACTATGGTGGACATAGTCTTGGTTCAAAAACGAGGGGAAACCACTAAACATGCGGCAATTTGAAATGCTAGCACGGCTCACATTTTTGGTGCGCACGTGCATATACAACAACGGACTGCCGTGTTCACTGATCGACAACTTCACGGCAGTCCGTTGTTGTTTATGCGCGTCCGCACCAAAAATGTGGGCCGCACTAGCATTTCAAATTGACACATGCATAGTGGTTTCCCCCTGTTTTCAGGGGGGGGGGGGAGATTATATGAAGTTCCCAAGACTGTATTTGATAGCGGTTCATGTGTGATAGCAGTTTGTGATTGTAGCGTTCGTGTAGCGCCATCAGGTCGTGCATCATAAACATACATACACAGTGTTGAACCAAGACTACAGTGGACATTGACCCTGGTAGGGGCTTATCACGGGCTAATAGCAATACAAACCTGTCTCTGGACACTCAGGATTTTGCCATTTGTCTTTCTCCAGAAGGATAAATGTACATTCTGAAAGAAGAAAATAATCGTAGAATGTCGTATACAACCGCCACTTTTACTCATTCAATACAACCAATAATGTAATCTTACCTACCCAGTAAGGTGGAGAACATATGGACGATGATGGACATATACTTCAAATTATTCCACGATATTTATTCCATGAAAAATCAGGCATTTTTGGTATATATACAATGACTTCCTGAAATATACGATGACTTCCCAAAGTAACTGAAAACGCACAGCCTTAGAGAGGATAGCGCTAGGTGCTTTTACCTGGGAAGAGGAGTACTTTTACCTGGGAAAAGCTCTGAGCCTTTTATTGATGAAAAAGGTATAGAATTAGTCAAAATTTACAATTTTAACACAATTCTTGCTTGGTATAAAACTGTGGTGATGTATCAATATCCCCAAGAAATAATTTTGTCTGATGTGCTATCATTAAAAAAAAAAATTAAATTATTTTTCTCAATTTTTCTCTGCTACACTTGTTAGTCTTTTTGCTGCAAAGGATAGCATTCTATACTAGAAAAGTGTGTGTGGGTGGGGGCACAGGAGGCACAGGTGGGGTACTTTCTGAATGGGGACAATGTTACCCCACAAGTCGGTCTTTGTTTCCGTGTACCCCACAAGAGAAATTCTAAAGAAAAGGGACAATAGGAGGGCAATGGTGGACCCCACAAACAGGATCCGCAAGGTTGGGTGTGTGTTTGTGTGTGAGTGTTGTTTTTTTTTGGTTTTTTTTTTTGGGGGGGGGGGGGAGGGAGGGATATACTGACTATTTTCATCCAGGTGCCAGCTCTTCTGCATCTCATATTCCTCTTGAAGAGTCAGGGGCTCAGATGCTGTCAATTGTTGCAGCTCCGTGGACTGCATCCAGTCATTGTATCTACAGAGGTCAAAGGTCAAATAATAGAGGTTTACTCATTTTTAACAGGTTTTTTTCATAGTCTCTCTGAAACACATTTGTTCTTACATATAATTGGTCATTGTGTTTTAGAGGCAATGACCCCCTCAGAGTTCTTATGGGACTGAACTGAGCATGAATGTGTCCGCCAAAAGATAGAAAAAAGAAGTCTGTGGTCAAAATGTCTACATAAATTGACCGTTTTGACATGATTGAGAAGTTGACACAGCTAGGGGCTAGGGCTAAGCTTTAAGTTATATAGGTTTAGCCTTTAGAATAATTACCATTTATCATGTATCACAGCTCAATTATAGGACCAATACACTGGACTCCCTCCGTATCCTTGGCCCTAACCCCACATGTACAAAAAAGGGGCGATGTTTTCAACTTCTGATCTGCTTATTGCAATCTAAAATTTGGTGATTAGTTAAGTTTGCCCAAGAAGGCACTTTTGGCATGAAATTCGCTATTGTGAGATCAGTAATTTTGGTGAAATTTTAATTTTATTATTATTATTTTTTTAATTTTAAAAATGTTTTGAAAAATTCATGAAAGTGAACTATCCCAGAATAATGGATTGTATGCCAAAAGTGTCTGTTTGGGCAAGGCTACCTAATCACTATGTTTTATGTTGTAATAATTAGCAGATCAAAAGTTGAAAAAAGAAAAACACAGAGGGAATCCAGTGACAGTGTATTGGCCACTGACGTTAGCCCAGACAGGGACTCCTAATCCTACAGCAGTGCGTGTAGAAGTCCCTGGCTATGGTCTAGGGACTATATCATTTTACATGAGATCACTGTTTATTTAATATTTTTAAAATGATCATCTTACCTGAGAACATGATGCTCTTTGTACGGTACCAAAATAACACGGCTTCCTTCTATCAGGGTACTTTCATTAAGCCGCATAACGTTTAATTGGAAACTCGAAGTTCTTGAAGCAGTCGACAAAATTCTCAGTTTTCCCCCAATACATATCAATTGGATCTTGAGTGGTCTCTTGGTGGCGCCCTTCTGATGCCGACCTTTAAAAACTAAACATGGCATCCTCCAACTCCATGTCCAGTGTTGTGAAACTTACAGATTATGTGTAAGTTTGTCCATGTTTTTTTCATTAAATAGCTACAAAGTTTAAATAGAAAATACATTATCCATTTGGGAAAGACTGTAGTATCTGGCACGCCGTCGCTACTTGTGCTAAAAGTCTGTGCGTGTGCTTTGAGTTTGAGCAGACGAAAAATGGTCGTTGCCATTTTTGCATGTTGGCCTGCGCCTAGGCCTATTTGCTATTATTATTACAATGCATTACATTACGCAGTGGGTATTGACTGATGTTGTTAGTGTTACAGCTGTCGGAATGAATGTTGTATCCAACCGCCACTCTTTAAGGTTTTTTTTCTTTCTTTTTTTCTTCTTTTTTTTCTCTTCTTTTTTTGCAACCACTAACCAGTTAAAAGTTATTGATTTTTGGGGTACAGAAAGCGAAAACTATCTTTAAAATCCACTTTTATTATGGTTTTTGGAATTGATTTCCCTTCTAAAAATATCCACCCCTTCAGAAAATAGAAGGATCCTATTAGTTTCCACTGCGCATGTACAATGACCGTGTTGGTCACTAATGGTAATGCCAATGGGGGAGTTGACAAGATCAGACTGACATGACTGAAGAAGTCATCGCATACCAAAAATGCCTGATTTTTCATGAAATAAATATCCTGGAATAATTTGAAGTATATGTCCATCATCATCCATATGTTCTCCACCTTAATACTAGGTAGGTAAGATTACATTATATTGGTTACATTGAATGAGAAAAAGTGGCAGTCGGATACGACATTCTACCCCTGAAGACCATCATAAAAGTGGATTTTAAAGATAGTTTTCACTTTCCGTACCCCCCAAAATCGATAGAATCATTTTTTTAACCGTTAGTGGTTGCAAAAAAATTCCAAAACTCTGCCCTCACAGGTACCCATTTACTCCTGGATAAAGAAGCAATTATGGTAAAGTGGGGTAGAATGTCGTATCCGACCACCACTTTTTTCATTCAATATAACCAATAAAGTAATCTTACTTACCGAGTAAGGTGGAGAACATATGGATGATGATGGACATATACTTCAAATTATTCCAGGATATTTATTTCATGAAAAATCAGGCATTTTTGGTATATGATGACTTCCTCAGTCTTGTCAGTCTGATCTTGTAAACTCCCCAATTAGTGACCAGCACAGACATTGTACATGCGCAGTGGCAACTATAATAGAATTTTTTTAGAAGGGAAATAAAGTTCAAAAACCATCATAAAAGTGTATTTTAAAGATAGTTTTCGCTTTCTGTACCACTAACAATCGATAGAATCATTTTTTAACTGGTGAGTGGTTGCAAAATTTTTTTTAAAAAAACCTTAAAAAGTGGCGGTCGGATACGACATTCTTTCCGTAAAGTGTCTTGCTTAAGGACATAAGCACCACGGTTGCGGTCAGGATTTGAACCCACATTTCGATGACTCATAGCCATCAGAACACAAATTTATTTATTTATTATTTAACCTGTGGAGACCTTTCAGTGAAACACTTTTTCAGAGGTGCCCCATAAACCTGTAAACAAGGGCGCTTGCTATGTGAACCAGAAACACCGGGGTAAACCCCTACTCTTCCACGATAAGTGTTCTGGGTTCTTTTATGTGCATTACTTTAATAATCTAGTACACAGGACCTATAGCTTAACGTCCCAATTCTTAGGGACACAAGAGTCAAGACCGGCCAGGCTGGGATTTGAACCCACATTCTGACAACACCAGAACTTGAGTCCGATGCACTAGACCACTCGGCCACGACACTCCAATGCACTAAACTGCTCAGCCTTGGCACAGCCATGGAGTGCTATGGTCGAGCGGTTTAGTGCATCGGATTTGTTTTCTGATGGCTGAGTCGACAGAATGTGGGTTCGAATCCCAACCGCGACCGGGGTACTTGTGTCCTTGAGCAAGACACTTTACCATAATTGCTTCTCTCCACCCAGGGGTAAATGGGTACCTGTGAGGGCAGAGTTGGTTGCTGTGTTTGATTAGCCCTATATGCACTGTAATGGCAGCAATTGAGCTGTATACTCCCCAGGGAGCTGAGATGGTTTTCAGGAATGATTTATGCGCCTGATGAGCAGGGGTAATAATGTAATGTAATGCGCCTTGAGCACCACTTTGGTGGATACGTGCGCTATATAAGTCTACATTATTATTATTATTATTATACTTACATGTATGTTGTACGTTCCCCTAAAAATCACTCACAGAATTAAAGGTTTATATTAATCACAGATATTTCATTTGTCTTGTTGTCTTCAGGATGCTTGTAAACAGAGTAATGAATAATGTATGTAGGGGGAGGAAGAAAGCAGTAACATCAATAGCAAACCACTATCGGAGATGCTACAGTAGCAAGCGTAACATCTTGGCATTGAGCGAGAGAGGAATTTTCCAAGATATTTTTCCAGAAGCCAGGTAACGAGAATGGGTTATTGTGCCTGAAACTGAAAGTGACAAGCAACAGATCAATGGAATTTAAACTTAATAATGTTGTATTGGAAAAGTACTGTTATCTTGAAGTTCTATTCACCCTCCTATAAAAATTGCAGTTTTGGGCCTAGAAACTTCTCCTTTCAAAACCTGTCAGCCGGAGGGTTTTGAAAGGTTATGTAGTTGCTTCACTATACACTACACTGGCAGGTTTGAAAGGTGGTGTAGATATACTACCATACTATACATAGTTTGTGTACATAACTGTTTACTGTTAGTCACTGCACATTTCAAATCCCTTTGGCAAGTAATAGACTGATAGATGTGTATATCTTAGGGATTACTGTTTATGTACAGGGTAGCTCAGGCACCTTCTGAAAGGTTTTGACAGTTGGATGAACTTTATTGAGGATTACTTAGCTTTACTTTAACCCATATCCGCCTAACCATGTAAACACACAAAAGACTGTATGTGCCTAAGCCCCCGCACAGAGATACATTGTTTTTGCACACAATCAGAAAGATTCCTTATTTAGAGAATATTACAATCACTGACACAGACAAATTATATACTGATGGAAAGAGGAGAACATGCACTTTATTATGATGTCAGACTTGTCGAATTTCATATCTATAATCATGAAATACAGTCATCGGAAAAACGTAGTAAATTGGAATTGGACAAAAACACGGTACGGAAAATCACGTAGGTCGGCGTTTGTAGCGTTTTACATATCTACGGATTATCACGTAGATCGGCGGATATGGGTTAAGACTTAGTGCCAATACCTTTCAAAACCTTCCAACATGTTTTGGCATGTAGGTGTACTTGCTACAGACTTAGCTTACTTTATGACTTAGTATCAGCACCTTTCAAAACCCTCCAAACCCTCCAAAGGGTTTTGGCATGTGGATGTACTTACTATACAAGTGTTATGACATGCATTGGCAGGTTAATGCTGTGGGCCCTATGCTTATTACACAGTGCAAATTTGGCAGGGTTTTGGCATGTACAGTAACAGGAGGGTTAACCACTTAACTGCGGAATTAATTATCGCGAGCTAACCCCCCAATGCGGAATTAATTTAAGGAAAAACGTGCAAAAAATTAAATTTTTTACTTAGGGGGCCTACCTATCTTTATGTCTTGTAGTGTCCTAAATCTTGTACCTGATGTCCAATAAAGTAAATGTACATGTATGTACAATGTCTGAATAGTATCCTTGGAGTAATAAAATCCACATTTTGAACAAACTATTGTTCTTTTGTCACCTCCGCCCCCCCCCCCCCCAATTTTTTTTTCCAGTATTGATGGAAAATTTAGTTAGTCTTGGTATATCGACATTGACGCCATCGCTGTCCTCACTATGTACTTATGTCATACCCAGAATTGCTGCAATTATTCCCACTAGCTTCTGAGCCTGTTGTACTATCAACATCTTCAATACCTTGCAAACACGGTTCTTCATTTTGTGAATCATCGTCACTATCAACATAATCCAACAGTTCAGGATCAGAATCCAAAGTTTGGGCCAAAACTTACAGAGATGTCAAGCGCGGTTGGTTCATGAAGTAGCCATATTGAGCAATAAAACTCGCCGGTTGGTGGCGCCACGCAGTGCCTGGATATTGAACTGAATCAAGCAGCCAATACATCATGTAAGAGGGGACTACCCGAAGTCACGGCAGCGTATCTATGACCTCATTGAAACGCAAACTTGATGACGAGATATCTCGTCATACGCAATACAATGGTAAGTTAGGTATGACGAGATATTTCGTCATACGCAGTTAAGTGGTTAAGGGAATAACAGTTTGTCGTGCTGTCTTTACTGCAGGTTAACGACCAGTTTTTGGCATGGTCATGGGGCGATAAAGACCGAGCGTTTAAACTGTTATTCCCATTCAGAAATGCCCGTATTGATTTTGTTTTCAAAATGTAATTTTTGTTGAATAAAGCCAAATAGAAATGGGCAAATTCACGTTTTGGGGACACACGAACTTCCAAACTACATGAGTCAGGCACGTGATGCCAATCTTCGTCACTCTGATTGATTGAAATCCACATGGCATGTCTCACAAAACAGCTGGCGAACAGCTGGCACCATATGCGCCGCTCTGATTTTGATAAGCCAGTCTATACCATCCGTTAATACACCCCCACGTGATTACGTTTTGTCCAATCAGATTGTCTGAACTGTCTTGTGCAATAAATTAATTAAAGTAATCTAGTTAATTTATTTAATTGCATTTATCATGCCCTTGCTGGTTATGTAACTACAGTGCAGTCCCAACCCCCTTTAAAACCCCTAACTCCTTAGGCATTTTTGCTAGAAACCATCCCAAATCCTCTAAAATACATCAACATGCAGTACCCCAATTGTTGGACTTGGATGGAATTGGTACAGTGGCAAATGCAAAGCATCCATGGCTTGGCTATACACAGTCCTGAATCCAACAAAAGCAGCCGGTGGAGTTTGATGGATTTGGTACAGTAGCAAATGCAAAGCATCCATGGCTTGGCTATACACAGTCCTGAATCCAACAAAAGCAGCCAGTGGAGTTTGATCGATTTGGTCCAGTGGCAAATGCAAAGCATCCATGGCTTGGCTATACACAGTCCTGAATCCAACAAAAGCAGTCGGTGGAGTTTGATGGAATTGGAACAGTGGCAAATGCAAAGCATCCATGGCTTGGCTATACACAGTCCTGAATCCAACAAAAGCAGCCGGTGGAGTTTGATGGATTTGGTACAGTAGCAAATGCAAAGCATCCATGGCTTGGCTATACACAGTCCTGAATCCAACCAAAGCAGCCGGTGGAGTTTGATGGAATTGGAACAGTGGCAAATGCAAAGCATCCATGGCTTGGCTATACACAGTCCTGAATCCAACAAAAGCAGCCGGTGGAGTTTGATGGATTTGGTACAGTAGCAAATGCAAAGCATCCATGGCTTGGCTATACACAGTCCTGAATCCAACAAAAGCAGCCGGTGGAGTTTGATGGATTTGGTACAGTGGCAAATGCAAAGCATCCATGGCTTGGCTATACACAGTCCTGAATCCAACAAAAGCAGCCGGTGGAGTTTGATGGATTTGGTACAGTAG
Organism: Zoroaster sp. YZ-2022; assembly: GCA_029582265.1. Taxonomy (NCBI): domain Eukaryota; kingdom Metazoa; phylum Echinodermata; class Asteroidea; order Forcipulatida; family Zoroasteridae; genus Zoroaster; species Zoroaster sp. YZ-2022. Next base: position 7,166,394 of record CM055819.1, read on the forward strand.
CAAATGCAAAGCATCCATGGCTTGGCTATACACAGTCCTGAATCCAACAAAAGCAGCCGGTGGAGTTTGATGGATTTGGTACAGTGGCAAATGCAAAGCATCCATGGCTTGGCTATACACAGTCCTGAATCCAACAAAAGCAGCTGGTGGAGTTTGATGGATTTGGTACACACGGCTACATGCTCTATCCACTGGGTTGTATTGTCTTGTGTAAAATCAGTTTTTTTTTCTTGCAGTGACCTGCCCAAGTTATTGACCTCTGACCCTCATATTTATTGTGGCTTGACCCTACTGTACCTAGTCTCCATATCAATAAGCTCTCTCCAATTCCTGGTGAAAGATTGCTTTTATTCAATAAATCAATTGAAGGAGACTTTGTTGTGGTTTATTCTAGTAGTGATTTGCCCAAGGTATTGACCTCTGACCCTCAGTGCATCTACTGTGGCTTTGACCCCACAGCAGCTAGTCTCCACGTCGGTAACCTCCTTGCAGTGATTGCGTTGCTGCACTGCCAGAGGGCTGGCCACAATCCAATTGCACTGGTAAGACTGAAGAAGAAATTATGATTGTAAAGTATGGTCTCTAAAATAGGGAGGTACACAAGATCTGCCGGTGGAGTTTGATGGATTTGGTACACATGGCTACATGCTCTATTCACTGGGCTATACTGTGGAGTACTGAATCCATCAAAAGCAGCCAGTGGAGTTTGATGGATTTGGTATACATGGCTACATGCTCTATTCGCTGGGCTATACTGTGGAGTACTGAATCCAACAAAAGCAGCCGGTGGAGTTTGATGGGTTTGGTACACATGGCTACATGCTCTATTCGCTGGGCTATACTGTGGAGTACTGAATCCATCAAAAGCAGCCGGTGGAGTTTGATGGATTTGGTACACATGGCTACATGCTCTATTCGCTGGGCTATACTGTGGAGTACTGAATCCATCAAAAGCAGCCGGTGGAGTTTGATGGATTTGGTACACATGGCTACATGCTCTATTCGCTGGGCTATACTGTGGAGTACTGATCCAACAAAAGCAGCCGGTGGAGTTTGATGGATTTGGTACACATGGCTACATGCTCTATTCGCTGGGCTATACTGTGGAGTGCTGAATCCAACAAAAGCAGCCGGTGGAGTTTGATGGATTTGATACACATTTAATAATTGTTGCCTGGCGTGATGGGGTCCATGGCGTTTTGTACACCCGAGGGGGCTGATGGCACCCGAGGCGAAGCCGAGGGTGCCATCAGCCCCCGAGGGTGTACAAAACCCATGGACCCCATCACGCCAGGCAACAATTATTTTGTTATACCATGGTATTAGATTACGTTACCGAAGAAATCTTCCAGTAAACTGTCTAAGTCTGTAACTGGAAGTGTCTGGAAGTTGCTGTCATCTCGTCCCGTTTCGTTGCAGTATTCACGAACTATTCGTACTGCATGGTCGAAGCGAACAAATTCACACACAGCAGACAAGTTGTTTAGCTGGTCCCTACAGTGCATCAAATTGAAATATAGCGTGTTCTGCGGAGTACCAGCAATATAACAACCTCGGTCGCTGTTTTCACTTCTTGCAATCAAAAGTAGCACTTGTGAAAGATATACGGGGATGATACTCCCGGGGACGATCAGGGTGATGTACCACTTTTGAGAGGTTAACATCACTTTTTGAGTGACGTCACGAGGGTAACATCACTTTTTGAGTGACGTCACGAGGGTAACATGAAGATTTGTGATTTGTCATGTGACAATCTAAGACCATGATATAACAAGGCTACATGCTCTATTCGCTGGGCTATACTGTGGAGTACTGAATCCAACAAAAGCAGCCGGTGGAGTTTGATGGATTTGGTACACATGGCTACATGCTCTATTCGCTGGGCTATACTGTGGAGTACTGAATCCATCAAAAGCAGCCGGTGGAGTTTGATGGATTTGGTACACATGGCTACATGCTCTATTCACTGGGCTATACTGTGGAGTACTGAATCCATCAAAAGCAGCCGGTGGAGTTTGATGGATTTGGTACACATGGCTACATGCTCTATTCACTGGGCTATACTGTGGAGTACTGAATCCATCAAAAGCAGCCGGTGGAGTTTGATGGATTTGGTACACATGGCTACATGCTCTATTCACTGGGCTATACTGTGGAGTACTGAATCCAACAAAAGCAGCCGGTGGAGTTTGATGGATTTGGTACACATGGCTACATGCTCTATTCACTGGGCTATACTGCGGAGTACTGAATCCATCAAAATCAATCAAAACCAGGGTAAGCTTGGGCGATAACACGATAATATCGAATATCGCGATACCTTTTTTTATTCGATTACGATATCGAGAACCTTTTTAAATTATCGAGATATCAGCAAATCGCGATTAAAAAAATATATTGTGATTAAAATAAAAATCGACATTATGGAAACAAAATTAGAACAGTCTTTTCAGCTTTTGGAAGTGAGAAACAAAAGCGAACTACTTCAGAAGGACATACATTTTATGCAAACGAATTTGCGATTTATTGTGACGCTTGTAGAGGGGCACATACCTGTGGTTATTGGCTCTAAAGCAATCATGCATGAATGAAAAAATAATCACGATATTATCGAAAATCGCAATAATGTATGCCGATATATCGTGGATGATAAAAATCACCCCAGTTTCTCAAGGATAATTTGTAACCAGTGTCCACCTGTCCGGCGTGAAACAACCTGTCCTTACCGTACCTCTCCATGTAAAACCTATTTTTCTTATGTCAGATTGGTGGTGCGACCGCGCTGATTGGTGATCCCAGTGGCAAAACCAAGGAGAGGACACCCTTACAGTCGGCGGTGGTACAGTCCAATGCAGCCTCTATCAAGGAGAGTTTAGAGAGGGTTTTCACAAATCATGAGAGATACTTTTGGAAAGAGGACAAGCCCCTACCCAGTATCAGGTCGGATAATTGTTAACAGATTCTACAGATATCTCGCTTGTGGTTTTTTTTTTTTTTCATTATTTTATCAGTAATGCCAATAAAAAAAGTCTCCGGTTTATAGTCATAGGTCAACTTCAAAAATCGGTGCGGTGACGCATTTTGGGTTTTAAAAATCTTTTTAAAAATCTTTTTGCCGCCCAGTGAAATACATGATACATGTACACACAGTTATTGGAACCAGAGCAAATTTCCCATACACAAAGTATGGTGGCTGAGAGAGGCCTCACAAATCGGGCAAACGTTCATACCCCTATGTGAAAAAGTCGTTTAACCCTAACGTCCTAGGCATTCATTTGGGGTCCAGTACACTGTACTACAAAATACTACTCAATTCTCATAGACCAGTGTAGTAAAAGTACACTGTACTACAAAATACTACTCAATTCTCATAGACCAGTGTAGTAAAAGTACACTGTACTACAAAATACTACTCAATTCTCATAGACCAGTGTAGTAAAAGTACTCCATACTGCAGTTTACTCAAGTAGTATTTTGTAGTATTCAGTAAGGTTAGGGTTAAAACACAGCACCGCAGAATTCCACAAAATTTCACAAAAACAGTATCTCAAATATATAGCCCACGTCACGCGGCTACCAAACAGTGACCTCCAAAAAGTCATGCGCTTTGCGATTCCCACCCGGCGCTATGCTCAGTCGCATTGGAAAGGGCTCCAAAAAGCCACCGGCATCGAGCCATTACAACGACGACGAACGATCGATGTATGATCGCAAGAAATTCAACAGTTGGCTAGATACCCGCTTATCCTGCCGGCAAAACGTCAAGCCCGGAAAACCGGTGCAAGCACGAAACCCTGATGATGATGATGATGAATCCATCCGGCAAATTTTGGCTGCAGTTTGGACATCGTTTCATAGCCCCCCAAAAAATGAAAACTAACAATGCTGACGCGCAGGTCTGAGGCGACGTGTGTGGACACCAGAAACAGGAAACTTTTCTTTGTAGGCCTAAATACAAATCCAGATGTTCCCATGCATACAAGCCAGGATTTGGAAATGCATGTAGAGCATCCAATGCTGGGAATAATAATACTAATAATAATGTGGACTTATATAGCGCACGTATCCACCAAACTGGTGCTCAAGGCGCATTATATACATAACAGCAAAAGAAACGTCACCCCCTAAAAATATTTATTATTTTCATTTTATAATTAATATAATTTGTTTAATGTGGAGTGTCGTGGCCGAGCGGTCTAGTTTACCGGACTCAAGTTATGGTGTTAGCAGCAGAATGTGGGTTCGAATCCCGGCCGTGACACTTGTGTCCTTGAGCAAGACACTTAACCATAATTGCTTCTCTCCACCCAGGGGTTAAATGGGTACCTGTGAGGGCAGAGTTGGTTGATTAGCCCTATATGCGCTGTAATGGCAGCAATTGAGCTGTATACTCCCCAGGGAGCTGAGATGGTTTCAGGAATGATTTATGAGCCTTATGAGCAGGGGTAATGATATAATGCGCCTTGAGCACCACTTAGTTGGTGGATACGTGCGCTATATAAGTCCACACATTATTATTATTATTAATGAAGAATATTATGAGTATGGAGTGTAACACGAACACAATGTGGCAAATTTGGTTGACCTGGCAGCCAACCATCCCACAACATTGTATATTTATTATGTTTAATAATATAATTACTTAACAAAATTTAGGGGGTGACGTTTCTTTTGCTGTATATTATTACCCCTGCTCATCAGGCTCATAGTAAATCATTCCTGAAACCATCTCAGCTCCCTGGGGAGTATACAGCTCAATTGCTGCCATTACAGCGCATATATGGGGCTAAACAAACACAACAACCAACTCTGCCCTCACAGGTACCCATTTACCCCCTGGGTGGAGAGAAGCAATTATGGTAAAGTGTCTTGCTCAAGGACACAAGCACCATGGTCGCGGTTGGGATTTGAACCCACATTCTGACGACGCAGCCATCAGAACACAAATCCGATGCACTATACCGCTCGACCATGGCACTCCATCCACCATGGCACTCCATCCACCATGGCACTCCATCCACCATGGCACTCCATCCACCATGGCACTCCATCCACCATGGCACTCCACATCACCCATGAACGCACGGGCCTAGATAACAGAGCACAATAAGATCATATTACTGTGATTGATGCATAAATATCATTATTATACAGCTACTGGCTCATCAGTCATTATTCATCAGCCATTTATTCATCAGCCATTATTCATCAGCCATTATGCATCAGCCATTATGCATCAGCCATTATTCATCAGCCATTATTCATCAGCCATGATTCATCAGCCATTATTCATCAGCCACGATTCATCAGCCACGATTCATCAGCCATGATTCATCAGCCACGGTAATACAATCTTATCACGCCCTGTTATCTGGGCCAGCGCGCGCTCGTGGGTTATTATTTTCAGTCACCGAGTTCATCTAAAACTAAGACACCGATTCCATGCCCTCTCGAAAGTCTGCTCTGCTCGTGCCAATATTGTCCCTTTAACCCCAACCTTCCCAAATCCTCCAAAATCCTCTTTGCTAAAGTGAAGGATTTTGAAGGATTGAGGTTATGTGGAAATTGCAGTGGTGAAGGATTTTGAAGGATTGAGGGCAGATGTGATTATTTGCTTGGTGGATTATGGAGGATTGAGGTTATCAGGCTATATTTGATACTGGATGAAAATGGAGGATTGACGTTACATGGTACATGTTGGTCTGTCAAAAAATTGATTTTGGAGGATTGAGGTTATTAGGCATACTTTCCTTTCCATGGTATATGTACAACCATGTTTGTTGTAGTTATTGCAAGGTCAGTGCTTGGGTCAGTGGACACTGTTTATTGCTCCATGCATGCAGGGAGGCGTCCCTGGCCCTGGGCCATGTACATGTATCACAGATAAGCAACACTTGTGCATACATGTCATCTGCATACAATGGTAGCAGTCATTATATGCTTGCTTTACTGATGAAGGATTTTGGAGGATTCAGGTTATGTGTAAGCAAATGGGCCTAGGGAGTTAGAGTTAAATGAGAAACTGTGAGTTACATTTCAATTTGATTTATTATTTTCCCAGAATCATGGACAACCGCAACTGGTATGAAGACATGAATGTCATTCAGTTCCTCTCTGGAGTTGGGCGTCAGCTACGAATGGGAACTCTGCTCTCAAGACAGAGGTAATTTGTGTATGCTAACGGACTCTTTCAGCTTGGTTTTTCTTTCGCCTTTAGTCCCGGAACATAACACAACGCCCCCCCCAAAAAAAAGACCAGTCCGTTCCGAGGATGCTACAACTGAATTTATTTAAACCAATCACCCCAAGCAAAATGTTGGGCGCGTTTATATTTAAATAAGTGATAGCATAACAAATTAGATACCTTATGCATTATGTATTAACATTTCTCTACCAAATCTGTAGAGAAATAAGACCACAGAAGGGACTGGTGAAGGCTCACGTGCATGGTCTTTTTTCGTGCGTTGTGTTCTAAGTTGCCATGTGAGCCTTAACTTCTTTGAAAAAAAAAACATCTCATGAAATTAATATAGATATAGTAATCGATTGATGTTTGTATTAAGTACCCATAATAATATTGAATTCATCAATCATATTTTTGTAATGTTTGTCGTCTCAAAAGAAGCAGTGTATTCTGAATGATTTGCTGGCATGCACGTGAAATTGTCCTGTACACATGCATTCAAAGCACTCTGCGCTGTAAACATGCCACGGAAGTGTGTGTTGTGCAACTCTCTCTCTCTCTCTGCTGTAGCCCAGTCGCATCTAGTTTGAGTCCATTTTAGTTCTGGAACTGGCAAGCGGTATCGAGCGCTTCTTTCATTTACTCTCAAAACAAAACATGTTACCACACTCATTCTGCATGCGTATTTGGAGTATTTTGCTGTGGACTAGGGGTTATCCTGTTGGCAAGTGTGACGTAACTGCAACATAAATCACACCCACTTCGCCCGTGCTGGCTCCAACGATCATCAGAACCCCATTGGAAATGCACTGAGGATTTACGCAATCTTTGAGGATTTACGCATGAAATTAGAAAGCTCGGGATTTGCCTGTAACATATGTGTTGTAAAGACTCAAAGTAAAGTTCTGCCTCAAGAATCACTTTGGAACGTTAAAATCAAGGAATTTAGGTTACATTACACACATCATTAATTTCATTTGGTTTTCCCGTGCGGAACTGGTGCTCCTTTGGGTGGTCTGCTTGGCCTGCCGTAGCGGTTTTCAAGCATCGCCTTGAACAATTTCCTGTCCGATAAATTTTTGTAAATTTGTTGACTAGATAAACCCAAAAGCTTGGTAATTTTTGTTTCGAATTTGGTTTTAAATTTTCGTTGATCTGCAAATAGCATTGCAGTGGTATGCCAAGCTTTGGAACCAGAAGTAGCAAAAAGAATGCACGTACTGCCAATGCGTGCGTCTATTACATATCCACTTTAATACAAACAGGACAGCAGGTTGGCACACTACATTTACAATATACATATGTAGGTCATAGACTTCTGTCGCGGCTCCGAGACTCTGGAATCATCTTCCAACTAAACTCAAATCTTGTCATAGTATAACTAGATTTAAGTCGATGCTTAAAACTCATCTTATGTCACAACTCTTCAAAGATGATGTATATTTGTAATTGCATTGTAGGTGCAATGCTATCATTGTATATTGTTTGTATTCATGTTTTTTCTTTGTTTCCGCACCTTGAGCGCCCAGCAGGGTGGATATGTGCGCACTACAAATCTTTATTATTATTATTATTATTATTATTATTATTATTATTATTATTATTATTATTATTATTATTATTATTATTATTATTATTATTATTATTATTATTATTATTATTATTATTATTCTGAATAGTACTGATATCAATGAGGGTCTTTGATGAAAAGAAGGTTGTAGACAGAGAAGAGAAACCTCAGACACTTATCATCAGATAATGAGTACATGAGTGAGACATGAACCAATTTGCCTTCAATATGAAAGTGACGCTGCATAATTCTCACAACCACACTCTGTCGCTTACATGCTGCATGCACCAACGAGAAGGCCCAATAATCTGATAGTTCCCAAAGAAAAGTTTCATTCCAGACATGAGGAATAAATAAATGTGACCCGCTCTGGCAAAACCCGAAACTTCACAGCATTTACCATAATGAAAAGGTCAAAAAACCGACCCCAGGGACCAGTTTTCATGTCACCATATAGAGCATTTTCTCTAGATTTGGATGGAAAAAGGAAAATCCTGAAACGTTGTTGGGAACACTGTTAATTTTCACGATAAATTTGAGAGGTCACTTTTGAAAATTGGGTCCAAGTTTAGGTTTTTGCCAGAGCCAGTCACAAATGATGTAGCTATTTCCATTAATTTACTTCAAATTCAGTGACATTTTGAAAGCGACGTTGCCCCTGCAAACAGACACAATTAGGCAGGTTACTATAATGAGCATGTACAGGTACACAACCTCTTGTATTCAGGGAATAAGACATAAGATGGCTAACTCCTGAACAAGGTCATGTCGCTATTTCCATTAATTTACTTAAAATTCAGTGACATTTTGAAAGCGAGGTTGCCCCTGCAAACAGACACAATTAGGCAGGTTACTATAATGAGAACGTACAGGTACACAACCTCTTGTATTCAGGGAATAAGACATAAGATGGCTAACTCCTGAACAAGGTCATGTCGCTATTTCCATTAATTTACTTAAAATTCAATGCCATTTTGAAAGCGACGTTGCCCCTGCAAACAGACACAATTAGGCAGGTTACTATAATGAGAACGTACAGGTACACAAACTCTTGTATTCAGGGAATAAGACATAAGATGGCTAACTCCTGAACAAGGTCATGTTGCTATTTCCATTAATTTACTTAAAATTCAATGCCATTTTGAAAGCGAGGTTGCCCCTGCAGACAGACACAATTAGGCAGGTTACTATAATGAGCATGTGCAGGTACACAACCTCTTGTATTCAGGGAATAAGACATAAGATGGCTAACTCCTGAATAAAGTGAATGTTCAGCTATTCCGACTGTGACCATTTCAAATCCCTCGCCTCATGACTTTGTGTTTCTCTCACAGTGTACAAACTCGTCTAGCCAGTTCTCATGGGATGAACGTTGCTGAGTTCTCCTATCAGCTCTTCCAGGCGTACGACTTCCTACATCTACACAGGGAACATGGCTGCCTCATACAAGTGAGTTGAAGACACGGTTTGGGGAATTTTGCTCGATTGCTTGCTCGCTGACTGACTTACTCGTTTAGTTTGTAGGTTGATTGTATGGTGAGTGGGTGCTTGGTTAGTTGGTTGGCTTAGTTGGTTAGTTTGTTTGTTTGTTTTTTGGCAGTTGATTCTTTTTTGGTGGTCGAGCGGTTTAGTGCATCGGATTTGTGTTCTGATGGCCGAGTCGTCAGAATGTGGGTTCGAATCCCAACTGCGACCATGGTGCTTGTGTCCTTGAGCAAGACACTTTACCATAATTGCTTCTCTCCACCCAGGGGGTAAATGGGTACCTGTGAGGGCAGAGTTGGTTGTTGTGTTTGATTAGCCCTATATGCGCTGTAATGGCAGCAATTGATGAGCTGTATACTCCTCAGGGAGCTGAGATGGTTTCAGGAATGATTTATGAGCCTGATGAGCAGGGGTAATAATGTACAGCGCTGTGATACCTTGTGTAAGAGCACTTTAAAAATGCCTCCATTATTATTATTATTATTATTATTATTGATGATATTTGTTTGTTGGATGGCTGTGTTTTTTTGTGTGTTTTATGTCTTGTATTTTATTGTAAATTAACCCTCCTACTTTTGGTGCCTTTTTCAGACAAGTTGATGCACCATTTGAAACCATTCGTTTTGTGAAACACACCAAGGTGTAGTGTATCCACCATTCAAAGCCATTTGAATGATTTATAAGCCACTGTGTAGTACATTCACCATTTGAAACCATTCGGCTATGGAAACACACCAAGGTAGTGTATCCACCATTCAAAACCATTTGAATGATTTATAAACCACTGTGTAGTACATTCACCATTTGAAACCATCCGGCTATGGAAACACACCAAGGTGTAGTGTATCCACCATTCAAAAACCATTTGAATGGATTTGAATGGTAGTAAAGCTTGCTACCAACACTTTTCAAATGGTATCACCATGTGTGTACAAAACCAATGGCCATTTTGGTAAGTGGAAATGTTGAATGGTTTCAAATTGTCAAACAGTAGGAGGGTTAAATATTGTAATTTATTTATTGTAATTTATTATTGTAATAATAATACACGATTCTTATAAAGCGCACATATCCTAGTGACTAGATCAAGGCACTGTACATTATTACCCTTGCTCATCAGGCTCATAAATCATTCCTGAAACCATCTCAGCTCCCTGGGGAGTATACAGCTCAATTGCTGCCATTACAGCGCATATAGGGCTAATCAAACACAACAACCAAACTCTGCCCTCACCAGGTACCCATTTACTCCTGGGTGGAATGTCTTGGTAAAATGTCTTGCTGAAGGACCCAAGCACCCCGGTCGTGGCTGGGATTTGAAAATGTTGTTTTGTTTGTGTGTAAGAACATAACTACAAGCATGTGTGGACATCATCAGTTGTTAAGTAAGACTAATTGCCGTGACACCATGTGAAATTCTCTGTTGAGTGGTAATTAGTTCTGAAAAGAACTGGAGGTTACAACTCGACTCGAAAGCATACTGATCTAATTACTACTCAATAGAGAATTTCACATGGTGTCGCCGCAATTAGTCTTACTTATCCTCTTCACCATGCAAAGCTTTATCATCAGTTGTTGATAATTGATGTAGATAGTATTTCATTGTCTTTGATGTTTTCTAGCTAGGTGGGACTGACCAGCTTGGTAACCTAATGACAGGTCATGACCTGGTCAAGAGGGTCACGGGCAAGGATGTATACGGTAAGTCCTAAGAATACTGGCCATAATAATAACCCTCCTACAATCAGTGCAATTTTTGAAACAATCCATTCAGGCCACTCCAAGCCATTAGCTGTTGCCAGTGGCCTCCTATGGTTACCCTTCTATGCACTGTCACACCACTGGGTAAAGTGGTCTCCCATTGATACACTGCAGGCCATACTAATATGTTCAAACATTTACAGTGGCCTTGGGTGGCACACAGTTGATTTTGTAAGATTACTTGGAAAGGACAGCAGGCTTGTACATGTATGTACTGAAGGTTGCTCAAGAACAGCATTTAGTGGATCGGAGTGGCCTCCATGTGTAGGAGGGTTTAAGGGCATTGTATAAAGTAATGTGCTTTCTGAGTGTCTGCGGGGAAAAAAAACCTCAAGAGACGGCGCGGGTGGGACTCTAGCTAGCCTGTCGTCATCTGAAAAGTTTGGTTGTCAAGAGATTAACCAGTTCGCGTCGGAGGCCGTGTATACACGCAATTTTTTTTTGGACAGCAGATCGGAGAGCGTCTAAACACGCCACAGGATTCTCGGGAATATTTGTATAGATTCCCGGTCGACGTGGCAACGAGCCATAAGCATACGGTGGAAGACGCGGTCTCCCCGGTCACGCTCTGGTGAGCACCATTGGTCGTGTTTGTGCGGTAAAAATAAACCCGCCACGGGGTTCGGAAAAACTTTTTCATTCCCGGTGCGAACTGGTTAAGACACTAGTGATGAAGAGCTTGTGGGGTCGAGCTCCGCCCAAGTTGTCTGTAGAATTTATTCCCCTGCAGACACACTCGGAAAGAACTGAGTATACAGTGCTTCATATATATCAGTGTAGGGTAAACATCTAATCTCTTGTTTAACCCTAACCTTCCCAAATCCTCCAAAATCCTCTTTGCTAAAGTGAAGGATTTTGAAGGATTGAGGTTATATGCTACATGCTCTTTGCTAAAGTGAAGGATTTTGGAGGATTGAGGTTATTAGGCATACTTGCCTTTCCGTGGTACCTGTACATCCATGTTTGTTGTAGTGATTGCAAGGTCAGTGCATGGGTCAGTGGACACTGTTTATTGCTCCATGCATGCAGGGAGGGTCCCTGGCCATGTACATGTATCACAGATTAGAAACACATGTGTGCATACATGTCATGTGCTTGCTTTACTACTGAAGGATTTTGGAGGATTCAGGTTATGTGTAATCAAATGGGCCTAGGGAGTTAGGAAGGATTCAGGTTATGTGTAAGCAAATGGGCCTAGGGAGTTAGGAAGGATTCAGGTTATGTGTAAGCAAATGGGCCTAGGGAGTTAGGAAGGATTCAGGTTATGTGTAAGCAAATGGGCCTAGGGAGTTAAGAAGGATTCAGGTTATGTGTAAGCAAATGGGCCTAGGGAGTTAGGAAGGATTCAGGTTATGTGTAAGCAAATGGGCCTAGGGAGTTAGGAAGGATTCAGGTTATGTGTAAGCAAATGGGCCTAGGGAGTTAGGGTTAATAACACAGTCTGCAAGCAACAATGAACTTTAGTTTTATTCCAAAAAATCCTTGGGTGCCCAACATAGTCTGTCCCCACTGGGCACTCCTGATGGACTAGCTGCCTTAAATAGTCGAATGATAAAACACTGGCTGTTTTGATCAGGATTTCTTCATTTAAAATAATAAAACAAATGGGTGAAGATTATGGTTCTGTTCCAAATAAAACAAAGCTATTTGAACTATTAACTCTAGTTTGAATCCAAAAAAAGGCATAACATTTTTAGAGTTTCTGGGCCTTCCCACACAAGACCCGGGGGGCTTTGCTCCTGGACCTCATGTCACTATGCTCACACATATCGTCCCTAATTTGCCATAGTAACCAATCCGACCTTTTTCAATTTTAAGTTTTCCCGCCCATTAGTACATTCAGGAAGAGACCTACCATTGTATCTAATCCACATGCATGTATTCCTTATAGTTTTGGAGATAGAGCATGTATTCAAATGACGAATGCTCTAACTGGCTATTTTTGTAATTTGGCAAAGTGATCAATACCGCATTGGTCACTATGCCAACTTAATTCGGGATTGGTCACTGTGGCAAATTAGGGACGATATATGCTTGCTTAACGTCAGAAATTTACAAAACTGAACCCCTGAAAAAAAATAATCCTGTTGACATGCATGATAATTCTGCTTCTTTCCAAGTGTTTGCAGGGCCTAATTTCATATAGCTGTTAAGCAGAAAAAAATTGCTTACCAGAAAAATTTGCTTAGCGTATTTCTTTGGTTCCCAGCCAAATGTTCATACAAAATGAATTGCATTTTGGCTGGTAGTCTGTTTTATAGTGCTTACCGAAAATATTATATTCTCGGCTTAGTAGCTCTATGAAATTGGTTCCATATCTTGGGCCAAGTAAGATGTAGATTATTACCCCTGCTCATCAGGCGCATAAATCATTCCTGAAACCATCTCAGCTCCCTGGGGAGTATACAGCTCAATTGCTGCCATTTCTGCGCATACAGGGCTAATCAAACACAACAACCAACTCTGCCCTCACAGGTACCCATTTACCCCTGGGTGGAGAAGCAATTATGGTAAAGTGTCTTGCTCAAGGACGCAAGCACCCCGGTCGCGGTTGGGATTCGAACCCACATTCTGACGACTCAGCCATCAGAACACAAATCCCATGCACTAAAACCGCTTGACCATGGCACTCCACAAGACTAATTGCGTTGACACCATGTGAAATTCTCTATTGAGTGGTAATTAGTTCTGAAAGGAACTGGAGGTTACAACTCGACGTTTCGATCAGTATGCTCTGATTGTCTTCACTTTATCCTCTTCACCATGCAAAGCTACATATGCAAAGTTTTATACACATCTGGGGCCAATCTCATAGAGCTACTTAAAAATGCTTAAATGAAATAATTGCTCAGCAGATTTTGTTGGTTACCAGCCAAACTTCTACACAAAATGTATGCATTTTGGCTGGTAGTCTGTTTTATATTGCTTAGCCAAAATATTTGCTTAGCACAAAATTCTCCGCTTAGCAGCTCGATGAAATTGGCCCAGGATTTATGTATAATATCTGTTATTTCAATTTTGTGGTCAGGTATTGCAATCCCATTAGTGACAAGTACAGCTGGTGATAAGCTCGGTAAAACTGCTGGCAATGCCGTATGGATTAATGGTGATATGACCACGCCCTTTGACCTTTACCAGGTTAGTGTACCTACTTATCATAAGGGCGAATCCATAGGTGCAGGGGGGGGTTGGTCCAGATCCCCCTATTTTACAAAAGTACCATAATAGACTAGCCCAAATAAAAAAAAGGTCAGTCGCTGCCGCTCAGACAATTTCATTTTCTAAATTGTTGAAATCTTACCTGTGTGGGGAGGCTCAAACTCGGCACATTGTGGAGTGTCGTGGCCGAGCGGTCTAGTGCATCAGACTCAAGTTCTGGTGTTGTCAGAATGTGGGTTCGAATCCCGGCCTGGCTGGTCACGGCGCTTGTGTCCCTATGCAAGACACTTAACCATAATTGCTTCATCCTTCGGATGGGACGTTAAGCCGTAGGTCCCGTGTACTAGATTAAGTAATGCACGTAAAAGAACCCAGAACACTTATCGTGGAAGAGTAGGGGTTTACCCTGGTGTTTCTGGTTCACAAAGCAAGCGCCTTTGTTTACAGGTTTCCTCAGGCTTCTGAGCTACAGTGCTTAAGTATGCTTTTGAGGCATCCTTGGTTTCATTACCAGAAATGTATAATAATATTAATAATAATAATAATAATAATAACATGATTTCCATGACCAACTATAATAACAGGCGCTAAGCTTTGAATTTCAAACTGGGTAATTTTATGGAAAGAAATGCAGATCTAATGTTAGAAAAATCCTAGTGTTTTGATGGTTGTTCGTCATTCCATAGTGCATTGAGCATATGCACGTTTAGCAACAAAATGCTGGAGATGTGTTTTTCTGTACAAAATACCACACAGCAGGCATTGTGTGTGCTCGTCACACTCGTAGGTATGCCACTGGCGTTTGTTTTGTCGTTACGCTCAAGTGACGAACAGCTATAAAAAAAATAAAGGATTTCTTTAACGTTATATCTTGGGTTTATTTCATTAAAAATACTAAGTGAAAATGATATTTTGAGATTCAAACCTCGCTGAGATGCATTGTATTTGGTCATAGAATTCTACTGCCGAGTTTCAGTAACTTCACATAGGTAAAAATTCAGAAGTTCATGAAAATATTTTTTTTCTGTATTAGCAGAAAAGGTGAAAGTCCAACCCGGATTATATATGGAGTGCTATGGTCGAGCGGTTTAGTGCGTCGGATTTGTGTTCTGATGGCTGAGTCGTCAGAATGTGGGTTCGAATCCCAACCGCGAGACCATGGTGCTTGTGTCCTTGAGCAAGACACTTTACCATAATTGCTTCTCTCCACCCAGGAGTAAATGGGTACCTGTGAGGGCAGAGTTGGTTGTTTAGCCCTATATGCGCTGTAATGGCAGCAATTGAGCTGTATACTCCCCAGGGAGCTGAGATGGTTTCAGGAATGATTTATGAGCCTTATGAGCAGGGATAATAATATAATGCGCCTTGAGCACCAGTTTGGTGGTACGTGCGCTATATAAGTCCACATTATTATTATTATTATTATTATTATATGTACTACTCAAAACAATTTAGGGAACACCGGAATAATCTCAGTTAAAGCAAGATCATTTATTTCAGATAAACACAATGTTTCACAGAATTGGTGAGAAACAACTGCACAATGAAACAGATGATAAAGGATGCATGTGGTGATTACACATTTCATGACATGACTACTGAAAGAGAGAGGGGGTTGCAAATGAAAATCCCGGTTCATGGAACATTTCAAACCTATTTGATGTTAAAAAATCCGGTGTTCCCTAAATTGTTTTGAGTAGTACAGGGTGACTCAAAAAAAAGGTAATCCACAAATAATGGGTTAATATGACCAGGTTATGAGGTTTATGATTATAAACATGATTGCATCATGAGGTAGGGGCTATTAGCTTTCCATTGATACCATCCTTGCATTCATGCGATCACACATCACTGAGCACCATTGTCTTGAAAATGGAACATCAAATTCCAAAATGTGCAGGTTGGTGAATAATGGGCCCAATGGGCTCATATCCAAACAGATCTAGAGACAAGATACGTGGGTTACAGGACACACATTTAAATGATTAAAAGAAAACATATCTTATTCATGATAATGATTTTATTTGATAAGATCAAATAAAAGTCTACATTCTGCGCAATGACCCAGCTATGGTGAGAAGAGCTGTGCAAGACATGCATCGTTGCTGTGGACTTTGTGTGGAGAGAGGAGGTGGACATGTGGAAGGTGTTGGTGCCTAAAGGGTTAATGATCTTATCAAATAAAATCATTATCATGAATAAGATATGTTTTCTTTCAATTATTTAAATGTGTGTCCTGTAACCTACGTATCTTGTCTCTGTTTGGATATGAGCCCAATTCCTCTGGATGTTTGCCCATTGGGCCCATTATTCACCAACCTGCACATTTTGGAATTTGATGTTCCATTTTCAAGACAATGGTGCTCAGTGATGTGTGATCGCATGAATGCAAGGATGGTATCAATGGAAAGCTAATAGCTCCTACCTCATGATGCAATCATGTTTATAATCATAAACCTCATAACCTGGTCATATTAACCCATTATTTGTGGATTACCTTTTTATTGAGTCGCCCTGTATATTAAGCAGACCAAATGACAGTATGTGTGTGGGGCAATAAAGCCGGTAGTCACAGGAGAGTTAATGGGACTGTCTTATCCATTCCTTGTAGTATTTTGTGCAGCTACCGGATGCCGACATGGATAGATACCTGAAATTATTCACCTTCTTACCTCAGAATGAGATAGCCGACATCATCACGAAGCACAAGGTAGGAATTAAAACAGATGAATGGACATCTTGATTTGTATTCTCTGTATATGCAACATTTGATAACTTTGGACTTTGGAATATTGGTACCAAACACAGCTATGCATGCTAGCGGCACATTTACAGTGCGTGCGCACCAACTCTTCTTGAAAACCAATGGATTCCTTGGAGTGGTCGTCATTAGGGAAAACATCGAATTCTAACCTGCGGTTAAACCTTGAGGGTACTCGCGGTAACTCAAGTTACATGCCTACTGGAAAGTAAGGAGCTCATTATCTACGGGTCACTGCACATTGAGGGGTTTCGTCATGAGCATATTCATGGCCCCAGCTGGAGCTGGCAGATCCTGATGAGGGCAGGACAAAGGACTATAATCCCATAATGTCATAACAATGATAGATTAAAACCTATCCTCCCTGGCCATTGTGCCGGCCCATGGCCCATTGAAACCCATTTCATTGTGCAGCAGCAGCCATTTTTAATGACCGCTCCCAGCCCAAAGTTTGACCTCTGGCATTATTGATTATTCATGGATCTACCTCCTTCCATTCATAAGCTCTGGAGACCCACAAACCTTGAGTTAACACGAGGATCGGACCCACAAGGTTAACCGCATGTTAGAATTTGATGTCTTCCCTTAGACTCATCCATGTGAGGATGGCATCTGTAATCGTTTTTTTTTTTTTGGTGCTCGATCAGGTGGGAGAAGGATCTGCAATCCAATGTTTTCTTCTTTCTCTTTCCTATCTTTTGGCGTTTCTCCGCTCCAGTGTTCATGTGGTTCACCCACGAAAGTGACATGGCGTGTTCTCGTCTAGTTTGTCCCTTGCTCGTCATTTAAGTCAAAGGTTTGGCGTTGCGTTACTTTCTTTGCTTTTCACCGCGACTCGGACCCGGGTCTCAATCCCACCGGATCCGAGCAGACATGAGGATTGGGTTTTCAGTCCCCACCTGATTACGTGGATCTTCCCTGACAATATTTACATGTTGTTTTTTTCCTCCCACATCTAAAATGAAACATTACTTCATCGTCTTGTCTTCACAGGTTTCTCTAGGTTTATGAGCTATTTGGCGCTTTGGAGGAATCCTTGGTTTCAGAATGAAATAATAATAACTTCTTCCTTTTCACATCTCATTTTCTTGCTTCTTCGTCTCAGCTCATCCATGTTTTTTTTTTTTTTAAACTCTCCTACTCGAGCTGCACTTTAGTGGCAAGTAGCTATAGAGGTCAAAATCAGTCAACTGCCTGTTTTTGACTGTTGACCTGGCATGATATTCTTCCGACTTAAGTTGGATTTCTGACTTTATTGCTGTCAGAAAAACATTTCCGATTCCGATTTAAAATCGGTATGATTGTTTATTAAAAATTACTGCACTTCAACAATAGTGCTGTGACAATTTACTGTATGTGTAGATGGTCTGTTGAACGCCATAAAATTTTCCTACTTTTTTTTTCAAGGGTCGAATATCATGCCTGCTGTTGACCCAAATGTGCAACACAGGGGCATTTTGGACTGGTTTTTACTGTCATTTTGACCACCCTCAACAATACCAGACAGTGCTTTTACCAGTCAAAAACAGCCGACGTACACATAAGGTTTGACAGTGTTTGACTTTTTAAGTGCACTGGATATACCTTGGCAATCATGTCAACATTTTGACTGATTTTGACCCTTGCAGTCACAAAAGGGTTAACCCTCCTATGTACAGTGCAGTTTGCCATAGAATTGTCAGACCTTTCAAAACCTTTCAAGTTTGCTGTACTGAAGGGTTTTAAAAGGTGAGAAAACTGTCTGACAAAAGGGACCTATGAAAGGTTTCGAAAGGTGAAACAACTCTCTGAACAAACTGGTGTTGAAATGTTTCAATACCTTTCAAAGGGTATTGAAAGGTGTGGTAGTTCAGTAGCAACAAATTCTGGTGGGTTTTAAAGGGTTCATACATTATTGATAGCCATTTTGCCAGTAAGCAGATTTTGAAAGGTTTTGAAAGGTCAAACCATAGGAGAGTTAATAAGCAATTCTTGGCAATAGGTAGACATTCTAGATGTGGAAATACGCCTCATCGTAAGAATGACTCGGTATGTGTGTTTTTTTTGTTTTCGTCCAGAAAACACCAAACAATCGTAAAGCCCAAGAGAAGCTGGCTGAACAGGTTCTGCTGTTAGTCCACGGAGGTAAACAGGGGAGTTTTATTTACTTAATAGTTTTTGAACAAATATCATTATTTGTTGACAAAACTGCTTTTGAATCAAGATAAACATGTGAAAGTGTCGGCTAATAGTGAATGATGCATTATGATTTGTTGTGGGGAGTTAGGATAGCCTTGATCAAGGCTGTTGTCGTAGTACGCACTTGCCACGGTACTCCCGCCCCGTACGTACCGATTTCTGGCCCGAGAAATTCAGCGCACACGGTGCGCCGTCCCCGGCCCCCGCACACGTACACCATACAGCGAGATCATTACTGAGTCGTGGATACGATTGGGCATTGCGACCTCGTACGTTCGATCTGAATCAACAAACCCTGATTCTTCTGTAATCATGAGTTTGTGTGTTTCTTTATTTTTCCATTGGTATTCCAATGGAAAGTCACATGCAAGAATTGTTGATTTGTGGGCGGCTCATTTTAAATGATGGCCAGTCAGGCCCTTTGCTTTGACCCCGTTTGATCACACACACACACACTGCACAATGCATGCACAATGCATGCACACACACACTGCACAATGCATGCACACACACATTGTACATGTTCAGTACAGTGTACATTTGCGCACTGCGAGCAGTTGCTGGGCCAACCAATAACCAATGAGAATACGTCTTTCGTTTTTGAATTTGGTATATACCTTAACGTGACGATATTGTCCATTTAAAGTATTTAGTATGTGGAATACCATGTTGTTGTGTTGTGATCCTTAGTCGGGGTTACTAAGAGATACAGCTTTCGGAGACGTACAAATAATGTTAACTTGCTTCACTTTGTCGTGAAGTTGCAAGTAAAAGAATTTGTGTTAACTTGCTTCAATTTGTCGTGAAGTTGCAAGTAAAAGAATTTGTGGTAACTTGCTTCACTTTGTCGTGAAGTTGCAAGTAAAAGAATTCGTATTAACTTGCTTCACTTTGTCGTGAAGTTGCAAGTAAAAGAATTCGTGTTAACTTGCTTCACTTTGTCGTGAAGTTGCAAGTAAAAGAATGTGTGTAATGCCGTTCGGAGATGATACACGGATACGTCGTGATGCCGTCCGGAGAGGATACACGCATTCACAAGAAGTATTACTTCAAGAGACTTCCAGTTGATTATAAATATCAAATAGATTCAACATTTATTGATTCATAAAAGCATTACAGCATAGATATGTCTGTGCGTCTCCTTCTCAGTCAGACCCCAACCGAAGAATGAATTATTTATCTTTATTTTCCATAACAAAACAATATCAAAAACATTCTCATCACGCGGCATTGCGTCTGTTTCAACACGCTGCACTTTGCAATGCGCGCATGCTAAGGCTACGCATAATTATTGCGCATGGGATGATGGGCTTGATCATGGCACCTGTCATGAATGGCCCAACACCATTGTTTGGAGAAAAAAATGCCGTGGACTAGGTTATTACACAACTGATACAATGTTTGCTGGTATTACTTCTGACAATACTTACTGCAGCAACAGTATAAATACCTACACTGCTTTTTGTCAGTATGGAAGATTTACACAAGTTCTACTTAAATACTACAAAGCCAGGTGGAAATGTTGAATTATTCTCGTGTTGACAGAGAGTGGTTTAGACAGAGCCCTGAGGCAGACCGACGCCCTGTACAGCACTGGCCCAGACGGCCTCGAGCAGCTGGGTGAGGCAGAGATTACTGAGCTCTTCCAAGGAGCTACAGTTACCAGCATCCTCCTGGAGCCAGGGTTCAGCGTTGGCCAGCTTCTGGACAGGGTCAAATGTCTACCACAAGGTTGTGAGTAAAATCTATAAATAAAAAAAAACCTGACAAAAGTCGTGGACCAATTGGACATTTTGGAGTACCTCCAAGTTGCTCATTTATCGAAGAAACAGCCTGCCGGTGCAATAATATTGTTTGTAGCTGGCTGGCTGGCTGGCTCATTGGAATTCCGGTTGCACAAAAGGTAATGGAACAACAGAGGCTTACATCATCGTGTCATGTAGTCTTGGTCAAGACTGTGTTTGTATGTATGCCACAAGAGGGCGCTACACAAACGCTACAATCACGAACCACTATCACACACGAACCACTATCAAACACAGTCTTGGGAACTTCGTATAATCTCCCCCCGAAAACAGGGGGAAACCACTACGCATGTGTCGATTTGTTATGCTAGCTCAGCCCAGATTTTGGTGCGCACGTGACATAAACAACAACGGACTGCCATGAAGTTGTCGATCAGTGAACACGGCAGTCCGTTGTTGTATATGCGTATGCGCATCAAAAATGTGGGCCGCGCTAGCATAACAAATTGACGCATGCGTAGAGATTTTCCCCCGTTTTCGGGGGGGGGGGGGCGGGGGTGTGATACAAAGTTCCCAAGACTGTGTTTGATAGCGGTTCGTGTGTGTTGTGGTAGCGGTTCATGATTGTAGCGTTCGTGTAGCGCCCTCCTGCGGCATACATACAAACACAGTCTTGACCAAGACTGCATGTCATGGTCCATGATACCTTCCAACTATAGTTGCAGTCAAGACCACGTATGTCCCAGACTGAGGTTCTGTGTTCTGGGTTGCTTGTATGCACCTTAACTGAAGGCTAGCTTCATGACTGAGAACGGACCTAACCGTCTGGGGCATTTATTATAGTTAATTACTTAGTTTTCTCTTCATTTCTAGACCGAGGAGAGAAAATACTACAAGCTGGTGGTGTCTATATAAACCACAGAAGGGTAACCAATGGCGACCAGGTCCTCATCAGAGGCGAACATGTACTTAACAACAATCTTACACTAATAAGAGTTGGTAAGTACAGAGGTACTCGTTAAAGGGACAATACCGTCACGATCAACAGGGCATGGAATCGGAGTGCTAGTTTTAGATTAACACAGTGACTGAAAATAATACCCCACATGATAAGGTCATATTACTGTTGCTGTTGCATAAATGAATCAGTAATTTTCAGTCCCTGTGTTTATATAGGTTGGTGAAATTCTTGCGTCGGGTGATAAACAATTGATTTAATTTTGCCCTACACCGACGTGTGTGTAGCACTGCATACTCGGTGCTTTCTGAGTGTCTGTGAAAAAACAGACAACTCACAGGCAACTCCGGCGGGATTCGAACCCACGACCTCCTGCTTACTAGTGCAGACGTCTTATCCACTCGATCACCGAGCTTGCCCGATGACAATTGGCCGGCTAGAATCCTATATAGCAGCGGGTTCCGCGATATATATATACATAACAGCAAAAGAAACGTCACCCCCTAAATTTTAAGTAATTATATTATTAAACATAATAAATATACAATGTTGTGGGATGGTTGGCTACCAGGTCAACCAAATTTGCCACATTGTGTTCGTGTTACACTCCATACTCATAATATTCTTCATTAAACAAATTATATTAATTATAAAATGAAAATAATAAATATTTTTAGGGGTGACGTTTCTTTTGCTGTTATGTATAGGTTGGTGAAATTCTTGCGTCGGGTGATAAACAGTTGACCTAATTTTGCCCTGCACCGACGTGTGTATAGCACTGTATACTCAGTGCTTTCTGAGTAATAATAATAATAATAATAATGTGTGGACTTATATAGCGCACGTATCCACCAACTAAGTGGTGCTCAAGGCGCATTATATCATTACCCCTGCTCATAAGGCTCATAAGGCTCATAAGGCTCATAAATCATTCCTGAAACCATCTCAGCTCCCTGGGGAGTATACAGCTCAATTGCTGCCATTACAGCGCATGTAGGGCTAATCAACCAACTCTGCCCTCACAGGTACCCATTTAACCCCTGGGTGGAGAGAAGCAATTATGGTTAAGTGTCTTGCTCAAGGACACAAGTGTCACGGCCAGGAGTCGAACCCACATTCTGCTGCTAACACCAGAACTTGAGTCCGGTAAGCTAGACCGCTCGGCCAGTGTCTGTGAAAAAAACTTCACAGGCGACTCGGGCGGGATTCAAACCCACAACCTCCTGTGTTCATCTTAAACTAGGACAGCAATTCCATGCCCTGTTGAAAGTCTGCTCTGATTGTGACGATAGTGCCCCTTTAAAAGAGAAAAAGATTTGCTGTATTCTTTCAAAATTTGAACTTTTCAAAATTATTTCACTTAAAGACAGTAAGCATGTTTGGTAAAATATCATAAATCAAGAGATATGTATAAAAAAATAGTGGAAATGCATTACAATTTTTTATGTTTATACAAAAATTCACGTAGGAAATATTTCCAATTATTAACCCTCCTAGGCCCAGGCTGAAATTTGGCCCAGTAAGCACCGCACCCACAGACAGTCACTTGAGTATTTTTGGTTGCATTGCCAATTGTTCACACAC
This sequence comes from Zoroaster sp. YZ-2022, assembly GCA_029582265.1. NCBI lineage: Eukaryota > Metazoa > Echinodermata > Asteroidea > Forcipulatida > Zoroasteridae > Zoroaster > Zoroaster sp. YZ-2022. The sequence continues at coordinate 7,189,779 of CM055819.1, forward strand.
GTGTATAAGAGTGCTGGAGATAGTGGCAAAGTCAAACACACTTGTGTATGTCTTACAAGTTATATATGCAGAGTCACACAGAGCTGTGTATGTACTGCATAAGTTACAGTCGAGTGGTTTTGGTTTGACCTCCTACCAGAGCCACATGTCCTTGCATTTATATGAGTGCATTGCACAAAGTCAATGGGTTGGGAGTGACATACAAATTTTGAGTGTCTTTGATTGTTAAACCTATAGGAGGGTTAAAAATGTTAATGCAGTGATATTGCTCAAATGATTTAATCGTCATTTTCCTAACGAACTGGAAATGCCCTCACCCACCTCTTTCCAAACATCATACTTTTGAGTGTCTGGCGCCCTCATGAGGCCTTGAGCTTAGCCTGAAGATCTGACGTCACGCTTTGAGGCGCGTGAATTAACGCCAGATACCAGCCACAGCCGCCATATTTTTCCTGAGATTCATCTTTGACCTTGCGCGTGATGATGGGCGTCCATGCGCAATATCTCCAGCAATATTTAGATGGCAGAAGTGCGCGCGCGCAGCGTTCATTCATGCACAAGCCTCAAATGTATACTACTCAAAACAATTTAGGGAACACCGGATTTTTAACATCAAATAGGTTTGAAATGTTCCATGAACCGGGATTTTCATTTGCAACCCCTTCTCTCTTTCAGTAGTCATGTCATGAAATGTGTAATCACTACATGTATCCTTTATCATCTGTTTCATTGTGCAGTTGTTTTTCTCATCAATTCTGTGAAACATTGTGTTTATCTGAAATAAATGATCTTGCTTTAACTGAGATTATTCCGGTGTTCCCTAAATTGTTTTGAGTAGTATATATTGAATGGTACACCCGGAGCCGGGACAAGTCTAACAGTTACCTCTCATTCTATCCCAATGTGGTAAACAAAGTCATTATGATCTTATTTAACCCCAACCACCCCAAATCCTGCAAAATCCTCCAAAATCCTCCAAGGGCCACTTTTTGAGAATAATTCAGCACTGTTGGAAACTGGCACTTTCACCTCTTCAAATGGGACAAAATTTACTACCTGGCAAGAAGCACAGGCCGCAAGTGCTGAATATGAAAGATCAACGAAAATGCATGGTGCATTTTGAGGATGTTTCCAAAAAGTGCACTGATGGATTTTGGAGGATTCAGGAAGGTTCCTAGCCAGAATACCTAGGTGGCTAGGGTTCAGGAATGTTCAAATCTGATTCTTTGTTTCTTTGATATAATACAGGGAAGAAGAATTACCACATAGTGAAATGGGTGTGACACGAGCCAAGCCACATTGAGACAACCAATGACATCCACCAACTAACCAGTGTAACGCTACCATTTTGAAATAGTGTACATGTAAGCACTATCCATAATACGTAAATACATATCATCAGAAGTCTCTTACCTACATGAAGTGTGCCAGTCGTGTACTAATCTAGTCCACGGCACAGTATCAGAAGTCTGTTACCTACATGAAGTGTGCCACTCATATACTAACCTAGTCCACGGCATAGTACCAGAAGTCTGTTACCTACATGAAGTGTGCCAGTCGTGTACTAACCTAGTCCACGGCACAGCACCAGAAGTCTGTCACCTACATGAAGTGTGCCAGTCGTGTACTAACCTAGTCCACGGCACAGCGCCAGAATTCTGTTACCTACATGAAGTGTGCCAGTCGTGTACTAACCTAGTCCACGGCACAGCGCCAGAATTCTGTCACCTACATGAAGTGTGCCAGTCGTGTACTAACCTAGTCCACGGCACAGCACCAGAAGTCTGTCACCTACATGAAGTGTGCCACTCGTGTACTAACCTAGTCCACGGCACAGCGCCAGAATTCTGTTACCTACATGAAGTGTGCCAGTCGTGTACTAACCTAGTCCACGGCACAGCACCAGAAGTCTGTCACCTACATGAAGTGTGCCACTCGTGTACTAACCTAGTCCACGGCACAGCGCCAGAATTCTGTTACCTACATGAAGTGTGCCAGTCGTGTACTAACCTAGTCCGCGGCACAGTACCAGAATTCTGTTACCTACATGAAGTGTGCCACTCGTGTACTGACCTAGTCCACGGCACAGTACCAGAAGTCTGTTACCTACATGAAGTGTGCCAGTCGTGTACTAACCTAGTCCACGGCACAGTACCAGAAGTCTCTTACCTACATGAAGTGTGCCACATGTGTACTGACCTAGTTGTCGCCATTTTTCATCTCCCTGAAAAATGAATAGCGATTGTTGACAAAGTCATAAACAGCATATACAATCGTGAGCATCACACGCGTATATTTGCTAAAGTTATCTACACGTATAAGTGTATAAACGAACAAACACTTCAGTGAGCATTTTGGGTAGACCCCATGGTGGTCATTAACCCTCCTACGAGTGACTGCAAGGGTCAAAATCAGTCAAAATGTTGATATACTTGCCAAGGTATATCCAGTGCACTTAAAAAAGTCAAACACTGTCAAACCTTACGTGTAGTAAGTACATTTACAGGTCAAAATGAGTTGACCGGTTTTTTGACTGGTAAAAGCATTGTCTGGTATTGTTCAGGGCGGTCAAAATGACAGTCAAAACCAGTCAAAAAATGCCCCTGTGTGCACATTTGGGTCAATAGTCAAAACAGGCAGTTGACTGGTTTTGACCACTATAGCTACTTGCCACTAAAGTGCAGCTAGAGTAGGAGAGTTAGAAACTGAAAATAAATAATTACAAATGTGAGTCTTTGTCTCAGTAACAACAAACAAATCAAATATGTTTCTTCTGAACACAAACATGTTTATTCTCACTATTCTTAATACAATGTAAATACATATCGTGCTTTTTACAACCAATGTTAAAATTACACAGAATAAAAACGTCGAATATTGGAAAGATAAAGTCTCTTATTTTTTGTGTTTTTATTTAAACACTGCTTATCCCTATTCCTCATAGGTATTCTGGCTAGGAACTTTCCTGAATCCTCCAAAATCCTCCAGTGCACTTTTGGAAACATGCCCTTCAAAATGCACCATGCATTTTGGTTGATCTTTCATATTCAGCACTTATGGCCTGTACTTCTTGCCAGGTAGTAATTTTGTCCCATTTGAAGAGGTGAAAGTACCAGTTTCCAACAGTGCTGAATTTTTTTTCAAAAAAGTGCCCCTTGGAGGATTTTGGAGGATATGGTTATAGGTTTAATAATAATAATAATAATATGTGGACTTATATAGCGCACGTATCCACCAACTGAGTGGTGCTCAAGGCGCATTATATTACCAATGCTCATAAGGCTCATAAATCATTCCTGAAACCACCTCAGCTCCCTGGGGAGTATACAGCTCAATTGCTGCCATTACAGCGCATATAGGGCTAATCAACCAACTCTGCCCTCACAGGTACCCATTTAACCCCTGGGTGGAGAGAAGCAATTATGGTTAAGTGTCTTGCTCATGGACACAAGTGTCATGGCCGGGATTCGAACCCACATTCTGCTACTAACACCAGAACTTGAGTCCGGTAAGCTAGACCGCTCGGCACTTCTCTGAACAGTCTTGTAACACTTCTTCCAAACAGAAATTTTATACTGCAGGGTTAAACTGCCTTTTTGCATGGCCAAGATCACATGCAAAACATAATACATACCAATGTTCTTTGGTGATAACTATATGCTTCATAATATTATATAACGTTGTGTGACCGTCAAAAGGTCGTAAGCAATTTATGTGCAAAATTGTGTTTCAAGAAAACTGAGTTGTGGAAGTTTGGTCGGTTTTCTGCCATTTATAAGTCATTGTAGGAAAGTTAAATTCTGCATGGGAATGGAATAACATGTCTTGGGAGTAATTCTAGCAACAAATATATATAACAATTATGCCCTACTTTTTTTCAAAGGAGCCATTTTATTGCTTACGACCTTCTGCTGGGACAAAAAGTTGTACTTTGTGTGTCCGGGTCGTAGAGCCTTACGACCTTCTTCCAGGCACACAACGATAATATTCCTGTGGGCATTGCATTGAAATACCAATTGCGTTTATTTTAGTGTAAAAATTGTTGCAGATAAAACCTGTTTAGCATTTCGGAATAAGACTTTGTTGCAATATAATTTGCATTTTTAAAAATGAAAATTTTCAATAATTCATTATCTGAAAATGTTCCAACAATTGAACATTATTACCCCGCATCATCAAAGTAATCATTCCTAGGACCATCTCAGCTCCCTGGGGAGTATACAGCCCATGCTGCCGAATGAGCAGCGAAACAAGCTAAATCAAACAACAGCAGCTGAGCATCTTCAAAAACCAGAAATTCGTTTTTTCGTCCCCCAAGTTTTTGAAAAGTTTTCCCCATTTTCCTCTACTGCTCCTCCTCGCCGACTCCCCGCGAGCTCAGCATCACCATGACCTTCCTCATGGCCGGCTGGACGTGCGGGAACTCCTGGTCGATACGATCGATGATGGTCGCGATGGTGTGCATACGATCCGTCTGCTTCTGCATCTCGGTGTCCAGCGCGGCCTCTGTCTTACAGAGCAGCGTGTACTTGCCGTCTTTCAAGGCTTGGTAGTACTTGACCTTCTGCTGTTTGGCCAGAAGATCGGCCAAGTGCTGAAAGCAAAACGACAAAGACATTGACATACGTCAATACTTGAACTGAACATTCATGTTTTATAGAGAGATGAAGTCATGTTAAAGGCGCAATATCGTCACGATCAGAGCAAACTTTCGACAGGGCACTGAATTAGTGTCCTAGTTTTAGATAAACTCAGTGACTGAAAATAATAACCCACGAGCGCACGCTAAGATTATTACTGTGGCTGCATAATAATGAAATTCCATGCCCTGTTGAAAGATTTTATCCCTTTAAGAGAACACCAAACCCTTTTGTAAGTGTTGCCTCATAGAACAAAAACAAAACAGAATGCGTAGAACCAGCTGCCATGGGTGTGTGACATCACACTTGATACTCTAATAACTGGATGATATATGTAACCATTGACCCTGAAATGACCTTCATACTGGACTGACCTATGAAAAACCACTTGACCCTTGACTTTGACTGACAAATCAATTGAATGACCCTTGACAGATGACCTAGGAACCTACATGTATGTTGTATTTACTCACCCTTTGAATGATCCTGACTGGTTCTTTGAAGCAAATCAACAGGTATGACCCTTGACCTTGTAGTACTCGCCATTTAAAAAAAACCCAGATTGTTTTGAAGTTTCCTTTGAATGACCCTGACTGGTTCTTTGAATGGATATACTAATCAACTGGTATGACCTCTGACTGGTGACACTTGACCCAATGTTGTTGTACTCGGTGATCACCCTTTGAATGACCCAAATGTGCCCCTCGACAATGACATGCAGTTGGGATAAAAATGGAATGACCCTTGACTGATGACCCCTGAAGTGATTGACCTTTGTCACTGACCTTCTGTTTGACCTCGACCAGCCGGTCCAGGTCGCCATCCAGAGTGTCTGCGTTGCCCTGTAGCTGTTGGAAGGTGGTCTGTTTGTCTTCCAGCTCCTGGCTCAGTATCTGCTGATGGTTACGCAATTCCAGTAGGTCCTGATCACAAGCGTTTGCATCCTGAGGTAAGACCGGAAACATTATTATCATTATCAGAAGTCTATTACCTATAAGAAGTGTGCTACTCACCTCGTCCACGGCATGGTACTCCAAGAACAATGTATTTAGCCCATTCGCATTTGGAGTACAATGCCGTGGTATGGATTACAGTGGGTAATAGACTTCTGTTTATTATTCACCTCATTCATGTGTTAGACATCTTGCGTCTTATTCCCTGAATACAAGAGGTTGTGTACATATTACCTGTCCAATTGTACATGCTCATTATATACTCAAAACAATTTAGGGAACACCGGATTCTTAACATCAAATAGGTTTGAAATGTTCCATGAACCGGGATTTTCATTTGCAACCCCCTCTCTCTTTCAGTAGTCATGTCATGAAATGTGTAATCACTACATGCATCCTTTATCATCTGTTTCATTGTGCAGTTGTTTCTCATCAATTCTGTGAAACATTGTGTTTATCTGAAATAAATGATCTTGCTTTAACTGAGATTATTCCGGTGTTCCCTAAATTGTTTTGAGTAGTACAGTAACTAGTGCTGTGACGGACTTTCATTTTTGCTGCATTGGTTATTAATCATTACGAGACGTTTATTGGTGCGTTTTGATTGAAAATTGATACACATTGTTCCATTTGACGACTATCTAGTTAGTGTGACGGTCGGGTGAAGACTTTCATTTAACCGGTCAACTGACCGTGAAAGATTCGGTTAAATGGTTAGAGAACTAACCGGTAACTCACAGCATTAATAGTAACCTGCCTAATTGTGTCTGTTTGCAGGGGCAACCTCACTTTCAAATGCCATTGAATTTGAAGTAGATTAACCCTCCTACTGTTTGAGTAAAAGACAGTATAAGCATTACAATGCATGGTTTATGGGAGTAGTATCATGGTATCCATTGGCTTCAATCAATCATTAGACTAGACCAATATGCCTTTGGCAAGTTTCATTGGCATAATGTCTGGTACACTGACTCAAGGGAGTGATAAGTGCATATTTAACCCTCCTACTGTTTGACCATTTGAAACCACTCAAAATTTCCACTTACCAAAATGCCCATTGGTTTTGTACACACATGGTGATACCATTTGAACAGTGTTGGTAGCAAGCTTTACTACCATTCAAATCCATTCAAATCCATTCAAATCCATTCAAATGCATAGATGGTCCATTGATTCACCACTTAGAAGTATCCAAACAAGGTTTTGTATTAGCTGACCTACCATTCAAAACCATTTGGGGAAATCAATACTGTACAGTTATTTCACCATTCAAAACCACAAAAGCGAATGGTTTCAAATGGTGGATCAACTTGTATGAAAAAGGTACCAGAAGTAGGAGGGTTAATGGAAATAGCTACATCCGTTTGTTTTATTCCTCATGTCTGGAATGAACTTTTCTTTGGAACTATCAGATTATTCCTAACTCCCTAGGCCCATTTGCTTACACATAACCTGAATCCTTCCTAACTCCCTAGGCCCATTTGCTTACACATAACCTGAATCCTTCCTAACTCCCTAGGCCCATTTGCTTACACATAACCTGAATCCTTCCTAACTCCCTAGGCCCATTTGCTTACACCTAACCTGAATCCTTCCTAACTCCCTAGGCCCATTTGCTTACACATAACCTGAATCCTTCCTAACTCCCTAGGCCCATTTGCTTACACATAACCTGAATCCTTCCTAACTCCCTAGGCCCATTTGCTTACACCTAACCTGAATCCTTCCTAACTCCCTAGGCCCATTTGCTTACACCTAACCTGAATCCTTCCTAACTCCCTAGGCCCATTTGCTTACACCTAACCTGAATCCTTCCTAACTCCCTAGGCCCATTTGCTTACACCTAACCTGAATCCTTCCTAACTCCCTAGGCCCATTTGCTTACACCTAACCTGAATCCTTCCTAACTCCCTAGGCCCATTTGCTTTAATACACATAACCTGAATCCTTCCTAACTCCCTAGGCCCATTTGCTTACACATAACCTGAATCCTCCAAAAATACAGTTATTTCACCATTCAAAACCACAAAAGCGAATGGTTTCAAATGGTGCATCAACTTGTATGAAAAAGGTACCAGAAGTAGGAGGGTTAATGGAAATAGCTACATCCGTTTGTTTTATTCCTCATGTCTTCCCCATTTGCTTACACATAACCTGATTCCTTCCTAACTCCCTAGGCCCATTTGCTTACACCTAACATGAATCCTTCCTAACTCCCTAGGCCCACTTGCTTACACATAACCTGAATCCTCCAAAATCCTTCAGTAGTAAAGCAAGCACAATAACTACTACCATTGTATGCAAATGGCATGTATGCACACATGTGTTGCTTATCTGTGATACACGTACATGGCCTCAGGGCCTAGGGACCCTCCTTGCATGCATGGAGCAATAAACAGTGTCCACTGACCTTGCAATCACTACCACAAACACGGTTGTACATGTACCATGGAGGAAGGAAGGCAAGTATGCCTAATAACCTCAATCCTCCAAAACCATGTAACCTCAATCCTCCATTTTCATCCAGTGTCAAATATCGCCTGATAACCTCAATCCTCCATAATCCACCAAGCAAATAATCACATCTGCACTCAATCCTTCAAAAGCCTCCACTTTAGCAAAGAGGATTTTGGAGGATTTGGGAAGGTTAGGGTTATTGGGCTTTCTCACTGGTGCATGCAGCGAGAATTACAGCCTCACTTTTTTGTCATAGACCAGTGTACATTTTGCGCCTGGCGCAGTTTTGACCTTTGGAGCTCTTTTGTAAACATCTATAGGGGCTTTTAAATACCCATGTGCCGTATCTAATTGGTTTACATCATGTCTACAAGGGACAGGGGTGTGGACGGGGGTAGGGTGTGGTCATTATAAGATGCTGCATTCTCCTACCTGCTGTGTTTGCTTTATCTTCTTCCTCATCTCAGTCAGTTTCTTCTGGAAGGTTCCTTTGGTCTCCACCTTCTTGTAGAGTTTGGACTGGGCGTCGCCGCGGGTGACGATGGTGTCTCGCCGGTAGACGGCCTTCTCCATGTCCTGGATGAGTTTCTCCTGTTCAGGGGGGAAAAAAAAGCAAAAATGCTTACAGTTATCGTTTGGGGAAGCATAAAGCATCCATCACAGTTTTAGAGAAAAAGGTTTACACATTTTTATTCACATACTTTGCTATACAGACTTGGTCGTGATGCTGCATTTATCACCCATATCTTGTGCTCACTTTTATTTCCTATTGTGTCTATATAGTTGTAATACTTTCATTGTTATTGATAAATTCTCATACTATGGAAATAATTGAACCTTGAATGCATAAATATGCATAAATTAAAGACAACCAGGTCATATCTTTTTCCATAGGTTTTGCGTGTACATACGTTCCTGCTCTGACAACATCCACTAGCAATGTGCTAACTTTGAAATTACACTGAAAATTTTAATATTTTGATCTACATGAAAAATCAATCCTCATCATGAACGTACCTGCAGTTTCATGAGCTGAGTGTGCCGCACCTCCATGCGGTGAATCTCGGCGGTCATGGCTCGAATCTCACCCTGGCCGACCTCCGAGTCTACAGTGGCTTTAGCCTCCCGGGCTAGCTGGGTCTTCTTCTCCCAAAGCATGATCTGTCGTCTGAAAGGAGGGCAAAGGGATCAAGTTGTTTAGATATGTGGCGTCATGGCCGAACGGTCTAGCGCATCGGACTTGTGTTCCGATGGCTGAGTCGTCAGAATGTGGGTTCGAATCCTGGCCGCGACCATGGTACTTGTGTCCTTGAGCAAGACACTTCACTGTACAGTGCTCCTCTTCACCCAGGAGTATAAATGGGTACCCGTGAGGGTAGAGATGGTTATTGTGTTTGATTAGCCCTGTAGCGCCAAAAGGTTGCACATAACGGGCTGTATACTCCCCCAGGGAGCTGAGAAAGATTACAGGAATGATATTGGCCAGGAGATCAGGAGAAATAATAACGCACAGAGACTTTCATTCGAAGGTATCACACGCTATATAAGAACTGTTCATTATTATTATTATTATTATCATGTGGAAAGCCATCAATCAATTGGCAAATTACATTTATTATTCATGCTGTTTCGTCAGGGATTACGCCTCACAATGAGAAAAATGGTGGCAATTGCCTAAACAAATTATGAAAAACACGCAAGAAACATCTTTTTAAAGCTTCTTAACCTTCCTGTCGACTGATCATTCAATATCTTTCACATGGTTTTGAATGATAAAGGTACTATGCCAGCATGTGTAATGCAAGCTGTACATGGCACTGTTTACTACACAGCTCATCCACCGTTCATAACCAGACAGTTGTCCAGTTTTTAAATGGTAGGGTTGTGATTTGACAGAAGTAAAAAAATCTTGAAAAATGGGTAGCGGGCCTGGGTCTCCCTTTGGTCTAGAAGACAAAGCCCCCTGAACCTCCTGGATGTTTAAATTTGGAGGATTTACACTCTCCACATCCCCCACAAACAAGAAACTAGAGGTTTTCTAGTGAGATTAACCCTCCTACTATAGCTGCACTGTAGTGGCAAGTAGCTATCGAGGTCAAAATCAGTCAACTGCCTGTTTTGACATTTGACCCAAATGTGCACACAGGGGCATTTTTGACTGGTTTTTACTGTCATTTTGACCACCCTCAACAATACCAGTCAAAAACAGTTGATTAATTTTGACTTGTAAATGTACTTACTACACATAAGGTTTGACATTAATAATAATAATAATGTGTGGACTTGTATAGCGCACGTATCCACCAACTGAGTGGTGCTCAAGGCGCATATTATTATCCCTGCTCATCAGGCTCATAAATCATTCCTGAAACCATCTCAGCTCCCTGGGGAGTATACAGCTCAATTGCTGCCATTACAGTGCGTATAGGGCTAATCAACCGACTCTGCCCTCACAGGTACCCATTTAACACAAGTGTCACGGCCGGGATTCGAACCCACATTCTGCTGCTAACACCAGAACTTGAATCCGGTAAGCTAGACCGCTCGGCCACGACACTCCATTGTTTGACTTTTAAGTGCAATGTTTAACATTGTTTGACTTTTAAGTGCACTAGATATACCTTGGCAAGTATATCAACATTTTGACTGATTTTGACTGATTTTGACCATTGTAATAGTAGGAGGGTTAAGAAGCTTAATGTGGCAATATTCTTACTCTGCTTCCACCAGGCTGTTGAGTAGCCTCTCTTTCTCCTCCCCGAGTCCCTCCAGATCGTTCTGCATCTGGATGGCCTCCCTCTCGGCCTCCCTGAGCGACAGGATGAAGTCGTTCTCGATCAGGATGTTGTCCTGTTTCATGTTCTCCCGCGTCATCCCCTCCTTGTTCAGGAGGAGGTTCAGCTTCAGCATGTCGTTCTGCATGTTGCGGATGCTGCGCTCCACGTCCTTGTGCTCGGCTTGCTGGGTGATGATTTCGTCTGCGCAGAGAGATCAATGCAGGGAATCGTTTTTAGGGAGTAAGGCCAAAGTCCTGGTACAGCCAAGCCTTTGAGAAGCCAGGCCAGGCTTAATATCCGTATGCAATTTAAGCAATACATCCTTGGTTTTCATTCTTGATGATATGAACCAGTCCATTTAATAATAATTATATCGAGTCTTATATGTGATTGGGTCTTGCAAATCCCTAAACTTGGACCCAATTTACAAAAGTGACCTCCCAAATTTATCGTGAAAATTAACAATGTTCCCAGCAATGTTTCAGGATTTTTCTTTTTCCATCGAAATCTAGAGAAAATGCTCTATATGGTGACATGAAAACTGGTCCCTCAAACTGGTCCCTGGGGTCAGTTTTTGACTTTTTCATGGCTGTTACGCATTATGGTAAATGCCAAGAAGTTTCAGGTTTTGCCAGAGCGGGTCACATACAGAACGGAATCTATCAAGATGTGATATTCTACACACTTTACATGATTGCCACTGGTACTTGCTCATGAAACACAAACTTTATAATTGTGTGAGTCAGCGTGATGCAAATATACCATCTAAGCCAGTGAGCCAGCGTGGCACAAAAGAAACTTGAACTGTTTGGCTCAATGCCGCGTTGCGTGCCACCTAATAATTGTACCAGCTTGCACGCGACTCGCATACGGGCCATTTCGATTCAAGTGATCACCAAACGATTGCACGCAGCGTGATGATTTCACGTGCACAAGGTCTTCTCCTGAAGACGATCAGAGCACACTGGGCGAAACCACCAGTTGTAACCACCAGTTCTTTTCAGAACTAATTACTACTCAATTGAGAATTTCTACCTGTGTCACCGCAAACAGTCTTATCCTTTGCACCATGCAAAGCTACAAAATATTACAAGGTCTTTAGATTTTTTATTTTATATGTCTGTGATTGCAACAATGTGGATGACTTACTTTCGATGCGTAACTTCTTCTGGTGTAGAATCATCAGCGCCTTCTTCATGGTGTTGACCTCTGTCTGCTGACCATCCTTCTCCTGGGTCAACTTGACCAGCTCGCTCTGCTGCCGCAGCCAGAACTGCTGCAGCTCGGCGATGTCTTGGACACGGGCGTCGATGTTCTTATTCAGACCGTTGACCTCTTGCTCTAAAGGTCCGAGCTCCTCGCCCTGAATTAGAAACAATTTTTTTTTTTTTAAATTGTATTCATTTTTGGTATGTTTTGCTCTGGTAATGCACTTTAGATTTTAAGATAAGATTTTTTCGCTGTTGTACTGGAAATTTCAGCAATTTTTTTTTCAGAAAACTGCGATTTAAAATGACACATGAAAAAAAGAAAACAAATTTAAAATTACACATTTCTCAAAATAAAAAATCATGCAAATCATGGTTTATATTAAATATGACGTGAAATGAATTTATCGTAGGTCCCATCATAAATGCAGTGTGTGGGAAGAAACTGGATGAGTACCTCATAGTATTTTGCTTTGGGGACAGTTACTGTGTATGGATGTGAACAAACAGAAAAACGTGTAGTATGGCCAAAGGTACGGTTAGGTGGAACAACCAGCAGGAGAGATGAATCCACAGCAAATTATAAAATGAAGTAGATACTGATGTAGGATTTGAGGCTTTGCATGGTGGAGATAGATGTTATTGAGTTCTTTCAGGTACACCATGTAATAATCTCTTGTTGGAAGAAGTGATGGCTCTGAGAAGAGCCTGTTGGTTTGTTCTCAACGTTTCGGCTCGTCTGCTCTAGCTGTCATCAGGAGACTCTGATGACGGCTAGAGCAGACTAGTCAAAACATTAAGAGCCATCACTTCTTCCAGGAAGAGATTATTACATGGTGTCACCCGAAAGAACCCAATAACATCGAAGCAAATACTGTTGTGACCACACACACATTACGTCAAATCTTCCAACACTCACCCCCTGTGAGCTGATGATCGCCTCGATCTTCTTGTTGTACTGATCAATCTGTCCCTGCTTGCGCTCGATGACGCCGTTGCGCTTGATGATCTCGTTCTCGCTGCGCGAGATGATCTCGTTCTTCTCGTGGATCTCTCGGTCCAGCTGCTCCATGTCCTTCCGGAGGTGCTCCACCCGGGTCAGGGTGTGGGACAGGTCCAGGGTGTCGCGGGAGATCTCGTTCTCCACCTTGGCTCTTGACGCTTCCTAGCCAAGGTCAAATGATAAGAAAGAATGACAACATGTCAGATGATATAACTGTTTGGTACTTTGACCATCTTAAAACCAAGTAAGCTTGTTCAGGTAATAATTCCTGCAGTTCCTTTTTTGTGTAATTACGAATGGTATACACTCCCTTTCATTTGCCGATAAAACTCATGTTTCTTCAAAAATGAAAACATGTCAGATGGAATAACTGTTTGGTGCTTTGACCATCTTAAAACCAAGTAAGGTTTTTTTTTAAAGATAATTATTGGTAAAACTTGTAGCTTAACTTGTAGGATAAGTAAGACTAATTGCGGTGACACCATGTGAAATTCTCTATTGAGTAGTAATTAGTTGTAACCTCCAGTTCTTTTCAGAACTAATTACTACTCAATAGAGAATTTCACATGGTGTCACCGCAATTAGTCGTAATTATGATTGAGTACACTTCCTAATTTGCCGATGAAACTCATGTTTCTTCAAAAATGAAAACATGTCAGATGGAGTAACTCTTTAGTACTTTGAACATCTTAAAACCAAGTAAGGTTTTTTGTTTAGATAATAATTCGATCCGACTCTTTTTTGTGTAATTACAAATGGTGTAACACTGCCTTTGTTTTGCCGATAAAACTCATGTATTCATGTTTCTTATAAAAATGACAACATGTCAGTTGATATAACTGTTTTTTTCTTGGTTCTTTTTTTCAGGTACTTAGGAATTGTATACACTCCCTTTCCGATGGAATAACTGTTTGGTACTTTGACTGTCTTAAAACCAAGTAAGGCTTTTTAGATATAACACTATGAATAACTTCACCCTGAAAATGCCGTGAAATAAATAGTTCATGGCAATTTCATGACGACACAACACCGTGAAAACACCATGAAATACTCTTGGAATTCCTTCGCCATGAAAACACAGTGAAAACGCCATGAACTTCTTGTGGCAGTTTTGGGGCAGCTCATTAATTCTCGAGAGCGCCGTGAATTTGCCCTGAAATCGCACTGTAAACATTATTGCCAATATCTGAGAGGAAGAGACACCATGAAATTGCCGTGAAATTACGGTGAACTGTTATTTCACGGCAAAACGGATTTTCAGGAAATTTTCAGGGTGAAGTTATTCATAGTGTAAATTCTTGCAGTTCCTTTTTCGTGTAATTATGATTGATGTACACTTCCTAATTTGCTGATAAAACTCATACTCATGCATGAATGAATGAATGACTCAATGAGTTCCTACCTGCTCGGCAATCAGCTTGCGTGTCTTGTTGGCCATCTTGTTGGCGTACTGCGTCACTTTGTCCATCGTCATCTTCTGCTGCATGGTTTCCATGATGGTCTCCTCCAGGCGCATCTTTTCGAGGAATTCCCGCTCGATCTGTTTGCGCAGGGAGTTCACCTCATTCATCCGCATTGTTCGGTCCTGGATTTCATTAAAAAAGTGTTGAGAAAAAAACAAAAACAAAAAATTGAAAACCAGAGTGTTGAACATGTTGACTTACTAAAATAATCTTCAAACTATGTATTATCACGCATGCAACTGACCATTTAAAAAAAGAATTTGAGCAGGAAGAGCGAAGCCCATATGGCAAGGCGTGATCCATGATGCATTCTTAACATATTCTCAGGGAAATTCTAAAACCCAATGTTTACCCTTAACGTTGTTCTGTGATATTTTTTTCGGGGGGAACTTTTTTTTTTCAAAAATTTGTTCACATGAACTTTACTCGGGCATCCCTCATATTTCTTGGGGAGGGTTTAACAGGGGGTGTGATTTGACGAAAGCAAAAAATCCTGATAAATGGGTAGCAGGCCTGGGTGTCCCTTTGGTCTAGAGGACAAAGCCCCCTGATGCTTAATTTTGGAGGATTTACAGACTCTCCACATCCCCACAAATAAGAAACTAGATGTTTGAACACAATACAGGCTACTTCTTTCTTTCCTTGGTGACTACTTCTCTTCTTTCAAGACAATTTTGAGTTGAAGAGAGATCCTGAGAAATCACAGCCCTGGTCTAAATTTATTTTTTTTAAAGTTTATTACTATTATTATTATTATTGATGGTTTATTAAAATCTGACAAAGCAGCCGGTGGGCCGAAAACAATCAAATTTACATAGTTAAAAATACTATAAAAAGTTACAAATATACAGGCCGTGTATACACGCAATTTTTGCACCGTGGATCGGAGAGCGTCTAAACACGCCATAGGAAACTCCGGAATATTTGTATTCATGCTCGGTTGACGTGGCCATGCGCTGTGGAAGCTTCCATTAACGTGTTTGTGTGGGAAAAAGAAACCCGCACAGGGGCCCAGAAAAACTTTTTTATTCCCGACGCGAACTGGTTAATAAAGGAGAATTTAAAAACACGTATTCATATGAAAAGGGGAAGGGGGAGAGCGGGCAAGTGGAAAGGTTACGGGGAAACAAGAGAGGGAGACAACAGGGAGGAAGGCCGGGTAAATTAGGGGGAGAGCGGGCAAGTGGAAAGGTTACGGGGAAACGAGAGAGGGAGACAATAGGGAGGAAGACCGGGTAAATTAGGGAGAGAGAGAGAAAGTGGAAAGGTTACAGGATAACGAGAGAGAGAGAGAGAGAGACAACAGGGAGGGAGGCCGGGTAAATTAGGGGGGAGAGCAGGCAAGTGGAGAGGTTACAGGGAAAGGAGAGAGGGAGACAATAGGGAGGAAGACCGGGTAAATTAGGGGGAGAGCGGGCAAGTGGAAAGGTTACAGGGAAAGGAGAGAGGGAGACAACAGGGAGGAAGACCGGGTAAATTAGGGGGAGAGCGGGCAAGTGGAAAGGTTACAGGGAAAGGAGAGAGGGAGACAACAGGGAGGAAGACCGGGTAAATTAGGGGGAGAGTGGGCAAGTGGAAAGGTTACGGGGAAACGAGAGAGGGAGATAACAGGGAGGAAGACCGGGTAAATTAGGAGGAGAGCGGGCAAGTGGAAAGGTTACAGGGTAATGAGAGAGGGAGACAACATGGAGGAAGGCCGGGTAAATTAGGGGGAGAGCGGGCAAGTGGAAAGGTTACAGGGTAATGAGAGAGGGAGACAACATGGAGGAAGGCCGGGTAAATTAGGAGGAGAGCGGGCAAGTGGAAAGGTTACGGGGAAACGAGAGAGGGAGATAACAGGGAGGAAGACCGGGTAAATTAGGAGGAGAGCGGGCAAGTGGAAAGGTTACGGGGAAACGAGAGAGGGAGACAATAGGGAGGAAGACCGGGTAAATTAGGGAGAGAGAGAGCAAGTGGAAAGGTTACAGGGAAACGAGAGAGGGAGACAACAGCAAGGGAGGCCAGGTAAATTAGGGGGAGAGCAGGCAAGTGGAAAGGTTACAGGGAAACGAGAGAGAGAGACAACAGGGAGGGAGGTCGGGTAAATTAGGGGGAGAGAGCGGGCAAGTGGAAAGGTTACAGGGAAAGGAGAGAGGGAGATAACAGGGAGGAAGGCCGGGGAAAATTTACAAATATATACTGAGACGCAATAGAAACTTACCACTTTTTCGACCTTAAATTACCAGTAATCACAATGCACAAATGTAATATGTGCACTTATTTTGGCAAGTCAGTGTACCCCCTACAGATAAATCGGTCACACATGGTCACGTGACCTTTGAGTTGTTCTCTTCATGGTCCAGGTGCGTAACACCTGGTTTGACCATCAGCGATTGCTCAAGGGGTTATGTGATGATTTTAATTAGCAGCTCGTGATGTCTTATTTTGAACCATTACAATTTTATGCTATTCCAAAACAAGTGGTAAGTTTCTATTGCGTCTCAGTATACATTAACAAAACTAACCGTGGTAGCCCTGTTGAGGGCCTGCTCCGTCTCATGCAGCATCCTGGTGTAGGTGCTGTAGTCTTGTTTGATCTGTTCTTGCTTGGACTGACACAATGTGATCAGCTTCTTCACCATGTTCATGTCTCCCTCATTCTTGTTCAGCAGGATGGTCAGCGTCTCGTTGTTCTCCTGCTCCTTCAGGATGGACTTACGGTAGCCGTCGATCTCCGTCTGGAGGGAAAGAATCTGCTGTCGCTGTTGGCTGTGGGTGGGGGGGGGGGGGTTGGGGGAAATTGAAGAATGTTAAATTTGAAAAATGATACTTCCATGTTCATTTACATGTTTTGCTTTGTGACAAAGTCATTATTTTAAATTTTGTTCAACCTGGTTGTGTCTACCCTTCCCCATCAGAAATTCAAACAGTGTTTTGTCCTTTAGAAAAGCTCTCAAGAGCTGATTGTCTCTCTTTCATTTATCTTCTTCCCTTTTTCCTGTCTTTGTTAGGCCCCCCCCCCCCCCCCCAAAAAAAAGTGTTTCAATGTTAGCATGTATATGTCTAGGTAAAACTTGTAGCTTTGCATGGTGAAGAGGATAAGTAAGACTAATTGCGGTGACACCATGTAAAAATCTCTATTGAGTGGTAATTAGTTCTGGAAAGAACTGGAGGTTACAACTCGACGTTTTGATCAGTATGCTCTGATCGTCCTCATATATACATATGTATATGTCTATATTGATGAAAATATTAACAAACATGCATGGCCCTTCATGCACGTATGACATGTCATATGCTTTACTTTGTTTGATTTAGATGGGGGGGGGGAGGTATGTCATATTACATGTAACAGATGCTGCGATTGGCTATCGTTTGATTGACAGGCAAGAAGGGGTGTCCAGATAAACCAATCAGGAGTTAGGTAACCCACCTGAGTGCTTCTTGCATGGCTGCGTGTGCCTCATCACGCCGTCTCATCCCGATAATACTGCTATTCCACTGTTGGTACAGCTGTTTCCTCTCAAGATTAATAGACTGTAACAAACAAACCAAACAAAACAACATATTTTGAGTCAATTTATTTTTGTCTGTTGTGTTTACCCTGCTAACTGTGGGGGCCGCGTCCCCTTTTCAATTTATCTAATGGCTAGTTCTCTTGCCTGTTGTATTTTGATCTAGCTTGTTGTATTTTATGCTGCGCATAAGCGCGAACACAAATGGGACTGGCTCTGGCAAAACCCTAAACTTGGACCCAATTTTCAAAATTGACCTCCCAAATTTATCATGAAAATTAACAATGTTCCCAACAATGTTTCAGGATTTTTCTTTTTCCATCAAATCTAGAGAAAATGCTCTATATGGTGACATGAAAACTGGTCCCTGGGGGTCAGTTTTTGACCTTTTCATGGCTGTTACGCATTATGGTAAATGCCGAGAAGTTTCGGGTTTTACCAGAGCGGGTCACCAATGCAAGTTCTCTATAGAATTGATATATACAAGAACAATCATAGAACTGATTATCAAAACATAAAAGGAACCTGACTATTTTCCCTTCCAGCCTTGGTTTGGTCACATTGGTTTTGAATGGAGAAAAAACAAGATGGCAGCCCCATTATAAGGGTCTAATGAGATTTAAAAACTGACCTCGATTTCCAGGCAAGCTTCAGACAATGCCTCCTTGGCTGCCTCGGTCTCGTCACTCTGCGCGTAACACTGGGCTTCATACAGTGATATCTGCTCTCGGAGCTTGTCCACATTCTCGGTGAGCCTGTCCACGTACAAATCCTACAAGATAGGTGGAAACAAGTTTTTAGAAATGTCAACCGACCGAAACTACACTAACCGTTTATAAATTTGCTAATCCGCTAACCAAAACCATTATTTAAAAAAAAACAAGTTTGGAAGAATTTGTCGCCCATTTTGTTGTTCTAGACTTTTTTTGCCGCACTGGTTATTAAACAATCTTTGCGGGAATTTTATTGATGCTTTTTGATTGGAAACGTATACACAGTGTGCCATTTGCCGACGATCTAGTTTGTGTGGCCGTCAGGTGCCGACTTTTGGTAAACCAGTTCACCGACCATGATTTAGTTTCAGTTAAACGGTTAGTGAACTAACCGGTAACTCCCAAAAATAGTAAATGCACACATATGCATCTATAATCTTTCACTAGACTAGACTCACCTGTGGCTATTATTTATCAGACGTTTTCCCAGCGAATGTTGCTTAGCACACATCAGTCATACAAAACAGTGAAACATTTGACAAAAATGCTAAGCTGTCTATAGCTTAGCCTAACCCCTTATACCTGTTTCTGCTTATCTGTCTCTGCCAGGTTGACTTCGCTGTCGGCCTTCTCTGCCGCCCGTCTCATCACAGCTATGTCCCCACGGATGTCCACCTTGGCGTTGGTCATGTAGAAGAGATGCAAGGCCAGGTTCTCCACCTCGGTCTGAAGGCTGGAGCCTAGGGTCGAGAAATAACAAGTAAGTCATGCAGAGGTTATAGGCGGTCATGCCTGCCTATCTCCTTTCCAATTGCCCTGGGACCAGGGTAGGACAATTCCTGCACTCTGTTAGCGAGGGGCCAGCTCTGCTGTAAAGCACCCCCACCTCTGCTTCACAAGGAATGATACTCAATTTAACTACCCCAAAGGGATGTAACGGCCAGGAATGATGTTGTGAGAAAATGAAAAGGTAGGAAAAATGTTTGCCATTATCATTAGGCATATACTATCATATACACTATGAATAACTTTACCCTGAAAATGCCCTGAAAATCCGGTGTGCCGTGAAATAAATAGTTCACGGCAATTTCATGACGACAACACCATGAAAATGCCATGAAATGTTCTTGGGATTCCTTCGCCATGAAAATGCCATGAGCTTCCTGTGGCAGTATTGGGGCAGCTCATTAATTCTCGAGAGCGCCATGAATTTGCCGTGAAATTGCAGTGAAATAACGGTGAACTGTTATTTCAAGGCAAAACGGATTTTCACAGTATTTTCAAGTTGTTCATAGTGATAGCAGTTTACCTCTATTGCCATGTATAGCAAGGAAACTGTTTTTTTATCTCGGTATTTACAATAAAATGATACACAAGGAAAGTTTCCATGGTCTGAAGTTAGTCGGAACCCGGTTTCATGGTAGGATTTTCAAAATCAAAAGGTAGGATTTCCTACAAAAATAGGAAGAATATCATGCCTGATAAAGGCCGAGTCGACCCCAGCAGGATTTGAACTCGGGTCTTGTGTACACAAGTCAAGTGCTCTACCTAACAAGCTTCTGCAGGTTGATGAGACATGGGTTCATTTTCACTACTAGAGGTATTCACTGTCATTCTACAGTGAATACTATTCCGTGTGGACCCCCATGAAGTTTTATGAAAGCATTCTTGGCCTGCCTGCAAAATGACTAGTATAAACTCACCGTCCTTGCGTTGCTGTGTCACGTTGGTCTGCGTGTCCTTGTACATGCCGCGTACTTCCTGCAGCTGCTCCTCGCACTGCTGCCGCTGCCGCGCCATTTGGCTCAGCTCGTCGTGCTGATTCTCCAGGAACATCTGCAGGCGGGCCAGCTCCTGCTGCAGCCCATAGAGGTTGACGCCGAGCTCCTCTCGCTCCTGCCGCTTGGTCCTGAGGGCCTCGCTCAGCTCTCTCAGCTCGAGGGAGACCTTGGTCCTCTGCTTTGTCAGGTGGTCGTTGAGGGCGGTCTGGAAGCGCCTCATCAAGGGCTGTCGGTGGGAATCAAAATACATATAAGTAGTGAGTAATAATAGCGCACACTGCAGCACAGGTATCTGCCAAACATGATGCTCATGACGCATGAACACTAGATAATTGATTTAATTTTGCCCTACACCGACGTATGTGTATAACACTGCATACTCAGTGCTTTCCGAGTGTCTGTGAAAAACTTCACAGGCGACTCTGGCGGGATTCGAACCCACGACCTCCTGCTTACTAGTGCGGTTAGATAAGTTATTTCCATGTTGGCAATGATAAGAATTTTAGTTTATACAATATCAATTACACGCTATCAGTAGGATTTGAATTGAATATTGAAAAGGATCAACATAAATAGTATAACAATGATGACAATATTACCAACATGTAGGAAAAATGGTAATCGACACAATTTAAACCATTCCTACAACCATCACAGCTCACTGGGGGAATATACAGTCCATGCTAAAGTTTATATAAAAAATTCTGGGACTGTAGAAAAGAAATGATTTCGTTGTGTGCCCGGAAGAAGGGCGTAACGAAAGTGTGACCGGCAATTAATGTGCAAAATTGTGTTTCAAGAAAACTGAGTGTGAAAGTTTGGTCGTTTTTCTGCCATTTATAAGTCATTGTAGGAAAGTTAAATTCCGGAATAGACAAACATGTCTTGGGAGTAATTCTAGCAACAAATATATAACAGTTATGGCCTACTTTTTTTTTCAAAGGAGCCATTTTATTGCTTATGACCTTCTGCTGGGACAAAAAGTTGTACTTTGAGTGCCCGGAAGAAGGTCGTAGAGCCTTACGACCTTCCTCCGGGCACACAAAGATTTGTATAAGGGAGCGTCTCAAAACTCAAATTCATTCCTGTTTGGAATTTTCCATTGGAATGTTCTTTAAAGGAACATTTAGTATTCCCAAATGGGAACAGTAGCTGTTCCAAATGGGAACGCATGATATTGTGTACTTGTTAATGGAATGTTCCCAATAAAACACAAAGCATTCCCAAATGGAACGCCGCCCTGATCCTTGTGTGAACAGCGTGCATTCTGGATGAGAACAGGCAGTATTCCCAAATGGGAAGAGCAGCTGTTCCAAATGGGAATGCCTGATATTGCATACTTGTTAATGGAATGTTCCCAATAAAACACAAAAGCATTCCCAAATGGAACGCCGCCCCGATCCTTGTGTGAACAGCGTGCGTTCTGGATGAGAACAGGCAGTATTCCCAAATGGGAAGAGCAGCTGTTCCAAATGGGAACGCATGATATTGCGTACTTGTTAATGGAATGTTCCCAATAAAACACAAAAGCATTCCCAAATGGAACGCCGCCCCGATCCTTGTGTGAACAGCGTGCGTTCTGAATGAGAACAGGCAGTATTCCCAAATGGGAAGAGCAGCTGTTCCAAATGGGAACGCATGATATTGCGTACTTGTTAATGGAATGTTCCCAATAAAACACAAAGCATTCCCAAATGGAACGCCGCCCTGATCCTTGTGTGAACAGCGTGCGTTCTGGATGAGAACAGGCAGTATTCCCAAATGGGAAGAGCAGCTGTTCCAAATGGGAACGCATGATATTGTGTACTTGTTAATGGAATGTTCCCAATAAAACACAAAGCATTCCCAAATGGAACGCCGCCCTGATCCTTGTGTGAACAGCGTGCGTTCTGGATGAGAACAGGCAGTATTCCCAAATGGGAAGAGCAGCTGTTCCAAATGGGAACACATGATATTGTGTACTTGTTTATAATGGAATGTTCCCAATAAAACACAAAGCATTCCCAAATGGAACGCCGCCCTGATCCCAGTGTGAACAGCGAGCGTTCTGGATGGGACCAGGCAGTGAAACGTCCCAATGAAACGTTCCAAGCTTTCCCGAATTATTCAACGCTCTCTATAACCTCAACAGAATTGCACCATGAAGATCTCCACTTACATGGTCAGGGTCCAGCACCACCATCTCATTCTCATCATCGGACTCCTCCGAGTCTCCTCCAACATCGTCTTCCTCTTCCTCCTCTGGGTCACTCTCTACCAGGGTCAGTTCTGTGTTTCTGTGCCGGTCATCCCCGCCTTCCCTGCTTCCTGGAGAGAGTACAAAGAAGTCGAGGGTAAATGTCAAAGGTCGTTTTTTCATTAAAGGGACAATATCGGAGCAGACTTTCAACAGGGCATGGAATCGGTGTCCTAGTTTAAGATGAAGACAGTGACTGAAAATTACTGGCTCATTTATGCAGCAGCAACGGTAATATGACTTTATCATGTGGGGTATTATTTTTCGTCACTGAGTTAATTTAAAACTAGCACTCCGATTCCATGCCCTGCTGATCGTGACGATACTGTCCCTTTACGGGAAGGTACAACATTGGTGATTTCCTGATTCCAAAACATCCCAATCATTGATATGATTTTGCTCTTACACCGACGTAATGCATATCGCTGTACCCACTGCTATATAGGATTCTAGCTGGCCAATCATAATTGGGCAAACTTGGTGTTCGAGAGGTTAAGACGTCTGCCCTTGCAAGCAGGAGGTTGTGGGTTGGAATCCCACCTGAGTCGCCTGTAGAGGTTTTGCTTTTTTCTGTAGACACTCGGAAAGCACTGAGTGCTTCATACATTATGTCGGTTTTAAGGGCAAAATCAAATCAATTGTTTATCACCCGATGCAAGAATTTCATCAATCTATCTGAATTATTATCCCACTGAACGTGTATTTCCAGGTCGATTAGACATGGGTGCATTTTCACTACTGGAGGTATTCATTGTGGCACCTGCAATATAATAAACATGAATCTTGTCTCTGCAGCCATTAACCCTCCTACTACTGCAAGGGTCAAAATCAGTCAAAATGTTGATATACTTGCCAAGGTATGTCTAGTGCACTTAAAAGTCAAACATTGTCAAACCTTACGTGTAGTAAGTGCATTTACAGGTCAAAATGAGTCGACCGTTTTGGACTGGTAAAAGCATTGTCTTGTATTGTTGAGGGTGGTCAAAATGATAGTCAAAAACCAGTCAAAAATGCCCCTGTGTACACATTTGGGTCAACAGTCAAAACAGGCCACTAAAGTTCAGCTCTAGTAGGAGGGTTAAATGACATAATGAATTAATTCTGAAGTGAATGAAATTCTGAAGTGCACTTCCTCACCTGTTATATCTCTACTGTATCCTCCCGTGTCTTCATCATACTGATCCTGACCAGCCCTCTCACTGGCCATC
Source organism: Zoroaster sp. YZ-2022 (assembly GCA_029582265.1). NCBI lineage: Eukaryota > Metazoa > Echinodermata > Asteroidea > Forcipulatida > Zoroasteridae > Zoroaster > Zoroaster sp. YZ-2022. The sequence goes on from CM055819.1 coordinate 7,213,712, forward strand.
GGGGACTGTCTGGTGGATGAGGCAGATCTGGTTGCTGACCCCAGCCTGGCTGCAGAGCCTGGTCTATCTACGGAGGCAGATAAAGGTCTCGGGTCAGCAGCAGGCTGCTCAGCAGAGGGTGACCTTCTGGATGAGGGTGGTCTCTGGGCGGAGCTTGGTCGCTGGGCAGAGCCTGGTCGCTTGGCAGAGCCAGGGCTCTGGGAGGAGCCTGGTCTGTGGGCTGACCCTGGCCGCCCACTGGACGGAGGGCGGTCAGGAGTTCTGGATTTCATGACTGAAGTTGCCGATCCAGGTCTCTGGGCCGAGGCCGGCCTTGTCGCCGATGATGGACGGTCAGCTCCCTGGGGATCTTCTTCTGCCTCTGGCTGTTCCTGGAAGGAGCCATCTCTTGATGAAGCTCTCTGGCCCGATGCTGGACGTCCTGATGCTGGACGTTCCCCGGATGCTGGACGCCCTGATGCTGGACGTCCTGATGCTGGACGTTCCCCGGATGCTGGCCGCCCAGATGCTGGACGTTCCCCGGATGCTGGCCGCCCAGATGCTGGTCGCCCTGATGCTGGCCGTTCCCCGGATGCCGGACGCTGCCCTGAAGATGGTCTACTTTCCTCCTCGGGCACTTCAGAAGTATCCTTTTCCCTGAACTAGATATAAAGTTTCAAGGTTCATTTTATTTGTCAACAGCAAAAAAATCACAAATAAAGAATTTCAATCACAGGGACAATTTCAAATTTGAATGAAAATAATTGGCTATTGTCTACGTCTATGGGCGGATCTGCATCTACTTTTTTACATGTTTTATAAAATACGCTTACTACTGGTATACGTACTGTTGTCAGTTATTCCATATGTAAAAAAGTGATCATTTTCAAAATGCAAGCTTACTATTTAAAAAATAAGAAACATGTTTTAGGAGGCTTTTCCTGAAGTTGAGCTGACCGGTATACAACTTGAGCAAAATATACAAAAGATGAATCCATGAAAAATATGCTTTGTAATAAATATATGGGTCATTCCACCAGGTTGGGGCAAGCTCTGTGACATGGTGTCCTTGTTACGTAGGTAGATGTACCGTTCATTATCCTTATTATGAGTGCACATTCTTGGGTCATTCCACCAGGTTGGGGCAAGCTTTGTGACATGGTGTCCTTGTTACGTAGGTAGATGTACCGTTCATTATCCTTATTATGAGTGCACATTCTTGGGTCATTCCACCAGGTTGGGGCAAGCTTTGTGACATGGTGTCCTTGTTACGTAGGTAGATGTACCGTTCATTATCCTTATTATGAGTGCACATTCTTGGGTCATTCCACCAGGTTGGGGCAAGCTTTGTGACATGGTGTCCTTGTTACGTAGGTAGATGTACCGTTCATTATCCTTATTATGAGTGCACATTCTTGGGTCATTCCACCAGGTTGGGGCAAGCTTTGTGACATGGTGTCCTTGTTACGTAGGTAGATGTACCGTTCATTATCCTTATTATGAGTGCACATTCTTGGGTCATTCCACCAGGTTGGGGCAAGCTTTGTGACATGGTGTCCTTGTTACGTAGGTAGATGTACTGGTTCATTATCCTTATTATGAGTGCACATTCTTGGGTCATTCCACCAGGTTGGGGCAAGCTTTGTGACATGGTGTCCTTGTTACGTAGGTAGATGTACCGTTCATTATCCTTATTATGAGTGCACATTCTTGGGTCATTCCACCAGGTTGGGGCAAGCTTTGTGACATGGTGTCCTTGTTACGTAGGTAAATGTACCGTTCATTATCCTTATTATGAGTGCACATTCTTAGGTCATTCCACCAGGTTGGGGCAAGCTTTGTGACATGGTGTCCTTGTTACGTAGGTAGATGTACCGTTCATTATCCTTATTATAAGTGCATATTCTCAGTTGTTCTTCAAATTAGAATGAAATCAATCTCTGTGCCTTGAATAGGAAGTTACAATAATGTTAATTAGGAGTCATAATAAATGGTACATTGAACTAAGGGGTACCTATCACAAAGCTTGCCCCAACCTGGTTCAATGACCCGTATGTAATCAAAACTGTGATCATTTATGTTTTAAAGATTAACAATAGTGTGTAGTGGCTTTAACTCTAACCCCCTATAGGTATTCTGGCTAGGAACCTTAATTAACCCTAACCCCCTAGGTATTCTGGATAGGAACCTTCCTGAATACTCCAAAATCCATCAGTGCAGTTTTGGATACATGCCCTTATCTTCAAAATGCACCATGCATTTTCGTTGATCTTTCATATTCTGCACTTATGGCCTGTACTTCTTGCCAGGTAGTAATTTTGTCCCATTTGAAGAGGTGAAAGTACCAGTTTCCAACAGTGCTAATTTTTTTCCTAAAAAGTGCCCCTTGGAGGATTTTGCAGGATATGGGGTAGTTAGGGTTAAAGCTTGCTTCTTATAACTGTTTTGATTACCTCTTTCAGAGCCTTCACGTTGAGCTCTCCGGCAACATCCATCATATTAGACTTGTCTTCTGTATCAACGGTCTCCTCTCCCTCTGAAAGTTGTTCAAAAGAAAAAGAAAGACTTCTCCATTTTTGCTTTAAGTAAAAGACAGTATACCCTTCAACATGGAAGTGGATTATCCCTGTTAAGCATTACAATGCATGGTTTATGGGAGTAGTATCATGATATCCATTGGCTTCAATCAATCATTAGACTAGACCAATATGCCTTTGGCAAGTTTCATTGGCATAATGTCTGGTACACTGACTCAAGGCAGTGATAAGTGCATATTTAACCCTCCTACTGTTTGACCATTTGAAACCATTCAAAATTTCCACTTACCAAAATGCCCATTGGTTTTGTACACACATGGTGATACCATTTGAACAGTGTTGGTAGCAAGCTTTACTACCATTCAAATCCATTCAAATGCATAGAGGGTCCATTGATTCACCACTAATTAGAAGTATCTAAACAAGGTTTTGTATTAGCTGTACTACCATTTGGAAAGATCCAAACAAGGTTTTGTATTAGCTGACCTACCATTCAAAACCATTTGGGGGAATCAATACTGTACACAGTTATTTCACCATTCAAAACCACAAAAGCGAATGGTTTCAAATGGTGGATCAACTTGTATGAGAAAGGTACCAGAAGTAGGAGGGTTAAAGTAGAATTTACCAGACTTGACCCATTGTTGCTCTATACTTATGCAGGCGTCAATTTGAAGCCTGGACCCACCCTCCTCACGTCATCACCTTTCTTCACCTGAGCCAATTATGTATAAGGTCAGGATTTCACCACCACTTCACTCTATCAGCAAATGTGTTAGTCCAGGCTTCACCCTTTGAATTATTTCCATAGGTGAAGCTTCACTTTTTCAGTTTTCGCCAGGTCTGACGCTTCACCACTGTTTCACCATATTGGCCATTTGCTGATATCATGATAAGGACAGGGGACCAGTCTAGTTGTTAGTTGCTAACGTTCGCCAACGTTGGCGGCGCACTTGAGATCGGGTCAACCTCGTCCCCATGGTTTACTTTATTTCCAACATGTTTACGGTCAACCTCGTACTGCTCGACACACCCTGGGGACGAGGTTGGAGATCGGTGGCAGCGTCGCAAACTTGGCAACGTTTGCAAGTGGAACGCACCCAGGATACAGTTTGCAAGGTGGTACGGGCGATGTTTTAGATTGTGTGTATTGTGTGGGCAAACTTCAGTTCAAAATTGCGCACGCAAATTCCAAGTTGGCTTCTGCGCAATTTCAAAAGGCCATCTTCAAAGATTGCATCACAACAGTTGTTTGAAACGCCACGACTTCGACATATTTTCGACACGACCGATGTAGTGGATTCGATGTCACATCACCAAACACAAATAAGGCTCGTCAACGCTTCACCCTTTCATCAACTTTTATAGGTAACGCTTCACCCAATTATTAAAAAAGAACGTTACGGCTTCACTATAACAACAAATTATTGACCTCAGGCTTCGGCGTCGAAGCGGCGTCGATATTTTGCGACCTCTGAGGAGGGTGGGTCCAGGCTTCAAATTGACGCCTGCATTAGCCTGAAGAAGGCTGTGTGGTTTCGGTTATTTCAGGAATCAGATACCCGAAATTGGAAATCTTCGGATACCCAGGTACCCGTAAACAATTTAAAAAAAAAATACTCGGACGAAAGTATAAAATAACCAATGCGAACACAAGTTTCAATCAAAAGCCAGCAAGTCTGTGAAAGGCTGTCAGCAAATGTTACTTCTAAAGCCTTTATCAGAATTTTCTTTATGTTGTTAGCAAAAAAAATCAGAGACTTCCATTATTTTGTGTGGCTTAAAATGTTCAATCAGAATTTTAAGAAGTCGTTTACGGGTAATTGGAACCAAAAAATGGAACTGGGTAACGACAGTTTCGGTCGGGTATCCAGGTACCCGGCACAGCCTTACGTCACGCTATAAGGCTTGTGAATTATGCCAGGTACCGGCCGCGCGGCCGCCATGTTACCACGAAGATTCAACATTGACCTTGCGTGTGATGATGGGTGTGCACCACGCGCAATATCTCCTCCAGCGATATTTGGATGGCAGAAGCACGCGCACGCATAGTAGCATTCATTTGCGAGCGAGCCGCGAAGCGTGACGGTAGATCTTCAGCAGAACATATCCAATGAAATCCCTTGAATGGTATGCCCAGAGCCTGTCTCTATCCTTGATAGGATAAAGACAGGGGGCCAGTCTACTACATACTGTACCATCTGTTTCGGTGCAAGCTCTTGCGTTTTGACCTCAGAGTGCGTCCAATAGTTATACACAGTTTACAATGAATAATAATTATAATAATAATGTGTGGATTTATATAGCGCACGTATCCACCAACTAAGTGGTGCTCAAGGCGCATTATAAATATTATTATCCCTGCTCATAAGGCTCATAAATCATTCCTGAAACTATCTCAGCTCCCTGGGGAGTATACAGCTCAATTGCTGCCATTTCTAGCGCATATAGAGCAAACCAACTCTGCCTTCACAGGTACCCATTTAACCCCTGGGTGGAGAGAAACAATTATGATTAAGTGTCTTGCTCAAGGACACAAGTGTCACGGCCGTGATTCGAACCCACATTCTGTTGCTAACACCAGAACTTGAATCCGGTAAGCTAAGTGGCACAGAGGTACCGGACTTTGCTGAGCTGGAACTGAGTCAGACTATGGGGGCGAGGTTATTTCAATGTACCTTGGCCTTGGGGTGGAGGTTGTTCAGTTGGGTTGTCATCCTGTGCTGCAGTTTCTGGAATTTCCTCTGCTAACGGATCTTGTACACTTGATAGCACAACCGAAATACAAAGAAAATGAAAATATGATAAATATTACATATCGTCCATGTACGTAATTCGCCGCACTCGTGAAATGACGCATTTACCTTTGGCTTAGCATTTCTCGGAAAACTTACAAAACTATGGCGTATTATTGGTTGCATAAACTTATCTAAGTCATACTTGTTACAAAAATAGAAATCATAGTGAAATTGTGTGGTTTACTGGAAAGTTAGTTAGGTTCCCTTAGTTCGGCACACTGTCGCGGTCCAGCAGAACGTTCTGCCGTTCCAATGGATTGCGGGCGTGTGCCCACGGGAACGTTCTTTTGCGCCTAGAACGTGCCCGACTTTTGATACGCTCCCTTAACGTTAAACATATATAGGCCCTATGCAATAAAATAGGCCTAACGACCGTGTTAACGTTACCATCCGAAGTGTACTTGAAGGCCTACCTTCACTTCAATAAGCCTTATCACTAATAGCAGCTGCAAGGAATTGTGGGATGTCTGTGGGCGCAACAGCGCCACTGCGTGCCGCACGGACAAACAAAATATTATTGACGTCACAAAAGCTGCGCCAAACAGATGCCCCTTTTTGTATCCCTGTATGCTTTGCGGCAGTTGCTTCAGTGCTATTAGGCCATGAGAATGAAAGTCATAGATTTGCGTCCACCGCCCGCATGTCCCGAAAAGCTACCGCCTAAATTGTTCATTATTTGCCAAAAAAATCATTATTTGCACAAAAAAGGTATTTCCACCAAACAAATTTAGTTCCAAATCATCCACATCAGTAAAACGAAGTTTTTACCAAATTTCCACCAGTATGTGCGCTATAATCATTAGCACAGTGTTCTCTTAATACAGTCTTAGTCCCGCATACGTCGTTCACAAAAAAGGTCGCATCGCGCTAAAACTGTATGGTAAACTCCGTCCGATCCGCACCTGCAACTGTACCGCCTTCACATGCACAACACGTTCACTGTTGAGCCTTTGTATCTTATGCCTGTGTGTGCGGCACGCACGTATAATGATGCACGTCTTAATGACCAAAATTGTCCTTGTTACTCCTCTTTTACCCTTCACCCTTCCCTCTCTCTCTCGCAGGTAGAAAGCATGTACATAAAGTGATTAAGAATACGTCAAATTAGAAGAAACATCTTGTGATTGCGCTGTTATTAATGATCAATGGAAATAATGAATAATGAATAATGAAAAAAAGCCTCATGTGTTTTCGAAATTTCCCGGACGCAAATCTATGACTTTCATTCTCTTGGAGTCTTGGCCTTAGCGATCATCGGCGGATAAGGCTTATGATAGAAGTGAAGTAGGTAGGCCTACCTTTCCTATTTTTTGCTATGGACTATGGAGTAATAAAAAGTGGATAGGTGATGCCTGAATGCCTGAATGCCTGATCGCGGTAGTGACGAAATCGAACGAAAGCAACATTAATATAATTGTTTTTCAAGGTAATTTTTCTTTAATCATTATGAGAAGAAAACCATGTATTTTAAGGAGTTTACCTGTTTTCGGTATCTGCCATTTCGTTTGTTGTTGCTATGCGCTAGCGCTGAACGGTAAATAGAACTTCACTGGTAATCAATTCACGAAGCTGCGAGAGACTAGGAAGCATACGGCTATCGCGGAGCCGGAGTACCAGTACTGTTCGCCCGACGGCAATTCAAAATTTAAACTTGTTATTTTCACTTTTACATAGAACAGTCGTAATGTACCACTATGCGTGAGTGCGCCCTCATCGTTAATAAATAAAGAAGAAGAAGAAGAAAACGCAAGACGAATCGTACGTGAAATTTGCTACAACAGGTGGGTGAAATATTTGTAGATTTGACACTTTTAAACGCAGCAAATGAAATATAATTTATACATGTTGGTACCATTATTTGATATCTTTGAATTTTCTCTTGTAAAATTTACCATGAAATTTAGTTATCCAAATTGTTTGACTGAGTCGCGAGTGTGTGGTTGGATGTCGAATGATCATGCACCATCCGTCCTAGCCCCATAAATGTGGCACGGACACGCGCTCCCCCCCCCCCCCGCGTATCCTTAGCCACAGGTTGGTCTCATTCCGCTAACGGTAGTAATTCGAAATTCCAGGCGCTGAAATTGACGATATTTGCGACTATTTTGACAGTCTAGATACGTTCCTTACATGTATAACTATCTAGGCGCCCCCAAAAATGGTGATTTTACTTACATTTTATATTTCCTGACATTATAGGCCCGAAAAATTACAAGACGATCGTCATTGTGCAAGTTTCAACGAGGACGGCCATAGTGTTGAACGGAAAACTTAACATGCGCGCAAGAATAATTTCTGACGGCTGTTTTATGTGCACATACTTGCTGTATTTTAGCGCGCAGAGATATGACCACGTGATGTCGCAGATATAAACTTTCAAGAAACTAACATTGAAGCAGTTTCATCAAATTAACTGCACTGCATGGTAAGTTCATCCCCTTAACTATCATATACATGTACCAGGTTATTTAACTGTACTTACATTGTACATAAAACAAGAGAGAATGTTCATTAAATAAAATGATAATGTAATAAATAGTCTATTATTAATTACAATAGTTTAATACTAATTTTAAATAGTAATTTTAAACAACATACAAATTTCACTAATAATTTTAATATATGAAATATTATAGTGTTACGTGCTACTATTACTATTAATAATAATAATATTAATGGTTCCACCATTTTTGTAAATCTATAAAAAAAAATTAAAAAATAAAAAACAGAATGATTGTTTTATCTGACAAAATATCTGTGAATATAGTCTATGTAATATCTATGTAATATAGTACAGGTAATATTTTTACAATTTTCATGTTTATCTGTTTTGTGAGAATATAAAGGTGTAACTTCCAGTACAAAAGGTGGTTTATTTTTCTAATAAGAGTCTTCCCCTGGTTATTTCACTGTCTTAAATTAAGATGTGTAGACCCCCGTTTGTTTATTTAAGCCAAAGCTAGCATGTGTACTTAAAGATTGCACTCATGAGCACTCGGACCAGACAAATTGCAAAGATGGTTCAAAGCGTGGTTTGGGTCTATGCTATTTGGGGTCGTGAATTTCTCAATAAAACCCATGGGTACAGGAACGGGTCCCAATTATTAACATTTGGCCATCCATCATTATCAATAATACTGATAATATTATTACTATTACTATTATTATTTTGTTAAACAACAATATGCAATCTAGTACCGGTATCAGCGATATCCTCAAACATGAAACACTTCATTTTGATTCGATCGGTCCATTACTGCCTGTCACTGAGCGGTATTTTTTAACATTTTCGTGGTGCTGAATTATATTGTGGATTTTGTTACTTTGTTTCTTTTCACCATTAACAAAGACCCCCCACACACAAACAAAATAAAAATAAAATTAATAAGGTGTGTGTATATATATATATATATATATATATATATATATATATATATATATATATATATATATATATATATATATATATATATATATATATATAATATATATTATATTATATATATAAATTAAATCGGGAGGGTGGCCTTAGCTATCGATCCAATCATTTATGCTTACTTATTATAGGAAAAGTAAATAATTGAATGCAGGAACTGGACATGTTTTATTTATTTATTTTATTATATATATTTGATTTTTAAATAGTTATATCAACATGTTTAGCACAAAAATGCTCGACTACCGACAACACGTGCAACCCTGAAACGGAATACTTCGCGCGCTAAAATACAGCAAGTATGTGCATACATAAAACAGCCGTCGTAAAATTGTTGCGCGCGCAAGTTGTTTTCCCGTTCACACTCTTCATACATTCAAGATGGCCGTCCTCGTTGAAACCTGCACAATGACGATCGTCTTGTAATTTTTTCGGGCCTATATGTCAGGAAATATAAAATGTAAGTAAAATCACCATTTTTTGGGGCGCCTAGATAGTTAAACATGTAAGGAACGTATCTAGACTGTCAAAATAGTCGCAAATATCGTCAATTTCAGCGCCTGGAATTTCGAATTACTACCGTTAGCGGAATGAGACCAACCTGTGGCTAAGGATACGCGGGGGGGGGGAGCGCGTGTCCGTGCCACATTTATGGGGCAACATCCGTCCCAACCATGGCATAAGTAAGGGGGTGGGGCGAGTGGTGGTGTGGGGCGAGTGGTGGGCTGCGAGCAAGTGATAGGTGCATATTAAACTATATGTATCGCTGAAGGAGTTGTTGTCACCTAGGGTTATTCCCCAATATGATAAGGTAAACAAGCAATCTCAATTCTGTGTGGAAGTACTTTAGAGGACTTTTTTTTATGATTGCCTGCCTATAAAAGTAGGCAGTTTCATGAAAATTTGATGTTGCTTCAATGCTTTTAAATGTCATATCACTGGATAGAACAAAAAATTAGAAAGAAAATGAGGGGTCAATGGTCATGATAGGTTAACCCTATGCAAAGTTACGAATTTTTGTTGGTTTAAATATTTGGTAATTTTTAAGATCCAGTTTCATTTGAAAAGTTGTGACCGAATTTGCCTGCAATGTGTCCTTGTAGTACTAACAATGTCTATTTTGCGCAAGTTGCACTGTTTTTGTGCCAACGTTACAGTTGGCATGGACTGATCAATTAAGATAACCACGATGTGTAGTATCCATTTATCGACACTAGAAGTGACTACATCCGTAGACTACCCTTTATATTAGAATTTTACCATGAAAGTTCAGCGGGTCACAACTTCGACAGAAAAAAAGGATATGAAAAATAGCGCCACCATCGGCGGTTTGCGTGAATCTGCCTACCTATAGTCCCATTCTCTAGAGCCAATACACTGGACTCCTTATCTCAAGGATACGGAGGAAGTTCAGTGTATTGGCCTAGAGTGGGAGTACCCCGGGTGACAATACCAAGACCCCTTCACTACACTACAGTGTATGAAACAGACCGAGACAGACTGTACCATATTCAGAGCATGGAGCAAGGACTAATGTTAGATCTTGAATTATCAGGCTCTTGGTTTCTTTTTCCATGGTCACCCGTTATGCTATATGCATGACGTAAGGGATCCTGACAATGTTGGTTGATAATAATATTAATATTAACTGATAGTACATGCATAATTTGCAGTAGCTCTAGGAAAGAATGTCGTATCCGACTGCCACTTTTTAAGAGTTTTTTGGATTTTTTTTTGCAACCACTAACCAGTTAAAAAATGATTCCATCCATTTTTGGGGGTACAGAAAGCAAAAAATATCTTTAAAATCCACTTTTATGATGGTTTTCGGACTTTATTTCCCTTCTAAAAAAAATCCTCCCTTCAGAAAATAGGATCCTATTATACATGTAGTTGCCACTGCGCATGTGCAATGACCGTGTTGGTCACTAACGGCAGAGTTGACAAAATCAGACTGACATGACTGAGGAAGTCATCGTATACCAAAAATGCCAGATTTTTCATTACATAAATATCCTGGAATAATTTGAAGTATATGTCCATCATCATCCATATGTTCTCCACCTTACTGGGTAGGTAGGGTTACATTATTGGTTATACTGAATGAGAAAAAGTGGTGGTTCGGATACGACATCTACCCTCTCTACAGTGTGTACCAAAACATTTGTACTGCCTGTCAGGTTGGGGAGGGGAGGAGATGGTGGACTACATGTATGTGACTGTGACTGCGACTGTGTGACTGTGAGTTTGTGACTGTGAGTTTGTACATTTAACATTTAACTATTATGCAATAAATGACTGCCCTAAAAAAAAACACAAACGGTAATATCTGCAATGTTTTTGATTATTAAGGGCAAAATTGTTTATTTCTAACACTCGTTGCCGTCTGCGACCCAGCGCTCGAACTTCACGCTAGCGTCTGGAGGGCTCTTGAAGTTCGGGTCGCAGACGGCAATGGGTGTTCACTACACTGTAATTTTGCCCCGTCAAAAACATGGCGCAAATTACCATGATAGGGTTTGTTCATGACGTCATTGAACTCTGAAATCATTATGAGCATTGAAATATCCGGTTATGTGTGATACGTTGTTAGCAACCAGGTCATCGAAAAATCTTGATATTTATCACCTATTTTCTCATTTGTTTTTGACTGTAAGTTACATGAATGGTACATGTATGTAAAAAGGTATTTAAGGAAAATGATCAATGTACTTTTTGAATCTTGGTCTCAAATTTGGGTTGTCCTTTACCGCCAATCCCCCATGGACTCACTAACTGTTGTACAGCCTTGCTGTGCCCATCTCAGTCCAGGAATTTCATTCTTGTAGAGGCAAGGCCACTTGTCCTGACTCAAAGGTACTTCTATTAGAATATCACAATGTCTATGGGAAATGTTTTAGATGCACCAAGGCCAGGACCAGGGCAACGGGAAGGCCATGGCCTTTGTGAAATTCCAGGCTTGCCATCAGTCTCTGATGAGGTCGTTACCCATCTAGACTTAACTGACTAATGACTGACTGGGAATTGCCTGTGACCCGTCCTTAAACTTGGCACCTGACAAATTCAGCAAGTGTATCCTTAGTTATCTGTTCTGAATAAGGATGTGCCGGATACCCAGGTACCCCGATACCCAGGTACCCCGATACCCGACCGAAAATGTCATTAACCCTAAGTCCCTAGGCTCGTTTGCTTACAGAATAACCTGAATCCTCCAAAATCCTTCACTTTAGCAAAGAGCATGTAGCATGTAACCCAATCCTTCAAAATCCTTCACTTGAGCAACTTGAGGATTTTGGAGGATTTGGGAAGGTTAGGGTTAACGACTTTTTAAAATTCCATCTGAACATTTTAAGCCGCACAAATGGAAGTCCCCGATTGTTTGCTAACTAAATGACGAAAACTTGGATGAATGCTTTAGAAATAACATTTGCCGACATTCTTTCACAGACTTGTGGCATTTTGTTTGAAACTTGTGTGCATGTTCGTATTGGTTATTTTAACCAGTTCGTGTTGGAGGCCGTGTATACACGCAATTTTGCACCGTGGATCGGAGAGCGTCTAAACATGCCACAGGAAACTCGGGAGTATGTGTATGCATGCTCGGTTGTTGTGCCAACGAGCCATGCGCGTGAAGTGACCTGCCCGGAAAACGTGTCGATCCACGGGTACACGCTGTGGAAGCTTCAAGAACGTGTGTGTGGGAAAAAGAAACCCGCCAAGCGGCCCAGAAAAACTTGTTTATTCCCGACGCGAACTGGTTAAGGAGTATTCATGTGTTTTTACCCAAAAAAATTACGGGTACCCGGGTATCTGAAGATTTCAAATTTCAGGTATCCGGTTCTCGTAATAACCAAACATGCACAGCCTTATTTCTGAAGCACCTTGAAGGCTTTATGATCAACTATATTGTCTGTGTACAATGTACAGTTACCAGTTGCTTGGCATTTCTTAGAAAACCTGCAAAACTATGGTGTATTACGAGTTGCATAAACTTGTCTCTAGAGATCATGCTTGTTACAAAAAGAAAAATTATAGGGAAACTATGATTTGTAGACTCATAATGAATGATAAACTGTATTGTCTGTGTCCAATGTTTGTAATTAACTGCACTCCTAAAATGACACACTTACCAGTTGCTTAGAGCATTTATCAGAAAACTTACAAAACTGTGTCGTACTAATAAAGTAGTTGCAAAGACTTGTCTAGGGCATACATACAAGTGTTAGAAAAATAATTTATTTTAAACTATGATTTACTGGAAAGTTAGTGGTGAAAGTGAAACTCGTTATTCACCTAATTTATTTTACACAAATATTCAGGGATGAACATGATGACCTCATTTTTTTTTTCATGAACATCTGTGATTTTTATTGTTCTATGCTGTCAGCGAGCTATTGTCTGTGGAAACAATAACGTGTATGAATGCTTTGACATTCCATTGATTTTTGAAAGAGCTACACGTATGAATCCTCAAAATAGACATGTTCCTTAAAATTAGACGATGTGATCTACTTGTCAGGGGTGGGATTTGTCCGGATTTTTCCAGATTTTCTGATTTTTACAAATCACAATGTTGTGATCCTCCAGATTTGAAAGATTTAACCCTCCTACTATTGCTGCACTTTAGTGGGAAGTTGCTGTAGAGATCAAAACCAGTCAACTGCTTGTTTTGACTGTTGACCCAAATGTGCACACAGGGGCATATTTGACTGGTTTTTACTGTCATTATGACCACCCTGAACAATACCAGACAATGCTTTTACCAGTCAAAAACAGTCGACTCATTTTGACCTGTAAATGTACTTACTACACGTAAGGTTTGACAATGTTTGACTTTTTAGTGCATTACATGTAGATATACCTTGGCAAGTATATCAACATTTTGACTGATTTTGACTGATTTTGACCGATTTTGACCCTTGTAGTAGTAGCAAGTTTAAGCAATAAAGGAAAGCAAAGCAAACGCTCAGAACTATAGATTTCACCCCAGCGCTGTTCACAACAGTGGCCCTGATAACCCTAGCAAAATTTATGTGGATTTTTCAAAACTGCCCAATCACACCCCTGACATGTATGTTACCATTTTTTTAAATAAAATGGTATCATTTGGAGAAGCTCTAAAAACTTGAAATAAATATTCTTGAAAGACAAATTAAATGGAAGGTGGTGAGAGTTACATACTAAGCCTGTGTGTTTTCGGTTATTTCGGGAACCGGATGCCTGACATTGGAAATCTTTGGATATCCGGGTACCCGTAAACAATTTTGTAAAAACACATAAATACTCCTGAATGTATATAAAATAACCAATACGAACACAACATTCTCTTGTTTTATTAACCCTCCTACTTCTGGGTACCTTTTTCATACAAGTTGATCCACCATTTGAAACCATTCGCTTTTGTGGTTTTGAATGGTGAAATAACTGTGTTACAGTATTGATTCCCCCAAATGGTTTTGAATGGTAGGTCAGCTAATACAAAGCCTTGTTTGGATCTTTCCAAATGGTAGTACAGCTAATACAAAACCTTGTTTGGATCTTTCCAAATGGTAGGTCAGCTAATACAAAACCTTGTTTGGATCTTTCCAAATGGTAGTACAGCTAATACAAAACCTTGTTTGGATACTTCTAAGTGGTGAAACAATGGACCCTCTATGTATTTGAATGGGGTGTCGTGGCCGAGCGGTCTAGCTTACCGGATTCAAGTTCTGGTGTTAGCAACATAATGTGGGTTCGAATCACGGCCGTGACACTTGTGTCCTTGAGCAAGACACTTAATCATAATTGCTTCTCTCCACCCAGGGGTTAAATGGGTACCTGTGAAGGCAGAGTTGGTTTGCTCTATATGCGCTAGAAATGGCAGCAATTGAGCTGTATACTCCCCAGGGAGCTGAGATGGTTTCAGGAATGATTTATGAGCCTTATGAGCCTTATGAGCAGGGATAATAATATAATGCGCCTTGAGCACCACTTAGTTGGTGGATACGTGCGCTATATATTTATATAGCGCACATTATTATTATTATTATTAATGGATTTGAATGGTAGTAAAGCTTGCTACCAACACTGTTCAAATGGTATCACGTGTGTACAAAACCAATGGGCATTTTGGTAAGTGGAAATTTTGAATGGTTTCAAATGGTCAAACAGTAGGAGGGTTAAAGTCATAATAAAATTACTTACTGTAATAATTTCCCGTCTCTACAAAACGACTCGTAGCATCCTCGTTCCCCACACACATACAGATAATTCATGTGCCCCACACTCGCACGAATCCCAATAAATGTGAACAATAGGCTCAAATACCAACTCATGATATTGGCACGATGGCAGTCAACTCAAAACAAACTAGATACATCAAACAAAAGCCGGCAAGTCTGTGAAAGGCTGTCGGCAAATATTACTTCTAAAGTTTTCCGAGTTTTCTTCATTTCGTAAACAAAAAAAATCAGGGACTTCATTTGTCTGGCTTAAATGTTCAGTCGGAATTTTAAAAAGTTGTTTACGGGTAATTGGAACCCAAAAAATTGGAACCGGGTAATGACACAGGCACGATATTTCTTCTACTTTTGTAGGAAATCCTACCTTTTGATTTTGAAAATCCTACCATGAAACCGGGTTCTGTCTAACTTCAGACCATGGAAACTTTCCTTGTGTATCATTTTATTGTAAAATACCAAGATAAAAAACATTTACCATGCTATACGTGGCTATAGAGGTAAACCGCTATAGGCTAGTATATGCCTAATGATAATGGCAAACATTTTTCCTACCTTTTCATTTTCTCACACTATCATCCCTGTGACAGTTTCGGTCGGGTATCTGGGTACCCGGATACCAGCACACACAGCATGTACCTTGTTCCCCATGGCCTTGTTGTACTGATTTTATACTGATACAGTTTGGGTTTCCCCAACATCTGTCAGGACAAGTGTAGTGCCTGAGAGTAGACAATGAGCAATTACACCACAGGCATCCTCTGTGCCCAACAAAGTATGTATTTTATCTTAGCAATCCTTGTACACAATTGAATACTGAAGCAGTCAAGGGACAAATTGCACCCATCCTTGGGGGCCATTTGTGTCCTCCCTCTGGGGTACATGAGGTACATGTTACATAACTCCATTATTCCACATCGCAGCAGTGGAGCCAGGAAAATGGACAAAGATAAACTCAAAAGGGTAGTTAAACAAGCATCTAGGATTCTGGGAGTAGATATAAATCTGGATGTAGTCTGCCGGGAGAGGGTACTAATTAAAGCTCAGGGTGTGCTAGAAAATGATGACCATCCCCTCAACAACTATTTCATAATGCTTGGTAGCGGTAGAAGATGGCAGTCCGTAAGGACCAGAACAAACAGATATTTAAATTCATTTGTCCCCTATTCCATACGTCTTCTCAATGATCAGCACCGGCGTTAACATCTTTATCTTATTTTTCTGCTGTTGTATTTTTTGATATTGTGTCTATTTTAATTCAAATTTTAAAATCTAATCTTTTTTAACTTATGTATTGAATGTATGTATATAATTTTATCTTGTTGCATGTAATGAAACAAATTTCCTTTTCAAGGACCAATAAAATAAATATGAAATATGAAATATGAAATGAATATGAAATTACAACAGACTTTGTATTTATTGCCTAAAATGCTTTTGAAAGGGACAAAGTGTCTGAAATAGGTTTAGAAATTTGTTTCTGAATTTTAATCTTGGGTTTAGTTTCAGACATGCCTGTGATTTCTCAGGATTTTTCCTGATTTCAGGATTTTTTACAAATCTCCCTTTGCCTCAAAGTTTTCTTGAAAGAAGAGAAGTCGCCACCAAGGAAAGAAATAAGTAGCCTGTATTGTGTCCACACCTCTAGTTTCTTGTTTGTGGGGAGTTTCTTGTTTGTGGAGAGACTGTAAATCCTCCAAAATTAAACATCCAGGAGGTTCAGGGGATTTGTCCTCGAGACAAAGAGACCCAGGCCCACTACCCATTTTTCAGGATTTGTTACTTGTGTCAAATCACAGTTATTTAAATGTCGCAGTCATTTAAATGTCTTAAACCTAAGCTGCTTAGCGTTTCAGTCGTTTAAATGACTGAAACGCTAAGCTGCTTAGCATTTCAGTCGTTTAAATGTCTTAAACCTAAGCTGCTTAGCGTTTCAGTCGTTTAAATGACTGAAACGCTAAGCAGCTTAGCGTTTCAGTCGTTTAAATGACTGAAACGCTAAGCTGCTTAGCGTTTCAGTCGTTTAAATGACTGAAACGCTAAGCTGCTTAGCGTTTCAGTCGTTTAAATGACTGAAACGCTAAGCTGCTTAGCGTTTCAGTCGTTTAAATGACTGAAACATTTTCCCTGTTTAAGGGAAGACATTTTAATGATTGAAACCTAAGCTGGAATACACTTGAGACATTTAAATGACTTAAACCAAAGCAGCTTGGCATTTCAACGTTACCCCTGCTTCTAGGTTTAAGACATTTTAATGATGAAAACCTAAGCTGGAGTGCATTTCTATGTCTTAAACTTAAACCCCATTGTACAGTTTTAGACATGTTCTCCCTAACAATAGTGACAATTCAAGACATAAAACGGTATCCATCAGACATTATAATGTCTGAAACTTAAGCTCCGTTACTGTTTCAGACATTTTGTCCATTCTAATTTAGCATTTCAGACATGTTCCTGTTCATAGTGAATGTATGTATGATAGACAAGGCTGCAGATAGGTTCTCTCTTCATGTAGGTGTGTACTTGTGTATCCCTGAGGGATATCGATATAATTTGATGTCAGTAACTGGGTCATGAAGGCCAGTCACGTCCAATTGGCACACTGTGCACACTGGCTCTGCATCCTTCACAATCCATTTGCTGAATAAAATGCTGTAAAATGCATCCATGGATTTGTAACCAAAGCAGTCTATCTACAATAAATGTGTTACTAATTACAGCATGCAGTTTCCCACATATTCCCCCCCCCCCCCACCTTTTAAAATGTGGGAAAATGTTATATTGGTAACTTGTGCATACCTCCCAACTGACCTGCGAGTCATGGGTTTGGCCTGCAAACCCAGGGGTGTAATCTGTCCGGATTTTTTCCGAATTTTTCCGGATTTTCACAAATCGTAATGTTGTGATCCTCCGGATTTTAAAGATTTAAGCAATAAAGGAAAGCAAAGCAAACGCTCAGAACTATAGATTTCACCCCAGCGCTGTTCACAACAGCGGCCCCAATACCCCTAGCAAAATTTACGTGGATTTTTTTCAAAACTGGCCAATCGCACCCCTGAAACCAGACGTTTATTACCTACATGGAGTGTGCCACTCATGTTCTATCCTAGTCCACTGCATACATAGCAGTACTCCAAGGGGTTTGGGCCATTCATGACATATTGTTCCACAGACTGGCACGCAAGGTCTCAAAAAGAAGCAGTGCAGTCTGGGAGACTTAAAACCCAGTGTGTGAGAGAACATATATCTCGCATATTGCCCACGTTCACCCCACAGCTGATGTTTCGCCCCTTGTCTAATTATTTAGATTGTGTCTAGTTCTAGGAGCGAGATTCCCGAATCAAGCGCTTAACCCCATGATGCCTTACGGCAAGCCGGGCAGTGTAGCAAAACCCCGTAACCACGCTCGTTGTGCGTGCGTGCATTTGGAGTGCAACGCCGTGGTATGGATTACAGCAAGGCCGGCACACTTCATGTAGGTAATAGACTTCTGGTGAAACCCATCCAATTTATATACAACCCTCATGTAAGTACTACACACAAAATGCCAAGTACTGAATAAGGTCCGTAATTGTACTGGATACATTGTACATGCATTATGTGTAGATATTTCTACATTACTGTCTGTATCTCATCCATGTATTATATCTACATTAATCTTAACAGTCGGCTCTGGCGTGGTAAGGTGCTATATGACATAAAACACAATAAAGGGCCACTTTGCATCCGTCACGTTAGCAGTTTTTCCAATGGTTGTTATTTATTTTTAAGTACCTGAAACCGACCAAAAAGTGTTTCAACATGTGAATGGGCATGCAGGCTTTATACTAGAACTAATTTGAGTTGATTTATTTATTTTATTTTTTTTAAACTTATTTTTTTACCCTCAAATTTCCATAAAAATTGGACGGAAAAAGTTACCTAACTTTTCCGTCCATTTGTTGATGGAAATTTTACGGTAATTTAAAAAAAAATTATAATAATCAACTCAAATTATCTTTAGGATAAGCATGCATGTCTATTCAAATGTTGAAATTCTTTTTGGGTGGTTTCAGATATTTAAAAAAAAATTATAACCATTAGAAAAACTGCTAACGTGACGGTAGGAAAGTGGCCCCCTTTATTGTGTTTTATGTCACATGCATTATGTGTAGATATTTCTACATTACTGTCTGTATCTCATCCATGTATTGTATCTACATTAATCTTAACAGTCGGCTCTGACGTGGTAAGGTGCTACATATATCTTCCCCCAAGGGTATACAAAACCAATGGATTATATCACATCCAATCAGACAACCGAGATGATCATTTCTGGAATATTACGATGTACATGCACACTGTACACATTTTAAATTGCAGCCTTGACAGCAATTAGAGTCGCAAGGAAAACAAATCTCAAATTCAATTTTTAAAATGTATTCATTTTTTTTTCTTCGGAAAGAGAGCTTTAGCACGGAATGAGTGGTCCATTCGTAAAGAGCATGCAGTGTCAAGCAAGCTCGCATCGGGGACAACCGTTCTAGCCTGAACGTCAATTTAAGGCATGTATTGGAACACTACATGTAACTCCCTAGGCCCATTTGCTTACACATAACCTGAATCCTTCCTAACTCCCTAGGCCCATTTGCTTACACATAACCTGAATCCTTCCTAACTCCCTAGGCCCATTTGCTTACACATAACCTGAATCCTTCCTAACTCCCTAGGCCCATTTGCTTACACATAACCTGAATCCTTCCTAACTCCCTAGGCCCATTTGCTTACACATAACCTGAATCCTTCCTAACTCCCTAGGCCCATTTGCTTACACATAACCTGAATCCTCCCTAACTCCCTAGGGCCATTTGCTTACACATAACCTGAATCCTTCCTAACTCCCTAGGCCCATTTGCTTACACATAACCTGAATCCTTCCTAACTCCCTTGGCCCATTTGCTTACACATAACCTGAATCCTTCCTAACTCCCTAGGCCCATTTGCTTACACATAACCTGAATCCTTCCTAACTCCCTTGGCCCATTTGCTTACACATAACCTGAATCCTTCCTAACTCCCTAGGCCCATTTGCTTACACATAACCTGAATCCTTCCTAACTCCCTAGGCCCATTTGCTTACACATAACCTGAATCCTTCCTAACTCCCTAGGCCCATTTGCTTACACATAACCTGAATCCTCCAGTAGTAAAGCAAGCACATGACATGTATGCACACATGTGTTTCTAATCTATGATACATGTACATGGCCAGGGATCCTCCCTGCATGCATGGAGCAATAAACAGTGTCCACTGACCCAAGCACTGACCTTGCAATCACTACAACAAACATGGATGTACATGTACCATGGAAAGGCAAGTATGCCTAATAATCCTCCAAAATCCTTCACTTTAGCAAAGAGCATGTAGCATGTAACCTCAATCCTTCAAAATCCTTCACTTTAGCAAAGAGGATTTGGGAAGGTTAGGGCTAATTAGTGTACATTTATGTACATGTGTATACTATAGTATGTATTTGGTCATAATGTTAAAAAATACAATTATGTATGTTTGTAATGTTCTTAGAAACATGAGCTCTCTTAAACCAGCCGTTTCCATTATTTCTTGATGCTCGTAATATGTATGTGTGTACATTGATGAAATTCTTGCGTCAGGTGATAAACAATTGATTTGAGTTTTGCCCTTACACCAACATAATAAAGTGCATGCATGAAAACAATATGATTCTACATGTACCAATGGTAAAGTTCTATCCTTTTAAGGCTGTGCCGAGTACCCAGGTACCCAGGTACCCAGGTACCCGGATACCCGACCGAAACTGTCATTACCCAGTTCCATTTTTTTCGCTTCCCATTACCAGTTAATGATTTTTGAAAATTTTGACTGAGCCACACATATGGAAGTCTGCGATTTTTTTATTTTTTTTATTTTTTTTTTTTTGTACATTTTTTTGTGTGGGGAATGGGGATGCTATGAGTCGTTTTTAATATAGAGGTGTGAAATTATTACAGTAAGTCCACATTTATTGTGACTCGAATAAAACAAGAGAAACTTGTATTCATTTGGTTATTTAACTATTTTATACATTCGGTATTATTTTCAGTCACTTAACCCTAACCTTCCCAAATCCTCCAAAATCCTCTTTGCTAAAGCAAAGGATTTTGGAGAATTGAGGTTATTAGGCATACTTGCCTTTCCATGGTACATGTACATCCATGTTTGTTGTAGTGATTGCAAGGTCAGTGCTTGGGTCAGTGGAGACTGTTTATTGCTCCATGCATGCAGGGAGGGTCCTTGGCCATGTACGTATCGCAGATTAGAAACACATGTGTGCATACATGTCATGTGCTTGCTTTACTACTGAAGGATTTTGGAAGATTCAGGTTATGTGAAGTAAAGTTTGTCCTGAGCCACGTTGGTTCATCAGGCCGGTGTTTATCTCTGGTTTCGTTGCATGAAACGACGGAGAATATTTCTATCCACCCGGAATGTAGCCTTTATCACGGCCCAGATGGCAACCCAGAATGCAATGCATAAAAAAAGGACCATGCACGCAAGTAGTGGACGCCCTGAGAGCCTTTACCACTCCGTTCTGTGGTCTGATGTTTTTTCTTTATATTTCAGGCCTTGTGATTTCTCAGGATTTTTCCTGATTTCAGGATTTTTGACAAATCTCCCTTGCCACCAAGGAGAGAAAGAAGTAGCATGTGTTGTGTCCAAACCTCTAGTTTCTCGTTTGTTGGGATATGGAGAGTCTGTAAATCTGCCAAAATGAAACATCCAGGAGGTTCAGGGGGCTTTGTCCTCTAGACCAAAGGGAGAACCAGGCCTACTAACCCTTCTTGAAAGAAGAGAAGTAGCCACCAAGGAAAGAAAGAAGTAGCCTGTATTGTCTCCAAACTTCTAATTTCTTGTTGATGTGGACACTTGGTAAATCCTCCAAAATTAAACATCCGGGAGGTTCAGGGGGCTTTGTCATCTAGACCAAAGGGAGACCCAGGCCCCGCTACCCATTTATCAGGATTGTTGACTTTTGTCAAATCACACCCCAGATATTTCTCTACCAATTTATCATTTGATAGAGAAATCTTAATCCATAATGCATTAGGTAACTAATTTGTTATGGTATCACTTATTTAAATATAGACGAGCCCAACATTTTGCTTAGAATGGTGATTGGTTGAAAGAAATTTGCATACATAATTTATTAATTTTGCTAGAGGTTTATGAATAATTCAGTACTAGCGCCCTCGGAACGGACTGGTCAAGGCGGTCGTGGATTCCCCACTCGCGATCACATGCATGGTCTCTTTTTGGGCGTTGTGTTCTGGGTTGCTGCGTGCGCCTTGACTAAAGGCTACCCGGAATGGCACCCTAAACCCTAATCCTAATACAGTAGTCTTACTGCCGCAGCTATTGCTGGTACCCATTTTATACTCCTGGCTTGAGAGAAGCAATTACTGTAAAGTGTCTTGCTCAAGGACACTGTAGCTTGGAAAACTGAGGAAACCTGAAAACAAGGATGCATGCCTTATGAACCAGCAATCTGCGGGGTAAACCCCTGGTCTTCCACAGTAAGTGTTCTGGGTGCTTTTAATTTAAGTGCATTACTTTAACCCTAACCCCCTAGGTATTCTGGCTAGGAACCTTCCTGAATCCTCCAAAATCCATCAGTGCACTTTTGGAAACATGCCCTTATCTTCAAAATGCACCATGCATTTTTGTTGATCTTTCATACATTTATTCAGCACTTATGGCCTGTACTTCTTGCCAGGTAGTAATTTTGCCCCATTTGAAGAGGTGAAAGTACATGTACCAGTTTCCAACAGGGCTGAATTTTTCCCAAAAATGCCTCTTGGAGGATTTTGGGGTGGTAAGGGTTAATAACCGAGTGCATGGGACCTATGACTTAATGTCAAGCAATTATATATGGTTAAGTGTATTGCTCAAGGACAGATGCGCCGCGACTAGCCAGGCCAGGATTCGAACCTACATTCTGACGCCACTAGAACTTGAGTCCGGCGCACTAGAATGCTCGGCCATGACACTTCACGTAATAATACACTATGTAAACACAATGTGGTTAATTAGAAGTTAGGGTAAATTTTATTGCATTTTTTAAAAATCATTTGTAATGTTACCAAAACTGATTCAGGAGTATAATTTATAATAAAAACAATGCTACATGTAGTTCTTAATGTTGTTTTTTACACAATTATTATCCCTCCTGTCATTGGGCATTTAAAAAAATTCCTGGATCATTCTCAGTTTTCTGCGATGTACGTGTTTTCAGCCCTGACACTGACAGTTTGTTAGGCTCACATCAGCTCATCAAATACATTACCATCTCTGCATGTCCTTATTGGGCCCCATTTGTATGTATACTCCTGGGTGAAGAGAAGCAATTCATGGTTAAATGGAAGTAACAACATTGGTATTGTTGGGTATGTACACAATGTACATGTGTTCATTTCAACCTTCTCAAGATACGTACACATATACATACATGTACATGCTTTCTGAATTCAGCTATGGCATCAAGGGAAATCCCCATAGAACATTTTAGTCAACCCAAACCTCCACCTGCCCTTCACATCCCTCTTCACCCTTCACCCTTCCCTACCCTACCCTTCTCCTTCCCCTTCCACCTTCCCCTTCCACCTTCCCCTTCCACCTTCCCTACCCTTCTCCTTCCCCTTCCACCTTGCCCTTCACCCTCCCCTTCCTCCTTCACTCCTCACCTTCCCTTTCCACTTCACCCTTCCCCCTCCCCATTCCACTTCACCCCTCCCCTTTCCGCTTCACCCCTCCCCTTTCCGCTTCACCCCACCCCTTCCCGCTTCACCCCTCCCCTTCCACTTCCTTTCCCCTCCCCTTCTCTCTTCACCCTTCTCTCTTCACCCTTCTCTCTTCACCCTTCTCTCTTCACCCTTCTCTCTTCACCCTTCTCTCTTCACCCTTCTCTCTTCACCCTTCTCTCTTCACCCTTCTCTCTTCACCCTTCCCACTTCACCCTTCCCACTTCACCCTTCCCACTTCACCCTTCCCACTTCACCCTTCCCACTTCACCCTTCCCACTTCACCCTTCCCACTTCACCCTTCCCACTTCACCCTTCCCACTTCCCACTTCCCACTTCCCACTTCACCCTTCCCACTTCACCCTTCCCACTTCACCCTTCCCACTTCACCCTTCCCACTTCACCCTTCCCACTTCACCCTTCCCACTTCACCCTTCCCACTTCACCCTTCCCACTTCACCCTTCCCACTTCACCCTTCCCACTTCACCCTTCCCACTTCACCCTTCCCACTTCACCCTTCCCACTTCACCCTTCCCACTTCACCCTTCCCACTTCACCCTTCCCACTTCACCCTTCACCATTCCCACTTCACCATTCCCACTTCCCACTTCCACTTCATCTTCATCCTCCCTTTCCCCCTCCCCCTTCTCCTTTCCTAAACAAAATGGCTACAGGCTGAAAAACATAAAATTTGTAAACATACACATGTGGTTTTGTGTCACATGCCAAATAGTGCATGCTACCTACAGTAGAGTTCCTGTATTGTACAATGTATACATGCCGAGTAGAAGGTATTTTTGATCATCAGTTCAGCCTACAGCAAGAGTGAATCATGTACAACTGTAACAGCTGCCGTCTTTTCAGTACACACAGAATTGATCTTCATTGAATCTGAATGCGCATTTATTGTAAAGTACTTAAATTTACATGGATTTTTTTGCTCTTGACCTTTAATACTGGTTGAGGTTTGCATTATTTATATGTATTTAGGGTAGATCTACATGTATACGTGTTCTGTGTACAATGTGTGTACTGTACTGTTAATGTACACACAGTATAGAAACTTACACATGTACTATGTACATGTACATGGTAAACATAATAAATGCAATGTAATGTGTGCATGTAGAACACTTGCTGTTACAGCTGTTTCAATGATTGGTGAAAATTCTTTCCATAGACAAATGTTCATGTGTACATTTCAGTTTAAAGGGACAATATCGCCACAATTAACAGGGCATGGAATCTGAGCACTAGTTTTAACTCAATGACTGAAAGTT
The DNA here is from genome assembly GCA_029582265.1 of Zoroaster sp. YZ-2022. Taxonomy (NCBI): domain Eukaryota; kingdom Metazoa; phylum Echinodermata; class Asteroidea; order Forcipulatida; family Zoroasteridae; genus Zoroaster; species Zoroaster sp. YZ-2022. The sequence continues at coordinate 7,238,757 of CM055819.1, forward strand.
ATACCCCACGTGATAAGGTCATATTATCGTTGCTGCTGCATAAATAAGCCAGTAATTTTCAGTCACTGTGCTCATCTTAACCCTAACCACCCCCATATCCTGCAAAATCCTCCAAGGGGCACTTTTGGGGGAAAATTCAGCACTGTTGGAAACTGGTACTTTCACCTCTTCACATGGGGCAAAATTACTACCTGGCAGTGAATATGAAAGATCAACGAAAACGCATGGTGCATTTTGAAGATAAGGTCATGTTTCCAAAAGTGCACTGATGGACTTTGGAGGATTCAGGAAGGTTCCTAGCCAGAACACCTTGGGGGTTAGGGTTAAATTAGGACACTGATTCCATGCCCTGTTGAAAGTCTGCTCTCATCGTAACAATACTGTCCCTTTAAGATCCCAGTGATGACAGAGGTTACACATGTAATGACCTTCTGCAGGCTAGCAGACAGAACTCTTTGATGTTGGTTTTCAATTTGCTTGAAAGGCGTGAGTCATAATGGCATTACACTGGCGGATAATGAAGCAACCTGTGGATTTAGCCACACAATCGCCAATTATAACCCTGCTGTGTACAAAATTAAAATGACTAGAACCACAGTAGAAGGCTCGGTTGGTGTAGAATTTGTACTGCTGGCACAGAGAATTATCTCTATTGTAACTTACATTGTGCTCATTTCATGCGGACATTTGCTGTTGAGATTGTGCAAAACGCTGGATATCTATACATTGTAGTTTCTCATAGATGCTATCTTTATGGGCAATTTGGCTTTGAGCTACGCTGAGCGTACTTATTCTTCTGTGCAGTAAAGTGCTTCAATGTTGCATGAAATTTGTTGAAACGTCAGTGTGCTGCACAATGTGATAACGGGTAATGCACAGGTATGCATTCACAAATGTGTAGTCATTGCATGTATAAAAGATAGTTGATTTTGCAACTTTGTGACATCCAGTGAAATCATCTACATGTGATTTGGTACTTGTGCATTCGGTACAGTTTGTGTTTTAAAACCCTAACCCCCTAGGTATTTGGCTAGAAACCATCCCAAATCTGCCAAAATCCATTACCAAAAAAAGTACCCAATTGTTGGACTTGGATGGAATTGGCACAGTAGCAAATGCAAAGCATCCATGGCTTGGCTCTACACAGTCCTGAATCCAACAAAAGCAGCCGGTGGAGTTTGATGGATTTGGTACACATGGCTACATGCTCTATTTGCTGGGCTATACTGTGGAGTACTGAATCCAACAAAAGCAGCCGGTGGAGTTTGATGGATTTGGTACACATGGCTACATGCTCTATTCGCTGGGCTATACTGTGGAGTACTGAATCCAACAAAAGCAGCCGGTGGAGTTAGATGGATTTGGTACACCTGGCTACATGCTCTATTCGCTGGGCTATACTGTGGAGTACTGAATCCATCAAAATCAGGCAAAAACCAGGAGAAGGATTTTGGAGGATTTGGGGGTAGTTAGGGAATGTGGATACTGTACACGTGAGAGCATGTCCAGGGCATGCACAATTTAAACAAAAATACACTAGCCCTTTGGACATGCAGTTTGTCAATCTAGTTGCCCAAAATTAAATTTTCTGATACCCTTCTAGAAAATATTACCCGAGTTGATTTCCAACTCGATGCAATCCCTAGACAAATAGAGACAAATTATATATGTCAACAGAGGCGAGCCCTGATGTCCATGGTATAATTGAATATACTGAGCCCATATGTAAGAGTGCTGAAGGACATCCTATATAATAATAATAATAATAATAATGTGTGGACTTATATAGCGCACGTATCCACCAACTAAGTGGTGCTCAAGGCGCATTCTTTTTTACGTGCATTACACAACACACGGGACCTACGGCTTTACGTCCCATCCGAAGGACGAAGTAATTATGGTTAAGTACCTTGCTCAAGGACACAAGTGTCACGACCAGGGCTCGAACCCACACCCTGCTGCTGGCAACACCAGAACTTGAGTTCGGTGCGCTAGACCGCTCGGCCACGACACTCCATATGCAATTAATCAGTGAGTGTAATGCAATTCCTTCATTCATGTACATGTAAAAAATAACAAGGTAAGACCTGTAGCTTTGCATGGTACAAAGGATATGTAAAGACTGTTTGCAGTGACGTAGAAATTCTCTTTCGAGTAATAATAATAATAATAATAATGCGCACGTATCCACCAAACTGGTGCTCAAGGCGCATTATATTATTACCCCTGCTCATCAGGCTCATAAATCATTCCTGAAACCATCTCAGCTCCCTGGGGAGTATACAGCTCAATTGCTGCCATTTCGGCGCATATAGGGCTAATCAAACACAACAACCAACTCTGCCCTCACAGGTACCCATTTACTCCTGGGTGGAGAGAAGCAATTATGGTAAAGTGTCTTGCTCAAGAACACAAGCACCCCGGTCGCGGTTGAGATTTGAACCCGCATTCTGACGACTCGGCCATCAGAACACAAATCCGCTGCACTAAACCGCTCGGCCATGGCTTTCCATAATTAGTAATTAGTTCTGAAAAGAACTGGTTGGTTGCAACTCGGCATTCTGATCGTCGAGTTGTAACCAACCAGTTCTTTTCAGAACTAATTATACTACTCAAAAGAGAATTTCTACGTTGTATCACCACAAACAGTCTATTTCTTCCAAATAACATTTGATACATGTACATTATGCATGTATGCACGTATATACACAATGTACATGTAGCTTGAATGAGGTCAATGAGTCAATGAATAGACCTGTCATTGTTTTTGACTAAGCCACATCTATATGAACACGACTCACATGGAAGTTCGATGTGGCTATTCGATGTCTAAGTAGTTTTTGCACATCATTTAATCTGATCAGATTGGACGTTGTTTCATTACTCTGCATTCGCGGTGATTCGGCCGCGATGGGTCAGTTGTAACACACACATGCCATGCGCATCTCTCGATATTAAAGAGTGTCTATATTTATAATGTGCTGTATTTATTGTGAAGTGCACGAACATTGTACATTGTATAATGTACATGCACGCACTTCAGTGTTAACAGAGACTACTGGAAGAGGCAACATGTACAGTGTACGTATGTGAACAATTGTGTTCTACTACATGTCACACCAATGTATTACATGTATTTATGTCAACACAATACGTGTTACATTGTACAATTGTACATGTACATGTATGTCACATTTGTAATGGTCTTTGATATAAAATATGAACGCGTACATGTATACACATAAGGGCTATATCCTCTTTATAAATATTTCTGGCTCCAGTATATGTACATGTACTTGTCAATGGAAATTGATGATAATACTACCAGTAATACATGTACATGTTAACTGCAGGTGAACTACCGATTTTGTGCATGGTCACGGCCGATAAGGACCTTATTGCCTGTGACCGCGCCCACAACCGCGCCCACAACCGCGCCCACAACCGTGCCCACAACCGCGCCCACAACCGTGCCCACAACTGCGCCCACAACCGCGCCCACAACCACGCCCACAACCGCGCCCACAACCGCGCCCACAACCGCGCCCACAACCACGCCCGTTAACCTGCGGTAAAGACCGCATGACATGCTGTTATTCCCTTAGTGAATGCCAGGTTTGTCACACCCAACAACTTCAAAAACTTCTTGATCTACCCAAAATGAAGAAAATGTTCAGAATATAATCAAGATACATTCATGTAGATTGTCACTAGCGCCTGACAGAAGGGACAACAATGAAACTTTACAGAGGAAAGAACCGACTTTCTTTTTATACTATTTAACATGCTTCCTTATTTCCCTTCTTCCTTGTTCAGAGGAGTCCAAGCTGCACTACGTTAATCTCAACATGAGGTAGACATCACTAGGCAAAGCTGCATCAGAGGTTCCCAGCTCCCCATCTACTACAGTCTGTCAAACTCCGTCCAACCCTCGGCCGTAATATCTCAAGCATCTGCTATCTTTACCCAGTCGCCATGTCTTTCTTGTTCAAGAAATTCAGTGACTTCCTCGGTATCTCGGACCCCGAGTACATCCGAGCGCCCCCGCTGGACGGCGAGATCATCTACTGCAAGAACAATGTCTGCGTTCACCCCCCGTCCAACCTTGCCAAAAACACCGAGCATTATCCGGGTTACTTGACCCTCAGATCCCAAGGGAATGGACACATGGTTTCCTCCCTGATCCTAACCTGGATTCCCAACTCGTCTCTGGATAAACCCCGGAGGCGTTCCCCTAAGAGCTCTCCAGAGACCTCACCAGTCAGAGAAAGAGGCGACAAGAATTACTCTGAACAGTGCTCAGCTGGGACAGGTAATGGGGAAGTTACCACAGCTGCACAACCGCCAGTTGAAACTTGCTCCTCTGGAAAGACTCTCAGTAACAGTGGTGGTGGGAGAGAGAGCTCCGATGCTTCCCAACAAAACTTGGACTGGGGATTCAAAGGAGATAGGTCTGTAGAAGACGGACCCAGTACTGTAGATGAAAATGGTATTGTGTCTGAAGACACTGACGGAGATAATACGGGGTGCATTACCTTGCCGCACATGGGCAAAATGCATGAGGACGAAGATGGCAACGGCCCAGTTAACTCCAATCCGCAGGGTTCCACCTCACAAAAACAAGACGGCACAAGGAGGTCAAGCAACGCCAGCCGCTCATCCGAGAGTGACAGCATCTCCACAGATGCGCAGCTGGCCCTCTTGATGGGCAACAAGCCGAGCCGTGGCGAGCTGGAGAGGCCACGGGATCTCATGGTCAGCCCGTCCGACGTTCAGAATAACTCAAACAGCAAAGCCAAAGACGAGAGCCTCAGCTCGGCTTCCTCCAACCCCAGCTCCCTGCCGTCGCCGCTACGCACCCTCATGAGAGATCAGATGATCAGAGACATGCAGGAGGACAACTCGGACTTGGACTCTGACGATCGCAGGGCTAGACTATCATCTTCCACCACTCCGACCACATCCAATCCGGACCCTGGCTCCCTGCCATCCAGCCCCGGGAATGAACCATTCGACCCGTTCATGCCCCTCTACAACCAAAACACCCCGCCGTCGCTAACGTCCCCAGTGAGTCCCATGGTGACCCATAATCTCACATTCCCAGATAATTCCATCGAGTACACCTCCTTGGGATCCAAATCGCCGCACATGACGCCTAAGGAGCAACTGTGCGGGGTGTTCTCAGTCGACCTGAGTCAGATGCGTTCCTTGAGGGTCTTCTTCAGCAGCGAGAACAGCACCAGCGGCCAGTTGGTCATAGCCAGCCAGGAGAGCCAGTACAAGATCCTTCATTTCCACCACGGCGGCCTGGAACGACTGACGGAAGTCTTCGAGCATTGGAGGTGCTGCATTAAGCAGAAGAGTAAGGTAAGCAAGCGCCGATGAGGTAAGCAAGCGACTTGTGGAGAGTGATCACCTGTGGTGCCAACGATATTTTTTATTTTTATATAAAAACTAGGTTTCAAATTCATCGGACCTACATTATACATGCGCAGAGCTGCCAACTCTTCCGGATTCTGCGGAAGACTTAGCGTATTTGACGGTAATTTACTTACTTAAAATATATGCAAGGAGGCCTCTCCTTTTGGCACCGCAGAATCCGTAAGAGTTGGCAGCTCTGCATGCGGATTGAGGGAGTCATCTGTAAAATTAATTTTTTGAACTTAGAACAATATGGTATAGAACATTAAGATTAATATACCAAAGTTTAAAGGAAATGCATAAAAAAAGGAATGCTACATGTTTTTCTAAGAGTATGCTAACTCTCTTTGAATCAAGATTAACATAAAACAATCAATCTTTGAAAGGTTCAGTACTCTTTCCCAAAATTCAGAATGTAAACTATTCCACTTTTCAGACAAAATTATTTATATATGGAAGATTGATACAATCATCAGCTTCATATCAAAGAAGTTTCACATTACAACAACTTCTATACCTTCACCCTAACCACCCCCAAATCCATCAAAATCCTCCAAGGGGCACTTTTTTTGGAAAAATTCAGCACTTTCAGAAACTGGTACTTTCACCTCTTCAAATGGGGCAAAATTACTACCTGGCAAGAAGTACAGGCCGTAAGTGCTGAATATGAAAGATCAACGAAAATGCATGGTGCATTTTGAAGATTTTGAAGGGCATGTTTCCAAACGTGCACTGATAGATTTTGGAGGATTCAGGAAGGTTCCTAGCCAGAATACATGGGGGGGTAGGGTTAATATCTTTAACCCTAACTCCCTAAGCATTGTTACTGAACAATAAAAATCCTTCAAAATCCTCCAACTGCTTTTGTTGTCTAGGGAGTTAGGGTTAATGGGTTTTTTGAGTGAAATGTCACTTTCCATTTTCGGTAATCATGACAAAAGTGTTAAACGGGCAGTATTGTCACGATCAGAGCAAACTTTCAACAGGGCATGGAATCAGTGTCCTAGTTTAAGGTGAACTGAAAATTACTGGCTCATTTATGCAACAACAACGGTAATATCATGTGGGGTATTATTTTCAGTCACTGAGTTAATCTAAAACAAGCACTCTGATTCCATGCCTTGTTGATCATTACAATACTGCCCCTTTAACCCTAACTACCTAGGTATTCTGGCTAGGAACCTTTCAGAATCCTCCAAAATCTATCAGTGCACTTTTGGAAACATGCCCTTATCTTCAAAAATGCACCATGCATTTTCGTTGATCTTTCATATTCAGCACTTATGGCCTGCACTTCTTGCCAGGTAGTAATTTTGTCCCATTTGAAGTGGTGAAAGTACCAGTTTCCAACAGTTCTGATTTTTTTTTCTTCAAAAAAAGTGCCCCTTGGAGGATTTTGATGGATTTGGGGTGGTTAGGGTTAGAAAGTTGTTGTAATGTGAAACTTCTTTGATATGAAGCTGATGATGGTATCAATATTCCATATATAAATAATTTTTTCTGAAAAGTGGGTGGTTAGAGTTAAATATGTGTCTGAAAAGTGATTCGGGTGAGGAAGACGGTCACCAAATCAATTTTCTTACATCGATTTTTCTCTATCTACAGAGCAAACTAGCCAGGGACAGTGATTACCTCTACCACAAGTTCACCATCGTCCAGTCTCGGATGAAGCCGGATGATTGTCACCCAGAGGAAGGTGTCTACGATGAGGTGACTGAGGAGATGTGGTGGTCATACCTCAATGAGAGAGGGCAGATTGAGGATGACTATGAACTCAGAAAGGTACAAAAAGCATAATTATTATTAACCCTCCTATGACTGCAAGGGTCAAAATCAGTCCAAATGTTGATATACTTGCCAAGGTATATCTAGTGCACTTAAAAGTCGAACACTGTCAAACCTTACGTGTAGTAAGTACATTTACAGGTCAAAATGAGTTGACTGTTTTTGACTGTTTTTGACTGTTTTTGACTGGTAAAAGCATTGTCTGGTATTGTTCAGGGTGGTCAAAATGACAGTCAAAACCAGTCAACAATGCCCCTGTGTGCACATTTGAGTCAACAGTCAAAACAGTCAGTTGACTGGTTTTGACCACTATAGCTACTTGCCACTGAAGTAGAACGGTTAACCCTCATATATTAAGTGCAATTTTCCAGCGAGTTGACTGACCATTCAAAACTAGACAACTGTCTGTTTATGAGTGGTGGATAAGCTGTGTAGATAACAGTACCATGTACAGTTTAGATGCATTCACCACTCAGTACCATTTGACAACTGTCTGTTCATGAATGGTGGATTAGCTGTGTAGATAACAGTGCCTTGTACAGTTTAGATGCATTCACCACACAGTACCATTTGACAACTGTCTGTTTATGAATGGTGGATAAGCTGTGTAGATAACAGTACCATGTACAGTTTAGATGCATTCACCACTCAGTACCATTTGACAACTGTCTGTTCATGAATGGTGGATTAGCTGTGTAGGTAACAGTACCATGTACAGTTTAGATGCATTCACCACACAGTACCATTTGGCAACTGTCTGTTTATGAATGGTGGATAAGCTGTGTAGATAACAGTACCATGTACAGTTTAGATGCATTCACCACTCATGTACCATTTGACAACTGTCTGTTCATGAATGGTGGATTAGCTGTGTAGGTAACAGTACCATGTACAGTTTAGATGCATTCACCACACAGTACCATTTGACAACTGTCTGTTTATGAATGGTGGATAAGCTGTGTAGATAACAGTACCATGTACAGTTTAGATGCATTCACCACACAGTACCATTTGACAACTGTCTGTTTATGAATGGTGGATAAGCTGATGTGTAGATAACAGTACCATGTACAGTTGAGATGCATTCACCACACAGTACCATTTGACAACTGTCTGTTTATGAATGGTGGATTAGCTGTGTAGATAACAGTACCATGTACAGTTTAGATGCATTCACCACACAGTACCATTTGACAACTGTCTGTTTATGAATGGTGGATAAGCTGATGTGTAGATAACAGTACCATGTACAGTTGAGATGCATTCACCACACAGTACCATTTGACAACTGTCTGTTTATGAATGGTGGATTAGCTGTGTAGATAACAGTACCATGTACAGTTTAGATGCATTCACCACTCAGTACCATTTGACAACTGTCTGTTTATGAATGGTGGATTAGCTGTGTAGATAACAGTACCATGTACAGTTTAGATGCATTCACCACACAGTGCCATTTGACAACTGTCTGTTTATGAATGGTGGATAAGCTGTGTAGATAACAGTACCATGTACAGTTTAGATGCATTCACCACACAGTACCATTTGACAACTGTCTGTTTATGAATGGTGGATAAGCTGTGTAGATAACAGTACCATGTACAGTTTAGATGCATTCACCACACAGTACCATTTGACAACTGTCTGTTTATGAATGGTGGATTAGCTGTGTAGATAACAGTACCATGTACAGTTTAGATGCATTCACCACACAGTACCATTTGACAACTGTCTGTTTATGAATGGTGGATTAGCTGTGTAGGTAACAGTACCATGTACAGTTTAGATGCATTCACCACACAGTACCATTTGACAACTGTCTGTTTATGAATGGTGGATTAGCTGTGTAGGTAACAGTACCATGTACAGTTTAGATGCATTCACCACACAGTACCATTTGACAACTGTCTGTCTATGAATGGTGGATAAGCTGTGTAGATAACAGTACCATGTACAGTTTAGATGCATTCACCACACAGTACCATTTGACAACTGTCTGTTTATGAAGGGTGGATTAGCTGTGTAGGTAACAGTACCATGTACAGTTTAGATGCATTCACCACTCAGTACCATTTGACAACTGTCTGTTTATGAATGGTGGATAAGCTGTGTAGATAACAGTACCATGTACAGTTGAGATGCATTCACCACACAGTACCATCTGACAACTGTCTGTTTATGAATGGTGGATAAGCTGTGTAGATAACAGTGCCATGTACAGTTTAGATGCATTCACCACACAGTACCATTTGACAACTGTCTGTTTATGAATGGTAGATAAGCTGTGTAGATAACAGTACCATGTACAGTTTAGATGCATTCACCACACAGTACCATTTGACAACTGTCTGTTTATGAATGGTGGATAAGCTGTGTAGATAACAGTGCCATGTACAGTTTAGATGCATTCACCACTCAGTACCATTTGACAACTGTCTGTCTATGAATGGTGGATAAGCTGTGTAGATAACAGTGCCATGTACAGTTTAGATGCATTCACCACACAGTACCATTTGACAACTGTCTGTTTATGAAGGGTGGATTAGCTGTGTAGGTAACAGTACCATGTACAGTTTAGATGCATTCACCACTCAGTACCATTTGACAACTGTCTGTTCATGAATGGTGGATTAGCTGTGTAGATAACAGTACCGTGTACAGATGTATTCAACACACACTCTCTGTACAATTTTCCAGCGAGTTGACTGACCATTCAAAACCAGGCAACTTTCCGTTTCAAAACCAGACATCTGTCTTTTTATGAATAATTAGCTGTGTTAGCACACAGTACCATTTGGCAAGCATTACACACGCTGGCAGACTACCTTTATCATTCAAAACCATTTGAATGTTTATCTTTCAAAACCATGTAAATAATCTCTCAGGATTTCATTGTTGGTTCTGAGAAGAACCAGTGGTGAGAAAATCAACATTTTGATCATTATATTCTGATCCTGACGATCAAAGTATACTGTTTGAAATGTAAATTTGTTTGTTGTTTTCTTACAAAACGTGAGAACCTATTGTGATCAAACTTTAACCCTAACGATCCCCATCCAGCCAAACTCCAACACCAGGGATTGTTGGAGTTTGATGGGTTGAGTACTGTGTACTTCTGATATGGCATGTGTAAAGTGTTGGAATATGGCTGGATGAGTACTGTATGTGTGCAGTAACAGTGTTGGATTTTGATTGAGTGAGGACGGTGGTTCTACTAGCATGCAACATTGTTAGACTTTGAGTGGAGAGAGTGTGTGTATGCAACCTGCTGTAATAAACAACTGATAAAGGCAAATATTGTACTTAGGTATGCTTGGCATTGTGTCTAACATCATACAACTAGAACCTACCATTTATTCCATAGGGTGTTTTAGTTTTTGTATAGTTAAGTTTTTTTTAGCATGAAAACAATTGTTGGATTATGATGGGTTGAGTACTGTGTGACTCCAGTGTTCAAACTTTACTTTGGGCCATGTGTCCCCACTCAATCAAAATCCAACAGCTAAGGGCCTGTTGGAGTTTGACGGGTTGAGTACTGTTATGGCAAGTGGACTGTTGGAGTTTGATGGGTTGAGTACTGTAAACCAGCAACAGTCAACCATGGTGTTGGGATTTGATAGGTTGAGGAAGGTTTCTAGTAAAAATGCTTAGGGAGTTAGGGTTAAACAGATTTATTTTATTACATATTTATTGATAAATATAGGGTTGAAATGAACCAAAAACCAGTGATGTTTCCTTCCCTTTTAAACACACCCTCCAGGCCATCTTCTTTGGAGGAATAGATGAGTATCTCCGGCGTGAGATTTGGCCGTTTCTGCTCCACTACTTCCCCTTTGACTCCACCCTTGAGGAACGCAACACCCAGAGAGGAGCGAAGAGGGAGGAATATGAAGCCATCAAACAGAAGAGGTGAGCATTAAGGCCCTAGGGGTGCAACTAGGAGTAGCATAGGGTACGTAGGGGATGCACTGTGTGTCTGCACCACCCTTGATGAACGTGACTCCCTGAGAGAAAAGGGAGGAATATGAAGCCATCAGAGAGAAGAGATGAGCATTGAGGCACGAGGGGTGCAACTAGGGGTCCAACTAGGGGTAGCATAGGGTATGTAGGGGTGTACTGTGTGTCTGCTCCACCCTTGAGGAACGTGACTTCTAGAGAGCAGAGAGGAATATGAAGCCATCAGACAGAAGAGGTGAGCATTAAGGCCCTAGGGGTGCAACTAGGGGTAGCATAGGGTACGTAGGGGATGCAGTGGGTGTCTGCTCCACCCTTGAGGAACGTGACTCCCTGAGAGAAAAGGGAGGAATATGAAGCCATCAGATAGTAGAGGTGAGCATTAAGGCTCTAGGGGTGCAACGAGGGGAAGTATAGGGTGTGTAGGGGATGTACTGGGTGTCTACTGCACCCCTGAGGAACGTGACTCCCAGAGAGCAGAGAGAGGAATATGAAGCCATCAGACAGAAGACGTGAGCATTAAGATCCCAGGGGTGCATCTAGGGGAAGCGTAGGGGTGCACTGGGTTTCTGCTCCACCCTTGAGGAACGTAACTCCCATAGAGAAAAGGTAGGAATATGAAGCCATCAGAGAGAAGAGATGAGCATTGAGACCCTATGGGTGCAACTAGGGGTCCAACCTAAGCGCAGGGATTTCTCTTGTGTTACTCGCTTTGCTAAACAAGCAGGTGAACACCCTCACTATCTTCGACTCCCCAAAATCAAGAGTAAGTTCCATTTGGATAGCTTCTTCCCCAGAACAGTATTACAATGTAACGCCCTTCCAGCTGATTGCTTTCCACCAACTTACCATCTATTTACATTTAAGAAAAACATCAACCAATGTAATCTTGCTTAAATGGTGGATGACATATCGCATATGTAACCCCTTACACTCTAGTGGTTATTGGTGGATGACATATCGCATATGTAACCCCTTATACTCTAGTGGCTATTGGTGGATGGCATATCGCATATGTAACCCCTTACACTCTAGTGGCTATTGGTGGATGACATATCGCATATGTAACCCCTTATACTCTAGTGGCTATTGGTGGATGACATATCATATATGTAACCCCTTACACTCTAGTGGCTATTGGTGGATGACACATCGCATATATGTAACCCCTTACACTCTAGTGGCTATTGGTGGATGACATATCGCATATGTAACCCCTTACACTCTAGTGGCTATTGGTGGATGACATATCGCATATGTAACCCCTTACACTCTAGTGGCTATTGATGGATGACATATCGCATATGTAACCCTTACACTCTAGTGGCTATTGGTGGATGACATATCGCATATGTAACCCCTACACTCTAGTGGCTATTGGTGGATGACATATCGCATATGTAACCCTTACACTCTAGTGGCTATTGGTGGATGACATATCGCATATGTAACCCCTTACACTCTAGTGGCTATTGGTGGATGACATATCGCATATGTAACCCCTTACACTCTAGTGGCTATTGGTGGATGACTTATCGCATATGTAACCCCTTATACTCTAGTGGCTATTGGTGGATGACATATCGCATATGTAACCCCTTACACTCTAGTGGCTATTGGTGGATGACATATCGCATATGTAACCCCTTACACTCTAGTGGCTATTGGTGGATGACATATCGCATATGTAACCCCTTACACTCTAGTGGCTATTGGTGGATGGCATATCGCATATGTAACCCCTTACACTCTAGTGGCTATTGGTGGATGACATATCGCATATGTAACCCCTTACACTCTAGTGGCTATTGGTGGATGACATATCGCATATGTAACCCCTTACACTCTAGTGGCTATTGATGGATGACATATCGCATATGTAACCCCTTACACTCTAGTGGCTATTGGTGGATGACATATCGCATATGTAACCCCTTACACTCTAGTGGCTATTGGTGGATGACTTATCGCATATGTAACCCCTTACACTCTAGTGGCTATTGATGGATGACATATCACATATGTAACCCCTTACACTCTAGTGGCTATTGGTGGATGGCATATCGCATATGTAACCCCTTACACTCTAGTGGCTATTGGTGGATGACATATCGCATATGTAACCCCTTACACTCTAGTGGCTATTGGTGGATGACACATCGCATATGTAATCCCTTACACTCTAGTGGCTATTGGTGGATGACATATCGCACATGTAACCCCTTACACTCTAGTGGCTATTGGTGGATGACACATCGCATATGTAACCCCTTACACTCTAGTGGCTATTGGTGGATGACACATCGCATATGTAACCCCTTACACTCTAGTGGCTATTGGTGGATGGCATATCGCATATGTAACCCCTTACACTCTAGTGGCTATTGGTGGATGACATATCGCATATGTAACCCCTTACACTCTAGTGGCTATTGGTGGATGACACATCGCATATGTAACCCCTTACACTCTAGTGGCTATTGGTGGATGACATATCGCACATGTAACCCCTTACACTCTAGTGGCTATTGGTGGATGACATATCGCATATGTAACCCCTTACACTCTAGTGGCTATTGGTGGATGACACATCGCATATGTAACCCCTTACACTCTAGTGGCTATTGGTGGATGACATATCGCATATGTAACCCCTTACACTCTAGTGGCTATTGGTGGATGACATATCGCACATGTAACCCCTTACACTCTAGTGGCTATTGGTGGATGACATATCGCATATGTAACCCCTTACACTCTAGTGGCTATTGGTGGATGACTTATCGCATATGTAACCTCTTACACTCTAGTGGCTATTGATGGATGACATATCACATATGTAACCCCTTACACTCTAGTGGCTATTGGTGGATGGCATGTCGCATATGTAACCCCTTACACTCTAGTGGCTATTGGTGGATGACATATCGCATATGTAACCCCTTACACTCTAGTGGCTATTGGTGGATGACATATCGCATATGTAACCCCTTACACTCTAGTGGCTATTGGTGGATGACATATCGCATATGTAACCCCTTACACTCTAGTGGCTATTGGTGGATGACATATCGCATATATGTAACCCCTTACACTCTAGTGGCTATTGGTGGATGACACATCGCATATATGTAACCCCTTACACTCTAGTGGCTATTGGTGGATGACATATCGCATATGTAACCCCTTACACTCTAGTGGCTATTGGTGGATGACATATCACATATGTAACCCCTTACACTCTAGTGGCTATTGGTGGATGACATATCGCATATGTAACCCCTTACACTCTAGTGGCTATTGGTGGATGACATATCGCATATGTAACCCCTTACACTCTAGTGGCTATTGATGGATGACATATCACATATGTAACCCCATACACTCTAGTGGCTATTGGTGGATGACATATCGCATATGTAACCCCTTACACTCTAGTGGCTATTGGTGGATGACATATCGCATATGTAACCCCTTACACTCTAGTGGCTATTGGTGGATGACATATCGCATATGTAACCCCTTACACTCTAGTGGCTTTTGGTGGATGACATATCGCATATGTAACCCCTTACACTCTAGTGGCTATTGGTGGATGACATATCGCATATGTAACCCCTTACACTCTAGTGGCTATTGGTGGATGACACATCGCATATATGTAACCCCTTACACTCTAGTGGCTATTGGTGGATAACTTATCGCATATGTAACCCCTTACACTCTAGTGGCTATTGATGGATGACATATCGCATATGTAACCCCTTACACTCTAGTGGCTATTGGTGGATGGCATATCGCATATGTAACCCCTTACACTCTAGTGGCTATTGGTGGATGACATATCGCATATGTAACCCCTTACACTCTAGTGGCTATTGGTGGATGACATATCGCATATGTAACCCCTTACACACTAGTGGCTATTGATGGATGACATATCGCATATGTAACCCCTTACACTCTAGTGGCTATTGGTGGATGACATATCGCATATGTAACCCCTTACACTCTAGTGGCTATTGGTGGATGACATATCGCATATGTAACCCCTTACACTCTAGTGGCTATTGGTGGATGACATATCGCATATGTAACCCCTTACACTCTAGTGGCTATTGATGGATGACATATCGCATATGTAACCCCTTACACTCTAGTGGCTATTGGTGGATGACATATCGCATATGTAACCCCTTACACTCTAGTGGCTATTGGTGGATGACATATCGCATACATGTATGTAACCCCTTACACACTAGTGGCTATTGATGGATGACATATCGCATATGTAACCCCTTACACTCTAGTGGCTATTGGTGGATGACATATCGCATATGTAACCCCTTACACTCTAGTGGCTATTGGTGGATGACATATCGCATACATGTATGTAACCCCTTACACACTAGTGGCTATTGGTGGATGACATATCGCATATGTAACCCCTTACACTCTAGTGGCTATTGGTGGATGACATATCGCATATGTAACCCCTTACACTCTAGTGGCTATTGATGGATGACATATCGCATATGTAACCCCTTACACTCTAGTGGCTATTGATGGATGACATATCGCATATGTAACCCCTTACACTCTAGTGGCTATTGGTGGATGACATATCGCATATGTAACCCCTTACACTCTAGTGGCTATTGGTGGATGGCATATCGCATATGTAACCCTTACACTCTAGTGGCTATTGGTGGATGACATATCGCATATGTAACCCTTACACTCTAGTGGCTATTGGTGGATGACATATCGCATATGTAACCCTTACACTCTAGTGGCTATTGGTGGATGACATATCGCATATGTACCCCTTACACTCTAGTGGCTATTGGTGGATGACATATCGCATATGTAACCCCTTACACTCTAGTGGCTATTGGTGGATGACATATCGCATATGTAACCCCTTACACTCTAGTGGCTATTGGTGGATGACATATCGCATATGTAACCCCTTACACTCTAGTGGCTATTGATGGATGACATATCGCATATGTAACCCCTTACACTCTAGTGGCTATTGGTGGATGACATATCGCATATGTAACCCCTTACACTCTAGTGGCTATTGGTGGATGACATATCGCATATGTAACCTTTACACTCTAGTGGCTATTGGTGGATGACATATCGCATATGTAACCCCTTACACTCTAGTGGCTATTGATGGATGACATATCGCATATGTAACCCCTTACACTCTAGTGGCTATTGATGGATGACATATCGCATATGTAACCCATTACACTCTAGTGGCTATTGGTGGATGGCATGTCGCATATGTAACCCCTTACACTCTAGTGGCTATTGGTGGATGACATATCGCATATGTAACCCCTTACACTCTAGTGGCTATTGATGGATGACATATCGCATATGTAACCCCTTACACTCTAGTAGCTATTGATGGATGACATATCGCATATGTAACCCCTTACACTCTAGTGGCTATTGGTGGATGACATATCGCATATGTAACCCCTTATACTCTAGTGGCTATTGATGGATGACATATCGCATATGTAACCCCTTACACTCTAGTGGCTATTGGTGGATGACATATCGCATATGTAACCCCTTACACTCTAGTGGCTATTGGTGGATGACATATCGCATATGTAACCCCTTACACTCTAGTGGCTATTGGTGGATGACATATCGCATATGTAACCCCTTACACTCTAGTGGCTATTGGTGGATGACATATCGCATATGTAACCCCTTACACTCTAGTGGCTATTGGTGGATGACATATCGCATATGTAACCCCGTACACTCTAGTGGCTATTGATGGATGACATATCGCATATGTAACCCCTTACACTCTAGTGGCTATTGGTGGATGACATATCGCATATGTAACCCCTTACACTCTAGTGGCTATTGGTGGATAACATATCACATATGTAACCCCATACACTCTAGTGGCTATTGATGGATGACATATCGCATATGTAACCCCGTACACTCTAGTGGCTATTGATGGATGACATATCGCATATGTAACCCCTTACACTCTAGTGGCTATTGGTGGATGACATATCGCATATGTAACCCCTTACACTCTAGTGGCTATTGGTGGATGACATATCGCATATGTAACCCCTTACACTCTAGTGGCTATTGGTGGATGACATATCGCATATGTAACACCTAACACTCTAGTGGCTATTGGTGGATGACATATCGCATATCACTCTAGTGGCTATTGGTGGATGACATATCGCATATGTAACCCCTTACACTCTAGTGGCTATTGGTGGATGACATATCGCATATGTAACCCCTTACACTCTAGTGGCTATTGGTGGATGACATATCGCATATGTAACCCCTTACACTCTAGTGGCTATTGGTGGATGACATATCGCATATGTAACCCCATACACTCTAGTGGCTATGGCTGGATGACATATCGCATATGTAACCCCTTACACTCTAGTGGCTATTGATGGATGACATATCGCATATGTACCCCATTACACTCTAGTGGCTATTGGTGGATGACATATCGCATATGTAAACCATTACACTCTAGTGGCTATTGGTGGATGACATATCGCATATGTAACCCCTTACACTCTAGTGGCTATTGGTGGATGACATATCGCATATGTAACCCCTTACACTCTAGTGGCTATTGGTGGATGACATATCGCATATGTAACCCCTTACACTCTAGTGGCTATTGGTGGATAACATATCGCATATGTAACCCCTTATACTCTAGTGGCTATTGGTGGATGACATATCGCATATGTAACCCCTTATACTCTAGTGGCTATTGGTGGATGACATATCGCATATGTAACCCCTTACACTCTAGTGGCTATTGGTGGATGACATATCACATATGTAACCCCGTACACTCGAGTGGCTACTGGCCTTGTTTGTGGTGACTGACAGTAAATAAAAAAATAATAATAAAAAAAATCTAAAAATTTCTTCATCTTCTCATCACAGGTGTCCATTAAACCTATTAATATTTTGTACTTTTTCTTAGGTTGACAATGAGTGGTGATGACAAGGAGACATTTTGGCGGAATGTGCAGTGTACTGTTGACAAGGACGCGATACGCACTGACCGGAGTCACCCATACTTCAAAGGTGACAACAACCCGAATATTGACATCATGAGGTAAGTGGGGGAACAATTGAAGTTTTATCATATGGAATATAATTTTGCTGTTTACTGACATGGCTTTAGAACTGTAATTCAGTGTATTTTTGTGTCTGTGGAAGAAACACATTATTTTGCTGTCAGCAACTTTTTGTAAATTTTTCCCATGTTTTCTTTTAAATGAGAGCATTTCAGATCGAATAATTTTGCAGGATCTTTGGTAGTTAATAGCTTTCCAATATAAATAATTTGGTAGTTTTACAAACGGGTAATTTCCAATGTTGTAACTTCCCTTCCTTCTGTGACTGCAAGGGTCCAAATCAGTCAAAATGTTGATATACTTGCCAAGGTATATCTGGTGCACTTAAAAGTCGAACACTGTCAAACCTTACGTGTAGTAAGTACATTTACACGTCAAAATGAGTCAACCGTTTTTGACTGGTAAAAGCGTTGTCTTGTATTGTTCACTTGGTTCAACAGTCAAAAACAGGCAGTTGACTGAATTTTGACCACTATAGCTACTTGCCGCAGAAGTTCAGCTGCAGCAGAAGGGTTTTAGGTATTAACCCTCCTATGCCCAGGCTGAAATTTGGCCCAGTCAGCACGGCACTCACAGACAGTCACTTGAGTATTTTTGGTTGCATTGCCAATTAGTAGGTCAAATCACAGAGCTGTGTATGTACGGTCAAGTGGTTTTGGTTTGACCTATCCTAGCCACATGTCCTTGAGTGCACTGCACAAAGTCAATGGGTTGGGAATTACATACAAATTTTGAGTGTATCTGAGTGCACTGCACAAAGTCAATGGGTTAAGAGAGACATAAACATTTTGAGTGTCTTTGAGTGTTAAACCTATAGGAGGGTTTTAAGGTCCTAAACCATATACAAGAGATTGTTACAATTTCCTTGCAGGGATATTTTATTGAACTTTGCAATCTACAAACCGGCTATGGGGTACACCCAGGGTATGTCCGACCTTCTTGCCCCAGTGCTCGCTGAGCTACAAGACGAGGCGGACGCCTTCTGGTGTTTTGTTGGTCTCATGGATAACATCATCTTTGTCAGCTCTCCCAAAGACGAGGACATGGAAAAACAGCTGGTGAGATTCTCATCCCTTCACATGGATTGGTTTCAGCAGTCATCTGCAACTTCAATCATACAAAAATGCATTGCTCGCGTTTTTTCTTTATACACTTACAGAAGAAATCGTATTACACAGAGTTGATTGCAAAGCACATGTTTTGAAAAAAGATTGAAATCTGAGATGCATCCTACTTTATTATACATGTTTTCATTTGTTTGTATAATAATAATAATAATAATAATAGCAAAATTTATATAGCGCACATATCCACCCATAGAGGGTGCTCAAGGCGCCTACAGGAATATATTGTATAGTATTGTATAGTCATCAATTTGTCTAATTTTTGTTTTCCTGAAAGGGCTATCTTAAAGCATTGATAAAGCTAATGTTACCCGACTTCTGGAACCATCTAGTGTCCGTCAATAACGCCATGGATCTTCTCTTCTGTCACCGGTATGTACTTCTTCCTTGTCGTCATGGGCGTAAATCCCAGGGGATGGGGGTTTATTTATACCCAAAACTTTTTGTCGGAGGGTGGGGATAGAATCACCCCCACCCCAACGTTTTGGGGCCAAAAACAAAGGAGTAAAACAACGGGGCAAAATTGTTTATTTCGAACACTCGTCGTCTGCGACCCGGCGCACGAGCTTCACACGCACGCCATACATTTATGAATGCGAATAAAAGTTCGACACTTGGTCTTTACCGCAGGATAATGACCAGTTTCGGGCGTGGTCATGCCTAAATCTGGTCATTAACCTGCGGTAAAGACCGCACGACAAACGTTTATTCCCTTATTCATATTCAACTTTATACCACGATTTATAAATATAAAAGTGTTGGTTTTTTCTCTGTTTTTTCTTTTTTGGTTGAGATTACCATTAGTGGATAGTGGCCTTGAGCATCTGATATTAGTCCAGTTTGTTTCGAAAGCCAAGACCCCCCCACCCCCTTCTCGATTTTATTCTATTAATTTTTTTTTTCTTCTAATGACGTACTTGTAGCTGGATTCTGTTGTGCTTCAAGAGAGAGTTTAGTGAACCAGAAGCCTTGAGGATGTGGGAAGCATGCTGGGCCCACTACCAGACCGATTACTTCCATCTCTTCCTATGTCTCTCTATCATTGCTGTGTACGGTGAAGATATTGTGCAACAGGTAAACGGCCGGCTTATTGATAGTCTCATGCAGACTCTTGTGTATACTGTATGTCTTAGTGTGTTCCAATTGTCCTTTTGCTCAGGCCAAACAAAAAAAGTCTCTGGTTTCTGGTCTCTGAACGAGTCGCCTCAGACCCGCGCGTCATCGTTTTTTTTGTTTTGTTTTTTTTTCTCCAATTATAGCCAAAATTGCTGGATCGATTGGAATTCTACCGTGCTGCATTTTAAATTGACATTTTCACTTTAATAGGGGGTATGAACGTTTGTCCCGATTTGTGAGGCCTTTCTTAGCCACCATACGTTGTGTATGGGAAATGTGATCTGATTCCAATAATTGCCTGTACATGTATCATGTATTTCACTGGTTGGCAAAAAAAAAAAGATTTTCAACAAAAAAAAGTGCGTCACCGCACCGATTTTGAAGCTGACCTTTTACCAGAAACCGGAAACTTTTTTAGAGGGGCCTAAGGCATAATGTTTATAATAACAGTACATTAATAATGCAAATTTTTAGTCTTGCTGATTGATTAGCCTTGTTAACACTGGTAAATACAGACCCAACGAATCGATCTCATTCTCATTATTTTTTTTGTGCCTAATATTGTCTTTTTTCCCTGTGTCCTCTTACCTCAAGTGGCTTTTTTAAACCTTGTTAGGGGCAAATTCCATGAACAAAATTTAAAAAATAAATGAAAATACGTTAAAGAAAATACGTTACACAAAAATAAGTTGTTTTATTTAATTTTGATTAAAATTGACTTATAAATGTCGAAATGCTACCCGTTTTGTCCCCTGCAGAAACTACCATCTGACGACATGCTACTCCATTTCAGTAACCTTGCCATGCAGATGAATGGAGATCTTATATTAAAAAAGGTTAGTGACAATCCCCCAACCAAGTAATACGCGCGCATACATGAATCACTGACCTTCTTTTGCGTCCAAACGAGGGCGCCCTTCATTTCATGACGTCAATGCCTAAAGGTCTATTGGATGTTTCTCTGGTAACTCGGAGACAGCTCAGAAGAAGCTGTGTTTCAAATGGTAATCTGCGCATTGCATACTTTCTGCGCATTGCATTTTAGGCCTACTGTTGTTTACTCGAACATGACGTACAAAGGGCTGTGTGTTTTCAAATAATTTGGTAACCGGATATTCGGATTTTGATTTCGATCGAATATTCGATATTCAAAGGCTGCCGATTGGTAATTGCGCTACGTGATACAATGAGCACGCATGATAGATAAGGCCTGGCATAGCCTGGCCTACACCGCGCACATAACATTGCGAATAGGATGGGCTTCCAAATGTAGATGAGAGGATAATGGGGGGGGGGGGGGATAATGATGGAAACTCCAATAAGGAAAAAAATTAAAAATTAAAAAATTTACGTAAACTGCGGAAGCTGCATTTTTTTCTTTGAATATTAGAACTAGAAAAAACCCACTAGATATTTGAACCATCGATCGAATAGTTGTGTTTTTTTGTTGTTTCTTTCTCTAGCCTAAGAATAACTGTCGCTCCCTTTCTTCTCTGTCACTCCATAGGCTCGAGGTCTCCTCCATCAGTTCCGCCTCCTTCCGCGCATCCCCTGTACCCTGGACAAACTGTGCGAGACATGTACCCCGGGGATGTGGGACAGTGGCCACACTCCTGAGGTCGAGTGCGTGGGCCTGGGAGTGCACGAAGAGGGCTATGTCTGCCCTCACATCAGGTGAAATAAGAATTGAATTGGATATTCACTATGAAAAGAATAATTACGTATTTTCTGCAGAAAATTTCACATTGTACTTTATACATATTTATTTATTGATAACATCTATTAAAGATGGTATTTTATCTATTATTAATTAATTCCAGACAGTAATAACAATGATACTAATAATATATATGATGATATTTATGATATTAATAATTACCGAAAATTATACCTTTGGGAGACATTCCCATAGACTTGTGCACAAATAAAACCCTTACCCTAACCCTACTTCTAACCCTCCCCAAACCCTGTAAATATGGGTTTTGCAGCCCAAGGAATCGATTTAGGCTATTTCCGACAATAAATTTTTTCCTAGAAATAGGAGTAAATCATTAGGGAGATATTACAATCATCTCCCTAATGACCAATGTCCCACTAACGCAGAATTATTCAGCATAACGTGTCTTCCTAATGGCCTAATTGTGCTCATAATAGTAATGATATTCATAATAATAATAGCTTTATTGATAGATGCTTACCATGTCCTCATTGGATGATATGCCTGAAGCAGACATTGACACCACAGTTGACCCTTTCTCGTTTACGATATTCACTCCGTTCACGTCGTATCCTTCTCGCGGTAACATTACACCCAGTGTCTTGATGATAGCCACTCGGGCATCAAGTGAGCGCTGTGCGTATGTTGTGATCGTATGGCATGGTACTATGCGGCCGTGCACTTTTGCCAGTGGCAAAGATTGCTTGAGATATTCCGTGCGTATGGACATCAACTGCAAAGTACGCCAATTGCAACACACTATCGCTGCCCTCTCAATCAACGACATGTGCCCTCAACAGCTCATGCACGGTGCAAATTAAGTGGTCTGGGTTCTTTTTCATGCACTGATCCTGTCTTGTACATCGTATTGACAGCTGAACGTCCCATAATATCCAAAGAACGCTTAGATATTACCAGAAGTCTCTTACCTACATGAAGTGTGCCAGTCGTGTACTAACCTAGTCCACCGCAGAGTACCCCAAGAACAATGGATTTGGGCCATTCATGATGTATTGTTCCACAGACTGACGCGCAAGGTCTCAAAAATGAAGCAGTGCAGTCTGGGAGACTTATCCGGCGTGTGAGAGAACTGTATCTTGCGTGCGCACCTTAATGTTTATCGCGTCCGTCACACAGAATGATTCGTCTGTGTCTAGTTTAAGATTGCGTCTAGTTCTAGGAACTAGCGCCTAATCCCATGATTCCTTACGGCAAGGCCTGGCAGGGTAGCAAAACTCGTATCCATGTTCGATGTGCCTGCGTTGCCTGCCTGCCTGCCTGCCTGCCTTCCTGCCTGCCTGCCTGCCTGCCTGCCTGCCTGCCTAGTTGCCTGCCTGCCTGCCTGCGTTGCCTGCCTGCCTGCCTGCGTTGCCTGCCTGCCTGCCTGCCTGCCTGCCTGCCTGCCTGCCTGCCTGCCTGCCTGCCTGCCTGCCTGCCTGCGTTGCCTGCCTTGCCTGCGTGCATGCGTGCGTGCATGCGTTTGGATTACAATGCCGTGGTATGGATTACAGCAGGCTGGCACACTTCATGTAGGTAATAGACTTCTGATATTACACACAGGCCACCCTGACACCAGTCAGCCAATGCTAGCTGTAAAGTCCAAGTACTTACTGAGTGAGGTCCATGTTGCTTAACCTCAGTAGCACGCCACAGCTCTTCTAACTATTACCTAACTGACCCAAGCTGTTATCATAATTACCTGCAGAACTGTTCATAAAGTTTGATGCACAGATACACATATAACCTACACGTTAATTTAATCAGGTATTCATAAATATTTAGGACAGCAATCTGATTGGTTGAGAGATGTGTAAACAGGTGGTAAAGGGCACTTGGGGAAAAGGCTTTTGCAGGTCAAAGGTCAACAGCGAGAATAGTAAATGATGTATGTAGATTGGTTGTAGTCATTCTAATGGGGGAATTTAGGTGTAAGATATACTCATTCCTAAATAGGATCTTGAAAATCTGTTTTCTTCTTCCTCCCCCTCCCCTCCCCACCCCTCCCCTCCACCCCCGACAAAACACACCCCCTCACCATCTACATATCTCAATCTTTATCTTGATATTTTCTTATGACTTTCCCTGTTGCAGCTTGCATGGAAGTATTCTACACAATGTGGGTATCAATTTACCATGATGAATGTACATGTACATATACATTAAGGGAAGGTACAACATTGGTAATGTTGGCAAAACTGCTTCCATGAGTATGCTTACTCTCTTTGAATCAAGATATACATTGAAGGGAAGGTACAACATTGGTAATGTTGGCAAAACTGCTTCCATGAGTATGCTTACTCTCTTTGAATCAAGATATACATTGAAGGGAAGGTACAACATTGGTAATGTTGGCAACACTGCTTCCATGAGTATGCTTACTCTCTTTGAATCAAGATATACATTGAAGGGAAGGTACAACATTGGTAATGTTGGCAAAACTGCTTCCATGAGTATGCTTACTCTCTTTGAATCAAGATATACATTGAAGGGAAGGTACAACATTGGTAATGTTGGCAAAACTGCTTCTATGAGTATGCTTACTTTCTTTGAATCAAGATATACTAGCAACCTGTGATAGTTTTAGCTTACTACGATGTGTCATTTAAGAGGGGAAAAAGCAGAGAAATAAAAACAAATATATGTATTATTTTTTATTCTAATTAGGAATTTAGGAAAGAGTACTCTCTCCAGTAAACATCTTAAAATTATTGAAAATTATTAAATTTTTCTGAAAAAATTATTTGTTAATTAAGGATTAACAATCATCAGCTTTATGGCAAGTAATTTTCAGATTACAATTCGACCGTTTGGCTTTCATTGAATTACCAATTCTGTATACCTTGTCTTGAATTGATTATTTTGCAATGCATGTCCCGTGTGACACACTGTAAACCCACCTAAACATTGGACATCTTGCCAAAACGTACTAGATATCGACCCCAAATGTAGAAAATGTGTAGAATATAGGACAAATTTGGAATGTCATGGAGTCTGACTAACACATGCGTGACAGACAGGATATAAAAAAAATGCAACCTGACCATAGAATTGACCGATTGCCATTTGAAACTTAGCCACGCCCCTAAAAGGACAACTTGTGCACACACAACACACACAGCATATTTTACGCAATGCACATTTCATAGAAACGCATCCACATGTATATAATGACGATGCACGTAACATTGTCTTAGATTGCAAATGCAACGTTTTACTCATAAAGGAATTCCCGCTTTTTCATTGATGAAAAATTTTGATTGCACTTTTGTTTTGTTTTTTCTATTGGGCGTCATCCAACAAACACGCACAATTGAAGTTGGGTGCCGAATGCATGTGCTTTGAACACACACAACCGAAGTTGGGTGCCCAACGCGTGTGCTTTGAACACGCACAACCGAAGTCGGGTGCCCAACGCACGTGCTTTGAACACTCACAACCGAAGTTGGATGCCCAACGCACATGCTGTGATCACGCACAACCGAAGTTGGGTGCTGAACGCGTGTGCTTTGAACACGCACAACCGAAGTTGGATGCCCAACGCACATGCTTTGAACACGCACAACCGAAGTTGGGTGCCCAACGCACGTGCTTTGAACACGCACAACCGAAGTTGGGTGCCCAACGCGTGTGCTTTGAACACGCACAACCGAAGTTGGGTGCCCAACGCGTGTGCTTTGAACACGCACAACCGAAGTCGGGTGCCCAACGCACGTGCTTTGAACACTCACGACCGAAGTCGGGTGCCCAACACGCGTGCTTTGAACACTCACAACCGAAGTCGGGTGCCGAACGCACGTGCTTTGAACACGCACAACCGAAGTCGGGTGCCCAACACGTGTGCATCAGCATTTTATTTTCTTTGACTTGGATTTGGGTGGTCATGCGATGTGTGATGAGCACTTTTGATAGGCTACTGTTTATGAATGGCGATAGGTCAGTTGAGCTTATGTATACCAAATTAAAAAGTAACAGCACCTTGCAGAGTGCTATTTTCAAGCTGAGAATGTATTTCATCTCAGTGAAGCAGAACTTACAATGCACATATACATTCATGTTCATTCAGTTATTGTAAACTGTATTAAAAAGGGAAGGTACAACATTGGCGATGTCGTCAAAACTGCTTCTATGAGTATGCTTACCTTCTTTTGATTCAAGATATACCTATTCTACAACCAACCTGTGAATTTTTCAGCTCAAATCATTTTTTTTTTACTGAAAACACATGGATCAAACCGTTGCCGTCAGCAACTTTTGTAAATGTGTGTATTTGTTTGTGTTGTCTCTGAATTGAGATCATTCACAGAATAAATACATATTTTCAGGAGAATTTGTCTAATTCTGTACCGGGTATCCGGGTAATAATAATAATAATAATGTGTGGATTTATATAGCGCACGTATCCACCAACTAAGTGGTACCCGGATACCCGACCGAAACCGTCATTACCCGGTTCCATTTTTCGGTTCCAATTACCCGCAAACCACTTTTTTCAATTTTGACTGAACATTTAAGCCACACTAATGGAAGTGACTGATTTTTGGGGGATACTGCGAGTCATTTTTAATACAGAGGGTGTGAAATTATTACAGTAGGTTCATATTTATTATGACACTAATAAAACAAGAGAATCTTGTGTTCGTATTGGTTATTTTATACATTCGGGAGTATTTTGCGTTTTTACAAAATTCTTTACAGGTACCCGGGTATCCGAAGATTTCCAATTTCGGGTATCCGGTTCTCGAAATAACCGAAAATGCACAGCCTTAGTAGATTGGTGCTTTTACCAACTTCACTTCAAGTCGGCTTTAAGATAATAATTCATTCATTTTGCAGTCAAGTCATTACCAATGTTGTACCTTTCCTTTAGAGAACTAAAGTATTGAAAAAAAGCAGTCCATTCTTTTGTTTAAAATAGCTCAAGATTGCTTTACACGTTTTGTTTTTTGCACTCATATTTTAGTTTATGAGTTACCATAGTAACCCAATATGTATGAATTGATTCTGTTATCCCGTTTCCCAGTAACTCACCCATTGTATAAAAAAATATTTTAAAAAAGAAGAAAAAAAAGGGTGCTTTGTTGTTTTCCCTCACAGGCCTGGACCATAAACGGACAATATCGTCACAATCAGAGCAGATTTTAAACAGAGCATGGAATCGGTGTCCTAGTTTTAACCCTAACCACCCTAAATCCTTCAAAATCCTCCATGGGGCGCTTTGTTGGAAACTGGTACTTTCACCTCTTCAGACAGGACAGAATTACTACCTGGCAAGAAGTACAGGCCATAAGTGCTGAATATGAAAGATCAACGAAAATGCATGGTGCATTTTCAAGATAAGGGCATGTTTCCAAAAGTGCAGTGATGGATTTTGGAGGATTCAATGAAGGTTCCTAGCCACAATACCTTGGGGGTTAGGGTTAAGGTGACTGAAAATTACTGGCTCATTTTAAGCAGCAATGGTTGTATGACCTTATCGTGTGGGGTGTTATTTTCAGTCACTGAGTTAATCTCAAACTAGTATTACGGTTCCGTGCCCTTGTTGATCGTGACGATTATTGCCTCTGTTAAAATCTTTTGGACTGTAGCTAGTTAACTCTAAACAATTTACCAGTGGGTGGAGTTTGATGGACTTGAGGGTTTAAGAGCACACACTACTAGTGCCATCACACTGGTGCCATCATATTGCAGACAAAAATGTCTTGTCTTTGATGTTAGGTTTTTTTAGTTACATCGTGTATGCAAATATTCATTTTTGGTTGACATTTTAATTCTATATGTTGTCTTAAAAAGTTTGTTTCCTGTCCCCGTCTGTCACACTGTAAACCCACCCAAAAATGTACTAGACAACAACCCCAAATGTAGAAATTATACAGAATACAGGTCAAGATAATATAAGATTTGAGGCTTTGCATGGTGGAATATCGCCATCGTTTCGGTTTGCTGTTAACACCATGTGTTTATCTTAACTATCGCGAAGCTGAGGTACAGGTTCCGAAATGAAAAGAACCTTATCGCACAACTCGTATCTCGACTGTCGCTATTATTAAGTGAGAAATATGGTTCAGGGAGAACCATGGGGAACTTCACAGGTTCTTTCAGAACCTGTACCTCAGCTTTGCGATATTTGAGATACCGCAGACCGAAAGGACAAGATAAGTTGGAATGTCGCCGAGTCGGTGACTGTTAGCATGACAGACGGGACAAAAAATGCAACCTTACAATGACTGATCAGCATTTGAAACTTAGCCACGTCCCTAAAAATAATTGTACTCGCACACAATACATGCAGCATATTTTACGCAATGCACATTTCATCTGAAGGCATCCACATGTATACATGAAGATCCACATTAATTTGGCTAAGCTTTCCGAGACAACTTTTTATTTACGCAGAAATGAATGCCCACTTTTTCATCGTTGAAAATATTAACACACGTATTGCGTTTTGTGTATGTGTCGTGGACTTTATACAGGCTAATTCCACAATTCACGTCCCTTCTGCCACGATCTCAACCCACCAAAACGTTCAAAAATCTCGCCAAAGTCGCTCACCTCCAAATGTAGAAAGCATACGCTATATAGCAAACAGAAAACTGTCACTACGTAAGTGGCCAACACACAAACAAGGATCTGAAAAAAATATCCTGTCTCTTAACCAACTCCAGCTTTTTGACCGACTGGTCAAATTACGGTACCTTAAACTACGGTCAGTTATTCCTGTACATTCAGTTTTGTCACACCGACAATTTATGCTGGAATGGACAAACATCATTTTGTACCGAAAATACAAATTGATTTAACAAGTCAACCGAGATGACGTGTCACTGAATGGGACGGCACCGTCAGTTTTTCACATTTGTAATTACGTAGTTGAGGGGATGAACTTGTACACCACTCTCAGGACAGATGTTATGAGGCCCACAACTCGGTGAAGGCCAGCGAAAAGTGACAGATGGGACAACTGTGGAATTAATCTCCATTACCACAGCGCAAACCGTGCAACAAAAAGCTATTTATTTTGGGCTGTGATTGTTTTCATAAATGTGGTGAACTGTTTATAATTTTGCAAATTTTACATTGTTGATCACTTCCTGAAAGTGTACATATTATTTGCTCTGAAAAATTACGATTATACAAATATATATATATCTCAAATTATATTGGTCTCAAGTGCTACTTTTCTGAGAAAGAAGGTTACCAATTTTGTTGAAAGCAAAGAGCTCACAAGATCATTCACTTCTTGATCAGATGTTCATTGATTTTATGGTCACATCGTAATTTTTTATTCATTTTTTTTTGACAGATACTTGTAAGACTAATTGATCTTCAAATAGATTTTGCCTTGTAATAATTTATTTTATGTCATTTCAGAAAAAAACTTTCTATAAGTATTTGTTGTTGTCCCAAGGACTAAATTACAGTCAACTGTATATAGAAAGATCTTATAATTTCCTTGTTCACATAAAGACTGCCTTGATTTTGTTAAGTACATTTATCATGCACTTCAGTGTACCTGGGCTTTCATTAATTAATCCGTGACTGCAAGGGTCAAAATCAGTCAAAATGTTGATATACTTGCCAAGGTATATCTAGTGCACTTAAAAAGTCGAACACTGTCAAACCTTACGTGTAGTAAGTACATTTACGGGTCATAATGAGTCAACCGTTTTTGACTGGTAAAAGCATTGTCTGGTATTGTTGAAGGTGGTCAAAATGACAGTAAAAACCAGTCAAAAATGCCCCTGTGTGCACATTTGGGTCAACAGTCTAAAGTTCAGCTTTAGGTTAACAGAGAGCCAAAGTAATAATACCATGTTTAGAAACTCATAACCATTTTTGTCAGTGTCGAGTCATAGAACAAAAAAAGACAGAACAAAGAATTTTTAGAACCAGCTCAGGGCTGTCATGGGAATGCGACATCACACTTCAATATTACATAGACAGTAATATGAAATAGCTTGTGCAAGAATAATGTAAGGTTGCAAATTGTAATATTAATTGTATGTTTGAAAATTTTAGTAGAAGGCTAGAAGGAGGCTTGCTTTTGGCTACTTTCAATTGAACTTTGCAATTTTATTCGACTACTATTAACCATGGGTCATTCTATGCTGTTCACAGTTGAATCTGCATCTGTGTCTTAAGATGAAGACTTGATTGTTAGTTCCATTGCTTGAGATATCATCAAAAGTAGATTAAGCACGAGTTAAGTCAAGTACCGGCAGTTGCAATTGGCTCACCACACAAAAATGAACAGGAGCATACATGAAAATGCAAGTATGGTAGCGTCATGGCGACCCCATGGCGACCCTGGAGGATCTTTCCCACCTTTAAGACTATTTGTGACTTAGCCACTACTCTAATAAATCCTATCCTGTTGGTAAGTGGATGCGTAATACGCGCGCATTGGTAGTACGCGCATTCTTTTTGCTACTTCTGGTTCCAAAGCTGGCATACCGTTGTGTAATTTTACCTAAATTCCTTGGTTTTAATGTTCAAAAGCGATTCTTGAGGCAGAAATTGACTTTGTTAAGAAGATTTTGCGTCTTTACAACACATGCGTTAAAAGGCAAGTCCCGAGCTTTCTAATTCCTTGCGTAAATCCTTAACGAAAAGGGTGGTCAGTGCATTTCCAATGGGCTTCTGATGATCGTTGGAGCTAGCTAGCACGTGCGAAGTGGGCGTGGTTTATGTTGGAATGACGTCACACTTACCCACAGGATAGTCTTGTCATAATCATATATTTGCCTAAATCCTTAAAGAAAGGGGTGGTCAATACATTTCCAATGGGGTTCTGATGATCGTTGGAGCTAGCCAGCACGTGTGAAGTGGGAGTGGGAGTGGGTTATGATGGAATGACGTCACACTTGCCCACAGGATAGTCTCGTCATAATCATATATTTGCCTAAACCCTTAAAGAAATGGGTGGTCAATGCATTTCCAATGGGCTTCTGATGATCGTTGGAGCAAGCACGGGCTAAGTGGGCGTAGTTTATATATAACGTCACGCTTACCGACAGGATAGGGGAAGGTTTTGCAGTAGTCTGTGTATGCCTTACTATAAGTGATGGGATTGGGCATTCTGTCATTGCCTGCGCTCACTCAGTTCTCTTGCAATGAGTCATTGCTCCTGTTTCATCTGCTCTTGATTCCAGATGAGGTGTGTATATGTTCAATGAGATGAAAAATCACCTTTGAAATAGTGTAATAAATGATACATACATGTACATGTATATCACAAACATCTTTATATTTTTAGTAAAATATGTCTTCTAAAATGCCTTCTTTGCGGTAGATAGCCTTGCCTAGTATGTTTCAACATTAAATCTTAAAAAGATAGGTGCTTAAATAATATATTGGACAGTTGTTTTCTAGGAGAACCAAAAACGGAATAAAGAGATTCTGTTCTTGTTCGAAAGATACCTGTTATGTACCAGTGCTAGTTCACAGAGGTTCCCAATTTCCTTTTTATGGGCACCTATCACTGAACAAGGAAGTCCATTTTGTATCTACAGCAGGGGTGGCCAACTGGCAGGCCGTATGTGGCCTGTTCTAGGTTTAAAGGGACACTCGTCACGATCAGGGCAGACTTTCAACAGGGCATTGAATCGGTGTCCTAGTTTAAGTTGAACACAGTGACTGAATGGTACTGGCTCATTTATGCAGCAGTAACGGTAATATGACCTTAACCAGTTCGCGTCGGGAATAAAAACGTTTTTCTGGGCCCCTGTGGCGGGTTTCTTTTTCCCACACACACGTTAATGGAAGCTTCCACAGCGGGTGGCCGGCACTTCCGAGCATGTCACCGTGCACGCATGGCTGAACCGAGCATGCATACAAATATTCCGGAGTTTCCTGTGGCGTGTTTAGACGCTCTGCAATCCACAGTGCAAAAAAAAATTGCGTGTATACACGGCCTCCGATGCGAACTGGTTAACATGTGGGTATTATTGTCAGTCACTGAGTTAATCTAAAACTAGCACTCCGATTCCATGCCCTGTTGATCGTGACGATATTGTCCCTTTAAATTTGGCCTGTGAAGCCTCTTCAGAAGTGAATGTGTGAAATTTAATCCTTAAAAATGAGTTTAAAAAAAAATGAATCCATGCGGACTTCTATAAATTTTAAAAATAATTATCTGCCTCTCGGTTGAAAAAAAGGTTGGCCGCCACTGATCTGAAGACAATAAAAAAAATTAGCTAGGGGAAGTTTGTGGACTTCTTTCTAGCTTAATCATCTAATCCTACTCGGCACTCGACCAACAACAAAAAAGTACGGTTTCTGGTCTCCATGTCACCTCAGACCCGCACGTCAGCATTGTTTAGTTTTCTTTTATTTTAACGATGTCCAGTTGCAGCCGAAATAATAATAATAATAATAATAATAATGTCGGGCATTTTAAAGTGCTTTTAAACAAGGTATCAAAGCGCTGTACATTATTACCCCTGCTCATCAGGCGCATAAATCATTCCAGAAACCATCTCAGCTCCCTGGGGAGTATACAGCTCAATTGCTGCCATATCGGCGCATATGGGCTAATCAAACACAACAACCAACTCTGCCCTCACAGGTACCCATTTACTCCTGGGTGGAGAGAAGCATTTATGGTAAAGTGTCTTGCTCAAGGACACAAGTACCACGGTCGCAGCCAGGATTCGAACCCACATTCTGATGACTCAGCCATCAGAACACAAATCCGATGCACTAAACCACTCGACCATGGCACTCCACCATGGCACTCCACTTCAAATTGCTGGATCGATTGGAATTATGCCGCACTGTGTTTTAAAATGACTTTTTCACATAGGGGTATGAACGTTTGCCCGATTTGTGAGGCCTCTGTTAGCCACCATACTTTGTGTATGGGAAATTTGGTCTGGTTCCAATAACCACGTATACATGTATCACGTATTTCACTGGTTGGCAAAAAAATAGATTACCAACAAAAAAAGTGTTTCACTGCACCGATTTTGAAGCTGACCTTTGACCAGAAACCGGAGACTATTTTGGAGGTGCCTAAGGCATAATGTTTATAATAACAGTACATTAATCCTCCTACAATCAGTGAAATTTTTGAAACAACCCATTCAGGCCACTCCAAGCCATTGCTATGGTAGGCAGTGGCTCCTCATAGCTATACTGCATAGTAACATAATACCTCATATGACTGTTGGTTTTAGTGGTTTGTGATTGACATATTGCAGGGCATATTACTTTGTTGCAGACTCAGTGGCTGGTGGTAGGTTACTATGGAGAGTCTGTGTTTACAAAATAACTGCTGAAAATCCCAATGGATGATAGAGGCTTGGTATGGTTTATTGGTCTGAGTGGCTGATGGTGATTTTTTATTGGGAGTTTGTTTACAGTATAACCTGCTGAAAATAAGGTCAACTGTGGTATACATGTGTCTTTGTATGCATGTATGTACATTGGAGATTACTTCAAAGGGTCAGTGTGGCTTATATGCACAAACAATGTGTGTACAACACATTGGACATTTAGTGGTTTACAGTGGCCTCTATGTGTAGGAGGGCTAATAATGCAAATATTGTGCCCTGCTGATTGATTAGCCTTGTTAAGCCTTGTAAATACAGACCCAACGAATCGATCTCAAAAAAAAAAAAAAAAAATGTGACCAACCAGATTTTGAAGCCGCCTTATGATCAGAAACCAAAGACTATTTTTTGTCTTACAAGTGCTACCTAATAACACTTTCTGCTATAGACCTTATGCATATGATGTCAGAAATTGAATATCGCCCTCTATCAGAGGCTAGAGAAGGTCACTCATTGGTTCATGTATGCGGGCTGTGCGTATACGCACGCACAGCCTGCATACATGAACCAATGAGTGACCTCTAGCCTCTGATAGAGGGCGACCTTCCGTTTGCGACGTCATATGCATAAGGTCTATTAAAGCAAAATTGGTTTCTATAGAAAAAAATTCATCTTGTTGTTGCAGGGAATATTAACTTTGAATAATTAAAGGTTTTGGTGTATTTGTAATTATTCATGTACAGTTATTGTAGATCTATAAGTTAAACTTGTGTGTAGAATATAGAGTTTCATGTACAGTATATGAAATTACTGTACTACATTGTGCTTATACTCTTTCATCAATCATGTTCCAGACACGGATATGATGTTTGAATTCATGTACAGGTTTGTGACTAACATTAACCCTAAACCCACAAGGCATTTTGGCTAGGAACCATCCCAAATCCTCCAAAATCAATCAACATGCCAGTAAAAAGTTATCCTAATTGTTGGACTTTGATGAAATTGGTACAGTGGCAAATGCAAAGCATCCATGGCTTGGCTATACATAGTCCTGAATCCAACAAAAGCAGCCTAT
The DNA here is from genome assembly GCA_029582265.1 of Zoroaster sp. YZ-2022. NCBI lineage: Eukaryota > Metazoa > Echinodermata > Asteroidea > Forcipulatida > Zoroasteridae > Zoroaster > Zoroaster sp. YZ-2022. The sequence continues at coordinate 7,273,403 of CM055819.1, forward strand.
GGGGTTTGATGGATTTGTACAGTAGCAAATGCAAAGCATCCATGGCTTGGCTATACACAGTCCTGAATCCAACAAAAAGCAGCCGGTGGAGTTTGATGGATTTGGTACACATGGCTACATGCTCTATTCGCTGGGCTATACTGTGGAGTACTGAATCCAACAAAAGCAGCCGGTGGAGTTAGATGGATTTGGTACACATGGCTACATGCTCTATTTGCTGGGCTATAGGCCTACTGTGGAGTACTGAATCCATCAAAATCAGGCAAAACCAGGAGAAGGATTTTGGAGGATTTGGGGGTAGTTATGGTTAAAGATACATCTCCCATGGTTTTTGTTTACTGCCAATTTCCGAAAACTTGTTTCTTTAACCCTAACCCCCTGATGGTTTTGGCTAGGAACCTTTCCTGAATCCACCAAAATCCGACACCATGCATGGGCTATACAGTACTGAGTCCATCAAAATGCAACACAACCAGCTGTTGGTGTTTGATGTGTTTGCGGTGGTTAGAGTTAATAATCGGAACATCGCTGATTTCCTTTTTAGAAAGGACAACAAAATTTTTTTAAATGCCTTTTTCACATAGGGGTATGAACGTTTGCCCGATTTGTGCGGCCTCTCTTAGCCACCATTCCTTGTTGTCAGAATATCGTCTTTGTCTAGCATATCCTGACCAGGGCCAGTCAGCCTTTTTACAATCATTGTTCCTTGTAATTTTATATTGCATTGTTCTTATCATGTATTTTGTTTTATTGTTTACACTGATGTGTCACTGCGCCATGAGCGTCTCTTTTGACGGATACCGGCGCATTACAAATGATCATTATTATTTATTATTTATTATTATGGGAAATGTGGTCTGGCAACAACAACCGCCTATACATGTGTCACAAAACAAAAAAAAACAAAAACATGTCAGCCAACCTATGACCAGAAACCGCAGACACTTTTTTTGTGGCCTAATAGATAGTGAAATAGTGCGCAAGTATTTTGCGTTTAAAAATTCCAGATGCTGGTTTTGTTAATTCCACAGGGAATCCTGTTATAAAGAGATCAGTGCTGTGCACTGCAGAGGCTTCCCTCATTAAATAAATACTGAATTTGTAAAACTCTATTTCAAGGATCAATTGAGTAGTTTTGTATATGATCAATTGATGTATACTATATAATGCTGCTATACAGGTAATTCCACTAGGTTGGGGCAAGCTTTGTGATTGGTGTCCCTTAGGTAAATGTACCATTTATTATGACTCCTAATTAACATTATTGTAGCTTCCTATTCAAGGCACAGAGATTGATTTCATTCTAATTTGAAGAACAACTGAGAATGTGCACTCATAATAAGGATAATGAACGGTACATCTACCTATGGTATCTAACAAGGACACCATGTCACAAAGCTTGCCCCAACCTGGTGGAATGACCCAAGAATGTGCACTCATAATAATGAACGGTACATCTACCTACGTAACAAGGACACCATGTCACAGTTTGCCCCAACCTGGTGGAATGACCCAAGAATGTGCACTCATAATAAGGATAATGAACGGTACATCTACCTACGTAACAAGGACACCATGTCACAGTTTGCCCCAACCTGGTGGAATGACCCAAGAATGTGCACTCATAATAAGGATAATGAACGGTACATCTACCTACGTAACAAGGACACCATGTCACAGAGCTTGCCCCAACCTGGTGGAATGACCCAAGAATGTGCACTCATAATAAGGATAATGAACGGTACATCTACCTACGTAACAAGGACACCATGTCACAAAGCTTGCCCCAACCTGGTGGAATGACCCAAGAATGTGCACTCATAAGGATGATGAATGGTACATCTACCTACGAAACAAGGACACCATGTCACAAAGCTTGCCTCACCCTGGTGGAATGACCCAAGAATGTGCACTCATAATAAGGATAATGACATCTACCTACGTAACAAGGACACCATGTCACAGAGCTTGCCCCAACCTGGTGGAATGACCCATACACCCATGTTTGCATATAGAGAACAGTGGCCAATTTCTTTGAGCTGCTAAGAAGAGAATTTTGCTAAGCAAATATTTTTGCTAAGCAATATAAAACAGACTACCAGCTAAAAAGGCATACATTTTGTGTGAAAGTTTGGCTGGTAACCAAAGAAATCTACTGAGCAAATTTTTTCTGCTAAGCAGCTCTGTGAAATTGGACCCTGAAGTAATGACACTCATGTTAAGAAAAGTCATTAAACCATTTTGTAAATGTTGCATCATATAACAAAAATGAAACAAGGCTTAGGTGTACATCAACCAGTCGCCATGCTACAGTGGCATCAGGCTTTGGTACTTGGACCAAGTCTCGAAAAAAAAAAACTTGTCACTTACCCACCCTTGTATTTTCACTTACCCATTTCCAAAAGTCACTTACCCGATTTCAGTGTCTGGCCATGTTGTTATGGGACATGACATAAAAACATGGATAGATCCACTTACCCAGCAAATTACCCACTTTTTAAAATCACTTACCATCTGAAAAATCCACTTACCTCCGGTAAGTGGGAATTTCGAGGCTAGAATTTGACCTTGTGCAACCTCAGAGATCACCCGCATGCTTGCGACGATGTGGTCATTCTGATGATCACCTCCCCATAAGAATTGCGCACTGCATTACAATCATCAGAGCGACCATGTCATAGATTCTGAAAAAGTGCAGACTTTTATTTCTGTTACTAAATACATGTATCCGGTTCAATTAACAAATTTGAAATATTGAGCAGTTTTGTTTGAAATAAGGTGATTTTCAAATCATTGTATTTGGTCAACAAGTACGAAACATAAAAACATGAAACAAAGACAGCAACAAAGCGTGTGAGTTTGCTTTAAACTTTGTTTGTTCATTGTGACATCATGCTGTTCGAAACGGCTAGCATGTGACCTTTGCATATCGTCATGTGCCCGGAAGAAGGTCGTAAGGTTCTACGACCTTCTTCCGGGCACACAAAGTACAACTTCTTGTCCCAGCAGAAGGTCGTAAGCAATAAAATAACATAACTGTTATATATTTGTTGCTAGAATTACTCCCAAGACATGTTTTTTTCATTCCCATGTGGAATTTAACTTTCCTGCAATGACTTATAAATGGCAGAAAAACGACCAAACTTTCACACTCAGTTTTCTTGAACACAATTTTGCACATTAATTGCTTACGACTTTTTGCCGGTCACACTTTCATTACGTCATTCTTCCGGGCACACAACAATATATGCTGGTCCAAATTTAGATAATCAGTAAACATACGTGTATGCATGTGGTCTGAGAAAGTCAACTGGCATATAAGATAGAATACAAACTAACACCCATAGCCTTATTTCAGTCAGTTTCTTGTATGAATGTCTTGAAAACAAAGCCCAGAGAATAGCTGCTTCATGTTGAACAAAGATTCCAGTATGTTACCATGAATGAAAATTTAAAAAAGTAAGCACCAACCAAGGGGTCTGAGGTTTTTTTTTACAGTCACAACTCAAGATAAAGCTGTTATTAGCTTTAAAATTCTGAGTATAAATTAATAATAAACTTCTGTTATACAACTAATACAATACAACTTGTCTATCTATATGAAAACCAAATAAATAAACAGTAATTGATTAAAAATTGGTTTTGTTCTTTGTGAATTTATTTCAAATCAAATGTACGCAATGAAATGTATGGTCATGTAAATTGTAAATTAAAATTCATAATGGTTTACTCATACAAATGAAAATAACATTCTGAAATTTCTTTTTCATAAAAAAAACACATAGTTTTTACAATAACCCTAACCCCCTAGGTATTCTGGCTAGGAACCTTCCTGAATCCTCCAAAATCCATCAGTGCACTTTTGGATACATGCCCCTTATCTTCAAAATGCACCATGCATTTTCGTTGATCTTTCATATTCAGCATTTATGGCCTGTACTCAGTTCTTGCCAGATTTGAAGAGGTGGAAGTAACGGTTTCCAACAGTGCTGAATTTTTCCCAAAAAGTGCTCCTTGGAGGATTTTGCAGGATATGGGGGTGGTTAGGGTTAAATAATTACAAAATTACGTTATGGACTATCAGCATAACCATTAACTCTAACCTTTCCCAAATCCTCCAAGCTAAAGTGAAGGATTTTGGAGGATTGAGGTTATTAGGTATACTTGCCTTTCCATGGTACATGTACATCCATGTTTGTTGTAGTGATTGCAAGGTCAGTGCTTGGGTCAGTGGACATTGTTTATTGCTCCATGCATGTAGGGAGGGTTCCTGGCCATGTACATGTATCACAGATTAGAAACACATGTGTGCATACATGTCATGTGCTTGCTTTACTACTCAAGGATTTTGGAGGATTCAGGTTATGTGTAAGCAAATGGGCCTAGGGAGTTAGGAAGGATTCAGGTTATGTGTAAGCAAATGGGCCTAGGGAGTTAGGAAGGATTCAGGTTATGTGTAAGCAAATGGGCCTAGGGAGTTAGGGTTAATAACATGATGTTTTTGTGCACATTTTGTACATATCTTTAACACCCAATTTGTGATGCCTTATGGGGGAACCAGGACAGACTAAATGCCGTTTCCACAATTTTTGTTATATATGTGACAACATTGGTAGTTACTAGATTTAATATCAAAAAATTACACTGCAATACCAAGTCTGGCTGGTGCAAAACATGTTATTAACACTAACTTCCAAGGCCCATTTGCTTACAAAAAACCTGAATCCTCCAAAATCATTCAGTAGTAAAGCAAGCACATGACCTGTATGCACACATGTGTTTCTAATCTGTGATACATGTACATGGCCAGGGACCCTCCCTGCATGCATGAAGCAATAAACAGTGTCCGCTGACCCAAGCACTGACCTTGCAATCACTACAACAAACATGGATGTACATGTACCATGGAAAGGCAAGTATACCTAATAACCTCAATCCTCCAAAATCCTTCACTTTAGCCAAGAGGATTTTGGAGGATTTGGGTTAAGGGATTAATTGTACAATGTAAAATATCTGTAAATACATCCGTATTATCAGAGGTCTGTTACCTACATGAAGTGTGCCATGGCACTGTACACCAAATACGAGCATGGTTACGAGTTTTGCTGCCCTGCCCGGCCTGCCGTAGGGAATCATGGGATTAAGAGCTTGACACGCGATGCTTGTCCCTAGAACTATTATTATCATTATTATACATTTCTGGTAATGAAACCGAGGATTCCTCAAAAGCACACTTAAGCACTGTAGCTCGGAAACCTGTAAACAAGGGCGCTTGTTATGTGAACCAGAAACACTGGGGTTAAACCCCTACTCTTCCACGATAAGTATTCTGGGTTCTTTTACGTGCATTACTTAATCTAGTACACGGGACCTACGGCTTAACGTCCCATCCGAAGGATGAAGCAATTATGGTTGAGTGTCTTGCTCAAGGACACAAGTGCCATGACCGGCCAGGATTCGAACCCATATTCTGACAACACCAGAACTTGCATCCGATGCACTAGACCGCTCGGCCACGACAACTAGAAGCAATCTTAAACTAGACACAGGTTGAACTTCAGCTTTGGTGGCGAATGCATTAAACAGTTCTCTCACAGTTCTCTCCTAGACTGCACTGCTTTATTTTGAGACCTTGTGCATCAGTATGTGGAACAATACGTCATGAATGGCCCAAATCCATTGTTCTTGGAGTACTGTGCCGTGGACTAGGTTAGTACACGACTGGCACACTTCATGTAGGTGACAGACTTCTGGTGCTGTGCAGTGGACTAGGTTAGTACACGAGTGGCACACTTCATGTAGGTGACAGACTTCTGGTGCTGTGCAGTGGACTAGGTTAGTACACGACTGGCACACTTCATGTAGGTGACGGACTTCTGGTGCTGTGCCGTGGACTAGGTTAGTACACGACTGGCACACTTCATGTAGGTGACAGACTTCTGGTGCTGTGCAGTGGACTAGGTTAGTACACGACTGGCACACTTCATGTAGGTGACAGACTTCTGGTGCTGTGCCGTGGACTAGGTTAGTACACGACTGGCACACTTCATGTAGGTGACAGACTTCTGGTGCTGTGCAGTGGACTAGGTTAGTACACGACTGGCACACTTCATGTAGGTGACAGACTTCTGGTGCTGTGCAGTGGACTAGGTTAGTACACGACTGGCACACTTCATGTAGGTGACAGACTTCTGGTGCTGTGCCGTGGACTAGGTTAGTACACGACTGGCACACTTCATGTGAGTGACAGACTTCTGGTGCTGTGCAGTTGACTAGGTTAGTTCTCGACTGGGACAGTTCATGTTGGTGACAGACTTCTGGTGCTGTGCAGTGGACTAGGTTAGTACACGAGTGGCACACTTCATGTAGGTGACAGACTTCTGGTGCTGTGCAGTGGACTAGGTTAGTACACGAGTGGCACACTTCATGTAGGTGACAGACTTCTGGTGCTGTGCAGTGGACTAGGGTTAGTACACGACTGGCACACTTCATGTAGGTGACAGACTTCTGGTGCTGTGCAGTGGACTAGGTTAGTACACGAGTGGCACACTTCATGTAGGTGACAGACTTCTGGTGCTGTGCAGTGGACTAGGTTAGTACACGACTGGCACACTTCATGTAGGTGACAGACTTCTGGTGCTGTGCAGTGGACTAGGTTAGTACACGAGTGGCACACTTCATGTAGGTGACAGACTTCTGGTGCTGTGCAGTGGACTAGGTTAGTACATGAGTGGCACACTTCATGTAGGTGACAGACTTCTGGTGCTGTGCAGTGGACTAGGTTAGTACACGACTGGCACACTTCATGTAGGTAATAGACATCTGGCATGATATAACAATTAATAAGACATCTTACAACTTATTTTGTTATGTTATTTAACCCTCCTACAATCAGTGCAATTTTTGAAACAACCCATTCAGGCCACTCCAAGCCATTAGCTGTTGCCAGTGGCCTCCTATGGTTACCCTTCTGTGCACTGTCACACCACTGAGATTGCAGGGTTAGGTGGTCTCCCATTGATATATTGCAGGCCATACTAATATGTTCAAACATTTACAGTGTCCTTGGGTGGCACACAGTTGATTTTGTAAGATTACTTGGAAAGGACAGCAGGCTTGTTCATGTATGTACTGAAGGTTGCTAAAGAACAGAATTTAGTGGATTGGAGTGGCCTCCATGTGTAGGAGGGTTAATGGAAAAAAAATGTTTAAATGCATTAAGATTTGTTTGTATCCATTTCAAATCTGTTGTACATTTCTCATTTTCTAAAAAAAATGTAAGGATGTTTGGTACCATCCTCAACTTTACATCAAGAAAGTTTGTTTTTAGATTTACAAATCAGTAATCTTTTAATCAGGTAATAACCAAAAGAGTTTTGATCGATCAATCGAATGAAGGTTTGAACTGAAAAGGATGTGACTACTTAAAGGGGACAATATCGTCACGATCGGAGCAGACTTTCAACAGGGCATGGAATCAGTGTCCTAGTTTAAGATGGACACAGTGACTGAAAATTACTGGCTCATTTATGCAGCAGCAACGGTAATATGGCCTTATCATGTGGGGTATTATTTTCAGTCACTGAGTTAATCCTAACCGCCTAATGGTTTTGGCTAGGAACCTTCCTGCATCCATCAAAAATCCGACACCATGCATAGGCTGTACAGGACTGAGTCCATCAAAATGCAACACAACCAGCCGTTGGGGTTTGGGATGGTTAGGATTTGAATCTAAACCTAGCACTCAGATTACATGGCCTGTTGATCGTGATGATATTAAGAATTATTCGCACGAGCTCGTAACGCCATGATCCAAGCGTACAGTGAAGGACAGAAAGCCCTAATGTAGATCGCTAATTTGTGGTGGATCGGGCCCAAGACAACATCCGGCTGTTTGCTGATCACAGAATTCAGTATTTTTCCAACGACGTACTCTGTGCTCATCCCTGTGGCATTGGTTCGATCCATTTCTGTCATGAGGAGAAAAAGTGAAGCCATTATAACCTTTCCCGTTTTTCATGCAGCCGCCATTTTGTCTGATTCCCTGACTATCATAGGGTGCACCCACTGATCTCTATACTAACTGGATAGGGGATAGGAGATGGGCGCTGATTGGCCTATAAAAAGTTGAAGTAACCGGCCGCCATGTTGGTTCCCCCAAAAGGTCAAGAGTCAAATGTCATGTTAGCATACAGACAATAACAACAACCGGTTCAGCAACACTTGGCATTGTCGTCGGTCGGGTAGCAGTAAACCTGTCCGGCCATCACGCATGTGCCTTCTTTCTTGGGGGAACAAAGATGGCGAACAACGAGCTTCAGCTAATCGGCGCGATCTCCTTTCCAGTTAGTATAGAGATCGATCAGTGGGTTGCACTCCACTGAATAGTGACAAATTCATGCGATGAGCTGTTTATCATAATTTTTATATACTCAAATTTTTCTGAAAAACAAAGACTTGCGGCCATTGCATTTGAGAGATTGTGTAAAAATGGTCCAATATCATGACCTGGGGGTCCTTGACTTCCAACTTTTTAGTATTTTGGATACACTAGGCCCTGAAAAAGTGGTCGTAATTTGATTTCAAGCATAGGGCCTTTTTCCAAAATGGATACTTTTCAGTGTGGGTGTTTCCACTACTATAGAGGGTGTTTCCATGAGAATGAGAATAACTCGACAGGCCTCTGGACAATCCACATTAAATTGAGAATAAAATAAAAGGTTAGACATCAATCGCTGTAATGAAAGTGTGACCAGCAAAATTGTGTTTCAAGAAAACCGAGTGTGAAGTTTGGTTGTTTTTCTGCCATTTATAAGTCATTGTAGGAAAGTTAAATTCCGCATGGGAATGGAAAAACATGTCTTGGGAGTAATTCTAGCAACAAATATATAACAATTATGCCCTACTCTTTTTCAAAGGAACCATTTTATTGCTTACGACCTTCTGCTGGGACAAAAAGTTGTACTTTGTGTGCCCAGAAGAATGTCGTAGAGCCTTACGACCTTCTTCCGGGCACACAATGATTTTGTTTTTTAGTTTAAAAAATATATAGATTTCTAAGTATTTTTAATGATTTTTGAATATTATGTATTTAGCATTGGCTGCCATTACATTGTTATTTACAACATTTATGGTACCAGATTATTTGCAGGATTAAGGATAAGTTCAGACTGCAAAGAGGAAAACAAATTAAAAATCATGAAAAAAGGAGCAGGTATTCAAAAAGAAGGGGAGAAACCGTTTTTAAGATCAACTGTACCTCCGTGGCGTGAGCCGTCCGACTTGACCGCGTTGTAGGAGATATTGGTCTTGATGTAACTTGGGCTGACTACCGTCACGTAGACCTTGTCTTGTGCTATCTCGGCGCGTAGCGAGTCAAAGAAGGCTTGCATTGCATGCTTTGATGCTGTATCTGTTGAAATAAAAGCATTTTTTTTAAATCAGATAAAGGTGTAGGATTGGTAATTATAAAATAAAATTTAGAGTGAAGCAGGGTGATATGTTTGTGGCATTCAGACTGGTTAATAATAATGTGGACTTATATAGCGCACGTATCCACCAAACTGGTGCTCAAGGCGCATTACATTATTACCCCTGCTCATCAGGCGCATAAATCATTCCTGAAACCATCTCGGCTCCCTGGGGAGTATACAGCTCAATTGCTGCCGTTTCGGCGCATATAGGGCTGATCAAACACAACAACCAAACTCTGCCCTCACAGGTACCCATTTACTCCTGGGTGGAGAGAAGCAATTATGGTAAAGTGTCTTGCTCAAGGACACAAGCACCGCGGTCGGGAGTCGAACCCACATTCTGACGACTCGGCTATCAGAACACAAATCCGATGCACTAAACCGCTCGACCATGGCACACAGAAGTCTATTACCTACATGAAGTGTGCATGGTTAGGAGTTTTGCTACCCTGCCCTGCCTGCCGTAGGGCATCATGGGATTAGGCGCATGATGCGGGAAGCTAGTTCCTAGAACTAGACGCAATCTTACACTAGACGCAGGCGAAACCATCTGTGGGGTGAACACGCTTAACGCTGAAGTGCGTGCACAAGATACAGTTCTCTCACACACACCGGGTAAGTCTCCCAGACTGCACTGCTTCTTGTTGAGACCGTGTGCGTCAGTCTGTGGAACAATACATCATGAATGGCCCAAATCCATTGTTCTCGTAGTACTATGCCATGGACTAGGAAAGTACCTGAGGTAAAAGACTTCTAAATTCAAGGTTTTACGACCTCCTTCCGGGCACACAAAGTACAACTTTTTGTCCCAGCAGAAGGTCGTAAGCAATAAAATGGTTCCTTTGAAAAAAAGTAGGGCATAACTGTTATATATTTGTTGCTAGAATTACTCCCAAGACATGTTTTTCCATTCCCATGCGGAATTTAACTTTCCTACAATGACTTATAAATGGCCGAAAAAACGACCAAACTTTCACACTCGGTTTTCATGAAACACAATTTTGCACATTAATTGCTTACGACCTTTTGCCGGTCACACTTTCGTTACGTCCTTCTTCCGAGCACACGACGATATATTTCTGAATACCAGTTGTACCTTTCCTTAAAGATTCTGCCTGACTCCCAATGAATACTTACAAGCTGAGCGGAACGGAATGGCAATCTTTCCTTGGACACTGCTGACAGCAACAATATGGCCACTTCCATTAGCAATCATACTGGGAAGAAGTTCTAAAACAACCAAAAAAAAAGAGGGATTTATCAGAATTCGTGTAAAACAATTCATAAATGCCCAAGACAGTTTAGACAATCTGATTGGACGAAACGTAATCACGTGGGGGTGTATTAACGGATGGTAAAGATATGGCTTATCAAAATCAGAGCAGCGCATGTGTGCCAGCTGTCCTATTTAACCAACGCGCAACAAGGATTTGAACCAATCGGAGTGACGAAGATTGTTTTGCATGACACTGACTCATGTTCTTTGAAAGTGTTTCGTGTGTCTACAAAATGTGACTTTACCCATTTCTTTTTGGTTTTATTCAACAATTTTTTTTACATTTTGAAAACGAAATCAATACGGGCATCTATGAATGGGAATAACAGTTTGACGTTTGGTCTTTACCGCAGGATAATGACCGGTTTTGTACGTGGTCACAGGCATAAGGACTTCACCTTCAGCTTGGTCTTGGTATTGAAGTACACATCGTCGTGTGCCCGGATGAAGGTCGTAAGGCTCTAAGACCTTCTGGGCACACAAAGTACAACCTTTTGTCCCAGCAGAAGGCCGTAAGCAATAAAATGGCTCCTTTGAAAATAAATAAATTTCCTACAATGACTTATAAATGGTAGAAAAACGACCAAGCTTTCACACTCAGTTTTCTTGAAACACACTTTTGCACATTAATTGCTTTCGACCTTTTGCCGGTCACACTTTCATTACGTCCTTCTTCCGGGCACTTGACCGACATCTAACCTCTTGTCAGTGCCACTGAGCCAAAATAATTCACATTCATGACCTTCTGGTGAACCGACATCTCTGTATCAAGCACTGATCCCCTAAACCCTATCCCACCGTTGTTGATGAGGATGTCTACTCTATCATACACGGCCAATGCCTCTCCTGCCTTATCAGGAATAGCGTCCAGATCTTCTAGGTCTAGCGGAAGGACATGGGGTGGATAGGTTGTCGAGCTCTGAAAATGAATTCATAACAAGCAAGGATTGTAAGATTTAAGGCTTTGCATGGTGGAGCAAAGATATTGTTTCGGTTTGCAGTAACACCGTGTGTTTATCTCAATTATCGCGAAGCTGAGGTACAGGTTCTGAAAAGAACCTTATCGCACAACTTGTATCTCAACTGTCGATAAGTGAGATTATGGTTCAAGGAAGAACCAATGTCGGACAACTCGTTTTCTCTACTGTCGCTAAGTGAGAAATATGGTATAGGGAGAACCATGGGGACTTCACGGGTTACTCTCCAGGCAATTCGTTTTTCAACTATCGCTAAGTGAGAAATATGGTTCATGGGGACTTCATTTACTCTCCGGAGTAAAGGGTAACGGTTAGTTTGCGGGAACACCGCATGGACTATCACTTACAGATGAAAATTACAATGTGAAACTCCAAATACAAGTGGGTCATTCCACCAGGTTTGGGCAAGCTTTGTGACATGGTGTCCTTGTTACGTAGGTAGATGTACCATTCATTATCCTTATTATGAGTGCACATTCTTGGGTCATTCCACCAGGTTGGGGCAAGCTTTGTGACATGGTGTCCTTGTTACATAGGTAGGTGTACCATTCATTATCCTTATTATGAGTGCACATTCTTGGGTCATTCCACCAGGTTGGGGCAAGCTTTGTGACATGGTGTCCTTGTTACGTAGGTAGATGTACCATTCATTATCATTATTATGAGTGCACATTCTCAGTTGTTCTTCAAATTAGAATGAAATCAATCTCTGTGCCTTGAATAGGAAGTTACAATAATGTTAATTAGGAGTGATAATGAATGGTACATTTACCTACGCAACAAGGGACACCTATCACAAAGCTTGCCCCCAACCTGGTGGAATTACCCAAATATACGTGTACTCACCAGATCGAGACAAGCTAGGTCATTCTTAACACGCTCTAGTTCATTCACTCGTCTAGCACATAATATGACCTTTGACCCGGCTCTGTAGAATGCATGTGCACATGCTATAGATTGGAATAAAAACCATGTTTGTAAATTGATCATTTTATACGCAATCCTATTGATTGGTATCACATGAAAGGAAATTTCATCAGCAACAAACATTTTATTGAATACTTCTTGAAAAAGAGTTTGGACAAAGTGCCTGTAAATGGATGCACACTGTTGTGCAATAATGTGTGAATTCAATTAGGATTGCCGTTTTTACTTCACAGAATTAATTTTCTTTCTATTTCATGTGTTATAAAGTGTTTGTATAATTGCTTTGATATTGATGTTCACAGGTATATTAAAGTTAACACTAGACATGTCGAAACTATTAAATTTCATCACCAGAGATCAAGAACAAATGCTTTACATCATTCACTCTTCTACAGATTTCCTAGATTGTGGGAAGGTCTGCCTTTAAATGTTAAGGAGTTAATCTTATCAGGTTTATCACCTTTCATAACTGAACTGCGTAAACATATCCTGTCTCCAGGTACAAATTTAGACTTGCCAACATAACACTTTGTGCTAATGCTTTATGTTCCTTTTTGTCGTTTTATTTTGTTTGTACTTGTTTTTAATCTCTTGGATTGATTTTTATTTGGCTTTTTTTATTATATTATATTTTATTATATTGTTTGATTATGTTTGGCAGCATTATGGAGAGCCACTAGATTGTGATTTGGTTCGCATTTTGGTAATCCTACAGGGGTGATGCCAACATTTTGTCATGTTTACCTTATTTTCATCATGTATATGTATTTAATTTTTTTCTCTAATTGTTTTTTTACCATTGTGTTTGTGATTGTTTCTGCCCTGTGAAATAATAAATGAAATGAAATGAAATGAAATGAAATGAAATGAAATGAAATGAAATGAAATGAAATGAAATGAAATGAAATGAAATGAAATGAAATGAAATGAAATGAAATGAAATGAAATGAAATGAAATGAAATGAAATGAAATGAAATGAAATGAAATGACTGGGCAGGGAATTCGATAACCAGTGGGACATCCTGTTCACACGAATCGGTAATGAAAGGGTTAAAATTCACCAATCACTGAACAAAATTTTGTTCTTGGTTGCTTGAGATAAAGTTAAAGGGACAGTATCATCACGATCAACAGGGCATGGAATCGGAGTGCTAGCTTTACTCAGTGACTGAAAATAATACCCCACATGATAAGGTCACATTAAAGTTGCTGCTGCATAAATGAGCCAGTAATTTTCAGTCACTGTGTTCATCTTGAACTAGGACACCGATTCCATGCCCTGTTGAAAGTCTGCTCTGATCGTGACGATACTGCCCAGCTTTAAACAGATGTACATTGTAATTGCATTGTAGGTACAAGTATCTCAGTACATAATTTTTTTTCTCCTATGCTATCATTGTATATTGTTTGTATTCATGTTTTTTTTCTTTGTTTCCGCGCCTTTAGCGCCCAGCAGGGTGGATATGTGCACGCTACAAATCTTTATTATTATTATTATTATTAAATTGGAAGAATGGTTAAAAAATAAACACCTTCTCCTACTCCAGAGCTTGCTCCAGTGATGAGGACGACTTTATTTTTTAGACTTAATCTACTTCGTCTTAGATTAAGTTGACGCCAAAGCCACAGCAGTCCAATACTACCAAAGGTAATTCCAGCTGCTATGTACTGCAGTTGTGTTGTATCCAAACTGTCCATTTTACAAATATTATCTGTAACGAAGACACAAACAGCGTGCAATCAGTGATTTGAGAGAATCTTCTTCTTCGTCCTCTTTCGGCTGCTCCCGTTTGGGGTCGCCACATCACAGCGGATCATGATCCGCATATTTGATTTGGCATAGGTTTTACGCCGGATGCCCTTCCTGACGCAACCCTCCCATTTATCCGGGCTTGGGACCGGCACTAAGCATGCACTGGCTTGTACATCCCAAGTGGCTGGGCTCAATTCGGCCCTCGCAGCAATTATGGTATTTACCAAGACACTTTAAAGTGTCTTGCTCAAGGACACAAGCACAATGGTCGCGGCAAAGATTCGAACCCACACACTCTGACGACTCAGCCATCAGAACACAAGTCCGATGCACTAAACCGCTCGACCATGGCACCCCACCAGTGATTTGAGAGAATATTGGTAAAAATTCAACTCCAAGTTAGCCCCTATTCTAGGGCCAATACACTGGACTCCCTCAGTATCCTTGGCCCGGGACCGTACTCAAGTTCCCTCAGCCTTATGTTCCCTCAGCCCTATGTTCCCTCAGCCCTAAATAGACCCTATGTTCCCTCATCCAGTCTTAACACTCCATGAGGGAACATAGGGCTACTATAGGGTTAATATAAAAGGGCCTAATTTGGATTTTAAAAAAATGTTAGGCATTGAGGGAACATAGGGCTGAGGGAACATAGGCATGACCCCCTTGGCCCTAGCCCCACATGTACAAAAAAGGGGTGATTTTTTTTCTTCAACTTTTGATCTGCTAATTAGCACAATCTAAAATTTTGGGATTAGGTAAGCTTGCCCAAGCAGACACTTTTGGCATAAAGTTCACTATTGTGAGATCGGTAATTTTGGTGAAATTTTAATTTTATTATTAATATTTTGTTTTAAATTTCAAGAATGTTTCGAAAATTTCATGAAAGTGAGCTATCCCAGAATAATGGATTTTATGCCAAAAGTGACTGTTTGGGCAAGGTTACCTCTAATCACACGTGAGGGCTAGGGTCAAGGATACGGAGGGAGTCCAGTGTATTGGCCCTAGAATGGGGCTACTACAAGTATTATCTGGTTGCATTAGTACAACCATGGAGGAAGGAAAATGGTCTATTTTCCTTCCTCCATGGCCCAACCAAAGGCTATAATATAAGTCATGTACTATAATTTATAATTGTAAGTTACGGTACGACTATCCCCATTCTACCATTAGGGCTACACTGGACTCCCTCTGTATCCTTGGCCCTAGCCCCACATGTACAAATATAGAATGCAGGGCCAAACCGTAGGTTACTTCTTATAAATTTACGTAATCTGACTTAAAAAAACTTTGGCCCTGCATTCTAGTATCGGTACTCCCAAAAATGGAGCGATTTTCTTTTTTTCCCCCAACTTTTGATCTGCTAATTATTACAACCTAAATCTTAGTTATTCTGGGATAGCTCACTTTCGTGAAATTTTCAAAACATTTATTAAATTAAAAAATAATAATAATATTAATAATATTAAAATTTCACCAAAATTACCCATCTCAAAATAGCAAACTTCATGCCAAAAGTGTCTGCTTGGGCAAGCTTACCTAATCACAACATATTAGATCGTAAAAATTAGGAGATCTAAAGTTGAAAAATCGCTCCATTTTTGTACATGTGGGGCTAGGGCCAAGGATACGGAGGGAGTCCAGTGTATTGGCCCTAGAACATGAGAATGGGACTACGGTACTTTCCTTCCTCCATGGTACAACCACAACGAACTAAACCTAACGATATTGGTTTTATTTTTAAGTATACCAGCCCAGTATAACCTTATCTGTAACCTTTTTACTTACTTATATCTGTAATTTTTGTTGCGGCTCAACGCCAGTGTCAGACAAAAACAAATTGTGTAACTATACCGTTGAGCATAGAGCTACAGTAGCTCTATGCGTTGAGTAAGGCACCATAAGTTGACTTGGTAATCTGCTCAGCTGATCAATGTGTCAACAAACGGACGATAACCCGGAAGGGAAATCCCCACGTGCGCGAATCGGTATCCATAACTCAACCCTGGTTAGCATAACGATAAGAATAGGAAAAGCCCGGCACCAGTCTGGGAGACCGGGACTCCCTCTCTCTTTCACAACAAAAGAGGGCGTCCTTCCGTTAAGCAAAGTTGTCTGATCCCCGCCTCGAAGCAAAACCGGACTATTCTGGCATGTGTATAATACGCATACTGTACACATTGTTGACAATCGCCCTGCGTGAAGGGGCACCGCATCGTTGCACATTGAATGTCAATTTCAGAGAATCGCAGAAAATATTAGAACTGAAAATCTTGTTTTACCGCCCACAATGAGCTTGTCTGGATGTCCGCATGTGGGTAACTTCAAGGCTGTGAAAGGATCAACACCCTATCGGCTGATTATTTCATATTTTGTGTCGTGTAGCACCAGTGCAGCTACCAAAAGAAAGGTAGGGCGTCCCGTTTTGTTGTTCGGATCGGTCGATTGTCGAGGGACCTTCAACTGGGGATTGTCCTGTTAAACTTGACTTATTTACCATGCGGCGGCATTTCTTGCGAACGAATTATCACATGATTGAGTAATAAAATTATTTGTATGAACAGTCTTGAAAGTACAAATTCATGTTAATTTACTTGTTTCAGTTTAAATATTTACTTTAATTTAGCTTCATTTTAGTTGACTTCTAATCTAAGTTTTGCTAAGTAGCGATCTCCAACAATCACGATTTTAAAAATTGCTTCCGCGTGTGCCTTGACTATTTTGTGTACAATTTGAAAACATTTGATAAATACACGATTATTTGATCTCGGATGTTTCGTTCTGTATAGAACTTCACCAAAATGCTATTCTTGCTGTGTGAAAGCTAATAAAGTGTAGAAAATGTGTTTCTGTCAAAAAGGAAAGTTATGGCCAAGTAATTTTGGTTGTTTGTGTTTGTTTGTTTGCTGTAGTTTTGTTTTGTTTTTATATTGTTTGTTTGTTTGTTTTTGTTTGTTTTTTGTTTTTTGTTTTTTTGTTTTCAATTAAAAGAGAATGTAGAAATTAACATACTCATGGGTTGCCCTTAACCTTTTTTTTTCACTAGCCGGCCAGACTTTTAGCTATTCCGAAAGCATTTTCATTGGTCTGCATGTAACTTTTTATAAGAATCCACAAGTCAGAGAGTACTTTTTATGGCCCCAGTGGAATAAAATGTGTAAATATAAAATAAAAAGAAGTAGGATTCATTGCACTCTTCGTAATTTTGACTGGCCCACCAGACTACTAGGAGAGGGGCTTTGGACTAGTTTTGACTGACGTTAGATACTGAGAAATTACTTTGTCATGTTGAAATGCTTTCTTCTTAACCCTAACCCCCTAGCTA
The DNA here is from genome assembly GCA_029582265.1 of Zoroaster sp. YZ-2022. Taxonomy (NCBI): domain Eukaryota; kingdom Metazoa; phylum Echinodermata; class Asteroidea; order Forcipulatida; family Zoroasteridae; genus Zoroaster; species Zoroaster sp. YZ-2022. The sequence goes on from CM055819.1 coordinate 7,291,132, forward strand.
TTTTGGCTAAGAACCTTCCTGAATCTGCCAAAATCCAACATCATGCAGTAACACTACCACCCAACTGTTGGACTTAGTTGGAATTGGGACACCTGCCCCATGTAAAGTATCCCTGTCTGGGCTATACAGTACTGAGTCCGTCAAAATCCAACGCCATACAGTAACACTACCACCCAACTGTTGGGCTTAGTTGGAATTGGGACACCCGGCCCCATGCAAAGTATCCCTGTCTTGGCTATACAGAACTGAGTCCATCAGAATACAACAAACCCTGCTGTTGGAGTTTTAAGAGTTTGGGGTAGTTAGGGTTAAAGAAAAAGATATCAAAAATTTGCCTCATAATAAAATGAAAAGTCCATGTTAGAAATGTAAAGAATACAAAGTTGGTGTTAGAAAATGTGTAGTATGCCTTTTCAATTTGGTCTGCTTTTCAGCTAATTGATTAGTAGCAAATCTTCTGTGTTGGATTTGTTCAAAACATTTTATTTGTAAGTCCACTTTTCGGTCACTAGTATATGAAAAAAAGTGATACTGAAAATAAAATGGGTTCAGAAAATTAGAACTGATTTTATCCAAATGTTAAATCTGCTTTTCCGAAAGCAGAAAAAGTAGGAAAATACATATTGCGAAAACTGCAATCTGCAGAATAAATATTAACGCTTTATTTTGTCCATATTTTCATTTCTAACGACCTGTCATTTGTTGTTGCTTCCTACAGGCCAGAGCATGTCTATGTCACGTTTGTCGTCAGTCAGACATCCGGCTTCACTCTTGTCTCTACTGCGTTTTCTTCGGGTGCTATTCATCAGGACATATACATGACCACGCCAAGGCCACTAAACATAACCTTGGTAAATGAAAAATGAAAAACCAAAGATGTCTAAGGCATAACCCTAACCACCCCAAATCCTGCAAAATCATCCAGGGGGCACTTTTTTGGAAAAATTCAGCACTGTTGGAAACTGGTACTTTCACCTCTTCACCTCTTCACCTCTTCAAAATTACTACCTGGCAAGAAGTACAGGCCATAAGTGCTGAATATGAAAGATCAACGAAAATGCATGGTGCATTTCGAAGATAATGGCATGTTTCCAAAAGTGCACTGATGGAGTTTGGAGGAATCAGGAAGGTTCCTAGCCAGAGCCAGAATACCTAGGGGGTTAGGGTTAAGGCTGTGATGGGTATCCGGGTAACATTCCCGACCGAAACTGTCATTACCTGGTTCCATTTTTCAGTTCCAATTACCCGTAAACGACTTTTTAAAATTCCGACTGAACATTTAAGCCACACCAATGGAAGTCTCTGATTTTTTTGTTCACGAAATGAAGAAAACTCGGAAAAAAGAAGTAACATTTACCGACAGCCTTTCACAGACTTGCTGGCTTTAGTTTGACGTATCTAGTTTGTTTTACAATACAATACAATACAATGAAGGCATTTATATAGCGCTCTTACACAAACGGTATCACAGCGCTTTACAGTGAGATACAAGTACAATTTAAAAATACACAGTGCCTAAAATAAATGAGTCTTGAGAGATGTTTTAAATTGACTCAGTGAAGAAGCATGACGGATACCAGATGGTAGTTCATTCCAAATGCTGGGTGCAGCAGTATAGAAACCCTTGTTAGCCGCAGTTAAATGTGTAGTTGGCTTTTTGAAGATCCGGGAATCAGAATTTGAGTTGACTGTCGTCGTGGCAGTATCACCAGTTGGTATTTGTGCCTGTTGTTCACAGTTATTGGATGAGTGCGAGTGTTGGACGCATGAATTATTACAGCAAGTTCACATTTCTTGAAACTTGTGTTCATATTGGTTATTTTATACATTCGGGAGTATTTACGTGCTTTTACAAAATTGTTTACCGGTACACAGGTATCCGAAGATTTCCAATTTCGGGTATCTGGTTCCTGAAATAACCAAAAACTACAGCCTTACTAAGGCTGCGCATTTTCGGTTATTCCGAGAACCGGATACCCAAAATTAGAAATCTTTGAATACTGGGATACCCGTAAACAATTTTGTAAAACACGTAAATACTCCAGAATGTATAAAATAACCAATACGCTTCTCTTGTTTTATTAGAGTCACAACAAATGTGGACTTACTGTAATAATTTCCTGCCTCAACAGTATATTAAAAAAACGATTCCTAGCGTCCCTATTCCCCACACACATATAACAGTAGTTTACACGCTAATCCGATAACTGCGAACAATAGTCACAAATACCAACTCGTGATACTGGCATTGATGGCAGTCAACTTAAACTAGATACTTCAAACAAAAGCCAGCAAGTCTGTGAAAGGCTGTCGGCGTATGTAACATGTGTACCGCTCTTAGATTTTCTGCCGGACAGGGTATGGGGTAATGTACTTTGTTGCGAAAAGTACTCAGAAGGTAGGCAATTTACCCAAAACTTGTTACTTAACACTGCATAATCACGGGAAATAAAAGCATATATTTTGGCATTTGGTAATCCTAATTTTGCTTTAAAAACCTATGTCTAGATCTTTGCTAATGAAATGTCCTCCCATTACCCCATCCTACCACCCCCTCCCACCACCCCATTGAGATGTTCATGAACCCATACCCAATACAGCATTTTAACATTCAGTATAGTTTTATTCCCTAGTCCAGTGGCGTAAATCCATGTCAGAAAGTGGAGATGATATTGAAATTTGTGTGTATAATTTACAATGAAGTACTGCAGTGCACAACTAATAACAATCCCGTTTCTGTTATGAAGATGACACCCAAACAAAGAAACAAACAAATAGACTTTGTCAGAAATTAATGGAGTCAACGCAATGCATAATTTGGAGACAAGTTGGTCATTCCCCCCCCCCTATTTTTTTTTACCGCATGAAAAATTCTTAGGGGATGATCCTATGAGCTAAAAATTGGAGGGGGATAGATCCCCCCCTGTCCCCCCGAGGTTTATGCCCATGCCCTAGACGCTTCTCTTTTGATTAACTTTTATATTTTGCTTTTCTTTACAAAGCCGTTGATCTAACCTATGGTGCTGTCTATTGCTATTCCTGTGGAGACTATGTTTATGACCACGAGTTTGAGGCAATAGCCAAAGAAGAGAAAACCAAAGCTGCTAAATTTGTTGGTAAGTCAAACAAGTACGTTAGCAAGTAAGCAAGTACATTAGTACTGGGGCTAGTCCATGGTTACACATGTTACATTTTTTACTTTTAGGGCCAGTTTTTTTCACAGTAGTAAGGCTTGGGCGATATCCATTTTTTTCACCCATGATATATCGCCAAATATATATCGCGATTTTCGATGGTATCACGATTATTTGTTTTTCATTCATGCATGATTGCTTTAGAGCCGATAACCACAGGTATGTACCCCTCTACAAGCGTCACAATAAATCTCAAATTAGTTTGCATAGCATGTATGTACTTCTGAAGTAGTTCGCTTTTGTTTGTCACTTCCGAAAGCTGAAAAGACTGTCCTAATTTCATTCCCATGGAATTTCTGACTTGACTCACAATGGCGTTTTTTTTAATCGCAATATACTTTTTTAATCGCGATATTCCGATATCTCGATAATTTGAAAAGGTTCTCGATATCGCAATCGAATAAAATAAAAAAAAGGTATCGCGATATTTGATATTATCGTGTTATCGCCCAATCTTAACCTGTTCGCGTCGGGAATAAAAAGGTTTTTCTGGGCCCCTGTGCAGGTTTATTTTTCCCACACACACCGTGAATGGAAGCTTCCACAGCTGGCGGCCACGTCTTCCGAGCATGTCACCGTACACGGGTGGCTCAACCGAGTTTCCTTTGGCGTGTTTAGACGCTCTCCGATCCGCGGTGCAAAGAAAAAATTGCGTGTATACACGGCCTCCGACGCGAACTGGTTAACAGTAGTTGCATTATTATACCCTGACCCTTGCTCAGCACAACAAAATAATTTAAGAAATTTGTGTACACAAAGAGAAAATGTGACATTTTATGCAAGTCAGAAAAATGTAACGTGAGTAACCAGTATTTTTGTCTTTGTATAGCATACATACATTGTATATAACAAATTTCTGAAATAATTATTCTGTGCTGAGTAAGATCTGGGTATAATGCAACTTCTGTTAAAAAAAACTGACGAGTGAAATATATTCAAGTAAGGAAATTATGGCATTTTGTTAGCTTCCTGAACAAACAACACAGCTAACAGTTATAAATTATTCTCATTTGTAGCACATCCAAATATTTCCAGTGCACTTTGCATATTTCCCCTGGTCATTGGGCCATCAACATTTTAGCTGAGACAGTTGACATTTACAGAGCTTTATTGTCAAACTTTACAAAAAAGGGTACTTATAAATTTTCTTTGAAATGTTTCCAAGGACTTGAATATTGCAATTTCTTTTTGGTGATGTTTAGTCTGCTAGTGCTAAACAAACAGCCCAGGCTACAGTGGTAATGCAATTAACCTTTTCACTGACTCAATCCAATCACCATCTCCATAGAAAAGGGATAATCCTTAATCATGTTAATCCTATAACACAGTCCCAAGAGTCAAAAGGGAACCGTATGACCACTCTAGTTGGTTGTTTGCCTTACGGCGTTCTAACAGTCAAACCTGTGTATAGTGGACACCCCTGGGACACACCGGGGATCTTTATATTGAAGTGCCCACATTAAACAGGTGGCCACAGTGTCGTGGTTTATAGTGTAAACAGCCGAACCTGTGTATAATGGACACCCGTGGGACCTACCTGTACAGTTATTACGAAGAGCAGCAAGAACTTGTCACAAAATGCACACAATACATCACTGACAGTGACTTCAGACTGGCATGCCATCACCTATGTAAACACATGCAAACTGGTTCACGAATCCCAGTTGAAATCTCGGTACAAATGAATTTGTTCAAATTTTGTTCGGATGTGATAAAAATGTTCTAAAAATGTAAAGTTCACGACGAGCGCAATTAAAAGGAGCATGTACCTTTGGGAATTGCCCGATTACAAAAAAATAAAAAATTAATAAAAATCTAAAATCTTGCTTGATGTGAAGTTGGTGATGGAATTTACAAACATTTTACCACATAAGACAGGTGCCCAGGTTTTGACAGTAAATGTGTATAATTTTGCACGATTAATAATAATATGTAAGTTTATATAGCGCACGTATTCACCAAACTGTCGACTTCATTATTACCCCTGCTCATCAGGCACATAAATCATTCCTGAAACCATCTCATCTCCCTGGGGAGTATACAGCTCAATTGCTGCCATTTCGGCACATATAGGGCTAATCAAACACAACAACCAACTCTGCCCTCACAGGTACCCATTTACCCCTGGGTGGAGAGAAGCAATTATGGTTAAGTGTCTTGCTCAAGGACACAAGCACCACAGTCGCGGCCAGGATTCGAACCCACATTCTGACAACTTGGCCATTAGCCCTAACCCCCTAGGCTCATTTTCTAGAAACCTTCCAAAATCCTCCAAAATCAACCGGTGTTCTATTTTGTGTGGTGCCCACTGCCTAAATCCTCCAAAATCAACCGGTGTTCTATTTTGTGTGGTGCCCACTGCCTAAATCCTCCAAAATCAACTGGTGTTCTATTTTGTGTGGTGCCCACTGCCTAAATCCTCCAAAATCAACCGGTGTTCTACATGTATTTTGTGTGGTGCCCACTGCCTAAATCCTCCAAAATCAACCGGTGTTCTATTTTGTGTGGTGCCCACTGCCTAAATCCTCCAAAATCAACCGGTGTTCTATTTTGTGTGGTGCCCACTGCCTAAATCCTCCAAAATCCTGGTGCCCACTGCCTAAATCCTCCAAAATCAACCGGTGTTCTACATGTATTTTGTGTGGTGCCCACTGCCAAACTCCTCCAAAATCAACCAACGTTACATTGGGCCATCCTGCCAAACTCCTCCAAAATCAACCAAGAAAAATTTCCTAACCTGCCAAAATCCTCCAAAATCAACCCAAAAAATTTTTCTGACCTGCCAAACTCCTCCAAAATCAACCAAGACAAATTTTCTGACCTGCCAAACTCCTCCAAAATCAACCAACGTTACATTGGGCCATCTTGCCAAACTCCTCCAAAATCAACCAAGAAAAATTTCCTAACCTGCCAAAATCCTCCAAAATCAACCAAAAATTTTTTCTGACCTGCCAAACTCCTCCAAAATCAACCAACGTTACATTGGGCCATCCTGCCAAACTCCTCCAAAATCAACCAAGAAAAATTTCCTAACCTGCCAAAATCCTCCAAAATCAACCCAAAAAAAATTTCTAACCTGCCAAAATCAACCAGAATCAACCAAATCCTCCGGTTGATTTTGGTTGAATTTGGAAGGTTAGGGTTAGAACACAAATCCGATGCACTGAACCGCTTGGCCAATGACTCTCCACATTGTGTACTTACTTTCACTACCTTGTGGAGTCCTATAACAAAAGGGAAAGGCAAGAACAATTGGTCTCCACAGGGGAATTCTAAAGGACTCCGTGCTCCACAAGGAAATTTGTGTACAAATCCTATGGGAAATTATTAAGTACAGGGACAAAGGAAAGAACAATAGAGGTCTCCACAAGGATGCAAAAATGAGAATGTGTGTGTGTGTGTGTGTGTGGGTTTGCACTGCAAACTGTCTGAGGACATATAAGAAAGGGAATAATAGGTCCTCGGACGGCGGTTCTTTGTTCTTCGTTGTCCTCGGGAAAACGGCGTGTACAAAACCAATGGAGATTGCTTCAAAAATTAGTCCAAACAATGGAAGAACAATGGAAGGTCCTCAGACGTCTTGAGATTCACGACTGTGTGTGTGTGTGCGTGTGTGAGCGCATTCAAACCGGGGACATATATAGCAAAAGGGATAATAGGGCCCCGGTTGCTATCACAATGGAAAACAATATGTCCCCGCTTTCCAGGACAAAGAAATTTGACAAAGGAAGTCCCCGATTGCAGGCGTTTACACACGTGTGTGTGTGTGTTCAAGCACTGGCCGCGTTATGGGGACAGAGAACAAAAGAGGGATCCGGAATTACTTAGCTGTGGGGACATTTTCATTGTCCCCACAACGTTTTTAATCCCCAAAATCCTTTGTATTTTGTCCCCACAACGCCCCGTGCGGGATTGTGTGTGTGTGTGTGTTTATTAGCGGCATATGACAATCAGTTGTTCTCTTTGCACAGGTACACCCTGCAGTGTACACGCCTTTCTTTCATGGGAAGTAACCGCATCCGAAGTTCAGTTACTACGACGAAATCCAAAAAGAAGAAAAATCACATCAAATTCAACAATAGGTGAGTTTATGTATCAACGTCTTAGTGTGGAACAGAAAGTAGTTCGCAAAATAAAAAAATCTGGCACTACATATTTATGTGAAAGCTTAATGTGTTGAATCTTATTCAATCAACAAATGTCCACTAAATTATCCACTGGTATGGGGCTCATCAACTTGGACTATATACCTGTGCCAACGTGAGTTATTTTACTGTAAAACTTAGGATTGTAGTTACTGTTATTGTTAAAACAATTACATTTGAGTATCGTTTTTCATGCACAGATTGAGGAAGACTTTTACAGTTTGGCCACAGCTTGGTCACAGCTTTTTCACTGTAAAAGCTTATTCCTGAACAACAACATCATCCATTATTTCTGTAAAAATATGGCATGTTTCTGACAATATTACCCACTCCCATCCACAGGTTTATAGTAGGGCTATGCGTTTTCGGATATTTTTGGAACCAGATACCCAAAATCAGGAAACTTCGGATACCCAGATACCCGTTTTAATTTTTGTTGAAAACATACCTCCGGTGGTGTACAAATACATGTACTGTAAATGGTAACTTAAGTACTTAAATGGTAACATACTTAAATCAATCTTTTCTTTATTGGAGTGCAATCTCTTGAATTTAAAGATAATTGTCTGTAAAAGTGTAAACATTACATTGTTCAAAGTCACAGATTTTTGTTCGCACCGTTCAGATGTTAAGTCCGAATTTTAAAAAGTCGTTTACGGGTAACTGGAACCGAAAAATGGAACCGGGTAATGACCGTTTCAGACAGGTATCCGGATACCCGGATACCCAGCACAGCCCTCGTTTATAGTGGCTTTACACGTATATCAACTTGAAACAAAATCAGCTCGATCCATCAACATCCACGCATATTCACAGGTGTAATCAACCAAAAATAACATCCACCTATAATTCTTCTTTGTATCAACAATTGTCAATCAAAAATCCACTTGCATCCACAGGTTTATAGAGAGTTCATATCAACTTGAAACAAAATCAGCTGAATCCATCAACATCCACGCATATTCATGGGTGTAATCAACCAAAAATAACATCCACCTATAATTCTTTGCATCAACAATTGTCAATCAAAAATCCACTTGCATCCACAGGTTTATAGAGACTTCATATCAACTTGAAACAAAATCAGCTTGATCCATCAACATCCACGCATATTCATGGGTGTAATCAACCAAAAATAACATCCACCTATAATTCTTTGCATCAACAATTGTCAATCAAAAATCCACTTGCATCCACAGGTTTATAGAGACTTCATATCAACTTGAAACAAAATCAGCTCGATCCATCAACATCCACGCATATTCATGGGTATAATCAACCAAAAATAACATCCACCTATAATTCTTTGCATCAACAATTGTCAATCAAAATCCACTTGCATCCACAGGTTTATAGAGACTTCATATCAACTTGAAACAAAATCAGCTCGATCCATCAACATCCACGCATATTCATGGGTATAATCAACCAAAAATAACATCCACCTATAATTCTTTGCATCAACAATTGTCAATCAAAAATCCACTTGCATCCACAGGTTTATAGAGACTTTATATCAACTTAAAACCAAATCAGCTCGATCCATCAACATCCACGCATATTCACGGGTGTAATCAACCAAAAATAACATCCACCTATAATTCTTTGCATCAACAATTGTCAATCAAAAATCCACTTGCATCCACAGGTTTATAGAGAGTTCATATCAACTTGAAACAAAATCAGCTCGATCCATCAACATCCACGCATATTCATGGGTATAATCAGCCAAAAATAACATCCACCTATAATTCTTTGCATCAACAATTGTCAATCAAAAATCCACTTGCATCCACAGGTTTATAGAGACTTTATATCAACTTAAAACCAAATCAGCTCGATCCATCAACATCCACACATATTCATGGTGTAATCAACCAAAAATAACATCCACCTATAATTCTTTGCATCAACAATTGTCAATCAAAAATCCACTTGCATCCACAGGTTTATTGGCTTTATATCAACTTAAAACAAAAATAGCTTTACCTATCAACATCCACGCATATTCTTGGTGTAATCAACCCAAAATAATATCCACCTATACTTCTTTGCATCAACAACTGTCAACCAAAAATCCACTTGCATCCACAGGTTTACAAGGGCTCATCAACTTAGGCAACACCTGTTTTATGAACTGTATAGTCCAGGCATTGACGCACACACCCCTTCTACGAGACTTCTTCCTAGCGGATAGGCACAACTGTCAGATGGGGGCATCCAGTGATCAGTGTCTAGTCTGTGAGATGTCTAGGGTGTTCCAAGAGGTATGTTTAACCCTAACAACCCCAAACCCACGGGTGTAAATCCCGGAGGGAGGGGAGGCCTAGAGGGGGGATGGTCCATAGGATCCCCATTTTTTTTTTTTTTTGGGGGGGGGAGGGGGGTTCTTCGTCTGTTCGGGTGTCATTCGTCTGTTCGGGTGTCATTTTTATTGTATTGTATTCCGAATCTGGAACAATCCCGTTTACCCCAGGTGGGTTACATCATTACATTGAACAATCAATAATAATAATCGCATTGGAAGGAGTGTTTACGGAGAGCGTACTCATACATGTACATTTGGATTTTCTTTTAACATAGTAAATAAAAGTATATATTTTGACAACTCAATTAACCCTCCTACAATCAGTGAAATTTTTGAAACAACCCATTGAGGCCACTCCAAGCCATTGCTATGGTAGGCAGTGGCTCCTCATAGCTATACTGCATAGTAACATAATGCCTCATATGTCTGTTGGTTTTAGTGGTTTGTGATTGACATATTGAAGGGCATATTACTTTGTTCCAGACTCAGTGGCTGGTGGTAGGTTACTATGGAGAGTCTGTGTTTACAAAATAACTGCTGAAAATCCCAATGGATGATGGAGGCTTGGTATGGTTTATTGGTCTCAGTGGCTGATGGTGATTTATTATTGGGAGTTTGTTTACAGTAAAAACCTGCTGAAAATAAGGTCAACTGTGGTATACATGTGTCTTTATATGCATGTATGTACATTGGAGATTACTTCAAAGGGTCAGTGTGGCTTATATGCACAAACAATGTGTGTACAACACATTGGACATTTAGTGGTTTACAGTGGCCTCTACGTGTAGGAGGGTTTTAATGATAGCTTCATTTGAAGAGTTCATAAGAAGTTAAAAACTCAAAGTGATCATTTGTTTTGATAAATAGCATCAAATATACAATTCCTATGATCCTTGTACAGTGGACAATCAAACATAAAATGAATTTCTGGTTCAACATCATGGTGACAGTCTGGGCTAAGGGTATAACGATTAACCGATGCATCGATTATCGCAATACCAAAATGCTGCGATACGCATCACGATACAAAACTGCGTATCGCGATACTGATGATTTTTTTTCCCCCACAAAAATGTCATCAGAATAATTTTAAAAAATACTGAATTTTATCCAAACCAAAATTTTTGTTTAAAAGTATTAGCACTTCATACCTGACATTTAGACCACAAACGTCAGTGAAGTTTCCCAGACAGAAATGCCTTTTGCCGTCTTAAAAAAATGCTGACGATAAAATCCGTTGCGTGTAGCACATCACCGCTAGTCAGAAGCACTCTCTGTATTCCCGATATATTATTTCAACAAACAATATTATATTAATCAATTAAAACCCCTCTTACAATCAGTGCAATTTTTGAAACAACCCATTCAGGCCACTCCAAGACATTAGCTGTTGCCAGTGGCCTCCTATGGTTACCCTTCTGTGCACTGTCACACCACTGAGATTGCAGGGTAAAGTGGTCTCCCATCAATACAGTGGCCTTGGGTGGCACACAGTTGATTTTGTAAGATTACTTGGAAAGGACAGCAGGCTTGTACATGTATGTACTGAAGGTTGCTAAAGAACAGAATTTTGTGGATCGGAGTGGCCTCCATGTGTAGAAGGGTTAACATTGGTTAATTCACAACATTACTGACACTTCTTTTTCTAGCATTTTTTAGTATTCACGGTATGTATCGTATCGTGACCGAGTATCGTGATACGTATCGTATCGTGAAAGAGTGGTATCGTTACATCCCTGGTCTGGGCAAATTGACTTTATTATAGCCATGGGATTATAATAATAATAATGTAATAATGTATAGATTTATATAGCGCACGTATCCACCAACTAAGTGGCGCTCAAGGCGCATTATATTATTATCCCTGCTCATAAGGCTCATAAGGCTCAAATCATTCCTGAAACCATCTCAGCTCCCTGGGGAGTATACAGCTCAATTGCTGCCATTTCTAGCGCATAGAGAGCAAACCATCTCTGCCTTCACAGGTACCCATTTAACCCCTGGGTGGAGAGAAGCAATTATGGTTAAGTGTCTTGCTCAAGGACACAGGTGTCACGGCTGGGGCTCGAACCCACACTCTGCTGCTGGCAACACCAGAACTTGAGTTCAGTGCGCTGACCGCCGGCCACGACAATCCACTTTACGTGCATTATACAACACACGGGACCTACTGCGTCCCATCCGAAGGACGAAGCAATTATGGTTAAGTACCTTGCTCAAGGATACAAGTGTCACGACCGGGGCTCGAACCCACACCCTGCTGCTGGCAACACCAGAACTTGAGTTCGGTGCGCTAGACCGCTCGGCCACGACACTCCATTATGATAGGTTGTGCGCTGAAGTGATTCGTTGTACATGATGTAAACAAATTTCAATATCCCTCCACTTTTCAACACGGATTTATGCTACTGCTCAAACCTACAACTCCAAAGGCTGGTTGTGTTGTATGTTGATGGACTCGGTAATGTATGAACACTGCCAGAGAAAATTTGCAAGAGTCCTGGGTTCTCCAATCTAAGTAAGGGTTGGGACATTTACACGTTTACATGGGAAAAAAAACACTAAACGTTTTCAAATTCATGAAACATTTAATTGAATCCTTCATTTAAAAAAAGGAACATTCCATTTCTGCGATATTTGGCTGGTCTTTATTAAGTGTGTCCAGTGGGCCTGTTAATATTACATGTATATCACAATTCCCAGGAAGTAATTGATACGTTTTTTATTTTATTTTAACCCTTTCACTACCATTGGCGACTTTAGTCGACCAAGGTCACCACACACACAGCACTTAATTGGGAGTATCATGACCAGCTTTTAAAACCGCTGTATTTTTTCCCTTCTTCGCAGTCCATACCCATGCTACACTGAGCAAAAATATAAACGCCCCATGTTTCAACCTGACCCCCACCGTGTCCACATGCATGTCCATGATTGCCAGACGCCACTATCGTGTTCTAACGGACAGTAATCTGTAGCATATTGAACAACAAAATGAATTTTGTATGATTTTGCAACCTCTAAGGCTAATAAAAGTTTCAAAGTGCCACATGGGGCGTTTATAATTTTGTTCAGTGTATATGGTTGAAAAGACTGATTCCTTATCTTTCTAATGGTATAGCCCAATCTACATGTTGCTATTATATACAAGTCAATAATACATAATACAAGTCAATCCTTTCAATAGCCATTTGTGCTATGGAGTGCCATACACTTGTGTACAAAATGCTCTCTGTGTTTGTGAAACAAAGTAAAATAAATAACCCAATCATTTTATATGCAATGCCAATGATTTTGGTATCATATGAAAGGGAATTTCGTAAGCAACAATCATTTCATTGAATATATCTTTCTCCAACAAATTCTTCATGATGAAAAACAAATTTAGAAAAAAGTGCCTGTAAATGGATGCATACTGTTGTGCAATAATGTGTGAATTCATGCATGACTGGGCAAACAATTCGGTAACCAGTGGGACATCCTGTTGAAACAAATCGGTAATGCAAGGGTAAATATAACCAGAAATTTGGAGGCTGATTTATCTCAGGCTTCGATTGGATGTTGGTCTAAATGTCGTTGGCACCTCTGTGGAAAATTAACCCGAACTCCCTAGGCCCATTTGCTTAACCCTCCTACAATCAGTGCAATTTTTGAAACAACCCATTCAGGCCACTCCAAGCCATTAGCTGTTGCCAGTGGCCTCCTATGGTTACCCTTCTGTGCACTGTCACACCACTGAGATTGCAATGTAAGGTGGTCTCCCATCGATACATTGCAGGCCAGACTAATATGTTCAAACATTTACAGTGGCCTTGGGTGGCACACAGTTGATTTTGTAAGATTACTTGGAAAGGACAACAGGCTTGTATATGTATGTACATGTACTGAAGGTTGCTCAAGAACAGAATTTAGTGGATTGGAGTGGCCTCCATGTGTACAAGGGTTAATAATAATATGTAAGTTTATATAACGCACATATATCCACCAAACTGTCAATTTCATTATTACCCCTGCTCATCAGGTGCATAAATCATTCCTGAAACCATCTCAGCTCTCTGGGGAGTATACAGCTCAATTGCTGCCATTTCGGCACATATAGGGCTAATCAAACACAACAACCAACTCTGCCCTCACAAGTACCCAGTTACTCCTGGGTGGAGAGAAGCCATTATGGTAAAGTGTCTTGCTCAAGGTTTTGACCTCTATAGCTACTTCCCACTAAAGTGCAGCTCTAGTGGGAGGGTTAATTGTTTTTAATCTGTACTGTACTATTTTGTCTAAATCCGCATTACCGTATTTTGGATTTTCCGTACTCGTGCCATTTATTGGTGAAAGTAATAAACGTGTACACGGTCTGTGTCAAAACCTGTACACAATTCACAAATTAAATGGAAAATGCCAAACATATGGGTTGGGTTATTGCAAGATGTTTGATTGTGGCAGATTCAGGAAGGTTCTGAGCCAAAATAGCTGAGGGGGTTAGGGTTAATCTGGTTGATATAAAGTGTGACGTTATTTACAGTACTGAGTCCATAAAAATCCAACAAAACCAACAATAATAATAATAATGTGTAGACTTATATAGCGCACGTATCCACCAACGGCTGGATGTGACGAATTTGGGGTGGTTAGGGTGAAAGAGGAATGAAATAAAAACAGTCAATATCCATAACTGCAGTAAGGGCTTAGCAATAAAATGAAAAAATAACAACTTCATTATCCATTTTTATAATATAATATAAGAAAGCAATCTATTCCTGCCAGTTACATATAGTCTAGTTTGCTTTAGCGATCGGTGCCGCTGTAGAAATTTGATCTGAATTAAGCTTGGATGATAACATGATAATATCGAATATTGCGATACCTTTTTTTGTTCGATTACCATATCGAGAACCTTTTCAAGTTATCGAGATATCGGCAAATCGCAATTTAAAAAATATATCGCAATTAAAAGAAAATCGCATTTGTGAGTCGATTCAGAAATTCCATGGAAACAAAATCAGGCCAGTCTTTTCAAGCTTTCAGAAGTGAGAAACAAAAGCGAACTACTTCAGTGGTTAGCTGACTGTCAGATCACAGATTACAGGCCTGTGATTTCTCATGATTTTTCCTGATTTCAGGATTTTTTACAAATCTCCCTTTGCCTCAAAGTTTTCTTGAAAGAAGAGAAGTAGCCACCAAGGAAAGAAAGAAGTAGCCTGTATTGTGTCCAAACCTCTAGTTTCTTGTTTGTAGGGATGTGAAGAGTCTGTAAATCCTCCAAAATTAAACATCCAGGAGGTTCAGGGGGCTTTGTCCTCTAGACCAAAGGGAGACCTAGGCCCGCTACCCATTATTCAGGATTTTTTTACTTGTGTAAAAAGAATCACACCCTGATTCAGCCCTGCAACAACAACAACAACAACAACAACAACAACAACAACCTTCCCTTTAAGATGTAGAAATTCCACTATAATCTCAGATGCTATTCTCGGGAGTCAGAATTGATTGGATTTCAGAGCTTTTTTTATGCCGACTGTCTGTGTACAAATGACTATTAATGGATCTGACCTAGCGCTTGCTATATATCTTTCAACCATTTCTCAATGAGCATTTGAATAATGCATCCATTGACTATGACTCACAGTTTGTTGAGAAAAAAATTCATATTGCATAATTTATATCTCTGTTTTAATGAGCACTATTTTTTATTATTCAGATATCAAAAACACAATATCAAATGCATTTTCTTGATGCATTTCCTTTCATGGTTTATACATGTCTTTTGGCTCACTTATCAGCGAGCATATGAATTGTTATTGAAAACAAATTTTATAATGCATATTTTTTTCTCTGTGATTGAGGTAAAATTTGTGTTAGTTTGTTCTTAAAATCCTTGTATGACTAGAGACCAAGAAATTATTTTGTTCACAATTTAGGCCTATAAGCTGAAAATTACGATTTTTGTATCGTGAATTGAGACGTTTGTGCAGCATAATGCTACAACAATGCAAACCAATTCATTCATTGAAGGTCCCACACACCATAAACATGTTGTCATGTGGTCTGCTGTGATACTTTTGTACACAAATTTTTACTCTGTCTCTAGAGAGCAATTATCCCAACACCCCAACACTGAATTTACAATGGCAGCTGTGAGCCACAGTGTGCAGAAGCTAATTGCAGTGTGTAGTAAATGGTCTAGCACAGCATTGGGCACGAGCCAGATTTCAAGGTTCATTTTATTCCCACACTCCATTTGTCTACACTGAAGTTGCACGAACACATGTTGTGGCTTACATTTAGTAGCTGTGGGCCGCAGTGTGCTGCAGTTAATTGCAGTGTCTAGTAAATGGTCTAGCACAGCATTGGGCACGAGCCAGATTTCAAGGTTCATTTTATTCCCACACTCCATTTGTCTACATTGAAGTTGCACGAACTCATGTTGTGGCTTACATTTAGTAGCTGTGGGCCGCATTGTGCTGCAGTTAATTGCAGTGTCTAGTAAATGGTCTAGCACAGCATTGGGCACGAGCCAGATTTCAAGGTTCATTTTATTCCCACACTGCATTTGTCTACACTGAAGTTGCACTAACTCATGTTGTGGCTTACATTTAGTAGCTGTGGGCCACAGTGTGCTGAATCTAATTGTAGTGTCTAGTAAATGGTCTAGCACAGCATTGGGCACGAGCCAGATTTCAAGATTTATTTTATTCCCACACTCCATTTGTCTACACTGAATTTGCACTTACAGAAAACTCATTACAGAAGAAATAGTGTAGTCATAATTGCCTTTAGAGAAATGAATTTCATGATCAGAGATCTTCATAAATTTATCCTGATTTCAGGATTTTTTTTACAAGAGAAGTAGCCACCAAGGAAAGAAAGAAGTAGCCTGCATTGTGTCCAAACCTCTAGTTTCTTGTTTGTGGGGATGTGGAAAGTCTGTAAATCCTTCAAAATTAAACATCCGGGAGGTTCAGGGGGCTTTGTCCTCTAGACCAAAGGGAGACCCATACCTGCTATCCATTTTTCAGAATTTTTTACTTTTGTCAAATCACCCCCCCCCCCCCCCCTATAGGATAAATGCCATCTAATTTGTAACAGGCCTGATACTATCTATTGGTAGGGGCAAGGCAATTTAAGCTAGGTTAAGGGCACCTCTATGAGGAAAATGTAAATTTCTGTTAGAACACTTAAAGGGGCACCAAAGCAATGACCAGGGTGCACCAAGGCAATTGCCTCCGTGTAGTATCAGGCCTGTTGTAACCATGGAGTGTTTATGTATATGAATCTGATAGTAAATATTAGATACATGTAGTAATCCTCATGAATTTGTCAACAAGGACAATATGATTTTATGTATGCGTATTCCCACAAGGATGAAATTTCAAGGTTGGGCGCTAGCCAGATTTCATGGTTCATTTTATTCCCACAGTATTGGAAGTAAACAACAAAATCATTCAGAAAAATACAAAAAGTAAAGAATAACAGTGTTACAGGAAGTAGAAAAGAGCATAAAATGTGTTGATTAAGCACACCTAGCTTTATACTGCAACGAGCCATAAAGTGACGTTTGATTTTTTTTCATTATTTACACAAGGACAATTGTCAACACTTGTAACAGAAAATTCATGAGAGAAGAAATAGTGTAGTCATAATTGCCTTTAGAGCAATGAATTTCATGATCAGAGATCTTCATAAATTTATCCTGATTTCAGTATTTCTTTACAAGAGAAGTAGCTACCAAGGAAAGAAAGAAGTAGCCTGTATTGTGTCCTCTAGTTTCTTGTTTGTAGGGATGTGGAGAGTCTGTAAATCCTCCAAAATTAAACATCCAGGAGGTTCAGGGGGCTTTGTCCTCTAGACCAAAGGGAAACCCATACCTGCTATGCATTTTTCAGAATTTTGTACTTTTGTCAAATCACACCCCCCCCCCCCATAGAATAAATGCCATCTAATTTGTAACTATGGAGGGTTTATGTATATAAATTATATGAATCTAATAGTAAATACTAGATACATGTAGTAATCCTCATGAATTTGTCAACAAGGACAATATGATTTTATGTATGCGTATTCCCACAAGGATGAAATTTCAAGGAAAGGTTGTTTTTTTTAACCCTAACCACCCCAAATCCTGCAAAATCCTCCAAGGGGCACTTTTTGGGGAAAATTCAGCACTGTTGGAAACTGGTACTTTCACCTCTTCAAATGGGGCAAAATTACTACCTGGCAAGAAGTACAGGCCACAAGTGCTTGAATATAAAAGATCAATGAAAATGCATGGTGCATTATGAAGATAAAGGCCTGTTTCCAAAAGTGCACTGATGGATTTTGGAGGATTCAGGAAGGTTCCTAGCCAGAATACTTAGGGGGTTAAGGTTATTGAGCTAAATGTTGAGATTCAAACTGTTTAAGGCCCCTCAAGAGACTAATGAAAAGTGACAGTTGGCCACAGTTGGTCAGGTAATTTAAGTGGCAATTAGTTTCTGTGGAGCCGTCTTTTGGAAGATGGCCTCTTTTATTTGTCCTGATGGCCACAGAACATGAACCGTGGAAGAGTAGCGGGAATAGGTTTGGGGTAGGGATGTGACTCAGCTAGGATGCCAAATAACTTTCTTATGATGTGGACATTTTGTTTTTCCTTGAGATTAAATAAACATCCACAGTGTGGCTGGAATCTTTCATCTTACAGAAAACAGGAATTGTTACATGTTGGCTGAATTTACAAAACCTTGTTGTCCGGCAGTGTTTTGTAAAACAAAAACATACAAAAACAATTAACAGTTTCTTGTTTTCTCCAAAACGTGAAAACATATCCACGGTGTCACCGCAATTAGTCTTACTTATCCTCTTCACCATGCAAAGCTACAAGTTTTAACACCTATCCCGTTGCTAAACCATTCCCACTTCGCACATGCTGGCTCCAACGATCATCAGAAGCCCATTGGAAATGCATTGACCGCCCTTTTCGTTAGGGATTTCCGCAAGAAATTAGAAAGCTCGGGACTTGCCTTTAACGCATGTGTTGTAAAGACGCAAAAGGCTTATAAACAAAGTCAATGTATGCCTCAAGAATCGCTTTTGAATGTTAAAATCAAGGAATTGACAATGTATGTTTAATTACACAACGGTGTGCCAGCTTTGGAACCGGAAGTAGCGAAAAGAATGCACGTACTACCAATGCGGAACAGGACGACCAACAGGATTGTGATGAAGCATTCATTTATATGTTTCTTGAGAAGACAGTTGGAATTAACCTACATTACCAAATACCAAGGTTGTAGCTTCCCATTGTTAATTACAATGTAGCTACATGTGTAACTGCTCACACATGGTGGAAAAACGGCAGCGAAATCATGAACATCGAAACGCTATTTTGACTGCCACTGACAACATTTTCCGAAGTGAACATGCAGTTAAGACTGATGAATTTTACCGAGTGCCGTATGAAAATAGTCTGTTAGGTAAATACAGATAAACTAATAGATTGATGAAATTCTTGTGTCGGTTGATCAACAATTGGTTTGATTTTTGCCATTCCACCAACGTAATGTTTGGAGCACTGTTTACTCAGTGCTTTCCGAGTGTCTGTGGAAAACAAATCCACAGGTGACTTGGACGGGATTTGAACCCTTGACCTCCTGCTTACTAGTGCAGACGTTTATGCTGATATTTTTCACATTTTTCTGAAAGCACTGAGTATGCACTGCTTCATACATTCATCGATGGCGGGCAAAAATCAAACCAAAAAATAAACTTGTTCATGACAAATTCAGCTATCTTTGTTAAAATATTTGTTTAAATTTTTTTTTTCCCCTCCCAACTTGTTTGTTCAGTTTTACTCAGGGTTACGTTCGGTGCACATTCCATATCGTCTTCTACACCTCGTGTGGACCCATGCGAGACACTTAGCGGGTTATGAGCAGCAAGATGCACATGAGTTCTTCATCGCCGCACTTGACGTTCTTCATAGACATTGCAAAGGTAAGATTAAATCTCTCCTCATCCATCATTCAGGCCATGGGTGTGACCCCTCATAATCTTGTCGATGAAGCAGTCGAGTGTGGGTCTTACAAAGCTGAGCTACCATTGAATTGTCATGGCGACCTTGCGTGCTTGTCTTGTAACAACCCGAAGATCTTACATGATGCTCCGAGGCTCGTGAAAGACGCCAGATATCGGCCTCTCAGTTTCATGGAGATTCAACTTTGACCTTGGTAGCTAGCGTGCGAGCTTCGAGGACATCAGGTCTTCGGCACAACGTCTCTAATGAAATTCCTTGATTGGTACACCCAGAGCCAGTCTTTATTCTTGTTAGGATTAAGGCAGGGGACCAGTCTAGCTTGTAATATAGGGTGCGTTCGAGTCGCTTCCCTGATGTAACCCGAGTAAGTCACACGGGTGAACCCCGAGCACGAGCTAATCGAACGAGCATCCAGTGGGACGTTCGCCCTCTTGTGGTTGTTAAAGCGATGTGAAGAATGTCAAAGGTTGCACGGACTTATAAACAAAGTATCGTACAATGAAACGATCGCAAAATAATTATTTCCCGTGTAAAAAAGGAACTAATGATCGTACAAAACAACACATCTTCTAGTACAAGAACAGTCTCTACTCACAAATTCATTGTTTAAGGGTTGAAAATGTATGTCAACCTTCACAAACTTGCCGCACTGAAAACAAAGATGGCGGCTATTCAGAATATTCTCAAAGTGATGTCACACCACGTCACTTACCCGGGTCTGCCTCAAGTGACCTGTTTCGCGAGGCAGGTTACTCGAGGCTGACCCTGGTAAGCCCCGACAATGACGTCAGACCTACTCGAACGCTCCAGAGTCAGACCCAGGTCGACCCGGGGAAGCTACTCGAACGCACCCACAGCTAGGGAACCTGTCAGGTTGACAGCTGTAGTCAAAATGTAATTTACTTACTTAAATCATCTTCTCTTCACAAGTCTCATGAGGTTTACAAACTATAGTGCTGTAATAATATTATGATTGATCTTATCCACAGGCCATAATGGTGTGTCAGGCAATAATCCTCATCTTTGCAACTGCATTATTGACCAAATATTTACGGGAGGGCTGCAATCAGATGTAACATGCCAGTGCTGCAGGTAAGTTGAGGGATCCATACAGACGTCTTCGCAAATACCACAGTGCGCACAGTATGTACAAGCTGATTTGTAAAACTGACCTTACCTCCCCAGATATTGTCTATTAACCCATATCCGCCTAACTATGTAAACACACAAAAGACTGTACGTGCCTAAGCCCCCGCACAGAGATACATTGTTTTTGCACACAATCAGAAAGATTCCTTATTTAGAGAATATTACAATCACTGACACAGACACAGACACAGACACATCATATACTGATGGAAAGAGGAGAACATGCACTTTATTATGATGTCAGACTTGTCTAATTTCATATCTATAATCATGAAATATAGTCATCAGAAAAACGTAGTAAATTGGAATTGGACAAAAACAAGGTACGGAAAATCACGTAGGTCGACGTTTGTAGCATTTTACATATCTACAGGTTATCACGTAGATCGGCGGATATGGGTTAACGTTATAACCACAAGTTTTGTTCACTTACAGTTGACCTACATCAGTAGAATAGCATGAACGCAGCAAATTAAACTATGTCCAATCACAACGCTAATACTCAAAATAACCTAAGACATCAACAAAAAAAAGCTCTACAAAAGTCAGTGTGGGTTGTCTTAATAGGGGTGTGGCTAAGTGTTAAATTTCGATAGGCGGATACCCTAGCCTCAGAGACGAGGTCCATTTTCACTGTAAGCTACTAAGCTACCAAAGTCATGGTACAGGCAAGCCTTTGAGAAGCCCAGCCAGGCCCAGGCTTTGCCCAGGCTTTGCCCAGGCCTATTGGTCTTTATAATCCCCTACCTGAGCACAAAAGACCCTTTACTAAGGAATAGATCTCAAATAGCTCTTATTGTTAACACAGACTTGACTGACACCTCAGCTGTCTTTTGTTCACAACTGCAGCCAGTATAATGAGCTCTCCATGGCTGGGCTAGGCCCTCCAGAAGCCCAGGTTAGCTTGATTGGCAGGTACTGTATTATTACAGGATTAGGACTAACAAAAGACAGATTAGGAGGCCAGGTAGCCTGGGCCTGGCTGGGCTTCTCAAAGCTTTGGCCCTCCTCCCTAAGAGGGCAATGATATTTGTGTTCAGTTCATAGCCAAATTTGCTCATGATAACCCGAGTCCAGCCCCACGCCGCCTCCTAAACCATTTTTGTTTCGTTGTCTCCATCACCCCCCCCCCCCCCCCAAAAACAAATATTTATCACACCAGAATAATAAGTCTGAATATTCTCTCTTTGTGTATATGCCAGGGGTATATCAACCACAGTGGATCCCTTCTGGGACATCTCGTTGGATCTGGGTCCCTCCGGAAGCCACTCCAAGAGCAGTATGTCGTCATCTTCCACCTCCTCTGCGCCAATTCCTAATACCAATCTCTCAGTAGATAGCAATTCCTCAGGTAAATTGCTATCACATCGCCGCCTCATTGCTCAAAGGTCCAATCTTTTTAGGAGTATTTCAACAACTTTGTAATTTATTGGAACAGTGCTATAAGGAATTTCTCGAGGACACACAAAATGTTCACTATAGGCTGTTTCATTATGCTTAGTTTGTTGGAAAATGTGGAGTGATGTTTACACATCAGAAGTCTATTACCTACATGTACATGATGTGTGCCACATAGCTGCCAACTCTTCCGGATTCTGCGGAAGACTTCGCGTATTTGACGGTAATTTACTTACTTAAAATATATGCAAGGAGGCCTCTCCTTTTGGAAGAGTTGGCAGCTCTGGTGCCATTCGTGTACTTACCTAGTCCGTGGCATAGTACTCCAAGAACAGTTGATTTGGGCCGATCATGACGTATTGTTCCACAGACTGATACACAAGGTCTCAATAAGAAGCAGTGCAGTTTGGGAGACTTAACCTGCTGTGTGAGTGAACTGTGTATCGGACACGCACCTTAGCATTTATCGCGTTTACCCCACAGCTGATGGTTCATCTGCATCTAGTTTAAGATTGCATCTAGTTCTGGGTTCAAGCGCATTACTTCATGATGCTTTACGGCAGGCTGGCCAGGGTAGCTAAACTCGTAACCATGCTCGTTGTGCATGTATGCGTTTGGAGTATATTGCCGTGGAATATGTTAAAGCAGGCTGGCACACTTCATGTAGGTAATAGACTGCTGGAACCAGCAATATTTTTTCTACAGAATTCAGTTAACAATACAAGATCAACAATTTAAAGAGAATTGACTTTTAATGAAAAGTCAAGGAATTCAGTCAACTTTTATGCACAAACCAACCATGCTGTTGCATCTGATCACACTGTGACATCACTGATTGGTTTATGAATATGCAAATTTGTATTAGCATATAGACCAATAAGTGCCCCAAAAATTTAAAAAAAAATGTTTACAGTTTAATGTTTGAAAAGTAATGTCAACATGGATATAAAGCTTCGCATAATGTTTTTAAGTTAAAACATTCCCATTTCATTGGCCCTTTCGGACTTATTTCTAGACTTTTTCCTGATTTCAGGATTTTTCACAAATCTCCTTTTTCTTGAAAGAAGAGAAGTAGCCACCAAGGAAAGAAAGAAGTTTTAGGGGACTTGGTCCTCTAGACGAACGGGAGACCCAGGCCCGCTACCCATTTTTCAGGATTTGTTAAGAAGTAGCCTGTATTGTGTCCAACTGTCTAGTTTCTTGTTTGTTGGGATGTGGAGAGTCTGTAAATCCTCCAAAATTAAACATCCAGGAGGTTTAAGGGCTTTGTCTTGTAGACAAAATGGAGACCCAGGCCCGCTACCCATTTTTCAGGATTTGTTACTTTTGTCAAATCATATCCCTGTATTTCGTTGATACAAATACACATCAAAGCACAGCTGTCCTAACATCCCAAACAAGACTGGATAATTGATTTAATTTTGCCCTACACCATCATAATAATAATAATAATAATAATAATAATAATAATAATAATAATGTGGACTTACATAGCGCACGTATCCACCAAACTGGTGCTTAAGGCACATTATATTATTACCCCTGCTCATCAGGCTCATAAATCATTCCTGAATCCATCTCAGCTCCCTGGGGAGTATACAGCTCAATTGCTGCCATTACAGCGCATATAGGGCTAATCAAACACAACAACCAACTCTGCCCTCACAGGTACCCATTTACCCCTGGGTGGAGAGAACTAATTATAGTTTTCATTTCTGATTTGCTCATATTTCCTGAATTGCTCCTTTCATTGGCTCACAGTACTGAATAATACATCAATTCTTTCAACATGTTATCGTCAAGATATTGTTATAAACCTTCCACAGGTTCCAGTACTAGTAGCAGTAGTGTTAATAACGGAGACTCTGGTTTACTCTCCCCGACGGGTTTTGAGGACGTCCCAACCTCACTAGATGACTGTCTTAGAAGGTGATGTTTAATATTCCACTTTTGTCATACACAACAACAATAATAATAATAATATTAACCCTAACCACCCCAAATCCTGCAAAATCCTCCAAGGGGCACTTTTTGGGATAAATTCAGCACTGTTGGAAACTGGTACTTTCACCTCTTGAAATGGGGCAAAATTACTACCTGGCAAGAAGTGCTGAATATGAAAGATCAATGAAAATGCATGGTGCATTTTGAAGATAAGGGCATGTTTCCAAAAGTGCACTGACGGATTTTGGAGGATTCAGGAAGGTCCCTAGCCAGAGTGCCTAGGGGGTTAGGGTTATTAATAAATAAGTAATGAAGTGTCTTTTCTTATTAAGAATACAAAGTGAATAGAACAGAAGTGAGACACAAAACTAACAGTAAAAGTCAGTCCGAAGGGGCAGAGATGTGTTTTAAAGGAAAGGTACAACAAATTACCAACACGTCTTCCAGTACAAGAAAAGTCTCTGCTCACAAACACCTTGTTTCAGGGGTAAAAATGTATCTCAAATGCCAGGAAGTTGCTGTACAAAAAACTAAAATGGCGGCTAGTTTCCAAAGTGACATCATGGTACGTCACTTTATACCCACGTCAACCTCAAGTGCAAGCAGTTTACCACAGCTTAAATCTTTATGTATGTGTTTTGGTTCCGAGCAGGTTTACAAGACCAGAGCATCTAGGCACCAACTCAAAGATCAAATGTAGCCGTTGTCATAGTTACCAAGAGTCCACCAAACAGCTCACCATGAAAAAGCTTCCTCTAGTAGCATGCTTCCACCTCAAGGTATGTTTCTTACTGATAGTGGCGTCGAGCTATTTAAAAAAAAGTTGGGGTAATGGTTAAACGTCTTTGAATAAATTTGATAATCTTGTGTCAATATCTTATGACATCTAATGACATGTAAATCCTACTTCAGGTCTGGATTTTCACGGAGGCCATGACTGCACTGGTCTTGGCCTATGACAGACATTCTGATAATCTAATGGATTTGACCTTTACTCAGTAAAAGTTGCCTTGCCCCCTACAAGAATGAAATTCCAGGCCTACTACTTGCCTTCGCTTTATGAGAAGCTTCGGTTGTACTAACAACTTCACCTTCCTTAACCCTCGTGCTATAGCTGCACTTTAGTGGGAAGTAGCTATAGAGGTCAAAATCGGTCAACTGCCTGTTTTGACTGTTGACCCAAATGTGCACACAGGGGCATTTTTAACTGGTTTTTACTGTCATTTTGACCACCTTGAACAATACAAGACAATGCTATTATCAGTCAAAATCGGTCGACTCATTTTGACCTGTAAATGTACATACTACACATAGGTTTGACAGTGTTCCGACTGTTGAACCAACTGTGCACACAGGGGCATTTTTAACTGATTTTGACTGTCATTTTGACCACCCTCAACAATACGAGATAATGCTTTTACCAGTTAAAAACGGTCAACGCATTTTGACCTGTAAATGTACTTACTACACGTAAGGTTTGACAGTGTTCAACGTTTAAAGTGCACTAAGTGTACCTTGGCATTTTGACTGATTTTGACCCTTGCAGTCATAGAAGGATTACAAGAATAATAAGTGTACATATTCTGAACGCAGTGCAAGATGAATACAAAAATCATATTTTATGTTTTCTTTGATTATTATGACCTAATTATACCATTTTCTGGTGTTTTTTTGGTGCCTTTCAGAGATTTGAGCATTCGAATCGATTTCGCAAGAAAATATCAACCTTCATTGCATTTCCTCATGAGCTAGATATGACACCTTATGTCTCTTCACATCGACGAGCCAACGGCATCAGAAATCAATCACAATCCAGTACCTCATTAACTACCTCAGATAATAAGTATGTATCAGTCCAGTAATAAGTATGTTTCAGTCCAGTGCCTCATTAACTACCTCAGATAATAAGTACGTATCAGTCAGTACCTCATTAACTACCTCGGATAATAAGTATGTATCAGTCCAGTACCTCATTAACTACCTCGGATAATAAGTACGTATCAGTCCAGTACCTCATTAACTACCTCGGATAATAAGTACGTATCAGTCCAGTAATAAGTATGTTTCAGTCCAGTGCCTCATTAACTACCTCGGATAATAAGTACGTATCAGTCCAGTACCTCATTAACTACCTCGGATAATAAGTACGTATCAGTCCAGTACCTCATTAACTACCTCGGATAATAAGTATGTATCAGTCTAGTACCTCATTAACTACCTCATTAACTACCTCAGATAATAACTACATATCAGTCCAGTACCTAATTAACTACCTCAGATAATAAGTACGTATCAGTCCAGTAATAAGTATGTTTCAGTCCAGTGCCTCATTAACTACCTCGGATAATAAGTACGTATCAGTCCAGTACCTCATTAACTACCTCGGATAATAAGTACGTATCAGTCAGTACCTCATTAACTACCTCGGATAATAAGTACGTATCAGTCCAGTACCTCATTAACTACCTCAGATAATAACTACATATCAGTCCAGTACCTCATTAACTACCTCAGATAATAAGTACGTATCAGTCCAGTAATAAGTATGTTTCAGTCCAGTGCCTCATTAACTACCTCGGATGATAAGTACGTATCACTCCAGTACCTCATTAACTACCTCGGATAATAAGTACGTATCAGTCAGTACCTCATTAACTACCTCAGATAATAAGTACGTATCAGTCCAGTACCTCATTAACTGCCTCGGATAATAAGTATGTATCAGTCCAGTACCTCATTAACTACCTCAGATAATAAGTATTAGTACCCATTTATGCTTCAGATACCAAGTTTGTTCCCGTACCTCATAAGCTACCTCAGATAACAAGTACGTATCGGTACCCAATTCATACCTCAGATACCAAGTTTGTACCTGTACCTCATTAACTGCCTCAGATAACAAGCTAGTTACATAAGCCTCATTATTACCTCAGGTACCAAGTATGTTCCTGTACCTCATTACAAATCTCAGAGCAAAAATTAGTTCATATACTTCATTAATACCGTAATTTCCTGCGTATAAGACGCTCGGTGTATAAGGCGCATTACCCCAGAATCGGGGGAATGTGATTAAAGTGTCAACGTACAAGGCGCACCGCCGTATAAGGCGCACCATGACCGCTCAGTAGTGCAGTGCATGCCAGAAGCGCTGTAGCACGACCATGCCGCCACCACCATGCGCGCGTCGTACTAGGAAAGTAGTCTGGTTGCGGCCCAAGTGATCCCGCGGTGTTGTGCGTAATACACTGTGATTAATAATCGAGGTGAAAAACAGACACGGCAAAAGTTGACAACCTTGCACACATCGCATAGAGACTTAGTCATTAGAAAGCGTTGTAGATAAAAATGCACGATGTTGGGCATGCTATTTTCAGAAACAGGGGAATTCTGCTTTTGGTACGTCACACACGAGTGAGGTCTTTCGTGAGTATTATTTACGGTGAATGAATGCATGAAAATCTTGCGCTAACGACCTTCGTTGGAAAACACGGCCGCTTTGTTAGGTTGAGGTCCACCGAAAGTTACACAAGCGGTAATCATCACTTTGATCTCAAGCGACACCAGATAAGGCGCACCGTTAGATAAGACGCAGTGACGTTTTCGTACCTTTGAAAGTCAGATAAGCCGCGTCTTATACGCAGGAAATTACGGTACCAAGTATGTTCCCATAGCTCAATAACTACCTCAGATAAACAAATTAGTTCCAGTACCTCATATGTTCATGTAGCTCATTAACTACCGCAGATGACAGCTTAAGTTCTAGTACCTCGTACCTCATGTTCCTGTACCTCAATAACTGTCACAGCTAACTAGCTAGTTTCAGTACCTCATAATTATGTTCCAATACCTCGTTAACCTCATTGCCGTCTGGAAACTTGAAAAAAAATAATCATAATTGTTTTAAACATGCGCAGCCGTTGTAAGAAACTACCACAAGTTTTAATTTTAATAAATAACCAAAAGTGTATCTGGGCATTAATATGATGCTTTTCTGTTTTTTGTTTTTTATTTCCTGTCAGCAGATACTCCCTGTTTGCTGTTGTGAACCACCACGGTACGATAGAAACGGGTCACTATACATGTTATGTGAGACAACACAAAGATCAGTGGTTCAAGTGTGACGACGCTCTTATCACTAAGTCCAGCGTGCAGGATGTACTTCACAGTGAGGGGTGAGTCGGAGATTTTTAACCCTCCTAGGTGTGTGGCTACATAGCTGCTATTGAAAAGCATTTTTTGTGTGTCTAAAACACTTGTGCGTGCTTGACATTGTATGATATCGCTCCCCCTCCCCCCACGTGTTCCTGAAGTAGTTAATAATAATAATAATTTAAAAAAATTTATATTGCACTCTTTACATAGAAATGATCAAAAGCGCATAACAATGACTTGAAACAGAGTTAAAAACAGACATGAAAAACACAAGAATTGAGAAAAAGTTTGAGATAAAGTCAGGTCACCGGGCCAGAGCCCAAACCGCAGTATGGGGATACGTCTGTCCCGCCGACAGGGGATTAATAATTACTTAAGCCTACCCCTGCCGACATCGATAATGTCTCGACCTTTTCAGGAGACAGATGCCTCTAACCCTACCTAGGTAATTTATACATGTGATCTAACTACCTGACACGGCGACCCTAGAAGTAGAAATATAAAGAGAAGGCAATAAAACCAACATTACATTTTAATCTTACAATCACACATTAATTCACACCAAAATTACACCCACAATTACACCCACATAGTTTCGCAATTTGGATCTTGATCGAGATCTACAACGATATAGGTGGTATAACTGACACAGCATAGGGAGTGGATATGTAGCAACGAACACCAAAAACACATTTTTTTAACGCATTTTGATAGTTTGAGGTTTTGTTTGGATGTGACTGCATAGGGTGTGTAGTAGGAGATAGTCGTGTTGTGTTTCTTTTTACAGTTTAAAATCCTGTTATTGTATTCAATCAAAAAAAAGAAACAGTTGCAACTGAAATGAACTGTACAGTTTTTGATGGCAAAGACTCAATTTATGTTATTTCTGAATTGTTTGCATTTGAAATAGTTCAAAATAATAAAAACAGGCCTCAAATAAACTTGGGCGTAGTCTATAAAGCAAATAGAAAATTTTAAGCAATTTTAGAGCATTTTTAACATATTTTTACTAATTGAACATAGCTATGCACACTTGATTGTTCACAGACACATGGTTCAAACAGTTTTGGGTTTTGTTTTTTGCACCAAAAATAAAACGTTTGTTGATATTTTGACAACAAAATCAGGAGGGCATTTATGAATGGTAATAAAAGCTGGAAGTTTCAGGATAAAGACCTTGGGTTTGTAGCTTGGTTTTATCATCCATTGCCATGAACCCATCGGCCTTTATCCTGCGGTAAAAACCACTTTTATTCCCTTAACCCTAACTCCCTAGACAACAAAGCCAGTTGGAGGATTTTGAAGGATTTTTATTGTTTTAGTACAATGCCTAGGGAGTTGGGGTTAAGCCAGAAAAAAGTCACCAGTTTCTGGTCTTGGTGCGCGTCACCTCCGTGCACGTCACCTCAGAACTTTTTCACTATTTCGATTTGTGGGGCTTCACTTAATAGCCACCATGGAGTGCCATGGTCGAACGGTTTTAGTGCATCGGATTTGTGTTCTGATGGCTGAGTCGTCAGAATGTGGGTTTGAATTCCAACCGCGACCATGGTGCTTGTGTCCTTGAGCAAGACACTTTACCATAATTGCTTCTCTCCACCCAGGGGTAAATGGGTACCTGTGAGGGCAGAGTTGGTTGTTGTGTTTGATTAGCCCCATATGCACTGTAATGGCAGCAATTGAGCTGAGATGGTTTCAGGAATGATTTATGAGCCTGATGAGCAGGGGTAATAATATAATGCGCCTTGAGCACCGGTTTGGTGGATACGTGCGCTATATAAGTCCACATTATTATTATTATTGTTATTATTTTGTGTATGGGAAATTTGATCTGGTTCTGATAACCGCATATACATGTTAACATGTATCACTTTCAAAAAAAATATATATATATTTTTTTTTAAAGTAGGTCACCACACCAATTTTGAAACCAACCTATAATCAGAAACTGGAACTGGAACTTAAAATAATTATTGCCTTCTATGACTGCAAAGGTCAAAATCAGTCAAAATGACGATGTATACTTGCTAAGGTATATCTAATGCACTTAAAAGTCGAACACTGCCAAACCTTACATTATAGTAAGTACATTTACAGGTCAAAATGAGTCGACCGTTTTTGACTGGTAAACACATCTTGTATTGTTCAAGGTGGTCAAAATGACAGTAAAAACCGGTCAACAATGCCCCTGTGTGCACATTTGGTTAACAGTCAAAAACACACAGTTGACTAATTTTGACCACTGTAGCTACTTGCCACTAAAGTTCAGCTACAGCAGGAGGGATTTAATCATATCAATGTAAATTTCTGACATCTTTTATTTGGTTTCTCTCGTGACAGGTATCTGCTTTTCTACCATAAACGCATCTTAGAATATGAATGATATTCTGCTGTAGACAGCTATCATCCAAAGTGTCATCGAGTCTGCGCATCCTGGACTTCCATGTCATTTTAACCCTCTCAGTACCGAATTGTTTTGACATAAACAACCGCTGGTGACCGCATTGTTTGACCACTCAAGCGTGAAGCACACATTCTTATACAACAGAAAGCTTGTGTTCAAAGGCCAATTTTACAAACTCTATTATCACCTTGAAGATATCATTTTACAGCAAAATAAATAATAACAAATATCTTACTTATTGAATTCCCTTTCATAAAATCAAAAAAACATTAAGATCGGTCAATAAATGTCCAAGTTCTCGGTCTTTGTTTCCTCAGTGTGATCTGTAAACTCAAACACTTTTTTGTACACAAACACATGGCGCTCCGTAGGTGTTTGGCATTTCGGATCTTTCCACTCCAGTTTGAAGGGATTGCATAATAGCAACCTTATTTTATTTCACCATCAATGGAAAGATCTTGCTCATTGGACGGATCTTGCTCTTTCCAACCATTGTAAGCTTGGGTATGGAGGGTGAACATGGACAAAACTACAGCTTTATAACAAATGGCCTTTGTGCTCAGGCTTGAGTGCTTTTTTGTGTGAAAGCTTGGTCGACTAAAGTCGCCTATGGTAAGGAAGAGGGGGTATGAGTGCAGTCGACTAAAGTCGCCTATGGTAAGGAAAGGGTTAAAAGGGACTGTACACCTTTGGTAATTGATTACAACATTACTGAACTAGTGCTGGGAGTTAATGGTTAGTTTGCTAACCGTTTAACCGAAAGTTAAACTATTTTCTCGTTGTTGGCAAAATGAAATTGGGTAAAACTTTCATAGGTTGGTTTGTTCATCTCTCGTGATACAAGGTACATACTTTCAACCGGGCATGGAATCAGTGTCCTAATTTAAGATGAACACAGTGACCGAATATTACTGGCTCATTTATGCAGCAGCAACGGTAATAAGACCTTATCATATGGAGTATTATATTCAGTCACTGAGTTAATCTAAAACTAGCACTCCGATTCCATGCCATGTTGATCGTGACGATATTGACCCTCTAAAGTATGGGTACACTTACAGATATAAAACCAATGGTGTACAATTCCTTTAAATACATAAGGGATGCCGTATAAGTTGTGTTATTCCATTTTTATAATATGGTTACTGAGTCCAACTCCATGCCTATATTTATCATCTACCAACAGGTACCATACTTTGCCTGACAGTTCTTATAAAGCTTCTACACAGTTTCACATAAAGTTTACTTGGAGTCAAGTTGATGGTGGTATCAAATATCCCTTGAAACGTTTCTGTCCCGAGTACTATCATTTTAGCAGAAGTCTATTAGTATTACCAACGTGAAGTGTGCCAGCCTGCTGTAATCCATACCACGGCATTGTACGCGCGCACAGCAAGCATGGTTACGAGTTTTGCTACCTTGCCGTAAGGCATCGTGGGATTAGACGTTTGACGTGCGAAGCTAGTTCTTAGAACTAGACGCAATCTTAAACTAAAGGCAGGCACACCATGAGCTGTGGGGCTATCATGATAAACACAGGGTGCGCGCGAGAGACACGCCGGGTCAGTCTCCCAGACTGCACTGCTTCTTTTTGAGACCTTGCGCGTCAGTCCGTGGAACAATACATCATGAATGGCCCATATCCATTTTGCTTGGAGAACTATGCCGTGGACTAGGTTAGTACATGAGTGGCACACTTCATGTAGGTAATTAGTAAAGTTTCAGTAAAGTATAAGTGAAATAAATTCCAAAAAGATTGTCTGTCCTCTGAAGACGGAAATTCCACGTTTGAATGAATACAAACGATCTTAATGCATTTTCACTATTTTCCAGTAAACTGCACATGGAAATAAGCTGCAACTTTGGATTTTGTACAAAATATATCATGATTCTTCTTCGCTCTGTCCACTATGGTAAAGAATACCGCTAAGCTTGGGCGATAACACGATAATATCGAATATCGCGATACCTTATTTTATTCGATTACGATATCGAGAACCTTTTCAAGTCAACGAGATATCGGCAAATCGCGATTAAAAAAAAAAAAATCGTGTGCCATTGTGAGTCAAGTCAGAAATTCCATGGAAACCAAATTGGGTCAGTCTTTTCATCTTTAGGAAGCAAGAAACTAAAGCGAACTACTTCAGAAGTACATACACACCGTGCAAATGAATTTGCGATTGATTGTGACACTTGTAGAAGGGTACATACCTGTGGTTATCGGCTCTAAAGCAATTATGCATGAATGAAAAAAAAATATTCGCTATACTGTCAAAAATCGCAATATATGCTTGCCGATATATCGTGGATGAAATTTTTTTATATCGCCCAAGCTTAAATGCTGCCCTCTTTTGAAAATAAAACGTTTCAGACAGAATAATACCTCAGGATGGTCGATACTTAACACCAAATATAAAGGTTTTAGATCATATTTCTTTAATGGGAAGGTACAACATTGGTAATTCCCACATTGTCAAATTCACAAATAATTAGCTAAAAGCTTGAGTGATGAAAGATTTTTTGAAAACGCGAAAGTGGAAATGAATGTACGTTTCCATATACCAAGGTTGTACCTTTTTTTTCTTTTTTTCTTCTTTTTTTTTAAAAAGAGAAGGCATCTGAACCACTCCCTCTATTTTTTAATACTTGCCAAAGAATCCTGAAAGCATTATTTTTCTTCAAAATTTTGATTGTCATGTGGACAAAAGTGTGCAATTTGACTCTAGTCTAATTTTGTTTTAATGCAAGTCAAATCTGTTATAATGCTTTGATATGCAATAGCACTGCATACGAGTCACCATAAAGGGGAAGGTACAACATAAACGTCGTCTCAAAAACCGGTGTCAAACATCGCTTAAAAAAAAAAAAGTTTTGTCCGAGGTGCTAATGTTTTTAAGAATAGTCAAATATTATTCCCTTATAATTTACATATGATATTTATAACAAACTGTGAGATTGAAAGCAACGTTAGGCGATCAAAAAAATCCTGAATGCATTTTAAATAATTTCTTGTATACAGCCCACATTATACGCTGTCTCTTTCATAGGTTAGTTGTTACATGTGAATACATATGTCTTGATTCTATGATAGTAAGAATTCTCATAGAAGCAGTTTTTGCTGATATTATCAATGTTGTACCTTCCCTTAACCCTAACCCTCCAGGGTATTTTGGCTAGAAACCCTGCCAGACACAACAGATTGCATCGTTTGTCAAAGTGACTTGGCTGCCCAGTGCAGCAAGATCCATCTGGTCACAAATCTCAAGGCCGAACTGCCTCAGAGTCTGTGGTCACCAAATGCAGCAGGATACAACTCTGGCATTGTTCAATGGGACCAGCTCTCAATAGCCTCAGACTTGGCTGCTTATGCACTGGTGTTGACAGCTGAATCCATCAAAGTGCACCAGACTTTTCCACCTGATGCACTGTGCTGCGTCTGGCAGGGTTAGGGTTAAAGGGACGATATCATCACAACAGGGCATGGAATCACAGTGCTAGTTTTAGATTAACTCAGTCACTGAAAAGGTCATATTACACGATAAGGTCATATTAGGTAGTTGCTGCTGCATAAATGAGCCAGTCACCGTATTCATCTTAAACTAGGACACCGATTCCATGCCCTGTAGAAAGTCTGTTCTGGTCATGACGATACTGTCTCCTTACCACTCTAATAAAGCAAAAACAGCTGTTGAGCGGGACACATATTCCCATGTAAAGGTTAAATGGGTCATTCCTATTGCATTTAGCCTTCCATATTTACCACAGATTGGAATGGGGGAAAAATCCCTGATTGTCACCAGAAGATATTTCTTCACCAAACACGATTGCAGTGTGAAAAGTGATCTAGCTATGGGAAAGAAAGAAGCAAAACTAAAGAAAAAAATTTAGGGGAAAAAAAAACTCCCTCCCTCCGATTGTTGTTTTTAAAAGGACAATCATCAATTTAGTTGTTAGAAATGGCCGAAATATCTGTAGAATGCCAATGCAAGTGGCAACCAATGAACAGCAATATTAGGCAGCCCTGATTCAGAGAAATGATGTATCTCAAATTGTTGATGATATTGAGTTAATGTCCTTTCTGGGGTGAGGCACCCTTTTTTTTACTGAAAATACATAATTGGGTCTTCTAAACGGTACACTATATTCACTTGATACCTGCACAAATGATAAGAGCGCCCTCAAATTACCCAAGAAAGGACATTAACTCAATTTCATCCCAAACTCAAGATGCATCATTTCTCCAAATCGGGGCCGTGTGTTTGACAGACATCTTCGTTTGTTACTGCAGAGTTATCAACATATGCAGAAGTCTGTTACCTACAAAAAGTCATGTAATTATGCTGAAGGGGTTGTTGTCACCCAGGGTACTCCCCAATGGTACCCAAGCAATCATAGAAGTACACATAGGATTGAGATTGCCTGGGTACCATTAGGGAGTACCCCAGGTGACGACCCCTGTATGCTGTAATAACCTAGTCCACAGTATTATACTCCAATACCAATGGATTTGAGCCCTTCATATAGCTATGTCACTGACTAACATGTAAGGTTTTAAGAGATGCTGTGCATTCTTGGTGATTAGCCAGCGTGCACAATAACTGTACTTTATACCTGTTGAATCCTTAATGTCATCATGCCATTAACTCTAACTCCCTAGGCCCATTTGCTTACACATAACCTGAATCCTCCAAAATCCTTCAGTAGTAAAGCAAGCACATGACATGTATGCACACATGTGTTTCTAATCTGTGATACACGTACATGGCCAGGGACCCTCCCTGCATGCATGGAGCAATAAACAGTGTCCACTGACCCAAGCACTGACCTTGCAATCACTACAACAAACATGGATGTACATGTACCATGGAAAGGCAAGTATGCCTAATCACCTCAATCCTCCAAAAATTGAAAATCCTAATAGCAAAGAGCATGTAGCATGTAACCTCAATCCTTCAAAATCCTTCACTTTAGCAAAGAGGATTTTGGAGGATTTGGAAAGGTTAGGGTTAAAGAGCGTCTCAAAGAAAATGTTATTAATTAACCTTTTTTGAGAAGTTATATCATAAAGAAGCTATACAAAAGTTTTATTATCTATTGGTCAAACACAGTTAAAGGGACACGATCAGAGCAGACCTTCAATACGGCATGGAATCGGTGTCCTAGTTTAAGATGAACACAGTAACTGAAAATTACTGGCTCATCTATGCAGCAGTAACGGTAATATGACCTTATCATGTAGGGTATTACTTTCAGTCTAAACTTTCGAATCCATGCCCTGTTGATCGTGACGATATTGCCCCTTTAAACGTCATTTTCTCTTAACCCCTTTCGTCTCGAATTCAGGAAAACATGAGGCAAAAACAAATGGCCCCGTTATGTTTAAACCCAATTTCCTGATGTCACCCTAGCAAAATCACCCCTTCAGTGGACAAGATTGCCCCAGTATTGGCAACCACTTTTGTGAATATTGGTGCTTTATTAGCTCAGGCTTTTCCGAATTCAATACAAAGAAATTCAGACAAAATTACTTTCAACAATATTTCACCTTGGACTGATATAATAAAACTTGTGTTGTTTAGTATCCATATGACATATCTCTTAAAATGGGTAGGTCTATTAATATATTTTACGGTTTGCATCACACAATAGTTCTAGAACTAGCAAGCGCTTTCAAGCGCTTTTCCCATGATGCTCTCAAATATATATATATATGACCCGCTCTGGCAAAACCCGAAACTTCTCGGCATTTACCATAATGCGTAACAGCCATGAAAAGGTAAAAAAAACTTACCCCCAGGGACCAGTTTGAGATTTTCATGTCACCATATAGACCTAGAGCATTTTTCTCTAGACTTTGATAGAAAAAGAAAAATCCTGAAGTGTTGTGAGCATACTGATCGAAACGTCGAGTTGTACCCCCAGTTCTTTTCAGAACTAATTACTACTCAATTGAGATTCCACATGGTGTCACCGCAATTATTCTTACTTATTGTTAATATTCACAATAAAATTAATTTGGGAGGTCACTCTGAAAAGTTGGGTCCAAGTTACGGGTTTTGCCAGAGCCAGTCACATGTAACCACGCTTGTTGTGGATGTACGTTTGAGTACAATGACTTGGACACGGTTATAGCAGGCTGGCACTATCAATAGACGTGATGTAACAACTAACAGGCAAAGACTGCCATTTTGAACTACCCTAAAATTAATGTCCTGTATAATATAAAGGGAGGGACTTGCATTTAATGCAGTATTAGATGACACCAATCTCTCTACATTACCGTACGGATGCAATTTAACTTTTTTTCATTATGTATATGTGTGTGATACAACAGTCCTTTTACTGCAGGGATTCAATATATGATGTAGAGTTATGATTTAGTGGTTGTGCTTCTTAAAGCAATTTGAATATAAATGTACAGTAGATGAATGGTTAATGAATATGTAAATGCCAGATGGAATCTTAGAGATGAATATGTATGAAGCTCATGAATATGTATTGAATACTAATTTGCTGGATCAATCTCTTGCTCTTTTCACACCATGGGCCATCATAGATGAGTTCCCTTTTTAGAGAATGGTAAAGATCACTATAAACTTAAAAGGCACCAGCCTATTTCTTGGACATGAGCATCATTCTGTTTCCATTAGTCCTGTTTGCACAAAGTAAGAAAAGTAAGATGTCAAGTGTACTATCCCGATTGATTGAAACCCTATTCTCCCAATGAGGATACCAATAAGCCCCAATCGGGAAACCCTTGGGAGAAAAACAACACTTTCTCCACCACTATATGGTCTGTTTCCCCTATGTGGAGTTAAATATATAAGTTCGTATATAAGTGGTGGAAACAGACCATATGGTGGCCATTTTGTATTTATGCAAATTAACATATTTTACAATAACATATCATATACCTGTACATTCAATTGATTATTGGTGGGCTTGATTTACTTAAAAATCAACATTATCAAACAAGAATGTGAATAATTTTAAACCCCGAAACTGGGTCTACCAAAGGCAAAAACTATGTGGGGCCATTTGTTTAAATTATGCAAATAAGGTGCCTTCTGTCAGCCAGATTTGTTTGTACCCCGTCGTATGTTGATCTGTACACCCCATATTTAGTAACTCTCCCAAGTTTGGTGCTTTTGTCAAGTCGGTCACGAATTCGTGAACAAGTTACACAAAGCTACCTGACTACGATGAGCCTGATCAGGTGCAGTCATAAAAAACAGGAACATGGAATGAATGAACAAACTAAAGTTTACACGCAGTGATATGCATTTGTTCACCCCTAACCACATTTTTTGGAGTAGTTTAAAATTCTTGGCCTTTGACGCATTTTAAAAAACCTAATAAACCAGGCCTTGTTTTGGGTTTTTCAATTTTTAAAATCAGATCAAAAACCAATTTCATGTCAAAACTTTTAAGATTTCCCGTTTTTACAAGGGTAAAAAGAGGGTTATAAAACACCAAACCTTTAAAAAAAATTGATTGTTAATGAGTAAAGGTTGGAATCAAAATGAATATATATTAGAGGGTGTTATAAAATAATTTTTATTTGTTTTTTCCCCAAAATTCTCATAATTTTTTAGAGTAATCCTAAAATTAGTTTTTAATGAGTTTGGAACCCCGTTAAAAATAAAATAATGTGTGGTTAATGCCATTTTTCCACCCAAAAAAGTTCCGGCAAATTTTCCCCCAAAAGGCTCAAAAATTTTAAAATTAGCCCTGGGGGAACAGCCCAAATTTGCCATTTTAGGCAAATAAGCAAACCAACCTATTCCCATCCCATTTAATGGGTGGGAGAAAAAATTATGATTAATTTTGCCAACGGGTTAGGCCTATTCAACCCCATTTTTTTAACAAAAACTTGAAATTTTTTTTGACCCCGCCGAACCTCATATTTTTTTCCCATTTTTTATTTTAAATTGAAAAAATTAAACAACCGTTTTTAATTGTCAGACTTGAATAAAAAATGACCAATAAAATATTTATTCCCCCCCAAAAACAAAAAAAAAAAAAGGTTTTTTTTGGGATTTTTTTTTGTAAATTTCTTTTCTTTTTATTGTTTTTAAAAACCCTTCCCCAAAAAAAATTGTGACCCCCCAAAACCAAATTTGGTTTTTAAAAAGCAACACCCAATGAAAAGGAAAATCACCCCCGGGGAAGTTTAGATTTTATGTCAATAAGCTGGGGATTTTTCAATTTATAAAAAAAAAATCCGGGATTTGCATACTAAAGTCGCATTTCCCCAGTTCTTTGAAAAAATTACCAAAATTTCCCTGGCCCTTACACTTTTATTTTAAAATAAATTTTTGGGGACCTAAAATTGGGGGTCCAAGTTCGGGGGTTTTGCCAAAAATTTACACTTGGTCGGATGGGGCATAATACATTTCAAGTTCTTTCATTATTTTTTTAAAAAATTATTTTTGCATTTGGGGTTCTTTTGGGGAAAAAAAAAAGTTGGGGTACGAAATTGAAAAAATTTGGAAAAAACTTTTCCCAAACGTTAATACAAGCCGCAATTTGGCTCTTTACAATTGCCCTAAAAAATGCATTGAATAATGTTTAATAATGAATGAGACAGTTTGCGAATGTCTTTGTGTTGATTAATTTTCAAATCGGGAAATGGCCTTGCGTTATTTATGTAATGTTCCCCTTTTTGATTCATTTTGTTGATTGGAAAACCTTGACGGGAGAGCATGAGAAATGAAATTCATCAGGTGATCAACTATTATTCCAGTATCATGTGGCCTTAATGTTATACATATAAATTGAAAGCAAGGATTTACTAATATTTCAACCGTCACTTTTTGTTTAGAAAATATATGCCCATACATTGCCCACCGAACAAAAAAAAAGAAACTTAAAAACAACGGATAAGTGTTTCGATTTTAAAAATATTAGTGAAGCTTTGGAGTTTTGTTTATATAATAATTCAAAAATTATTTGAATTTTACTTTTTTCAGCATATTACAATTTATCTAATAAGCTCCCAAATTCAGGGTAATGAAATTATCATTATTTAACGTCAAATATAACATTGGGTAAAATTAATCTCAATGTTATTGTAAGTTTTCGATTGTTTCATCAGTCCTTTTATACCCTTTTTAAATGCATTATTCATTGAAAATTTTAATGCATATTCGAAGTACTAAACAGGAAAAATTAAATTGATGTTTCAATTAAAATTTACCAAAAACCCCCAAAGTTTTCCCACATAAAGTGTCAAGATTATATTTTTTTTGAAGAAAAAAAAAATATAAAACATCTAATAAATTATTGCTACAAACAAAACAGAGGAAAAAACGGTGGAAATTTTTTTTGGCCCTCAAAATTATATAAACATCGAAGTAAACGCGGTATATAATTTAGATACACTGTCTAGAGAAAAATCAGACGCCTATTTTTAATAGTGTCAGGGGCCTTTAATTTGTGTCAACAAGGGCGCCCTTAAATCCAAGGGCGCTTTTAATTATGCCATATTGACATTTTAATCATTTGCGGCTATATCATAGTCAAAATCTAAAAATCCCGGACTGGTGGTATGGATGACCCGCTTGGAAACAATCCCCACGGGTTTCCCCCCCGAGATCAAGGAAGTGATACAAGAAGAACACACAAAGGACACGTTACAACACGAGAACGTCAAGACAAACAAGGAAAAGATCTCAGGAGGGACACCGTAAAGGAGAAATAACGCCACGATGGGTGAGAGAACGATAAGGGAAGAAACGGGAAGGAGGAAATAAAGGGGACGCCAATATTTTTTTATTTAATTATTTTATTTTTGCGTAAAAAACCGCAAATAATTTGGCAATGCAAAAATTATCCAAACGCGAATGAGGCTCTTTGTGGTAATCGTAATTTTATTAAAATTCCATATTTTACATTGCATTACAATGATTTTAATCTGAATTAAAAATTCTAAATTTATTTATTTTTGAGTCAAACCGCATTATGCAATTCAATCGCAAATTATCACCCAAATCCTCAAGGGCTAAATTTAGGTCAATTCTGGTAAAAATTCATACTCTACATTTCATACATCATTTAACCCATTTGAAATTAATTAAAATCATTTTTCTTCGAACAAATGGCATTTAACGGAGCACTGCAAATTTACCCAAACCTAAATGCTAAAATTGTTTAAAAATTAAATTTTACAAATTACATTTCACAACACAACAGCTTTTTTGAAATTCGAATTAAATTTTTAAAGGTCAGGCTCATAGGACTTCAAGCATGGAATCTGCGTTTAAGATGAATAAAGTCAAATACTGTTCATTTATGCAAATATAATCCAAAAAGCACTCGCCCATGCCCTTTTGATGTGACGATTGCTTTAATTGTAAAAAATTATTTAGCTAAATTACATTGCAGATTCGCCATGGCGAATATTTCGTCATTTAAAAGAAAAAATCAATCC
This sequence comes from Zoroaster sp. YZ-2022, assembly GCA_029582265.1. Lineage (NCBI taxonomy): Eukaryota > Metazoa > Echinodermata > Asteroidea > Forcipulatida > Zoroasteridae > Zoroaster > Zoroaster sp. YZ-2022. The sequence goes on from CM055819.1 coordinate 7,332,267, forward strand.
GTCACTTTAAAATTGCATTTATTACATTAAAATAGGATTTAGAAAATTTTGTCATAAACATGTATGCCATCGGGTTTAAAATCCTACAAGGGAAAACAAATTGTTTTGCAGAATAATAGGAAAACTTGATTTTAATTAAAGGGAATTCCTTGACGATTTTAGAAATAATTTGGGGCTTAGAACAGTTTTATTTTGTTCAATGCTTTAACATGGTATTCATGACCTTTTAAAATTTACACAATTCCGAAGTTTTTATGAAATTTCAATAAATCACATCCACACAAAGTCAAATGGGACGAGAAAAGATTAAGCGCAATGTCTCCAACCAAAGATATCAAAAAGTTAGTCTCCAAATGATCCAATCGAATTTTTTAATGGATTTTGATGGAAATGGTTCAGTGCGACAATGCCGAGTATCATCAAGAACAGACAGGAGTTCTATTGTTTTTTATGTTCACTGATCGTGATTTTTGCGCCCAGGAAACAAAATAACTCTAAAATTAAATAAATTAAATTGAACTCCTATAGTTAAGACAAGTCATCATAAAATTTGCCAAAACTGTACAGTATTCTATCTCTTTGAATCAATGGGAAAACGTTCTGGAAATTTCAGCTTTTTGCTTTTAACCCCCCTTTTTTGTGAACTTTAGTAGCAAAGTGCTATCAAACTGTAACCTTATTTTGATAAAGTGCCCCAGGGCATTTTGATTGGTTTTTTCATATTTCCCATTTTATTTAAACTTTGGATTTTGTCCTGAAAATATGTCAACGTGGGTTTCGGTTTTTTGACTGCGTGACTGATTACCTACTGTTTATCACTTTGACATACCCTTGCAGCGGGTTGTATTGCAAAATATAAAATATAAATTTAGATTTTTGAATTCACTTAGGTCTTAATAATCACCCTTTCAATTGATTACTTATCAAATGTAACCTCGGGACAAAACAACTTTAAGACAACATCATGGTCACAATTAAAGTTTCAGAATATAATTCAACAGTTTGAAAATCCATACCTTTCTTTAAATATAAGCATTCAACTACTGGGAATGAAAAATTCAAATTCTAAATGACTCTATAACTCTTTGGACAACATAACAAACAAATCGGAATTTTTGTACACCATTAAATTTTTTTATAAAGGTAGTCTTGAGATAAAGCCTTATTTAACCTTCCAATCTATTGCAGCCTGGATTTCTTTCCCAGTAGCAAATTTCCCCTTTTGTCCTAGTAAAGGCCTCAAAAATACAGTAATCTGTGGGACTTTTTGATGTGCCCATAGCCTGTAATTCGGCCTGCCGATATCTTCTGATTTCTGAAGCGATCTGAACATTAGTTAGGAATCGGAAACCAAACGGGCCCAACCAACCACAAACCTTCCTGTTTACTTCCATCCCAAAAATATAACAACCTGCACAACGGGTAAATAAATTTCCATCATGGGGCGCTTGATGCAGATTTGGTCTAAGTAATTCAGAGGTCATACACAAATGTAAAAGCTTCTGATTTCTAAGAGTTGGATCTTGTGTTAAACTTTAACTCCTTTAAAAACGATTTTAAATGGTTTAACAACAGAATTTTCGATTGAGCTTTTTCATTACTAAAATAAGGTAAGACCTTCACCTAACACAGGGCTACAATCTTAAACAACGCGGGTTATAAATAAAATTTGATGGTTTTCCTACTGAAGAAGAACTGATTCAATTGTTCAATTTGACAAAATCCTCACGTGAATTGACTTGAAAGGCTGCATCTATACATGTAAGTTTCATCTCCAAGGGGGCCAAATACAAATATTACTAAAATTCTTAAGTGGCTCAAATCTCCACCACTTTTTGTTTAAAATATAAAACTTCATTCCCTAAACCCTGAACCCCAAGTCAAACGTGATCTGGGCGACAGGGAGGAGGGAGGGGGGGGGCCCAGCAAAACTCAAAATTCGGGGACTGATCCAAGACAACAGAAATAGGGGATACAAAAAATCTTGGTCAGTCAGGCAGAAATTTGGGGGAGGGGCTTAAATCTCTTTAATGCTGGGGAAGAAAATAAGGAGGGGATAAGGACAACGTGGGGAATCAGGGGTGGGGACAAACCAATTCTTTTCAGGGATCCAGATCAAGGACATTAGAAAACTATGTATCAGGCTTGGCAAAAAGGCGTACAAAGTGTTTGCATGTTATTGGTTTCTGAAAATAGTTAGAAAACTTATAAGCAAATTGCCAAAAATCATGGGTACCTAACATCATTAATCCCCATGATTTATGGGCATCAATGCAATCTTCATACTTTGTCGATGTCTGGTGTAAAACAATTCAGTTAGATTACCTTTAGGAAAGAGTACCTTCCTAATTCCATGGGTTAAATTAATACAAAAATTTTAATGTTTTCACCCTTTCCAAAATTTCGCTGGTTTCATTTTATTCAAAGCTAAATTACTCGGTAAAACAACTTCCTTTAAAATGTGCAGGTACATATCAGACCACTCATTTTCATCTCAGAGTTATTGCCCCAACTGGAGCGGAACTTTGATTTAGTGTTAAGAGTCTACGTATTTTAACCGAGTTTGAAAATTGGAACAGTGTAGTATTATTTTTTTTGTCAGAACTGTCATGAAGAAGGGAAAGAAAATATCATAAAGTCAATGGAGAGTAAATATCTGGAATATTTTTTGCTAATGTTCAATTCCCAAATAAAATTGGGCCCTTTTTTACCATACTGGAATTTCATAATAACAAGATAACTACTTTTTGTTCTGTTGTTGAATCATGGAAGCCATTTAAAACCGAAAAACAGTCGAAAATTCATTGACCTAAATCATTATTTTGTCGACTAAATCAGCTGACTGAAACAAGGTTGCCCGATTAGCAGTGAAAGTTAATTTTCAATGTTTGAAGCCCCTCTTTAAACGAACAGACGACAGCCTTGTGTTGAATGTGTGTGTACCAATCACATTCCCTGATACACGTGTATAATTTAACTCACGGGAAAAACCGGGCTAATTTTTAACCCCCAAATTTGTCTTGATTCAAAACTTATTAATTAATAATGATTAATTATGTATTTTCTAAAATGAAGACAATGGATAAGGCATTCGGACTAGGATTCTAAAAAGAACTGGAAAGGAAGAGGCAATTTGGACTGGCATGGAATGGCAGGAGCAAACGCTCGTCACAACAGGATCGATCAAAACTGTAAAACTTGGATTAAAATAGTTCGGACTGTTTCCTTCCATTTTTATATTATACTTGTAGTGTGTTCCTTCATTCAGCGGCAGTTCTGATAAACTTAATCGGATAACTGTTTCAGTTCCCGCTGACCTGTGTTATGGTAAGTTTCTAACTGGGATTACATTTTAAACCAAAAACAGCTGATTGTCGTATCAGCCGCCATGGATGGCAAAGTGGGTGGGGATCTGAATACTCGGTCACGTTTTGAAACCGTGTCGCCCCTTCGCATCGGTTCTGACTAAAGGAACCTGCGCTTAAAATGTTGCTGCGGGCGAAAGCCAAAATTTGTTGTTAAAACCGTGAATTAAAGAGCATTCCTAAATATCCGTGCTTGCTAACCTGTTTAAAGCAAAAGAGAAGAGAGTAAAATTCTGATGCCTAAAACATGAGGATTAAAATCGGTAAACCCTGATGCAAATGGGTTTGGTTCTGGGTGGGTTTCTCTCATTTTAAAATTCTTGCGGTTTTTTGCTTTTCTTGTGTTCAAATTTCAGGACTAAAATTTGGGTCAAACCGGGTAAACAACCAAATACGATAATCCCTCCTGTTTTGGCCCTTTTAAGGGAAATTTTTTGCCCGCCTATCGTGAAAAATTCTTCCCTTGCACGGCATGCATCCCCCCTCTGCCCTGCGTTGATCTGGTTTCCTTGCCCTCCCGTCATCAGGGACCGACGAAAGGTTGTTTCCTGGTTACCCCTTGGTTTCTATGCCCTTTGTCATCTTTGGGTTTTGACGAAAGATTTAGTGCCCCGCCCCCCACCAATCTGCATCTGCCCCGGACTGACCAGATTTTTGATCCCCTTTTCTGTTGGATCGTCCCGATTTTAGTTTGCTGGACCCCCCCTTCCTGTCGGCCTAGATTCCCTTTTACTTTGAGTTTTCGGGTTTGCGGAATGTTTAAATTTATATTTAAACCCAAAAAAGGGTGGGATTTGTTTCCTGTAAGGCTGATTGATATTTGAGGCCTTGGTTAAACTACGATAAGTATGATGCCGTTCAAGTCAATCTCGCTGGGTGTTTGCACAAAGTTCACCGATGTCCATGTCGAACAATCCTTCAATTGGGATTTATGGGCACATGCATTTGTTTAAAATGGTGTGTTGTAGGTTATGAAATTTTATCCTTATCATTTGATGTGGAATGTGCTCCAATGATTTCTCTTGTTAAATCCCCATGTCTGTTTTTAATTTCGGTTTAACTAGGCCCGATTAATAGATGGACCTCTTTGCATATTCAGAAATATGTTGGAGCTATGACCCCTGGTTGTCTATTTATCGACCAATCTCATCTGTGCGGTTGGATAAATTATCAGTATGTTATTTTCTGTGAAGCAATCTGGAAGGTTTGTGGTTGTGGCTTAACCCTGGTTCCGCGTTTTAAATTAATGTTAATGTCTTCAGAAACAGAAGATAATCAGCTCCGCCTGGAATTTAAAGCACTGCCGTTAAAAAGGGCGACTTACATTTGAGGAGTGCCCCAGGACAAAGTGGTTTTTGCCTGGAAGGAATTCAGGCCGCTCGTATTGGGTTGAGATCAAAATAAGATTCTTTAGTCTAAGACTATTACAATTTTAAAAAAATTGACTGGTGTAACCTTCCTGGGTTGGTTTTGTTGTACAGAGTCATTGGATGATTTTGAGTGCCGTTTGGAACGTCGTTGTGTTGCCTTATTTAGGAAAGAATGGTTGGTTACAAACTGTTGATTTATTCTGAACTTTCTAGTGTGTGGAGGCGTGATTTTAATTAAGTTTTTGCCTGGTTTAAATTAGGGAAATAATTTCAATTGAAGAAATTCGTTGGGCCAATAGTAATTCAAAGTCTAATTCATTTTTTTATTTTCGCAATCATACCCTTGCATGGTAATCAGTCAAATGTTGTCTTGCCAGGTTTTCTGTGCACTGAATCAAACCCGTCAAACCTTTCGTGAGTATTTGACATGTCCAGTTTGTGGTGGTCAAAATGCGTTAAAAGCCGTGAAATTGGCCGATCAAAACGTAGTTTTCCTTAACTTGTATAAGTCCCCCAAAGTAGGAGGGGTTAACAAAGCAAAAAATGAAATTTCACATTGGTTTTTATGCCTTGACAAGGTATGTATCTGAGTGGTAACATTACAAATAATTTTGCTTTAACTGTTATTGCGGGTTCCTTTAATTTGCTAAATGAGTGGTTTGTTCCTGACAAACAAATGCAGTTGTGCATAAAAAAAAAAAAATAGGCATCCTGTTCTTGTTGTTCATCGCGTCTTTCCGATCCCAACCTTCCTGCAAATCCTCAAATATTCGTTGGCAGTTGATTCTTTTACATTTTGATTGAGATGTAAATTTAAACGACTTAACTTATCCGTCTTCCCTCTGTCTCTGTGATCGGTCGTTTACATGTAAATTTTACTGGGCTGGATGTAGTAAATTTTAATGGTTGTTTATCTGAATTAATTTTTCAGCCGATTTAACAAATCTTGCAAAGTTTCCTGGTATTTGCCGTCAATCATCCGAAAAACTGTTTTCGCCCTGTTTTTTCTGAACATTTTTTCATTTGGGCATTTCAATGGTTCTTTTAAATTTTTACAAATCTAAACCATTTTTTTTCAGAAAGTGATTATTTGTGACGGATTATTTTTTTAAATGATGAATACGAAGCCCATATCAATGTTTGCTGGTTTTTTGTTAAGGGGTTTCACGATCCCGGCATGGAATCAGAGTGCTTGAATATTACTGTTGCTGTGCATAAAATAAACATGTTCTCATTTAACTGGGCGATTCATCTTTAATCTGAATATGGATCTGGCTTAAAAAGATTATTGAATTTCAGTTAAAATTTTCAAAATACTAATGTAAATTGTTTACAATTAACCATATACCACATTAAGACTTTCGTTTGGGGAGATAATTGCATGTCCTAATTATTTTGAACTTCGTTGATTTTAATAATTAATTTTAGATTAAAGTCATTGTAATGCATAAATGTGAGAATATGGAATTTTTTTACCATATTTCAAAGATTGTACTCATTTACATTGGATGTTGGTTTACAATTGGCAAGTAAAAACGGTTTTGCATCAAAAAAATAAAAAAAAATTTGTAATTTTCAGAATTTAAAATCGTTATGCAGCAAAAAAGAATATGGATTTAATAAAAATTATGTATTACCCAAATTTGAGCTCATTTAGGTTTGGGTGAAATTTTGCAGTGCATTACCCTAAATTGCTAAAGTGCAAAAAAAATTTAAAAAAATAAAATAAATAAAATACAATTTATCTCTTTTCTCCTTTCCTTCTTCTCTCTTTTTTTACCCTTCCCTTTTGTCGACCCCATTTTTTTTCCCATCTGTGGTCAACGGATCTTGTCCCTTACTTTAATCTCGTTGTTGTTTCCCTTTCGTGATTTTGTTTCATCCATTTTTTGTCCTCGGCGGGTGACCTATGGTTTTCAATGCGTGTCGCAACCACAGGCCACCCATTAGTTAAAGGATTTTGACGTGTATTAATCATATAACAATTTGAATGTCAATTATATAACAGCCCTCCTGTTGACTTTAGCCCTCAGACACTAAAACTTTAAAAGGGGCCCTCTGAACCTTAAAAGGCCCCTGGATCATTTATCTCCCTTCCGTGTGGAAAAATTTATCTGCGGGATTTATTCTTTCGTTGTTTTATAATTTATTTTGAGGGCCCAAAAAAATTTTCCGTTTTTTTGTTTGTTATTTTCAAAATTATTCAGAAAGTTTTATATATTTTTTTTTTTCTTCAAGACAAAAATAACTGTTTACTGCATTTTATAGTTTTGGGCAAAACTTTGCAGTGATACTTTATTGGTAACTCATAAACAATTTATGCAACATTACAAATTTGCCTTGTTAGTGCATAACGAATAATGCGTAGATTAATATTGAAATAATTTAATAGGCGAAAAATGACATGAGATTTAACCCAAACGCTTCATTCAAATTGCTGTTGATGAATTTTCCAATTTTATTTATAATTTTGACGTTAAAAGAATGAAACTGCATTTGGGTCTTAAATTTGGGAAAAATGGTTAAAAATACTAGTGTTTTTTTCAATGATAATTCCAACAATTTAAAAATTTGTTTTATTTATATAACAAATGATTTGTTTCTGCCCTTGCCCTAACTGATTTTTAAAACCTTCAAATTCCAAGAAGAATCTTATCTTCATTTTTAAAACTGCCGTCTTTCTTCGGGCGCTGGTTTTGCTTATATGAGTTTATATTTTAACAAGAAATACAGGGCGTTGATAACCATTAAAGAGCCCAAAACAAATTGTATTTTCATCGTCATCATTCATAGGGGTGTAAATTTAAAAGTATCTCGATGAATTTCTCCATGGTGTTGGTTTTCCAAACAACTTGTATTTCCATGGAATCATTTAATAAGAGCAAAAGAAAAATTAAAAAAAAAGATTGCTGTAATCAAATTTTTTTTGGTTCTTAAAAACTGGCTCTTCATTTTCTTTCGTTCAACAATAATCGGCAACAAATATGAAGTTAGTTGGGTGAAAAATTTGAAAATATATGCGTTAGATTGGTTCATCCCATTGTTCACATTTCTCTAAATTGATGCGTTCAATCTTCAAAAGATAAATATGTCCAATAATTTAATTGACTTAAAAGCTAATATTTGATAGGTAATGATGCCCTCCTGTATTTATTTGTGCAGAGCATTGCTACAAAAGAATACTTCAAAAAAAAATTGCAAGCTTACAAAACATTTTTTAGCTTTACCTTTGAAAATTTAATCAAGATTTGTGATTAAATCATTGTTGATGAATTTAAATATTATCATGACAAAGAAAGCGCAATTTTTAACTGTTTTCAGATAGAATCAAAATGTTGAATTTTGTATTTCTTTTGGATTCTTCATGATAACACTATGATAATTTAGTCAACAGTGTATTCCAAACACTCGCTTAAGAAAATGTAAATTTTTGGTCAAAACTATGAACAATTATTTTTAGGATAAATAGTAATGAGAATGCAATATAGACATAACGTTTGAAAATTGCCTGTTTATTATCTTATTCTAGCTTAATAATAATTTTCCTTCTCTATTGTTATATGTTAAATTTTGATATTTTTTCCTTTTATGGATTACAATGGCATAAATAATTACACTGAAGTAAGATTGCAACACAGGTCACAGTTAAATCCAAATATAAGATCAAAAATAACTTAGTAGCATATTTTTGTATAAGCAGTTCATTCTATTAATATGAGATACATATACTATTCCATATTGTGAAACTATGAATTTTATTATCTCAAGTTTCATTGATGCAAGTTTGGTATATAATGTGACCTGAATTGTTTTCAATTGTTCGTCAAAACAGGAAAACAAATTTCAATTAAAACATATATATATATATACATATATGGTAAGGATATGGTTTGGCCTTAATTCTGACCTGGCCCCAATAGAGCAATAAAGATAATTGAGCATATGGACCTGCCCACCCATAAGCATAGGGGCTGGATTAGCTCCAGTTGGTAGACGCGCTCGTGTAATGGTAATCGGTGTGTCCGAAGTTGCGAGCATCAGCATCCAGCAGCCAGCCAATTCCTTCTTTGCTGAATACGTATATATATATATATATATATATATATATATATATATATATATATATATATATATATATATATATATATATATATATATATATATATATATACAGGGTGTCCCAGAAAAAAGGTAATTCAAATACGGGTTAATTTTGACAAAGATATGGCTATTAATCATGTTTTACCATAAAGTAGGAGCAAAATGCTTTCCAGTGGTATCTTGATTGCATTCCTCTGGTCATGCATCACTGAGCACCATTGTTTGGAAAATGCTATGTGAAAACCCTTTTGGGACAGTTCATGGTCAGACATGCTGTGGAATGGCCGGCCAGGTCACCGGATTTCACTCCTTGTGACTTTTTCTTGTGGGGGGTATTTGAAGAACAAAGTGTTCACCAGTCCACCACGTAACTTTCAGGATTTGCAAGCCCGCATTCAACATGAGGTCGAAATCTTACGTGATGAACCTGCAATGGTGAGACGAGCTGTGGCTGACATGCGCCGCCATCGAAAGAGGAGGTGGGCACGTGGAAGGTGTTGGTGCATAATTCAGTACTGAATAAATATCACCAATTGATAAACATCTTGTACGTATCACATGCTTTCAAACAGTTAGATTTCCCTCGGGCCATATCTGAATGTGCTGCTCATGTCTGACCATGAACTGTCCCAAAAGGGTTTTCACATAGCATTTTCCAAACAATGGTGCTCAGTGATGCATGACCAGAGGAATGCAATCAAGATACCACTGGAAAGCATTTTGCTCCTACTTTATGGTAAAACATGATTAATAGCCATAAAAAGCATATCTTTGTCAAAATTAACCCTTATTGTCAGAATTACCTTTTTTTCTGGGAAACCCTGTATATATATATATACACTCACGGAATTTAAAAACGCATCAACTTATATTTCTCAATAAATATGTATAACTTATATGCAGTGATAAATTGAAGCCATAATTGTACATAGCACTTTTATTGTGTCAGTATGATGTGAAAATTTGCGCTCATGCTTGACTGAGAAAGTATTGATTAAAATATCATAAATATCTGCTGTTGAAAAAAATGTGAAATATTGGGATGATGCGTTTTTAAATTCCGTGAGTATATGTATGTATGTATATATATATATATATATATATATATATATATATATATATATATATATATATATATATATATATATATATATATATATATATATATATATATATATATATATATATATATATATATCATGGTGACATTTTGCAACACTGTGGTTACGAACACTTCCATTGATTAAATGTAGTGTTAAAAGTTCTTAGGAAATGCCAAATTACAAAACTATTTCTTGATCCTCATGGTATGTGTGAAACTAGAGGTTTGGACACAATACAGGCTAATTCTTTCTTTCCTAAGTGGCTACTTCTCTTCTTTTGTGAGGCAAAGGGTTATTTGTAAAATATCCTGAAATCCTGAGAAATTTTTTGGAGAAGTGAGTTTACAAGGAGCCCTACCTAGAGTTGATTTCAGCGCCGTATCTTAGTAAAAGCTTAATGATGCTGATGAAGCCTCCCGATGCTGCTGAGCAGGGTGTAGTCAGAGACGTTACAGTGTTCCTTGTTTGCCCCACGGGCCAGCAACAGGTCAACAACCTCAAGAAGAACAAAAACGTTCAAAATAGTTGGCTTAAGAGAGGTGTACACTTTCTAAACAAAAATTAATGATCACAGTTATCCATTAAACTTGATACCCCAAATAATTTACATCAGAATTTTGGTAACAAACTGTTTAAAAATTCTATGTATATGAAGCTTGGTTTGAATATTTCTGAATGCATTTTTCACTATTTTCTCATAACAAACTGTATGAACATTCTATCTTAGAATGAATATGAAGTTCGGTTTGATGGTCAAGACTTCTGAATGCATTTTTATTGAATGGAATGCATGTATTGAATGGAAACTCTCACAGATTATCTGTTCAGAGAATGCTGCTCAGTGTATGAGGCACCTTGCAAGATTATGAAACTAGGCATACAAAATGAAATTGATGTTGCACACATGACAGAGACACTTCTTTGTTACCTTGTATCTGCCACCGGAGCAAGCAAGGGAGAGTGGCGTATCTTTGGTCGTCTCCGACTGAGCTTCAAGGTCACACCCTTGGTTGATCAGGATCTCCACTGTCTTGCAGTGGTCAGTGGTGGCGGCTAGTATGAGCGGAGTGAAACCTGAAAGAACAAAACGGGTAATACAATCATAAAGGTTTCTAGCTGTTATTCTGAAAATGTAATTTTCAACACTTTTTTTGTGAAAAAACGTTTTTAATTATGAAATTCATGAGTTTCGAAGTTGATTTGTGTTTGTTCAATACACATACAAAGATGAAAGTCCAACCTGGGCTAGATGGTTTACAAGTCTTTAAAAGGCTTATGCTACATACCCAGGAATGGGCGAAGTCCTAAGCTCACCTTCTTTGTCCCTGTGCTCCATGTTAGTGCACTTCTCCAAGAGCATCTGGACGAGCTCGCCGTGACCTCCAGCACATGCAATCATCAACGCCGTGTCGTGACTGCTCTCTGTCTGGGTGTCCACCTCCACTAGGGGGTGCGAGGTGAACAGGGGCATGTAGTAGATCCGGGGAGAGGACGGTGAGGGGTGGTGGACTGCATCCGAGTTGGGGACAGCGGTGGTAGTGGTGAGAGCGAGTTGGGAGGTGACACACTTGGGTGTGCAGTGGAGCCTTCCAGTGGGTCCTGAAAGAAACAAGGTGAATGGAAAATTTTGATCCCATGATTAAACACTCCTAAATACAGGTGTCAGAATGTTAAACCTAGATATATGTTGTTGGGTATTTTTTTTGGAGTGGGGAACTTTGTGACTCAACATGCTTAAAACCCATAGAAAATTTTTGGTGTACTTGGATTAATATGCAAACAATTAAAATGTTTTGAGAACATTCCTTAATGTTCAGAGTTTCTGTGTTTTTAATAAATGTTAAACACTAAATTTCTAGAATGGACCAAGGGGATACTGGTCCTTAACTTCATGGAGGCAACAAAGGCAATTGCGTGTATACCCCAGGTCGTGGCCTTGGTGGCCCATGAAATATCCTTGGACATACATTTTTCTAACCAAGGAAAGGAAATATTGCCTTGCTCTTTCAAGGATGAGGTTTAAGGCCTGGGAATGATGGAACTACGTGCTTGGGCTTCACTGCGGACGCCACGTACAACCCACTCTGGGCTTCTTCGCCTACACCACTCTCCCTCTCCTGAGAAGAAACATCAGTGCTAGTTAGTCTGTCGACAGCTGATGTGGTAGACCCTGTGACAACTGCAGTGGCAGACATGGTGGAGGAATCCTCCCCCGTGGGTAGAAGACTCTAGATGTCGGGTAAGTATGTAGATAAGGGGGCCATCTGGCTGCTTGCATCTTTAGTGAAGGGTGCCGAGGGCTGGTGATTTTTGGTGTCAAAGGGGGAAACTTCTAGTTTTGGGAAATGTCCTTCCTGGAGATCTCTTGGAGAGCTCTGGGCCTGCTGACCGAGAGGAGGGGAACCCAATATGCGACTTGCTGAGGGAAAGTCTGGAGTTGAGGTTTGAGATTCCGCTTCTATGCCCTCATGGGCTAGGGAGGTCGGGACTTCAGGCAGGCGTCTCTTCATTACACTGGTTGAGTTTGATCTCCCGCAGGTTGAAAGACGAATCGTCCATGTCCGTCGCCAGGACCTCCTCACTGAGTGAACCAGGGTTTCATCCCGTACCCCCTTGGGAGAATTGTTATTGTTGGCTTCCCCACTCAGACGAGAGGCGACCTCACCAGGAGCTACCTCAGCAGGAAGGACTGCGGTCCGATCGGCAGCTGCATCTCCCGACTCCATCATGGAATCCACTGCCTCTGTGGCACCATCCTTCTGGATGAAGTCCCACTCGATCTTCTATAACTCTCGGAACTGCTTCTGCTTTTCGAGGAGCTGTTCCTTGGCGATTTGGACGTCAGGGTGGGGCTTTTGCCAGGGAGTTGATTGGATGGGTGACGACTCAGGAAGGGTTCCCGTCCCGGGTTCATCTTCTAAGGATGCACCACCCGCCATGTTATCACAGCACACTTATATCTATAATGTAATAGTATATAATGTAAATATAATCATAAAAGAACTTATTTATGCCTCAATTTGTCACAAAATTCTTTATTTTGAAATACCACATGGCTATAAACCCTACTTGATTGTCAGTTACAAACTGTAAAATGAATGGCGCATGTCTACTTGGAGGACAGTGCATTCAACCACATGCCAGTCAACTCGCTCCCTGGCAATCTTGCCCCTGGACAAAGTTTCCCCCTATTGGTACAAAGTCTCACGCTATTGAGACTGGTTTAGAATAAGAGTAAACAAAATATTATTATAAAGGCAGGATGTTTGCACAATAAACAAAGTACTGGATCTCAAATGTCGCTCAAGGGATATAACCCCTCCCCCCAGCACCACTTGAAACATCACTTTATGTACCATTTCTCAATTTTTTTTTATATATAAATATAATCAGCGGGGGGAGGGGGAAAGGGGGTTGAACCCCCTGAAGGGTCCCCTCAGAATCCCAAGGCTATCATAAAGATGACACCCAAACAGACAATGGGGTGGGGGGATGGATGATCCTATGGACCATCCCCGGGCCAAAAAGTGAGTGGGTATATATCCCCCCATGATCCTCCAAGATTTACGCAACCGTGCTTGTAATTAGGTGTTCGTGCGACAGCGCGAACACTAGGCCTGTGCGAATAATTCGATTATTCGCGAATAGTTGTTGCTAATCGTACTCGTATTCGCGGTATTTGAATTATTCGATTAATCGCGCAGGCGCGAATACCTGGCAACTATTCGCGAATAATGACCTTCCAAACCCTTCCATAACTTCCATGACCTTCCAAACCATCCATAACTTGTGGTCGTGAAGTGTTTGCTAACTATTCGCAACCACTATTTGTGAGTAATCCTATTAAGCTGGCAATTACAGTTTTGTCTAGTCATGGGAGTAAGCATTGTAGTGTTTGTAACCAGCGGCGTAGCCACGGGGGGGGCCTGGGGGGAGGGGGAGGGGGCACACGTGCCCCCCACAAATTTCCAGTGCCCCCCAGGTGCCCCCCCACGAAAAATCCTCATAGTGCCCCAAAAAACAGAAAATATAAAGAAAAGGGAAAAAGCCCATACCCCCTGGGCCTCCCCCCACTGAAAAGCAATGCCCCCTGTGTCTGCCCCCACTGAAAAAGTCCTGGCTACGCCGCTGTTTGTAACTAGTAATGCCTTTGAGGAAGCCGACAAGTCAGGCTGGCTGGCTGTAACTGCAGCGACTGTTACCTGCAATAATGCATTGCCTTTACACAACATAAAAATTGCGGTCGTGAACTGTTTGTGAACTATTCGCGAATACTATTCGCGAGCAACGCTGCCAATTGTACTGTTCTGTCCAGGCACTGCTGGTAGTTGTACGCATTGTAGTATTCGCGAATAGTACTCACGAGTAGTGCCTTTGAGGGAGCCGACAGGGCAGCCTGGATGGCTGTGACTGCATCGACTGTAAAAGTAGCATAAACTTAAAAGTAGCATAAACTTAAAAGTAGCATAAACTTAAAAGTAGCATAAACTGAAGGTAATTACTAATTAAATTTGAACACTACAAAATCATGTAACGTTTTTGTTTTTGAAGAAAAGCTGGAGATGATGAATTAATGATTAAACAACTGTGATTAATGTTTCATGTTGTTTATTTATTACACATTGATTTGTTTGAAAATTTCAATTTATTTTCATAAATATTAACTACGAAAAGCATGGTCTTTGGCATGGTCACTGTCTTTCGCATTGCTGGTGTAATTGCCTTTGCACTTGCAGGTAACGTAGGTCTACTGATGAGTAATGATAAATCCTACCGATCCACTTATTGCATGACGTAATTGTTTGCCACGCCCCATTTGGTTCCCAAGAAAAGTTTGTCCAATAATGATAACGTAATTTGCGGTGAGCACAAGTCAATCACAAAACGCATAGGCCGTCGTACAAAATCAGTTCAGGGTACACTCACCACGTGCGTGCCTGAACCAAAGGTTTTTAAGCTGCTTGCATGGTTATTTATAGGACTAGGCTAATCGATTTGAAATAACAGGGGTGACCGTCAACTTATTGGTATTTCTTATTTATTTATTTATTTATTTGGACTTACACTTTTACAACAGTGGCACTCGGCCAAAAGGCGGTGCGTCCGACACACACACACAAAAATAATACAAAACACATTTAAAAGCAAATTAACAAGATACAAAAATGTGTGATGATACACTCTCAGTTTTGACGTCGTAGGTGTTGTCCAGAACAAGGGATGCACGCGCGACACCAAATCTGAGGGTGTACCATCAATCATATAGCTATCAATGACCATTGGAACCCAAGTTGATTTAAAATGAGTTCTAGAAAATATAGTAAAAATATAAAACATATATAAACAAAATTACAGCAACGAAGTATGCAAGAAGAGATTATTTACATTGTAGTCCGAATAATATCGGATCTCAATTTCCACGCACGCTTAACATATGATTTACAGAAAGTATCAAATAATGACTGAATTATATCGGCATTTTCTATATTACAGAATATACTTGAGGTGCTCCCAAGTGTGAGATGATATTTAACATCTAAGCTGCCGGATATAAAAAGCTCCCATATATCATAATATTCATTTGACCTCAGATAGTTTTCTAACTTTGTATATTCTTCGGATCTAATATTATTAAGAGCACTTAAGGCGACTTAAATATAAACAAGATCTATTCAATGCGTTCATTTTATGGGGTTTAGGTGGACTTCCCTCTGTTGACATGGGATGAACGTAACTGCGCGTGACTTAGCATGTGCTCAATGTGCACTGTTAATGCTAATTTGTGCTGGAAGTTTCCCACGCTGCCAGACAGAGTAATAACTCGACGGCGATTGGATTTTCACTTACGAAAATGTATTATTTCGAGTACAATTTTGCAAGAAATAAAGAAAAAACAACAACAGGCATGAAAGAGCTTAATGTATGTGTTTGTTTATTGTCTGAATGTTACAAATAGGCGAGAAATTACTATCAAAGCAATTGTTTTCAATGTTTTAGTACTTTTATAAACCGCGGGGAAAAAATGGCCAACTATTCGCGAATAGTCGATTATTCGCGAAAAGTTGCGCGCGATTAATCGAATAGTAAATGTTTACTATTCGCCCAGGCCTAATTATTACCACTGCTCATCAGGCTCATAAATCATTCCTGAAACCATCTCAGCTCCCTGGGGAGTATACAGCTCAATTGCTGCCATTACAGCGCATATAGGGCTAATCAAACACAACAACCAACTCTGCCCTCACAGGTACCCATTTACCTCTGGGTGGAGAGAAGCAATTATGGTAAAGTGTCTTGCTCGTGTCGTGGCCGAGCGGTCTAGCTTACCGGATTCAAGTTCTGGTGTTAGCAACATAATGTGGGTTCGAATCACGGCCGTGACACTTGTGTCCTTGAGCAAGACACTTAATCATAATTGCTTCTCTCCACCCAGGGCTTAAATGGGTACCTGTGAAGGCAGAGTTGGTTTGCTCTATATGCGCTAGAAATGGCAGCAATTGAGCTGTATACTCCCCAGGGAGCTGAGATGGTTTCAGGAATGATTTATGAACCTTATGAGCAGGGATAATAATATAATGCGCCTTGAGCACCACTTAGTTGGTGGATACGTGCGCTATATAAATCCACACATTATTATTATTATTATTATTGCTCAAGGGCACAAGCACCACGGTCGGGATTCGAACCCACATTCTGACGACTCAGCCAACAAGTTACGGGGGGTGGGCGAGTTTGTAGGGGGGTGACTTTGACTTTGTGAGGGATGAGTTTATATCAACAGGGGGTGAGTTTTTCAGGGGGAGCGCGAGTTAACTGGCATCTATACACAATCCCTGTATACTGCTTAATAGTTCTGAACGTATAGTTCGTGTCACAACAAATATTGAATTACACAAAAAAGTATCACAGCAGCAAATACGACATGAAATGTACGTTAAATTATATACGATTTAAACAGTTCAATGACAACGACAGTTCGAAGTTAAACAAGTACAAAACTAAATGGCTGTTCTTACACACGTAATTCCACCTAAAACGCACACAGCAAACTGTAAAGGCCCTTTTAGAGCTGTCCAAATGGCTTTAGTTAAAAGAAAATTCACAACAAAAATTAAGCTTTCGAACAACGCAGCACACTGACTTAATATTTCACGCTTCAATCTGAATCCCCTCTGAGTCAGAGCCGTATATTGGGAGAGTTGTGACAACTTGTGATTAGAAGCCATTTTGGGTCCCAGAAACGTGTGTGCGCGAATTCACGTGTCGATCGTGTGTGCGCATTCCGTATATGAATATGCGTAAAGTGAGTACTGCCGCATGCGGCAATCAATGTTATAACTTAATCAATGTTATAACTTAATCAATGTTATAACTTAATCAATGTTATAACTTAATCAATGTTATAACTTAATCAATGTTATAACTTAATCAATGTTATAACTTAATCAATGTTATAACTTAATCAATGTTATAACTTAATCAATGTTATAACTTAATAACAGTATTTAATTATGAAGTTTGCTTTTAAAAAAATCCATTTGGATCTTGGGAAACTCATGGACGAGGACAACGGCGGATCCAGGGGGGGGCCAACGGGGGCCATGGCCCCCCCAAAAAAACCGAAGCTGTACGCCCCCCCCAAAAAAAAAAAAAAAAAAAAGAAAAGAAAAGAAAAGAAGAAAAAAAAGGGGGAAAAAGAGAGACAAAACAAAACCCCACAACTTTACGCCCCTCCTTGTGCAGCTAAGTCTTGCTTATACGTTCAGCTTTTGTTAAAGTATGCAAATTACAACACACTGATTGGCTACATGAATGTGTTCATAATCCTACTCACGATCCAACATTGCCACAAAATTTGCAATGGTAGTTTGTGCAGTTAAGCCAAGCTGCATTAGACGAGGCGTACACGGTGATTGTATGCATGGCTTATGCACACGCGACTGGTTGTGTGGGGTTTCCATGAGAGAGGATCGCCTGGAGTCTCTCATCCTCCTTCAAGCTCATCGTGACCGTCTCCCAACCACCACTCGGGTTATTGAGTACTTCGCCACAAGCGGTGTCCATCGATTGAACTTTAGTTTCTTGCTTTAACTGATTGTTGTTGTTTCCTCCAATCGCCACATTTTGCCATACAGGTATTTCAACGACCATTATAGGGCTCATATACAGTGGAAAAAGCTAATCTATTTATGAATAATATTTGTCCGCTCGGAGCAACCAGAAGCTAAGCATTTCCGGAAACCCTGCATTAGTCAAGTGGTTAGACCGCAGGACCTAGCCTACAATCACAAGGTTGCGGGTTCAAATCCAAAGCTTATCACTGAAATTTCATACTAAATCAAGTATTGTCGTCTAGACCCACAAAACAAACAAACCCCACCAGAAACGTTTTGCGCTCGCAAATACGCCCCTCCACTGAGCATTTGGCCCCCCCTAAACTTTGGGCCTAGATCCGCCGTTGGACGAGGATGGTGTGCCTGTGACAGAAGAAATCTTCCCTCGTCGTTGAAATGTCTCCAGGATAAGTTGAAGGTCGATCAACAGGCTAACGTAGTTTAGATTCCTTGAATTTCTTTTTGAAATGATAGAATGAATGTTTCCCCCAAAAGATTATATTTGTAGGCCCTGCCGTGCCTTCAACTGTTACTTCAGTACAGTAACAAGTCAGTATAATATACGGGTATGATGATCGGTCCTACTAAAAACCGACAACTGACGACAACTCACGACAACTCACGACAACTGACGACAACTCACAACAACTGACGACAACTCACGACAACTCACGACAACACGTTCTAAATGCACTGAAAACTCAAAAATAAAGTTTTAAATATGATTGAATGGTAGCCAGCCTATAGTATCACATTGTGCACAAATTGTATTCTTGCAAGCATTTGCACAAAAACCAACCTTGTCCCAACAGGCCTTGACTAATTACTACATTTCCCTCTCATTTACTAGTTAGCCAATCATATATTTTTCAGGAAATATGGTCGACCTTAACTTTTTTTTTCACTCGCCGGCCGGGCTAGTAAACCAAACTTTTCACTAGCCCGCAAGCCTTTTCACTTGCCCGTATGTTTTTTAAATACTTTTAATCAAATCACTGTTTTTTAGTAATTTAGGCATTTTGCATCAGAACGTGCATTATAAACAACAGTTGTCAGTTACCTTATTATTATGTGCATATTTGTTTCTGAGGCAATACTAATGTTTCTTTAATTAATAACGGATTCTATTCTAATAACAGATGAAAAGATCAGGCACATTAGTGTACAGTAATGCTTTTGCTTTCTGAAATGAAGAAGGCTCATTTCATATTTTATTTCTAACCAACTGAACACAGCAATAATGAAAACATTAAAAAAAACAGGGCACCAAGGCAATTTTTAAGATTTTCAAAGGGCATCACGGCAATGATTAAAAAAAACGTAAAGGGCACCAAGGCAATCTTTAAAAAAAAAAATGAAAAATTAACACATTCCAATTCAGCACATTCCAATAAGACTAAACTTGTTTCCTTTATCTGTCTCCGTTTGGGTTTTTACATGTAGGCCTACATGAAAACAGTATTGCAACACTTACAGTTTATGTCACCAATTAAATATAAATAAAAAAACACAATGTTAACCCGAAAGAAAACATCAAGTTTTATGCATTTGGATGTGGCAGTATTCAGTTCACTCTTTTTTTATTTGCTAGTCGGCCCTTTGACAGTATGTTGACGACCACCAAATTTGCCAAAAGCCCTGGCCAAATACGTACGGCCGGTACAGCGACACGACGATCGCGATCGATGCGTACGTCGATGCTGTATCCGATGCACACGGTAAGCACACGCTAGTTGCATGCATGTCTAGGTACAATCTCGGCATGTATTATTTACGTTGCATGTGCCCCCACGCCGCGCCATGCTATTTTTAGCTGGTACCCGCGAATGCCTGGCGTAGTGTTTATGTTGTGGGTACTGTTGACACCAACCAAAGTATTAGCAAGGGCCAAGTTCGTACAACGACCAAGCAGCCGATATTGCCTGGTAACCGCTATATCATTTTGGTCATGAGTACCAGGTAATTTTGACTATTTTGTTCCCAAATGGTCATTGCGTGAACTTGGTCTTAGCAGCGCAGCCACCGGTCGCGCAATCGAGCG
Source organism: Zoroaster sp. YZ-2022 (assembly GCA_029582265.1). Lineage (NCBI taxonomy): Eukaryota > Metazoa > Echinodermata > Asteroidea > Forcipulatida > Zoroasteridae > Zoroaster > Zoroaster sp. YZ-2022. Next base: position 7,352,361 of record CM055819.1, read on the forward strand.
TGGCGGCGATGTATTTTTTTCCGTGAGAACATGTAAATAATATGTGTAAACAAGTGGGCACAACGGCAATGCAGGGAAAAAGCACAGCAACTCGTTGCCGTGAAAAATGGCATTTTTAAAGGGCATCATGGCAGAGGGTGAGGGCATTGACGGCAATTGCCGTCGATGCCGTCGTGTAATTTCAGGGCTGATATAGGCCAATCGGTGACAATATTTTGACTCGCCCAGCGGGCTACTGAAGGAAGGGTTTTGACTCGCCCGCCGCCGTTTTCACTCGCATTTGGCGAGCGGGCGACCGCTAAGGTCGAACCCTGCATTTAGGATACATGGATGGAAGAACTCAAGAAGGTGCAAAAAATGCACAAGAAAAATTGGAGGTTCAGGTTAAGTTCGAAATTCTACCCCTTTGCACCAAATAAGTTTTATGTAACTAAAAGTTCATGTTTGCTTTAAACATGAATTTAAGTACTTATGCAATGAAATATTTCTCTCACCCCTCTTCATATCTGGCAAGCTCCCCCCCCCCCCCCGCCCCGTCCTGCCCTGTCCTGTCCTGTCCCACCCCGCCCCTTTTTTCCAGTAGCACGTGCCATTAATTTGATCAATTTTTCTTGGTTGAGGGATGATTCCTTACCTTATTTTAAGTTATTAATCCCTCCCACATCTCCCAACAGTTAATTCTATAAATGCACAATGAACAACAAATCAAGGATTGTGCAAAATGAGTATTTTTGGTAAAGCATTTTTCCAAATTCACCGCCAATCTTCATCCACATTTGGACTAGTTCCCATATTACATGTGGACTTTCACATCATTCACCTAATCTGGGCTGTAGTGGTACCAGACTACGTGCGTTTTGATCAATAGACTTGAACTAAGTCCGATGAGCGGATTAATGTGAGGCATTTATGTGATATGTGGATTATGTGATATGAAGGTTGACGAAAAGCTGATGCCAAAAAATGCCTAAAAGAGGAGACCGTTTTGTTAAATAGTCTTGAATTTACTTTTGTTTTAGCAATGAAACGTCAAGGGGATAGGAAGTGTAGGGATATGAAGTACGTAGACTTTGACAAGTTATGTGTAGCGCCCTCAATCGTCGAGGGGTAGTCTAATAGGCCGGGGTAAATGCATAACAAAACTTGCATAACATGTTCCACGTGCTTTTGTTGTATCTAAATGTGTTGCCAACACAATGAATGAGTGTGTGAATACTTTGCAGTCTGATTCCGGTTCATTATCTCCTCATAGCACTTTTTTGTTAAATACTAGGTCAAGTTAGGTGAGTATTTCATCTGTAATGTAGCCTACTGTATATTTAATTTTTCTCCAGTAAACCTATTATTAAGTAGGGCCTACTGAAACTTTGGGAAATAGGCTAGTGTACGTATTATCACTATTAAGTATTATTTTATTAGTATTAAGTATTATAATAGGCCTATTATTTCCTTATTTGAATGTCAGTAAACTCACCCCTAACATAGTTGCCCCTAACAAAGTCGCCTCACAAAATTTTCCCCCGACGAAATTGTCCCCTGACGAAATTGTCCCCCGACAAAGTTGTCCCCCTCCCCCCCCGGACGAAGTCGCCTCCCCCACCCCCAGACAAAGTCAGATTATCGGCTTATCAGACCCCTGCTTCATATAATTTACTTTGTTTTCATGTAAATTTTAAAAGTTTTGTTTATTTTGTTTTCCATTTTTGCACATACTTTTTATGCAATTACTTATTTTCTTTTTATTTCTTGTGTTTTTTCTTTAGGCCAACAAAAAATCTCTGTCATAGGTCGGCTTCAAAATTGGTGCTTTTTTTTGGTAATCTTTTTTTTGTTTTTGCCAACCAGTGAAAATATGTGTATTGCGTTTATTGGAACCAGCCCAAATTTGCCATACACAAAGTATGGTGGCTGAGAGGCTAAACGTTCATACCCCTATGTGGAAAGAGTCATTTAAAATGCAGAATTTTGGCTGCAATTGGACATTGTTTCATAGCAACAACAAAAAGAAAACCAAAAATGCCGACACGCGTGTCTAAGGTGACTATTTTTTGGGCCTTATATCTTTGTTTTACAAAGTTGTATTTTGTTTTACTTTACACACTCACTGGCCAAAAATATTGCAACATGCTCAAAACTGAGCACTTTACAGGAACAGGTGAGATGATCATTTAATCTGATTTCATCGATCGTGTATTACATAATTTCCGAGCAAGAACAGTAAAAAAGAACATTGACTTCAAAACACAGGCACTTTCAAGAAGTCTTAAGTAGTGTAAATAAAATAAAATACATTATTGTAACAGTTCTCCAAACTGAACTTTGGTGTGTGTTGCAATACTTATGGCCAGTGAGTGTATGTATTATTGTTTAACTTCTTTTATTTATTTTGTTTTATTTTATTTTATTTTACTCTTATGTATATTGCATTCACTTTATATATTTACATAATTTTCATTTAATTTACAATTTCACTAAGTATGTTGTTTAACTCGTTTCTATTTATTCAAACAGTTTTATATGTTACTGTTGATTTATTTCATGAAATATTTATTTTCGATAAAAAACCTTTTATTTAAATGATTTTATGTTTTACTTACTCTCTTATTTTAATATAGTCTCAGTTGCATTAAATAATTTACCACAGAGTTATAAGACTTAAAATAATAAATGGATTCATTAATAATAGTTATGTCTCAGTACATTCTGCCTTTATAATAAATGTTTTATTTACTCTCTTATATTAAACCAGTCTCAATAGCATGAAATGCATCCAATAATTATGGCAGGGGAGAAACTTTTGGAGGGGACTTTGTCAGGGGGAAACATTGTAACAACAGGGGGACTTTGTCAGAAGCGACTTTGTCAGGAGCGACTTTGTACCAACAGGGGGACTTTGTCAGGAGGCGACTTTGTCAGGGGGAAACTTTGTAACAACAGGGGGACTTTGTCAGGAGGCGACTTTGTCAGGGGGAAACTTTGTAAGGGGCAATTTTGTTAGGGGTGACTTTGTAAGGGGTGACTTTGTTAGGGTGACTTTGTCAAGGGGCACTTTGTTAGGGGCAACTTTGTAAGGAGTGACTTTTTAAAAGGCAACTTTGTCAGGGGTGACTTTGTAAGGGGTGAATTTGTTGGGGGCGACTTTGTTAGGGACGACTTTGTAAGGGGTGACTTTGTGAGGAGAAACTTTGTCAGGGGGCAACTTTGTACCAACAGGGGGACTTTGTCAGGAGCGACTTTGTCAGGGGGCAACTTTGTAACAACAGGGGGACTTTGTCAGGAGCGACTTTGTCAGGGGGCAACTTTGTACCAACAGGGGGACTTTGTCAGGAGCGACTTTGTCAGGGGGAAACTTTGTAACAACAGGGGGACTTTGTCAGGAGCGACTTTGTCAGGGGGAAACATTGTAACAACAGGGGGACTTTGTCAGGAGCGACTTTGTCAGGGGAACACTTGGTAACAACAGGGGGACTTTGTCAGGAGGCGACTTTGTCAGGGGGCAACTTTGTAACAACAAGGGGACTTTGTCAGGAGCGACTTTGTCGGGGGGAAACTTTGTAACAACAGGGGGTCTTTGTCAGGAGCGACTTTGTCAGGGGGAAACTTTGTAACAACAGGGGGACTTTGTCAGGAGCGACTTTGTCAGGGGGAAACTTTGTAACAACAGGGGGACTTTGTCAGGGGCGAACTTTGTAACAGGGGGACTTTGCAACAACAGGAGCGACTTTGTCAGAGGCGACTTTGTCAGGGGGCAACTTTGTAACAACAGGGGGACTTTGTCAGGAGGCGACTTTGTCAGGGGGCAACATTGTAACAACAAGGGGACTTTGTCAGGAGCGACTTTGTCAGGGGGAAACTTTGTAACAACAGGGGGACTTTGTCAGGAGCGACTTTGTCAGGGGGAAACATTGTAACAACAGGGGGACTTTGTCAGGAGCGACTTTGTCAGGGGGAAACTTTGTAACAACAGGGGGACTTTGTCAGGAGCGACTTTGTCAGGGGGAAACTTTGTAACAACAGGGGGAAACTTTGTAACAACAGGGGGACTTTGTCAGGAGCGACTTTGTCAGGGGGCAACTTTGTAACAACAGGGGGACTTTGTCAGGAGCGACTTTGTCAGGGGGAAACTTTGTAACAACAGGGGGACTTTGTCAGGAGCGACTTTGTCAGGGGGAAACTTTGTAACAACAGGGGGACTTTGTCAGGAGCGACTTTGTCAGGGGGCAACTTTGTAACAACAGGGGGACTTTGTCAGGAGCGACTTTGTCAGGGGGAAACTTTGTAACAACAGGGGGACTTTGTCAGGAGGCGACTTTGTCAGGGGGCAACTTTGTAACAACAAGGGGACTTTGTCAGGAGCGACTTTGTCAGGGGGAAACTTTGTAACAACAGGGGGACTTTGTCAGGAGCGACTTTGTCAGGGGGAAACTTTGTAACAACAGGGGGACTTTGTCAGGAGCGACTTTGTCAGGGGGCAACTTTGTACCAACAGGGGGACTTTGTCAGGAGGCGACTTTGTCAGGGGGCAACATTGTAACAACAGGGGGACTTTGTCAGGAGCGACTTTGTCAGGGGGCAACTTTGTACCAACAGGGGGACTTTGTCAGGAGGCGACTTTGTAACAACAGGGGGACTTTGTCAGGAGCGACTTTGTCAGGGGGCAACATTGTAACAACAGGGGGACTTTGTCAGGAGGCGACTTTGTCAGGGGGAAACTTTGTAAGGGGCAATTTTGTTAGGGGTGACTTTGTAAGGGGCGACTTTGTTAGGGGCAACTTTGTAAGGGGCGACTTTGTAAGGGGTGACTTTTTAAAAGGCAACTTTGTAAGGGGTGAATTTGTTGGGGGCGACTTTGTTAGGGACGACTTTGTAAGGGGTGACTTTGTGAGGAGAAACTTTGTCAGGGGGCAACTTTGTACCAACAGGGGGACTTTGTCAGGTGCGACGTTGTCAGGGGGCAACTTTGTAACAACAGGGGGACTTTGTCAGGAGCGACTTTGTCAGGGGGCAACTTTGTAACAACAGGGGGACTTTGTCAGGAGGCGACTTTGTCAGTGGGAAACTTTGTAAGGGGCAATTTTGTTAGGGGTGACTTTGTAAGGGGCGACTTTGTTAGGGGCAACTTTGTAAGGGGCGACTTTGTAAGGGGTGACTTTGTTAGGGTGACTTTGTTAGGGTGACTTTGTCAAGGGGCACTTTGTTAGGGGCAACTTTGTAAGGGGTGACTTTGTAAGGGGTGAATTTGTTGGGGGCGACTTTGTTAGGGGCGACTTTGTAAGGGGTGACTTTGTAAGGGGTGACTTTGTTAGGGTGACTTTGTCAAGGGGCAACTTTGTAAGGAGTAACTTTTTAAAAGGCAACTTTGTCAGGGGTGACTTTGTAAGGGGTGACTTTGTAAGGGGTGACTTTGTTAGGGGCGACTTTGTTAGGGACGACTTTGTAAGGGGTGACTTTGTGAGGAGAAACTTTGTTAGTGGTGACTTTGTTAGGGGTGACTTTGTTAGTGGTGACTTTTTAAGGGGTGAATTTGTCAAGGAGCAACTTTGTAAGGAGCAACTTTGTTAGGAGCAACTTTGTAAGGGGTGACTTTACAATCACCCCAACACAGTCACCCCTAACAAAGTCACCCCTAACAAAGTTGCTCCTTACAAAGTCGCCTCTGACAAAGTCGCCTCTGATAAAGTCGCCCCTGACAAAGTTGCCCCTTACAAAGTTTCTCCTTACAAAGTTTCCCCTGACAAAGTCGCCCCTAACAAAGTTGCTCCTTACAAAGTCACCCCAACAAAGTTGCTGTTATGAATCTGCTCTGTGGCATCACGGCCAGACTGCACGGAAATGGACTCTGTGTCCGTGGAAAAATAAACGTGGGTAAAGTAGTTGCTATTAGAGTGTAAAAATACAGTTTGCACGCACACCAGCTCAACTCCCAGAATGCACTACTTGTCCATCATTAAGAATACAACATCATGAATTGGCAAAATATACTGTTTCTACAGACAGTGCTGTGAATGCACCTGTTACACTGGAACACTTTGTGTACATGTAGATAATAGACATCTGTATCCAACATCCCATTTGTAATGATTATATTGGGCCAAAATCACATCTTAATTGAATTCTAAATTGAATTGCTGCTTTGTTCAAATTTGCAGAAGTATACACAGCAAACCGTCTGTTTTCCTGTATGACCAGCTTCTGTGGAGAGAGTTCTACTACACGGTAGCAACAGGGACACCCAACCATCAAATGGAGGGCAACTCAGTTTGCTTACAGGTTCCATGGGATACAAATGAGGATATATACAAGCTTGGAAACAGTTGTGTGTCTCCCCCACCACTTCTGGATCACTTTGTGTAGGTAATACACATCTGTATCCAACATCCCATTTGTAACGATTGTATGTGGCCAAAATATACAAGCTTAGAAACAGGTGCGTGTCAACCCACCCCCCTTTCAAAACCCCCTCCACTCAAAAACAAACCAAAAACAAAAACAAATAAACAAAGGGTTTGTTGTAAAAGTCACTGATTAAAAATCCACTCACCTCATGTTAATGAAAGACATCTTCTGACTGCTAATCCTTGTAGCTGATTTGAGCAGCACCCTCTACGAATCAGAGGGTCTGTATTTGAGTATCAGGCATGTTGATCAGAGTGCGGTATCTGTTCATTGATACCATCATGCTCATTTCTAGTCACACTGAATACAGAGGTAGCCCAAAGGGCGCCCTCGCTGAGGTCAAAATAATGTCTTACACCGGCTCGGGTACACACGGACTGCAATGTGATCATTCATTCATTTCCAAATCTCGCAGTAGCATCAAACACTGTTGTTATTTTCTCTTGTCAGGGGTGCACTGGTTATCTGTTCATCGACGCTGTCATGACCCAACTGGGGCAGGAGGGATGCATTCATCATCTTGCTCTTCACGCCATCACCTGCTTCCTGATTCAAGGAGGTCTCTGGATCAGCTGGAGGGATCAGAAAGCAGGTATGGTTTTCAGTTGACAAAAGTGGGAAATGTTAACATATTCAGTGTTGTTCCTTTGTTCACAGTAAGATGCCTTTCCATTGGCGAAGTTACTGATGTCTGTTATCTCGCAAATACATAATAAATTTGAAGCGAGCACTAAACTTTTGGCCAATCACTGCTGATGTCTGATGATTCCTCAAACACAGTTGCACAACAAGTCGCCTCACTGGCCAGGAACATTTGTGCGTACTTGTGTCAGATCACTGCAGATGTCTGATGATCCAACAGATGCAGTTCCACAAAATTTAAAAGAGGTCTTCTCATTGGCCAGGATTAAACATTGGCTTGTACTTTTGTCCAATCATGACAGGTGTTTGATGAGTGGCTCTTGGATGCGACTATAGCCTGAATGCAGGCAACTGGATGTGGTTGTCTGCCAGCACTTTCTTTCATCACTGTTTCCAGGTGTATAGCCCCATCACCTTTGTGAAGAAAACAGACAAGAATTGAGATATTATTTCAGGTAATTCATTTCTGGAGTGAACAAAGAAAAATGTATTGATGTGGAACTTGAGCCTGTGACGTACAGATTACCATACCAGTCCTCTTTAGGGAATATTTTAGTTTTGATCTGACTTTCCACAGAGAAAACGTTGAATGTACTGTAGAAAAGTAATGTTATAGTCAACAGAAAAATGTGACCCGCGCCATCGAAATGAGGAATGTCCCCCAACACATGTGTCCGTGTAATGGACTTCCAAAGTTCACAAAACGTGCATGACTGCATTATTACATTATCAATTTATCACATCCTAACACAGGAATGAAATGAACCAAAAAATGATCGTTTGGCGTCATCAGATAGCCCATTAAATTCTCTTTAAGTTGATATCCATATTACAAAATGTGAAATTTGGGGGACATTCAGCGGCGTAGACATGGGGGGGCCTGGGGGGGCACGTGCCCCTCCACAAATTTTCAGTGCCCCCACAGGTGCCCCCCATGAAAAATCCTCATAGTGCCCCAAAAAACAGAAAAGAAAAAGAAAAGGGAAAAAACCCATTACCCCTGGGCCCCCCCCCACTGAAAAACTGTGCCCCCCCCCCACTGAAAAAGTCCTGGCTACGCCGCTGGGGACATTCCTCATTTCGAAGAAGCGGGTCACAAATAGACTTTAAACATAATACAGATGATTTTCAGTAAAGATTTCTGCTTCAAAGGAATGAACAATCAATTGCTTTTCAGGTGTTAAATACATTTTTCTCATTTAATAACTGTGAAAGTTATGAAATCACACTTGAAGCCTGAATACACTCTTGGTAAAAGAATATTTTATGGATCCATGTGAAATGTAAACTATTCTGTCAATTCTGCCGCTGGCGGTGAATGAGTAGAATGCAGTAAACCATCTATCTATCTATCTATCTCTATCATCAAGAAATACATGTGAAAGGTCTGGCTGAAGTAGTTCACAGTGTTATGAGATAATTGTGAAAGTTCATAATAAAGTTTTACGTCAACCTCAATGGCTGCAGATTTTAAAACTTGTATAGATCATGTGATTTGCTTACACTTTGCATGACCTTTAGAGTATCAGGGTGATTTCCTGCCCAGGCAAAAAGTGTGTGTATTTGTATGCAGAGTTTGTACATTTTGTACTTCTCCACATAACATCAAGAATTTGTTTAATTTTTCAGATGAATAATATTAGTCAGTGCCTTATTAAAAAATAAACCAAATTAAGAATTTTTCTGCTGACGTCTCACAATATCAGATTTGATGGTTTCTTGTCATAGACCAGTGTATATTTTGTGTCCAGCGCAGTTTGACCTTTGGGGCTCTTTTGTAAACATGTGATGTCATTGGTCACATCGTCTGTATTTATTATGTTTTTTCTGGAATGTAAACACTCAGATACATTCACAGGATGATTGGTACATTCACTAACGGAATTATTAGTCATTTGTTTTAATTGGGTAATTACCAAAGGTGTACCCTGCCAAAATGACACTAGACAGACGAATCTACCTCAACCCCTGCCTACCCAGCCCCTGTCTACCCAACCTTGTCTACCCAGCCCCTGTCTACCCAACCTTGTCTACCCAACCCTGCCTATACCCAACCCCTGCCTATACCCAACCCCTGCCTATACCCAACCCCTGCCTACCAAACCCTGTCTACCCAACCCTGCCTATACCCAGCCCCTGCCTACCCAACCTTGTCTACCCAACCCTGCCTATACCCAACCCTGCCTATACTCAACCCCTGCCTACCCAACCCCTGCCTCTACCCAACACCTGCCTCTACCCAACCCCTGCCTCTACCCAACCCCTGCCTCTACCCAACCCTGCCTCTACCCAACCCCTGCCTACCCAACCCCTGCCTCTACCCAACCCCTGCCTCTACCCAACCCTGCCTCTACCCAACCCATGCCTCTACCCAACCCCTGCCTCTACCCAACCCATGCCTCTACCCAACCCTGCCTCTACCCAACCCTGCCTCTACCCAACCCTGCCTCTACCCAACCCTGCCTCTACCCAACCCTGCCTCTACCCAACCCTGCCCATGCCAAACCCTGCCCATGCCCAACCCTGCCTCTACCCAACCCTGCCCATGCCCAACCCTGCCCATGCCCAACCCTGCCTCTACCCAACCCTGCCCACGCCCAACCCTGCCCACTCCCTGCCCACTCCCAACCCTGCCCACCCCTGCCTACGCCCAACCCTGCCTACGCCCAACCCTGCCTACGCCCAACCCTGCCTACGCCCAACCCTGCCTACGCCCAACCCTGCCTACGCCCAACCCTGCCTACGCCCAACCCTGCCTATACCCAACCCAGCCAAATGCTGAGATGTGGAGTTGCGAGTGTAAAACGCAAAGCTGGGCGAGGTCTGGGGCCCTCTTAATCCAACACGCTATACAGTACTGAGTCCATCAAAATGCAATGCAACCAGCTGTTGTAGTTTGATGGGTTTGGGGTGGTTAGGATTAAGGGCCTAAATATTTTTATTTTAGGTGCTCTTTAATGCAAAATGAACATTTTCAGGACCAAGTTTGCAAAGTATTCTGGCTCATGATGGAGTTATGAATAACTGACAACAATATTACGAAGGTGGGGTGGCTTTGGGAATATTGAATCATCCCATGTCCCATATCCATTATTAATTTGTTAACATAATTTTGTATTTATTTGAACAGAAAAAAAAATCTTCCAGTCCTTAAGAAGATGCCAGCCCAGTTCATCTATGAACCTTAGATGGCTATACACAGTGTACAGGAGAAGGCAGGGTGCCTTGTGGGCACCGACTACCCTCAACCTATCGTTGAACGTAGCATTGTCATGAAGCAAAACATGAGCAGATTGAAACAAGCGAGGGCGGCAAAATATAGTGAAACCCCAAAAGAGGCGGAGTCTGCTCTAAAGAAGGATGGTAAGCTGATAATGCAGTGAAGACGTTCGTATCAGATTTTTTGAGGGAATTATTTCAAGATTTGGTTGGGGCTCAAATTGTTCTGATATTTCACAAGACTGCAGCCAAAAAGCACATTTGTAATTCTTAATTTATTGAAACCGTTTTGATGTACTGTACAGTTTTACTTATCTTGTTTGTATTATTATATACTACTCAAAACAATTTAGGGAACACCGGATTTTTAACATCAAATAGGTTTGAAATGTTCCATGAACCGGGAATTTTTCATTTGCAACCCCCTCTCTCTTTCAGTAGTCATGTCATGAAATGTGTAATCACTACATGCATCCTTTATCATCTGTTTCATTGTACAGTTGTTTCTCATCAATTCTGTGAAACATTGTGTTTATCTGAAATAAATGATCTTGCTTTAACTGAGATTATTCCGGTGTTCCCTAAATTGTTTTGAGTAGTATATGTATTATTTTAATTTTCTCCTATGGGAGGTAAATAAATTTTGAATTTGAGTTAACCGTGTAATTGATTTGATTCTTGCCCTTACACTGCATATTCAGTTCAGTTTTTTCACAGACACTTGGAAAGCACTGACATGGGTGGATCCAGAACATTTTTTAGGGGGGGGGGGCTGAGAATCAAAAACATTTTTCAGTACTACAAAAATTACAATGAAATAATCAAAGGGAGAGAAAAACAAAGCACAGTGAGGGAATGGGAGTGCGTTCTTCTCCCCCTCCCCCTCTCTCTCTCTCTCTTTCTCTCCCTTTATTTTTTTTTTTTAATTTAAAAAAAAAAACGATTTTAGGGGGGGCTACAGCACCCTTAGGCCCCCCCTGGATCCGCCAATGACTGAGCATGCAGTGCTTCATACATACATCAGGGTGAGGACAAAAACACATCAATTGTTTGTCACCTGACACAAGAATTTCATCAACTTAATCATAAAATTGATTGGTCATTTGGATGGGACATTAAGACATAGGTCCTGTGTACTCGATTATTAAAGTAATGCACGTAAAAGAACCCAGAACACTTATCGTGGAAGAGTAGGGGTTTAACCCCGGTGTTTCTGGTTCACATAACAAGCGTCCTTGTTTACAGGTTTCCTCATCAGGCTTCTGAGCTACAGTGCTTAAGTGTGCTTTTGGTAATTATCGTAACCAGAAATGGTAATAGTGAGTTCAGATGACTGTCATCTTGCTGATTTAATATTGCCTATTGTTCACCATTGCATTGTTGTAATTACAAAATCTAATCAAAAGTGTATCCCTAATCCTGTCTATGTGATCATGGTTATGAACAAAGAAAAAGTTTGTCCAAGTAACTTTTGTCCAACTCAAGTCATGTCCCAAGTTGGAAACTTTTATAGAAACATTGGAAACCGATGTTATATAAGTGGTCTGCTTATTTACTTGTTTGTTTTTGTGTATTTGTTTTGTAGGAGACGAAGAAGAGAAAGAGCAAATTGACCGATGAGACCTCAACCTCCACAAAGACCAAGAAGCTTGTAGATTCCTTCTGAGTAGATTACTGAACAGAGGCATACCCTAGAAGACCAAGATGCTTGTAGATTACTTCTGAGTAGATTACTGAACAGAGACACACCCAAGCCCCCACACCCTTCACACCCCCCACACCCTTCACACCCTTCACATTTGATTATTATTAAGGGAATAATAGTTCGTCGCGCGGTCTTTACCACAGGTTGACGACCGGTTTTGGGCGCGGTCACAGGCAATAAGGACCGAGCCGAAGGCGAGGTCCTTATCGCCTGTGACCACGCCCAAAACCGGTCATTAACCCTGCTGTTATTACCATTCATGCCTGTATCGATTTCGTTTTCAAAATGTAAAAAAGAAGGGGACACACAAAACAATTCCAAAGTACATGACTCAGGCGCGTGATGCCAATCTTCGTCACTCTGATTGGTCGAAATCCGTGTCATGCGTTGTACAAAACAGCTGGTGAATAGCTGGCGCATACGTACTGTTCTGATTTTGATAAGCCAGCCTATACCATACGTTAATACATCCCCCAGTTGATTATGTTTTGTCCCGATTGTGTAAACTGTCTTGAGCATTTATGAATAATTTTGTTTTTAAACAAACCTCCCCCACCCCAATATTTAAATTAAATTTTGCAATAAATGTTTTGTACCATTATTTTATTATTTCATTTTTTTTTTTTTTTTTTTTTTTTTTTTTTTTAGGGGGGGGGGGAGGATTGTGAAATGCTTTTGGCATTACAAGATTTGTGGAGGTGTGTATGCTACTTATGTTTACTGGATCTGCTACTGGGCAAGTGATGAGAATGTTATTTACAGACATTTTACATAAAGGATGCGCTGGCTGTAACGCACTGATGTACTGGCTGTAACGCACTGATGTACTGGCTGTAACGCACTGATGTGCTGGCTCTAACGCACTGATGTACTGGCTGTAACACACTGATGCACTGGCTCTAACGCACTGATGCACTGGCTGTAACGCACTGATGTACTGGCTGTAACACACTGATGCACTGGCTCTAACGCACTGATGTACTGGCTGTAACGCACTGATGTACTGGCTGTAACGCACTGATGTGCTGGCTCTAACGCACTGATGTACTGGCTGTAACACACTGATGCACTGGCTCTAACGCACTGATGCACTGGCTGTAACGCACTGATGTACTGGCTGTAACGCACTGATGTGCTGGCTCTAACGCACTGATGTACTGGCTGTAACACACTGATGCACTGGCTCTAACGCACTGATGCACTGGCTGTAACGCACTGATGTACTGGCTGTAACACACTGATGCACTGGCTGTAACGCACTGATGCACTGGCTGTAACGCACTGATGTACTGGCTGTAACGCACTGATGTACTGGCTGTAACTCACTGATGTACTGGCTGTAACACACTGATGCACTGGCTCTAACGCACTGATGCACTGGCTGTAACGCACTGATGTACTGGCTGTAACGCACTGATGTGCTGGCTCTAACGCACTGATGTACTGGCTGTAACACACTGATGCACTGGCTCTAACGCACTGATGCACTGGCTGTAACGCACTGATGTACTGGCTGTAACACACTGATGCACTGGCTGTAACGCACTGATGCACTGGCTGTAACGCACTGATGTACTGGCTGTAACGCACTGATGTACTGGCTGTAACGCACTGATGTACTGGCTGTAACACACTGATGCACTGGCTCTAACGCACTGATGTACTGGCTGTAACGCACTGATGTACTGGCTGTAACGCACTGATGTGCTGGCTCTAACGCACTGATGTACTGGCTGTAACACACTGATGCACTGGCTCTAACGCACTGATGCACTGGCTGTAACGCACTGATGTACTGGCTGTAACGCACTGATGCGCTGGCTGTAACGCACTGATGTACTGGCTGTAACGCACTGATGCGCTGGCTCTAACGCACTGATGCACTGGCTGTAATGCACTGATGTACTGGCTGTAACGCACTGATGCGCTCGCTCTAACGCACTGATGCGCTCGCTCTAACGCACTGATGCACTGGCTGTAACGCACTGATGCGCTGACTCTAATGCACTGATGTACTGGCTGTAACGCACTGATGCGCTGGCTGTAACACGCACTGATGCGCTGGCTGTAACGCACTGATGCGCTGGCTGTAACGCACTGATGCGCTGACTCTAATGCACTGATGTACTGGCTGTAACGCACTGATGCGCTGGCTGTAACACGCACTGATGCGCTGGCTGTAACGCACTGATGCGCTGGCTCTAACGCACTGATGCGCTGGCTGTAACATGCACTGATGCGCTGGCTGTAACGCACTGATGCGCTGGCTGTAACGCACTGATGCGCTGGCTCTAACGCACTGATGTGCTGGCTGTAACACGCACTGAAGCGCTGGCTGTAACGCACTGATGCGCTGGCTCTAACGCACTGATGCGCTGGCTCTAACGCACTGATGCGCTGGCTCTAACGCACTGATGCGCTGGCTGTAACGCACTGATGCGCTGGCTCTAACGCACTGATGCGCTGGCTGTAACGCACTGATGCGCTGGCTGTAACGCACTGATGCGCTGGCTGTAACGCACTGACGCACTGGCTGTAACGCACTGATGGAATAGTATTGAGAATAGTGTTAAGAATTTGGCTTTATTGTCTGTCACGATAGTTCCACTAAATTCATAGTTGTTTTGTAGAAAGTAAGATTGATGTGCCCGTTTAACATGTCATTGTTATCAGCCATGGGTGTTGTTCCATAGGGTGTTTGATTAAAAGAGTAGTACCGGTATTTGATATTAAAAGATCGAATGTGATGTGATGACTGAGTGTGTGTTAGAGCAGGAGAACGAAATCCGTTTGTTGAGAGTGAAGATGTGAGAGTTGAGAGGGTGCTTGACCACCAAAATCAATGACCAGCAACCTTAAATTCAGGAGGTTGAGTTGGCATTGTCACAATAAATCACCCTTGCCTTGTGAACTCTTTCCTTTAAGGACATACCTTCCCTCTATAAAGTAAACATCCACATGTTTTTCAAAAAATCTGTTTCTTGTCTTTGAATTTAATGTCTTTGAAAATTGTATTCGTTGAACAGTCTGAAATAATGCTGTATTTGATTCTCATTATGTTTTCTGTGTTAACGAGGGAACTGGATGTAGTTAACCCTTCTGATGCTTAAGCCTGGCCCCCCCTCCCCTTCCCATTCCCATTTCTCCCCTTCCCATATCAATTTGTTTATGGCCAAAACCGCTCCTATTTATTTTACTCAATTTACTCAATTTTGCGCGTCGCACGATTGTAACAAAATGTAATACATTGCACGTACGTGAACGCAGACTAGCTCATCATGCACAGCACGCGCAACGCAATAGCTTGAATGCTCATGTAAGCGGGATTATGATTGGCGATCATGTTCTTCAATCCTAACAGTACAAGCCTTAACAAGGTCCAATCAGAATACTTTTTAGATAACTAGTTACACCAGAACCTTCCTTAACAACACTTTTTTTAAGAAGGTCACACGGTGGCGCTGTTTGTATTTACTGGTGAGTTGAAGACATGGAAGAGACTTGGGTTTACTGAAAACCGCGATTTTACACACAAAATGGTGATACATTCTGCTAAAACAACAATAAAAATCCTTAAAAGTACGGGCTTTCTTTTTAATAAAAATTCAATATTTTATATCAGTGTGATGTAGAATTATGTTGTCTTCCTTATATTCTTTTAAGAAGTCAAAGCGTTGCTCCTCTTTTTAAATGGTGTACAAAAAACGACATCGAGGCGCAGTTTTTGATGGCAATTCCCATAGCGGAAAAATCAGTGACTGTGTGGACGCTTGAAAAGGAGCGCTAACAAATTGATATGCATTTCTCCCCTTCCCACTTATCCCCTTCCCACTTATCCCCTTCCCACTTATCCCCTTCCCACTTATCCCCTTCCCACTTATCCCCTTCCCACTTATCCCCTTCCCACTTTTCCCCTTCCCACTTATCCCCTTCCCACTTCTCCCCTTCCCACTTATCCCCTTCCCACTTCTCCCCTTCCCACTTCTCCCCTTCCCATTTCTCCCCTTCACTGTAAACATACAGGCCCTACATGTATTTGAATACGAATGCAGACAACCTTTTCATGCTAGGAAATAAATTAATTTTCAGTTTGTGCCGATTCTTTTCTGGAACTTGTTTACGCCTTCTTATTTTGTAGTTGAAATATAAACACAAAGTATAAACACAGGTGACCATGTTAATGTTTTGTATCTGAAATACTGTGTGAACTTTCAAAATGTTCTCATTAATTAATTGATGGAATTAAATTTGTTTTCAGAAATGCTTGAACCGACTGAGATTGTGTTATGTTGATCCAGTTTCTTGATCTTTATAAAGTACAGTGACCTTTTACCTAAACCCATTATGTGTATTCAAGTTGACCTATCCAAACATTGATCATGTTATTCTAGGATGGAATAGAACCAATAAAACACCATATTTATAACTCTTTATTCACAACCAGTTGAATGTAATGTACCCATACTTCTTGTATCTAGTTTTGTTGACAATAAAATGAAGAAATATATCAAATAAACTCACTAATTGTTCTGATCAGGTTTCCTTCATCTCTTATGTGTTCTTGATTATCAGCCTCATTTTCAAATATCAAAGGTCAAAGGTTAAGGGGTCAATGTGAGGTCATGTTTATGTTATAGATAACTGATTATCCTCAACTAAGATTCACTACCATCTTAAAAACTTCATAGGTTTATAGCCATGTAATGGGTATTTTATATACATCTATTGAAGCTAATTAAAATTTAAATAAACAATAGACGCCTTAACAAGGGTCCATTCCTTACCCCTATTCTGACCCCTACCCTACCCCTTCCCCCATTGGATGAGACAAACCTAAGATTCACTATACCATCTTAAAGACTTCATAGGTTTATAGCCATGTAATGGGTATTTTATATACATCTATTGAAGCTAATTAAAATTAAAATAAACAATAGACGCCTTAACAAGGGTCCGTTCCTTACCCCTATCCTGACCCCTACCCTTACCCCTTCCCCCATTGGATGAGACAAACCTAAGATTCACTACCATCTTAAAGACTTCATAGGTTTATAGCCATGTAATGGGTATTTTATATACATCTTTTGAAGCTAATTAAAATTAAAATAAACAATAGACGCCTTAACAAGGGTCCGTTCCTTACCCCTATTCTGACCCCTACCCTTACCCCTTCCCCCATTGGATGAGACAAACCTAAGATTCACTACCATCTTAAGAACTTCATAGGTTTATAGCCATGTAATGGGCATTTTATATACATCTATTGAGGCCAATTAAAATTAAAATAAACAATAGACGCCTTACCAAGGGTCCGTTCTTTACCCCTACCCATACCCTTACCCCACTGGATGAGACCAACCTTACCCCTCCCCATTGGACATGCCATAAATCAAAGGGCACTCGATTCAAACACACCAGGCCACGTTTATGTTATAGATGCCTGATTATCCTCACCTAAGATTCACTAGCATCTTAAAGACTTCATAGGTTTATAGCCATGTAATGGGTATTTTATATACATCTACTGAGGCCAATTAAAATTAAAATAAACTATAGATGCCTTACCAAGGGTCCGTTCCTTACCCCTACCCAGACCCTTACCCTCATTGGATGAGACCATCCTTACCCCTCCCTCATTGGATATGCCATAAATCAAAGGATTTTCGATTCAAGCACACCAAGTCAAAGGTGGCTGGGGGAGGGGGATATTAAAATGACACCCCTTGAACATCCTTCCTTCCTTCAAATAACAAAAGTTAAGGGGTTAATGTGTGGTCTGGTTTATGTTATAGATGCCTGATTATCCTCACCTAAGATTCACTAGCATCTTAAAGACTTCATAGGTGGAGTGGCTGAGCGGTCTAGCTTACCGGACTCAAGTTCTGGTGTTAGCAGCAGAATGTGGGTTCGAATCCCGGCCGTGACACTTGTGTCCTTGAGCAAGACACTTAACCATAATTGCTTCTCTCCACCCAGGGGTTAAATGGGTACCTGTGAGGGCAGAGTTGGTTGATTAGCCCTATATGCGCTGTAATGGCAGCAATTGAGCTGTATACTCCCCAGGGAGCTGAGATGGTTTCAGGAATGATTTATGAGCCTTATGAGCCTTATGAGCCTTATGAGCAGGGGTAATAATATGCGCCTTGAGCACCACTCAGTTGGTGGATACGTGCGCTATATAAGTCCACACATTATTATTATTATTATTAGGTTTATAAACCTGTAATGGGCATTTTATATACATCTATTGAGGCTAATTAAAATTAAAATAAACAATAGACGCCTTAACAAGGGTCCGTTCCTGACCCCTATTCTGACTCCTACCCTACACCTTCCCCCATTGGATGAGACAAACCTAAGATTCACTAGCATCTTAAAGGCTCTACAGGTTCATAGCCCTGTAATGGTTTTTTTATTTTATTGATGTCAATTAAAATTAAAATAAACTATACATGCCTTACCAAGGGTCCGTTCCTTACCCCTACCCAGACCCTTACCCTACCCCTTCCCCATTGGATGAGACAAACCTAAGATTCACTAGCATCTTAAAGGCTCTACAGGTTCATAGCCCTGTAATGGGTATTTTTTTTATTGATGTCAATTAAAATTAAAATAAACTATACATGCCTTACCAAGGGTCCGTTCCTTACCCCTACCCAGACCCTTACCCTCATTGGATGAGACCAACCTCACCCCTCCCCCATTGGATATACCATACATCAAAGGATACTCGATTCAAACACACCAGATGCAGATTTGTTTGTCAAAGGTGGCTGGGGAAGGGGAGGGGTAGGTAATTATTTAAATGACACCCATTGAACATTACCGCCTTCCTCCTGGGGGTAATCATTTATAATGATACGAGACATACAGATGCAAAATCTGTTTTTGAAAGCTTCACATAATTGTTAATATATATAACAGTGGAAGCCTTAAATCATTCAGACTATTCTTTTTGTTTAAAAGAGAACTTGGATTTTTCGTTTAAAAAAAAATTTAAAGGAAATTTTGAGGCAATTTTAGAGAAAGATTTTGCAACTTTTTGGACAATTTTAACATAATGGCCTAAATCATTTTTCAACGTATTACTATTTTATTTTATTTTTTATTTTATTTTACTATTTGTCATTTTTATATTATTGGAGCCTATAAAACCTCCGTACTGAAAACCTCCTGGAAAAAAATCACAAAAAATTGTAATTTGCACCTCCTTTGTTGATATATGCAGCTCAATTAACAAGTGATAAATTTTTTCAGGTTATAATAAAATATAAAATATCCATATTTATTTTGATTTGCCTCCATTTTGTTTCTGGATATAAATGTAAAACTCATTTAAATTTGTAAATCAATTTGAAACAACTTCAATGATTTCATTATTTCTACCTCAGGATATCATAAAAACATTTTCATTTTCCACTTTGTGATCCTACACATATATTCCTATGGCAACGTTTAAAGAATTCTATTCCAAGTCATTTCGCTATTTTAAATTATGTTTTTTTTTATTGGTTCAGCCCCTGAAAAAACACAGAAAGTAAAATAGTTGAATAAAAGTTCTAAGGTGCAATTATTTGTGTGCCATAAATTCATTTATCGATTAAGTGCTTTTGTGATTTTGCTTATACTCTTTTTAAATCAAGATTGTTATATTCAACAACAAACCTGTGAAAGTCATTGCTAATTGTTACGTTGTTTTGGTCGTTAATGAAAAACGTGAAAATGCAGATTCAGATTCTTAATATCCACGCTAAGGCCAAAAAACTCTCCGGTTTCTGGTCATGGGTTGGCTTTAAAATAGGTGCATTGACGCGCGCTTTTTTATTTTATTTTATTTTTTATTTTTATTTATTAATTTTGTTGTTGTCTACCAGTGAAATACGTGATACATGTATACGCGTTTATTGGAACCAGACCACATTTCCCATTATACAAAGTATGGTGGCTAAAAGAAGCCACACAAATCAGGCAAACGTCCATACCCCTATGTGTAAAACAAAAATCGTTTAAAACACAGCACGGCAGAATTCTAATCGATCCAGTTGCAATCAAACATCATTTCATAGCGGGAAAAAAAATTAAAAAAATAAATAAATAAATGCCGACGCGCAGGTCTGAGGCGACGCGCACGAAGACCACAAACCGGAGATCTTTTTGGCCTAATGTAGAAAAACCTCAGAGAAAACTATTTGTAGTGAAGAATTGATACATCATCAGCTTTACACCAAGTAAGTTTTACATTACAGTTTAAACATGTTTGATTGATTGTATTCTGTACCTAATTCTGTACCTATGAATCTAACCTAAGGGGGCTGTAACCCCCCCCCCCCCCAAATCGTAATAAAAAATTTAAAAAAACAAAAACAAAAAAACACTAGAATCTGATACAAACGGTAAGGTATTCCCCCTCATGTTTCCCCTCATTTCCCCCTCACTGTGTTTTGTTTTTCTCTCCCTTTGATTATTTCATTATAATTTTTGTAGTACTGAAAAATCGTTCTTGATTCTCAGCACCCCCCTAAAAAATATTCTGGATCCGCCCATGGTCATGATCAGAGCAGACTTTCAACAGGGCATGGAATCAGTAGTTTAAGCTGAACACAGTGAATGAACATTACTGAACATTTATGCAGCAGCAACGGTGATATGACCTTATCATGTGGGGCATTAATTTCAATCACAGAGTTAATCTAAAACTAGCACTCCAATTCCATGCCCTGTTGATCGTGACGATATTGTCCCTTTAAAGTCCCAAGACACTATTAGTAAAATTTCATTATATTATGCATAAATATGCACATAAACCAATCTATGAAAGTTTCAGTTCAATAGGTCTGCTCGATGCCGAATAATATTTTTGAAAAATCTTGTCAATAGAGGGCGGTATTATTATTGTGACGCCGTATGTCAAAACCAGGCACAATTGGGCAAGAGGTCAATTTTGAGTAGTTGAAATATTAGTAAAATATAGACCTTGCAATTTACAATGCCGCTTTCTTTTTTCAAATCGGATATTCCATAGCGAAGTTATTAAGATTTGAAATCGGACTGTCCGAAACATCGAAACTGAGATAATAGCCCTTTAAAGTTTGAGAAATAGCCCTTTAAGGTTTGAGTTTAAACAAAACAAGTAGGTCAACAATGTTACCTTAGCGACGGGCATGCAGGAGCAAAGAAACTGGTCCATAGTTGATTTTCAAACTTTTTCAGTTATGAAATTGCATTATTTACCAAAGAAAGTAAGATTTTATTTTGTGAAATTATAATGCCTCTCTATTTTTAAAAAGTATTAAAAAAATAATTTGTCGAAGAAATTTCAGTTAGAAACTCTTACAGAACATTTTAATCATTTGTAGCATCATAAATTTCCAAAAATCTCAAAATCGCAAAAAATCACCCCCAAGGCATTTTGCAGCTGTTCCTCCGTTCGTAGCTCTGCCCAATTCCGCCTGATTTTGACATACCGCGTCACATATTATCTGTAATTACTTACATAAAAAGTAACTAGCTTGCTCTTTACTAGAAACATACATTCTCGAAAAGGAATATTAAAAACATAAATAAATAAAAAAATAAAATAAATAAAATAAAATAAAAAGATCACAAATTTACATGAAACACTTGGTGTAAAGTTGATGATTGCATCAAACATCCCTTGAAATATTTCTGTCAGACATGTAATCAATCTAGTACAAATAATCAAATTATTTTGCAAATGAATCGTTGTCCTCTACAGACATAAATTCCAAATGGAATGTATTCAACAACTCGGAATGCATTTTCACTTTTCTCTCCCTAACGACATAACAAAATAAGCTGGAAGTTGGTTTCTTGTAGCTTTTGATTCTTATAAATTATGGATGCATTTACAGACATTTTATCAATGTGGACTGGCTTTAAATTCAAAATTGGTATTGTGTTGTATGATTTTATCAATTGTAAAAAATAATAATAAATACATTTAAAAATGGGTACATTACTTATCTTTAAGTAAAGACTGTTTGCGGTGATACCATGCGAAATTTTCAAATTGAGTAGTAATTAGTTCTGAAAAGAACTGGAGGTTACAACTCGACGTTTCAATCAGTATACTCTGATCGTCTACTGATCGAGTTGTAACCTCCAGCTCTTTTCAGAACTACTACTCAATTTGAGAATTTCACATGGTGTCACCGCAAACAGTCTTTACTTATCCTTTTCACCATACAAAGCAACAAATATTACTTACTTATACTTTCAATCAGTATGCTCTGATCGTCTACTGATCGAGTTGTAACCTCCAGCTCTTTTCAGAACTACTACTCAATTTGAGAATTGTACATGGTGTCACCGCAAACAGTCTTTACTTATCCTTTTCACCATGCGAAGCAACAAATATTACTTATATTTGTTGTCGCTATTTTATATCTTCAAGCTAATTAATCAGTAAACAGCAACCGTGACCCACAAGAACAAATGTATGAATCGTAACAAACAATATAATGACTGATAATTATATACTTTTGCTGTTTGCTTTATTTTGCAGTGAAATAATCAGTGAAATAATTCATTTAGATTTTTATTGAGTTATAGTTGGCCATTCCTTATTATTTACAAAGTAAATCTATACAGAAAGATTAACTTGGTTTTCCCCTCAACCATAATCTCACTTATCGACAGTTGAGATACGAGTTGTGCGATAAGGTTCTTTTCAGAACCTGCAACTTAGCGATAGTTGAGAAAACCTTAAATCTTATTTAAGAATAACGGCTCAATACATTATGTATGAACCTCTAACATCGATATCTACATCTGGGAATACATGTAGCCATATGGCAGCTGTTGATTCAATCACAACTAGAAATGAAAATTCGAGTTGGAAAAATATCGTCACGATCAACAGGGCATGGAATCAGAGTGCTAGTTTAAGATTAACTCAGTGAATGAAAATAATACCCCCACATGATAAGGTCATATACCGTTGCTGCTGCATAAATGAGCAATTTTCAGTCACTGTGTTCATCTTAAACTACCGATTCCATGCCCTGTTCGTTGAAAATTTGCTCTGATCGTGATGATATTGACTGAAAATAATACCCAACATGATAAAGTCATATTACTGCAAGCTGCTTATAGGGTCATAACATGTATTTCCCGCTGTTGATGTAAAAAGACAAATCTGAAAAAAGTGAATGAGCCTTTATCTACAACTACACCCCCAGATTATCCATACTACAAACAGGTATGTGATTTGACAAAAGTAAAACATCATGGAAAATGGGTAGCAGGCCTGGGCCTCACTTTGGTCTAGAGGACAAAAGCCCCTTGAACCTCACGGATATTTAATTTTGGGAGGATTTATAGACTCTCCACATCCCCCCACAAACAAGAAACTTTCCTTTCCTTTCTTTCCTTGGTGGCTAGTTCTCTTCTTTCATGAGAAAATTTTGAGACAAATCTGTAAAAAATCCTGAAATCAGAAAAAAATCCTGAGAAATCACAGGCCTGCCATAAACCAACATACCTTTTATGATTTAATTCTTACATATATTAAACCAGAGAAAACTTTGGCCAATCTTTCATTATTTGATAACTATGGCAACCCCCTAAATTGTTTGTTTTACATTTAGGCCCGCGCGTCGGCATTTATTTATTTATTTTTGATGCTATGAAACGATGTCCAATCATCAGCCAAAATTACTGGATCGATTGGAATTCTTCCTTGCTGTGTTTTTAAACGACTTTGCCCGATTTGTGCGGCCTCTCTTAGCCACCATACTTTATGTATGGAAAATTTGCTCTGGTTCCAATAACCGCGTATAGGCCTATGCATGTATCACGTATTTCACACAAAAAATGTTTTAAAGCGCGTCACCTAACCGATTTTGAAACCGACTTATGACCAGAAACCGGAGACCGTATCAATGAGTACATCAATTTGATACCTTTTAATTCCCAATATGTGTGAGTTTTGCTCTTTTTGGGGGGCATGTTTTGTAATAATTATATGCTAATGGGAATTTTCATACCTGAAAGGTCCAATCATACTGAAACTTTTACATCTAAGTTCGAAAAAGAGGAAACATATTTGTAGAAGAAGTTTTGCTGACATAATGTCATAATGTTAAGTTATTTCAATATGAACTTTTTTTTTTACAAGAGAAAGGTTATTCTCTATTATTAACATTTTTATGAAAAGTGAAATAATTTTTATTTGAATTCAGAAAAGATTTCTCTTTTGTAAATTCCACATTACAATCGTACAACGTTAAAACTTCCACAGGATATTTTTATCATTCAGAGAGAGCAATATTAACAATGGTGTACCTTAATAATAATAATAATAATGACTTATATAGCGCACGTATCCACCAACTAAGTGGTGCTCAAGGCGCATTATATCATTACCCCTGCTCATAAGGCTCATAAATCATTCCTGAAACCATCTCAGCTCCCTGGGGAGTATACAGCTCAATTGCTGCCATTACAGCGCATATAGGGCTAATCAACCAACTCTGCCCTCACAGGTACCCATTTAACCCCTGGGTGGAGAGAAGCAATTATGGTTAAGTGTCTTGCTCAAGGACAATAGTAGTATATGCGCCGTATCCTGACCACATTTTGTGGCGGAGCAGTGTGCAGTTGTGTGCAGTGTTGGATCGATAGCACACATTTTCAGTGTTGGATCGATAGTGCAGTGTGCTATCGATCCAACACTGCACACAACTGCACACTGCTCCGCCACAAATGTGGTCAGGATGCGGCACACAAATTTGGGCTAAGGGCGCGGGCGCGCGCGCGCGCGTGACTCCCTCCACACAAAAATACACAAAAAGGGAGGACCTCCTCAATTCCCTCCTCAACACAAAACTGCACAGGGGTCAAGATGCTGTATACGTGATTGAATTTTTTTTATGACGTCATGCAAGTGGTTCTTAAAATAGAAATCCACCACATAAGATGCTGCATACATATTGGCATACATGTCTGGGCGCGCGTGACTCCCTCCACACAAAACTGCACACAAAATACTTACTCCTCCTCACAAACCGTTTGTGTGGTGGAGAATACATATACATACATATACATATACATATACATATACATATGGATGGAGGTGTGCAGTTTGTGGTGGAGGAGAAGTGCATGTCGCGCGTGAGACACGTCTGGGCGCGCGTGGAGACCACGGGCGTTGTGATTGGTTGTTTCGGCGACGCGAAGGATGGTAGAGTATAAAAGACGGAATTTTTTTTAATCCAAACTCTCATATTTTTGTGAACTCCAGTGAACACCACATTTTATCAGTATGGCGACTCTTTTTAATTTTTATAGGGCTGTAGAAGAACATCATGAAATTACAAGTATTGAGGCCGAGCGTAGCCAAATAAACGCATCTCAAGAATTACAAGACTGGAATCAAATTCCTCAAAATTTGCCGGACGTGGTGCCTCAGGATGAGGTGATTTCACCAATGGAGGCCCTCAAATACGCAATCGTAGTGGGTAATTTTGAGTACGCCGGGTTTCTGCTCCGAAGCTATCCAAGCAAATTTAAGTAAAGATCAGCGACGGCGATAAAACAACCGGCTCTTTTAGTAGTATGTATGCAGCAAATCATACCCCCTTTGTGGTGGAGTAGAGGTGGTGGAGAGGTGGTGGAGAGGTGGTGTGCGAGGTGGTGGGCCACCTCTCCACCACCTCCATCTCCACCACAAAGGGGGAATGATTTGCTGCACACAAAATACGGGTTGAGACACGTCTGGGCGCGCGCGTGACTCCCTCCACACAAAAATACACAAAAAGGGAGGACCTCCTCAATTCCCTCCTCAATGAGACACGTCTGGGCGCGCGCAAAATCAGTTTGTGTGGTGGAGAATACATAATACATATATATACATATACATATATATATATACATATATATATATCCTCCTCAATGCAAGATTCCCTGGCGCGCGTTTTGTGTGGTGGAGGGAGTAGTGCGCAAGCGCAGCATGCATATTGATATTCGTCTGTCTTGGTCGTTTCTCATCAAATTGGAAATGTGCCAAATTGGAGCGTATAAGACATGTAGTGTCTTAAAATAGAATGGACACATATGAGCCGATGTTATTGCTTAGATTTAAAATGAAGCTATTCAAGTATGATTTGTTAAATATAATTTTAACACCAACAACAATCTTTGACATCAATATATTTACAGATGGTTTTTATATTGGTTTTAAAACTCATTGACTCATTGAGTCTACTCATTGAGTCTTTACTCATTGAATCTTTACTCATTGAGTCATTGAGTCTACTCAATGACTCAATGAGTCTACTCATTGAGTCTTTACTCATTGAATCTTTACTCATTGAGTCATTGAGTCTACTCAATGACTCATTGAGTCTACTCATTGAGTCTTTACTCATTGAATCTTTACTCATTGAGTCATTGAGTCTACTCAATGACTCAATGAGTCTACTCATCTTTACTCATTGAGTCATTGAGTCTACTCATTGACTCATTGAGTCTACTCATTGAGTCTTTACTCATTGAATCTTTACTCATTGAGTCATTGAGTTGGGCACTCAATGACTCAATGAGTCTACTCATTGAGTCTTTACTCATTGAATCTTTACTCATTGAGTCTACTCAATGACTCAATGAGTCTACTCATCTTTACTCATTGAGTCATTGAGTCTACTCATTGACTCATTGAGTCTACTCATTGAGTCTTTACTCATTGAATCTTTACTCATTGAGTCATTGAGTCGACTCAATGACTCAATGAGTCTACTCATTGAGTCTTTACTCATTGAATCTTTACTCATTGAGTCATTGAGTCTACTCAATGACTCATTGAGTCTACTCATTGAGTCTTTACTCATTGAATCTTTACTCATTGAGTCATTGAGTCTACTCAATGACTCAATGAGTCTACTCATCTTTACTCATTGAGTCATTGAGTCTACTCATTGACTCATTGAGTCTACTCATTGAGTCTTTACTCATTGAATCTTTACTCATTGAGTCACTGAGTCTACTCAATGACTCAATGAGTCTACTCATTGAGTCTTTACTCATTGAATCTTTACTCATTGAGTCATTGAGTCTACTCAATGACTCAATGAGTCTACTCATCTGTACTCATTGAGTCATTGAGTCTACTCATTGACTCATTGAGTCTACTCATTGAGTCTTTACTCATTGAATCTTTACTCATTGAGTCATTGAGTCGACTCAATGACTCAATGAGTCTACTCATTGAGTCTTTACTCATTGAATCTTTACTCATTGAGTCATTGAGTCTAGTCTACTCAATGACTCAATGAGTAAAGATTACTCATTGAGTCTTTACTCATTTATAGGCCTATATATAAACTATTTCTTCCGTTTCTTGTCAATCGGAGATTAAGCATCAGAGATTCAACATGAATGTTATTTCTGCTGTCAAACCCCATGCTTGCCACCAGTGCGGCAAAAGCTTTGAACGGATGTATAACCTACGGAGGCATGCAGAACATGTACATAATGAAGAGAAATCTAAAATGAATGAAGTTGACGATGATTCTGAAATTAAAGCTATCCAAGCTGACAATTCTGACGTCGATAATTCTGAACCCGATTTTAAAAAGCATAGATTTGAAGATTCGGAAATAGAAACTTGTGAAACAGAATCTACCCAGGATGAAGACGAAGATTTCGAGGAAGATGATTCAGAATCCGATACGGAGGTGGAAGATGATTCAGAATCCGATACCGAGGTGGAAGATGATTCAGAATCCGATACCGAGGTGGAAGATGATTCAGAATCCGATACGGAGGTTGAATATGACGAATCATCGGAAGACGATGAGTCTAGTTCTGAATTGGAAGACAATGCCACTTTTCGAGACTGGTTGGAAGAGGCTAAAGAGGCAACAGAAGAGATGTGGTGTGAAAAATATGAAAAGTACGTCAACGGGGTATGAGGAAGATCAAGCCAAAGAAAAAGCCAATAGGAAAACCCTTTGGGTAGTCAAGCGAATCTTTTCAACAAATACAAGGATTTTTGTCAAGTTACCTACATCTGAAAGATAATGACACTCATCAGGATATTGCGGAAGATCTCGAAGAAAAAGTAAATAAAGGCATGGAAGTAAACAAAGCTCTGAACAGAGTAATGCCTAAACTCCATACCAAATTTGACGGACTACTTCAACTAAATGAGGATGAAGAGAACGAGGAAGATTGATGATGAAAGACCAGATGTTTCAGAAAGACTACCGTAATAAAATTTAAAAAAATAATAATAATAATAATACTTAATGTTTTCAGTTTATCAAATTGTTATTATTATTATTATTATTATTATTATTATTATTATTATTATTATTATTATTATTATTATTATTATTATTATTATTATTATTATTATTATTATTATTATTATTGTGTTTTGCGAAAATCGGGCGATGCAACTTTATTTATTTCATACTAGTTATTATTTTTCCTTTTTTGGAACAATTATCATTAAGTGCTGATCTGGCAAATGAAAACAAGTGTACTTGTATTTCACATAATGTGCGTAATTTCAGTAACTTTGTACTAACCAGTTGTTTTTATTTATTATTTTGTATTATTATTATTATTTGTTTTGGTAAAACATACAGTTTCTGTCAAAAGAAAATACAGACATAATTAATTGTAAATAAATTGTCAATATTTTTTCAACATTACCTTTTAATTTCATTAAACTAACCGAATTGATGGAGTAATACATGTACATTGTAACTTTTGATAAATGTTCCAACATTGAGAAGTTGAATAAAGCAGCCAAGAGCTGAGGTCATGAAAACAAGAAAAGTTTCCTCGTATTATTTTTATTACAGTGTATTAGAGATTTTGCGTTGAATCAGGATGTTCGATTTCAAAATTATCCAAACCATATATTTAAGAAGCAAATATGTAGCATTGAGACAACCGTATCCACATTTATATATTTTAATTTTTTCTCAAAATCACAAGGGTAAGCATTGTATTTATATATTTTTTTGGTTTCCATCAAAATCACAAGGGGTAAGCATTGTATTTATTACTTTTTTGGTTTCCATCAAAATGAGTAAAGATTCAATGAGTAAAGACTCAATGAGTAGACTCATTGAGTCATTGAGTAGACTCAATGACTCAATGAGTAAAGATTCAATGAGTAAAGACACATTGAGTAGACTCAATGAGTCAATGAGTAGACTCAATGACTCAATGAGTAAAGATGAGTAGACTCATTGAGTCATTGAGTAGACTCAATGACTCAATGAGTAAAGATTCAATGAGTAAAGACTCAATGAGTAGACTCAATGAGTCATTGAGTAGACTCAATGACTCAATGAGTAAAGATTCAATGAGTAAAGACTCAATGAGTAGACTCATTGAGTCATTGAGTAGACTCAATGACTCAATGAGTAAAGATTCAATGAGTAAAGACTCAATGAGTAGACTCAATGAGTCAATGAGTTTTAAAACCAATATAAAAAACCATCTGTAAATATATTGATGTCAAAGATTGTTGTTGGTGTTAAAATTATATTTAACAAATCATACTTGAATAGCTTCATTTTAAATCTAAGCAATAACATCGGCTCATATGTGTCCATTCTATTTTAAGACACTACATGTCTTATACGCTCCAATTTGGCACATTTCCAATTTGATGAGAAACGACCAAGACAGACGAATATCAATATGCATGCTGCGCTTGCGCACTACTCCCTCCACCACACAAAACGCGCGCGCCAGGGAATCTTGCATTGAGGAGGATATATATATATGTATATATATATATGTATATGTATATATATGTATTATGTATTCTCCACCACACAAACTGATTTTGCGCGCGCCCAGACGTGTCTCATTGAGGAGGGAATTGAGGAGGTCCTCCCTTTTTGTGTATTTTTGTGTGGAGGGAGTCACGCGCGCGCCCAGACGTGTCTCAACCCGTATTTTGTGTGCAGCAAATCATTCCCCCTTTGTGGTGGAGATGGAGGTGGTGGAGAGGTGGCCCACCACCTCGCACACCACCTCTCCACCACCTCTCCACCACCTCTACTCCACCACAAAGGGGGTATGATTTGCTGCATACATACTACTAAAAGAGCCGGTTGTTTTATCGCCGTCGCTGATCTTTACTTAAATTTGCTTGGATAGCTTCGGAGCAGAAACCCGGCGTACTCAAAATTACCCACTACGATTGCGTATTTGAGGGCCTCCATTGGTGAAATCACCTCATCCTGAGGCACCACGTCCGGCAAATTTTGAGGAATTTGATTCCAGTCTTGTAATTCTTGAGATGCGTTTATTTGGCTACGCTCGGCCTCAATACTTGTAATTTCATGATGTTCTTCTACAGCCCTATAAAAATTAAAAAGAGTCGCCATACTGATAAAATGTGGTGTTCACTGGAGTTCACAAAAATATGAGAGTTTGGATTAAAAAAATTTCCGTCTTTTATACTCTACCATCCTTCGCGTCGCCGAAACAACCAATCACAACGCCCGTGGTCTCCACGCGCGCGCCCAGACGTGTCTCACGCGCGACATGCGCACTACTCCCTCCACCACACAAACTGCACACCTCCATCCATATGTATATGTATATGTATATGTATATGTATATGTATATGTATTCTCCACCACACAAACGGTTTGTGAGGAGGGAGTAAGTATTTTGTGTGCAGTTTTGTGTGGAGGGAGTCACGCGCGCGCCCAGACATGTATGCCAATATGTATGCAGCATCTTATGTGGTGGATTTCTATTTTAAGAACCACTTGCATGACGTCATAAAAAAATTTCAATCACGTATACAGCATCTTGACCCCTGTGCAGTTTTGTGTTGAGGAGGGAATTGAGGAGGTCCTCCCTTTTTGTGTATTTTTGTGTGGAGGGAGTCACGCGCGCCCGCGCCCTTAGCCCAAATTTGTGTGCCGCATCCTGAGCACATTTGTGGCGGAGCAGTGTGCAGTTGTGTGCAGTGTTGGATCGATAGCACACTGCACTATCGATCCAACACTGAAAATGTGTGCTATCGATCCAACACTGCACACAACTGCACACTGCTCCGCCACAAAATGTGGTCAGGATACGGCGCATATACTACTGACAATCATACTGAAACTTTTACATCTAAGTTCGAAAAAGAGGAAACATATTTGTAGAAGAAGTTTTGCTGACATAATGCCATAATGTTAAGTTATTTCAATATGAACTTTTTTTTTTACAAGAGAAAGGTATTATTAACATTTTTATGAAAAGTGAAATAATTGTTATTTGAATTCAGAAAAGATTTCTCTTTTGTAAATTCCACATTACAATCGTACAACGTTAAAACTTCCACAGGATATTTTTATCATTCAGAGAGAGCAATATTAACAATGGTGTACCTTAATAATAATAATAATAATAATAATGACTTATATAGCGCACGTATCCACCAACTAAGTGGTGCTCAAGGCGCATTATATCATTACCCCTGCTCATAAGGCTCATAAATCATTCCTGAAACCATCTCAGCTCCCTGGGGAGTACGGTATACAGCTCAATTGCTGCCATTACAGCGCATATAGGGCTAATCAACCAACTCTGCCCTCACAGGTACCCATTTAACCCCTGGGTGGAGAGAAGCAATTATGGTTAAGTGTCTTGCTCAAGGACACAAGTGTCACGGCCGGGATTCGAACCCACATTCTGCTGCTAACACCAGAACTTGAGTCCGGTAAGCTAGACCGCTCGGCCACGACACTCCAATAATAATAATCATAACTAGCATTTAAATACGTTAGGCAAAATATCCAACGCGTGTTTTTTTTTAAATCATTCAAAGCTCCCGCTCTTATGCAAGAACATGTTTCGTTTTCGTTGTTCAATTCGGTTTATGCCTTGACCAGAATAATTATATTATACGAAATGATTCCTGAATTTACCTTAACCCTTAAGAAGTAATTCTGTCTGTTACTTTGCTTGCTTATTTTGGAAAAAATATACTTTAAAACGGCAAAACTCTGCCAACATGGCGTCCATCTTGAATGAACAACTAGGGGCGTGTTTTCGAGACCCTAACCAGAAACTTGTTTCTGACGTCATATTCTTGACCAGAAACAAGACAGCATAGCTATGTGAAAACGCGAACGCAACCAGAAAATTGTTTTCAGTTTGCGACGTGTTCAATCATCAACGTTTCTCAAAATATACGGTGTAATTCAAATTTTTGCAAAATAGAACTTACTCGTGAGTGCTAGTAATAAACATGAAAGATATACTGGTATACGGACAATCATTTCATCATGTTTGTAACAAATAATTAACAAAACGTTTGTTACTTTTGACAATCCGCCATCTTGAAACCAAGCGTAACCGATCACAAACTTTGGTTCACGTTTGGTCAGAACAATGACGTCATCGCAGCACAACCGAACTCGCGAAAACGCTTAACCAATGACCGAAGCCCAAACATGTTTCTGGTTACGGTCGCAAAAACGCACCCTAGCTCATGGAGAAAGCAATAAGCATTATCGGAATTGCCGCGTGCACGCGCATTGACTTGAAAAACAACCTCGCAGTGTATATACAAGTGTGTCTAAAAAAAATGCAAACAAAATTTAACGGAATGCCAGACGTAGAATGAGTAACCAGCATAGATAATATAGGTATGGTTTGAAAGATACACCTTTCCACTTTAAAATGAGACATCAAACGTCCAAATCTGATAATTTTTGACAGAGTTATGAGTACTTTTCCAAGAGAGGTCAAATTGACGATGGGACCAAGTTTTTAAATGCAGTGATAATCGATTTTGTTTAGATGTGCAAGTGTTGCAATGTGGATGAACTGTTGATGATTACATCCCTTCCCCCTCAACATGCCCTCCCTCTCGCTCGATACACAGGCGACATCGTCTCTCCATGTCTCTCATCGCTCTCCTAACAACATCTGGAGTCTGCCGCAGGACGTCAATCTCAGCTGTTATTCTGTCACGGAGAGTCTGCAGGTCCGGAGGGGGAGTCGTGTACACCTTGGATTTCAAGTATCCCCAGAGGTAGAAATCACACGGGGTGAGGTCTGGAGATCTCGGTGGCCATTCATGCACATGATTCAACGCTATGACACGGTCTCCGAACGCTTCATGAAGGCGGTCTCGGACAGCCAGTAGACGATGAGCCGGAGCGCCGTCTTGAGCCCACCACAGGCGCCTAAACACACCTCGCTAAACACTATCCGTCCTCATGCTAAAACTGATAGCAAGAAAGTGTTTAGAATTGTGTTTACTCGCTGAACACATTTTTGTAGGCCAAGCAATTATCCACACAGAGGCAATTAGGCTACCTTTGTCCCAATGCCTAAAATTGAAAACTTGGTCCCATCGTCAATTTGACCTCTCTTGGAAAAGTACTCATAACTCTGTCAAAAATTATCAGATTTGGACGTTTGATGTCTCATTTTAAAGTGGAAAGGTGTATCTTTCAAACCATACCTATATTATCTATGCTGGTTACTCATTCTACGTCTGGCATTCCGTTAAATTTTGTTTGCATTTTTTTTGAGACACACTGTATATATATATATATATATATATATATATATATATATATATATATATATATATATATATATATATATACTTATGCTTAAATGTAGCGGTCTATCTTGAAGTAGAGTGCTCAATGCCACATAGGCAGAGCGTAATATACTTGTAGTAAAACTAGTGGAACGCTGGTAGTTGTAACTCCGAGTTTCCCGCGTTACGCGATCATCAGACAACTCGGAAACTCGGAGTTACAACTACCAGCGTTCCACTAGTTTTACTACATGTATATATATATATATATATATATATATATATATATATATATATATATATATATATATATATATATATATATATATATATATATATATATATATATAGTACCCTAGTGTACGAGGATGTGTACAAAGTCAATAGGGGTGGTAATAAGTTGTAAATTTTTACGTATTACGTATTATAACATCATGATGGAGAATTTTTTGGAGAAGAGATAAATGTGAACTTTATTATGAGGTTCAGTTTTACAAAATAATTCACAGTACGGTACGGTACACAAACGGTATACTGCACGGATCCATATGCATACACGCATATTCAGTATGTACTGTACATGTACATCCGTGTACATGACGTTCAGTGACTGAATGTAAGTGTCGCAATGCACAACGTATCCACGACTCAGTTATTGATCTCACTGCACAGTGTACGTGTGTAGAAACTAACCGGCGCCGGGAGGGCGCACCGTGTGTGTTGAATTTTCTTGGGCCAGAAAGTAATCGGTACGGGATGGAGGTACCGTAGTAAGTGCGCACAACAGCCTTGGTCAAGGCTAACATGAACACAACTGACCCTTGTACAACTGTTGTTCACATGGAACCATTCTACGTGCACGCATTTAAGATTAGTTTCAAATCTCCTTTGGCGTCGAATTTTTTCAGAAGATGGAATTCTTCGTGAAAGTTATGCACGTAGTTGTTGTAATCGAATTTCATATCTTCATAATAGTGATGCGGGATTTTCTTCCCTCCTGAGTCTCTCTGGAAGGGGTAAAACCCGTACAGGGTGATACGGGAACAGAACGTCCGGGCCACGGCGAATATATCGAAGCCAGTCGTGGCGATTCTGTGTAATCCCCAAGACCTGAAAACAAATAAAGGAGAATATTATGATGGATTAAAAAATGCCAAATTCCGTCAAATAATCAAAGATTAAACATACCGTGCACAATTTACTTTAAAACTTGTATTTGGGACCTCTAATGCGGACATCGAAATAACGAACTTTCAAATTACACCTTGAACGAAAACAAAAATGATCAACGCATGATGGCAACCTATTGAGCAGAATTTATGCTGGGACTTTGTCAAGTAGGCCTACATGTTACGAATATGGACTGTTTTTCTTTTGCCTGCTTAATTCAAAAACATACTTGTTCGATGTTATGTACGCAAAAAATCATCACCAGCATGACAGACGTAAACTCAGTATAGCAGTGGTGGCGATTACTGTGGGGAACGGTAAGAAAGCTGTACCCATGACATATATATATACCCCATCCAAACTGACCCCATCCACCCCCGGGGCGGATGATACTGTACAGCTATATGAACTATCCCCCAGGACAAAAAGTGGGGGTAAATGTATATCCCTCCCACACGCACGTGACCAGTGGGCAAAAGGTGGGTGGATGATTGCGTTGGTCACCCCTTTAAAATTATTGAGTGTATATGCCCCTATTTACTCAGGACAACTGGTGTTCGATTTGAATTAATTTTCTCTTAAAATCAAGAGCGGGTGTTAGATACACGCAGTGATAATTATTCATCATGTTTATTGTTCGGTTGGTCGGTTGAAAGGACAATATCGTCATGATCAGAGAAAAACTTTCAACAGGGCATGAAATTGATGTCCTAGTTTATGACAAACACAGTGACTGAAAATTAGTGGATCATTTATGCAGCAGCAACGGTCATATGACCTTAATATGTTGATATTATTTTCAGTCACTGAGATAATCTAAAACTACAGTGTGTCTCCAAAAAAATGCAAACAAAATTTAGCGGAATGCCAGACGTAGAATGAGTAACCAGCATAGATAATATAGGTATGGTTTGAAAGATACACCTTTCCACTTTAAAATGAGACATCAAACGTCCAAATCTGATAATTTTTGACAGAGTTATGAGTACACTCCAATTCCATGCCCTGTTGCTCGTGAAGACACCGTCCCTTTAAGTGAGCGCTGTTGCATGGTATCGATCAACTGAGCCGTTCCCCATGACAATTTCTGTCACCAACCCATCCACTTTAAATGTGTGAAGTCCCAGATCATATGTGTGATGATCGATCGATCGATGACCTCTGGTCAGGACAGCTAAGCTACTTTGGTCGTTGATACGTGAATGTTAAAAGTTCATGTGATTGTTCAATAGTGCGTTACTCCTTACCCTTCTATTCTAGTTGACTCCCAGCTATATGCAAAGCGAACATTTGAATGTCTGGATTTTCTGATGGCTTTAGTAACGTTTCGATACATCTCGTCAAGGGGTGGAATGAGATCTTTCAGATACCAGAGTATCGAATCATTAAGATTATGCACATGTTTGAGATACTGATCTCGATACTGAACCATATCAGCTGATGGGCGCTCCGATACACCAGCGTTGAATCGTTGCAAAGTTTGCATGTTGAAGGCGGATAGGTTCGTCTTGTAACCGACATCGGTCTCGAAACCAGCCGTGGGTGGTAAGTTGGCTCGGATAACAAAATCGTGAGAATCGATAGATTTTCCACATCTACTGCCTGCTAGGATGCCACCGTTTCCAACAATCGCACAGCTTCCTTGCGCGGGGATGGTCTCCATGTCCGGGAAGTGCTCTTCCATTACGCAAATGTCGAGTTCCATTGTCTTGGAAATTGGCACATTAACACTTGCTAAAGGAAGATGGACGACGGGATAACGTCTGTCATATGTGTGGTACTTGGTCGGCACGTGATTGCGATAGATAAGGATAGAAAGATCCAATGGCACGCAGATACCACCGGCGAACCTGCATGAAATGAAATACGCGAATACACAAATTACATTAGTTACAGCCTAATAGACCACCATCTTTGTTTATAGATTACGCTAACTCTCAAGACCAGTCTTTGTATCCCTTTGGTTTGGTCGCAGGCAATTAATTTTGTACGGAAGAACAGGATTGCTGTTCAAATAGTGATATGAACATTTTGCCAGATTTCGGCGGCTTCTCTTAAGCCACCATACTTTGTGTATGGGAAATTTGATCTGGTTCCAATAACCGCGTACACATGTAAACACGTATCACTTTAAAGAAAAGAAATAAAAAAAATATAAAAAAACGCGTCACCGCACCGATTTTGAAGCCGACATGTGACCAGAAACCGGATATTTTTTTGGTTGGCCTTATCGAGAAAATAATAAAAAGGCATTCAGAACGTTTCCATAATTATTCATTCTAACGATTGTACCCAGAGGATAAACATTCAGTTTGGATGACAGAGATATTTCAAAGGATGTTTGATACCATTATTAGGCCAACAAAGTCTCCGGTTTCTGGTCTTCGGTTGGCTTCAAAATCGGTGCGGTGACGCGCTTTTTTCGGCCATTTTTTTTTTTTTTTGCCAACCGGGAAATACGTGACGATACATTATATACGCAGGGATCAAATTTCCCAAATACAAAGTATGGTGGCTAAGAGAGGCCTCACAAATCAGGCATAACATTCATACTTCAATGTGAAAAAGTCGCTTAAAACAGAGCACGGCAGAATTCCAATCGATCCAGAAATTGTGGCTGCAATTGGACATCGTTTCATAGGGGGAAAAAAAATTAAAAATGCCGACGCGCGGGTCTGAGGCCTAAACTGTATATTTCACGGCATACAACTGTGAACATTTAACACTTTTATTATGGGTTAATTCATTCTCTTTCAGAGTTGTCACAAGAACCCACTCATGGTTTCAATTAACACGTTGGCCCTACATAACAGTATATAGTGTCTTTTGTGTTTGGTGTTTTTATGTATTATTTAAAATAGATGTTTTGCACATCTTTTTGCATTTTTTGCATTTTACACTGCAAAAAAACTGTGGTGTTAAAAACTACACCATTGCTGTATATATTAGGAAACTCGCACAACATAAACACCATGGAAGAATAAAGTTGACACCACTGGTGTTATTCTAACAATCATGGAGTGTCGTGGCCGAGCGGTCTAGGTTACCGGACTCAAGTTCTGGTGTTAGCAGCAGAATGTGGGTTCGAATCCCGGCCGTGACACTTGTGTCCTTGAGCAAGACACTTAACCATAATTGCTTCTCTCCACCCAGGGGTTAAATGGGTACCTGTGAGGGCAGAGTTGGTTGATTAGCCCTATATGCTGCTGTAATGGCAGCACTTGAGCTGTATACTCCCCAGGGAGCTGAGATGGTTTCAGGAATGATTTATGAGCCTTATGAGCCTTATGAGCAGGGGAATATGCGCCTTGAGCACCACTCCGTTGGTGGATACGTGCGCTATATAAGTCCATACATTATTATTATTATTATTATTATTATTATTATTATTATTATTATTATTATTATTATTATTATTATTATTATTATTATTATTATTATTATTATTATTATTATTATTATTATTATTATTATTATTATTATTATTATTATTATTATTATTATTAGTGTATAACAATGCACCATTAAATATATATATGTATTATGTACTGACAAAGCCCAGAGGATATTGGATTAAACGCACGGTAAAATTGCAAAGATTGTTTTTAAGTAACCACAAAAGGAATCACTATCCACTGAATATTTAAAGACGGTTTTATACAGCGAATATGCCTTTAATTTGTTTTGAAAGACCATATATAGCGAAGGGTGACTTTCAGGGAATATTAATACTTACTCGCTGCATACAGTTTCGCATGTAAGGGATATAGCGACCATTTTTTGTGCAGAGTTGACCAGTCTCTGCGGCTTGTAAACTGCTTTGCGGAACTTCCATCTCAATAGGATGATTGCTGTTACCACGATCAAGAGCACACAACAAAATGCCAGACAGAATTTAAGACGTTTGGTGCGAATCATGGCTGCTAATATAGGTTGTTCATCGGAAATAAACTGTACAATGAAAAGTGAGTGGATTTATTATGTTGTGATGACATTTTGATTATGCATACGGTAAATTATTGAAGCTGTATATTCCGCGAAGATGTATATTTCCCGCCTCATGTTTGTTCTAAATCTGTTCTCCTATAGTAAGAACGTAAACTAAAGGTTAAGTGTTTGATGAAAACGAACACATGGGTTTCGGATATATTGATAATATTGGGCACTGATGTCGTGAGTTCTTTGTTAATTAGTATTAAGAAAGTTACGATATACCGGTATTGAAATAAACTTAAAACGCAGTAACTGTAATAATTGTACACACAAACTGCATTGTTTGTCCCCTAGGCGATTGACCCAATTTGTATGTGGATAAATGCAAAGGATGGTCCAAATAGTACTAACCTGTCCAAACTTATTTTTAATCAGGACCCGAGGACAGGACGGATGGCTAGATGAGACCCTGAGTGGGAGACTTTTGGGACGCTAGGTGGCAGCAGACTGATCAGGCGTTTTTCATTGTTCGAAATGTAATGTGCACTATGCTCAGAATTACGTGAACAATTGAAAATTACCAGCTATAATTCTACTGCCACCTGAAAGTCACCCAGTGATATAGATGATCTAGATACTAAGAATATGATAAAAAATGTTATTGAGATGTGTGACATCAATACTGTAGATAAGTTGACA
The DNA here is from genome assembly GCA_029582265.1 of Zoroaster sp. YZ-2022. NCBI lineage: Eukaryota > Metazoa > Echinodermata > Asteroidea > Forcipulatida > Zoroasteridae > Zoroaster > Zoroaster sp. YZ-2022. Next base: position 7,391,675 of record CM055819.1, read on the forward strand.
TTATTGTTATCGTTTCGGCATGGAGGAAGGAAATTTCCTTCCTCCATGGTTTCGGTTTGCGATAACACCATGTGTTTATATCTCAACTATCGCGAAGCTGAGGTACAGGTTCTGAAAAGAACCTTACATTATGAACAGGGAAATGTCTTAACGCTACTGTTCGGGACAAAATGTCTTTAACAGTACAATGGGGCTTAGGTTTAAGATATTTAAATGTCTGAAACGTAATACAGCTTTCGTTTCAGTCATTATGTCTTAAACCTAAGTAGGGATAACGTTTAAGACATTTAAGTGTCTGAAACGCTAACCAGCTTAGGTTTAAGACACTTTCAACCCAGAGTGTCAGAATCTTGTGGTTCGAAAATGTCTGAAACATAATCTTGCTTTGTGTTGGGATTAAGGAAGGGTCAAGTCTGCCTTTTGTTTACAGATCTCTTCGAAGTGACACCATGTCTGAAGGTACACTGACTGCCCGTGTTATTGGGTTAGTTGTTTACAATTAGTACACAATGGGCAATAAGTGGTAGAGTACAGCTGTAAACCATCATTCTGATTTCAAAGTACTGTACATGGATATAACTGGCAACTCATTAAGAGATAAGAATTAACTCCAGTTCCTTATTCCAATATATTTCTCCATAAATACTGAATTCCTAATACACTTTTGTACACTGAATAAGAACTTATTTCTTCACTCCAAGCTAACAGCTCTGGTCCATCTGCCTCATGATCATCAGTGATCTCTTGTGTTCACGTCATACAACCTGACGATTCCATATTCTGTTAAAGATTTAAAGATCTCAAAGATCTTTGAAATTGCTCTGTACCCGTAAGAATGGGAACCTTTTTTGGAGGGACGTTTTTACATCGTGGTCTAAATTCACCCTGGCGCATACTCACCGGTGACTACTGAAGATGTTTTGTCAAACACTCTGTGGCACAATGATAAAATTAAAGTGTGTAAAAAATGTATCTATTATAAACATTGGGAGTCGGCAGGAGTCAAATATATTTTCGATCTTTTGAATGACAACGGTAAATTTCTGTCTTTTGAGGATTTCAGGAATAAGTTTAACATTAGAACTAATTTCTTGCAATACGGAGGTGTGATCAGGGCTATCACGTCTGCTTTTCCAAATATGTTCCCTTGAAAAAAAAAAGCATTATTCAATGTCCTTTTATTCCTTTTAATTTCAAAATTCTTTTGAGGGATAAAAAAGGTTCGAGCAGAATTTTTTTAAAGTCCTGACCTCCTCCAGGAAAGTACCTTATACATTAAAGTTAATGTCAGTATGAGGTTGCATGACCCCTGACTCGCACACATTCCGTACAACGCCTCCTCATGGACTGTACTGTGTACCCAGTGTTGAATCCTGTTGACAACATCTCAGTAACACCCCACAAAAGAAATAAAGCAGATGTGCCAAACTTGATTGCGACATCATGAACCTGTTATCAGCATTTTTGTGTCTTGTCACATGATCTGTCAGTTTCTAAGCCAATAGACATGCAAACCATGTGAAAAGTGCTTAAAATGTTGCAGAGCAACCTTTAGCCCATTACTCTTACTAAAAATGTTTCTATGTCCTGACTTGGTCAACATTTTTCACAAAAATACTTTTGACCCTTATTTTATTTTGAGGAGTGTACATTCATTTCTAAGTGGAACAATAAGTTGCAAACAGACTACAGTTTTTCTAAATGGTCGTTAGTCTTTAACATTCCCTTCAATTGTACAATAGACACTAGGTTGAGATGGTTCCAGTATAGACTAACACACAGGATTTTAGGTACGAATTATGTTCTTTTCAAAATTAACAAGTCAAACACGAATTTATGTACCTTTTGTAACAATGAAGAGGAAACTCTTATCCATCTGTTTTGCTCATGTGACTCAACAATTTCCTTTTATACTTCAGTTGTTTCGTGGATCAAGGATAAAACTAATTTTAACATCATCTTAGACAATGAAGTATTCTTGTTTGATAAAACTGACTTTGAGTGTAAAGCTATTAACTTGATCTTATTATTCGTTTCCATATTTATAAGAGGAAAATGACCAAGGAAAAACCATCTCTTTCAATTTTCAAAAAAGATCTTAAGAATTATTACTCTATGGAAAAGTTTATGTACAGTTGTAAAGATAACATGGCGAATTTTTACCGTAAATGGGATTTCTTCTCTGTACTTTGCCAAGACCAATAAGTATTAATTACCTGTACTGTTATGCATAAACTTATAATCGCAGCGTTTAAATGTTTAAATGATTAATTTTGAACTGTTGATAATAAATTGTTATCCCCCGGGATAAAAAAAATTAAATAAAATTTAGATTGAAAACCTAGGAACAAACTTCGAAAGATCTGTCACTTGTTTTAATCAAATAGATAGAGTTTCAATAAAAAAAGAGAACAATCTGACACAGTGTTCCCATATGAGTTAGCCCAAGTACATTGGCCCTACGTGGGTCTCATCATGCATATAGATACAAATTATGTTTTCGAAATCACTCTGGCTCTTACTTGGCTGTGAACACTCATTTTTATGGGGTATATTATAGACGCATATTTTGTAAAAGCAACACAAACATGTTGGTGTGAAAGAAAAAAGTGCAGATCCTTTCTTGTATTTTTAGTCATATGAAACATATTGAAATGAGTCACAATGAGGGTTACGCTCAGATGATTTGCAAAAAGCATAGCTAGCTTTCAAACTGCAACTGGACGGATGAATAACTTCGAATATGTCTGTTTTTTTTATTAGAATATGCAGAGTAGATGGCAGTGAACACTGCTGAAGTAGTTCAATGAACAATCAAGTTTTTCATGTGGTATTTTTATATAAGAGTTCGAGCATTGGTATAAATTAAGATACCAAGACAAGTGATTGTTTGGGAAGGGCTATCTTTGACCAATTTATATTAAATACTAACCTTAAAGTAAAACAATTAATTGAAATGCAATTCACAAGCCTCCCGTGTATTTTCAATTTTGATGAGAAAATCATCCAGGTAAGCAACGACCCCATTACAACCACGATGTTACATCATACGAGAGACAGACGGAGTTAATCTATGAAAAATACATGGCGCACGTTTAGCTCCAAATGGAAGTTTAGTGCCATAAAAATAAGTCATCGGTATAACAGGGAACATACCGATAAGCACTTTTGAGATCCACTTTGGGAGTCGTATTTTTGGAGTCATACTTTTGTTTATGTCTTCCCAGCGTGTTCTAAATGCATGGGCAGCAAATTTTGGCGCGCTTTCATCTTTTTCAAGTTTCGGATCGAAATTGAAATCTGAGGCTATACTCTCCAACAAAAGAAACTGTGCATCACTAAAATGTTTGTAATTTTGCATCTATGATTTAAACATTGACCAAATGAAGTTTTTATGGAAGTCCAAGACTGAATTCACATGATGGGATACAAAGAAGTGACTGAATGTGCACGATAATGTCCTGCGGGTGGGGCCGGAATCACGGATTCAAATTTGAGAGTCACAATGTCAGTATCGAGTGTGCCCCCTTCAGCATTAATGACGGCTGTGCATCTCCTCCTCACTGAAGCAACAACATTGGCGTGAAAGTTTTGTGGGATATCGTTCCATATGTTGACATGGTCTCTAGCCAATTCCTGCAGATTTGACGGTTGCTGAGGCAGTGGACGTAGGCGCCGTTCCATCTCATCCCAAACATGCTCGATGGGATTCAAATCCGGTGAGTTTGCAGGCCAAAGCAGTATTAACTCGATGTCATTTTCGTTCATAAACTGTCGAACAACACGTGCAGTATGTGGACGAGGGTTATCCTGCTGAAACGTATTAAGGCCTGGACCGTGTTGACGCAGGAACGATACCACAACTGGCTCCATGATCTCATCACGATACCTCTCCCCCGTAAGATTGCCTTCCACATTCCACATTGGTGCGATGTTGTACCGTAATGCCACCCCAAATCATGACAGACCCACAGCCATAACGATCACGCTCCACGACGCAGCATTGCGCATAACGTTCACCCCTGCGTCGATAAACGCGTACACGGCCGTCACTGCGTGATAACTGGAACCGTGATTCATCGGTAAATGTTTCTCCACCAGCGTAATGGATGTCGTACGTGTGTCCTGCACCACCCCAGACGTGCTTGGCGGTGACGTACCGTCAAAATGGGACGTATAGCAGGTCTACATGGGCATAGCCCTATTTCACGTAACCGCCTACGAACCGTTTGTTGTTAGGGATCCTCTGTGCAGTATCTGCAGCAGTTTGACGGCGGTTCCTCAGGTGCGTCACTTGAATCCAGCGGTCTTGACGTTGTGTTGTGACGCGCGGGCGACCAGTCCGTGGGCGGTCAGCAGCATCATTTCTTTCTCGGTATCGTCTCACTAGAGCCGAAATGGTGTTACGATGGCAGTTAAAGCGTTCTGCAACGTCATGCTGGCTCACGCCAGCTTCCATCATTCCAAGGGCCTGATGACGCTCATGAAGTGACAAACGCGGCATGGCGTTGTGCTTTCTGTGCTCAATGAAGGCAAGTTTTCGTTCGACTTTTTGGTAGGCCTTATACACACAACTTTAAAGAAAACTTCAACGTAACCGAATTCCGATTACGGAATAGCCTGCAGCATGCCATTTGTGAAATTTACACATGCCTACTTCCCACCCCTGCATTATGCAATATTCACGTTATGGGTAAGGTGTCTTATTCCTAACATGTCAGAGGCTCATTCCTGTGAATTTGATGTGTTTGTGATTCCTAGCCACAGAATTATGGCATTGTTTGGTATGCACATTTTCTTTTGTTGGAGAGTATATAATTATGTACATGTACACGTGATGTATAGCCTACACTGATGTTTGGAAAGGCACTAACACAAACAACCTTGACCTACTTTGAATTATTTTGGCGTGAAAGAAAAAGTATTTTTAGTCATATGAAACGTATTGAAATGAGCCGTTCATAATGACTTTCAAAAGCATACTCAGCTTTCAAACTGCAACTGGAGGGATGATTATTGATGTCTGGGGGTAACTTTGAGGATGTCTGGTTTTTAATAGAACATTCCACCAAATGTACATCAGGCAAGAGCAGCGCTCCAAGGAGCTCCAAAATTGGAATGAAACATTAATTTATAGCCTGTTTACATTCTGTACTGCCGTATGGTAATGCGAAAACCATTATGGCTACAATAATGAATGAGACTGCTCGCTCAGGTTGGTCTTTCACCTTCGTGCTTAACTGAGCCACAATATTTGGGCTAATGAAACTGCATATCACGAAGCTTCATTTTTGCACTGATTTTAACTGATTGTCAATTATGTTGCCTACGTATTCATGTTTCAGTAACAATTTCAATCTCTACACCATGTTTGACCACATGTTCAATCTCTTTCGGCAATGAAAGAGAATTTCCTTAGTTTTTTGTGAGTTCAAAACCAAAAAATAAATAAATAAGTGAAAATATTCCTGCACCAATCTACAAACATGACAATTTCATTCTTATACCCTGTCTCATCTTCATGAGTAATACAACCTGTTAATGAAGTATCATCTGCATACTTTACCATAGAACATGTGGTGTTATTACTTCTGAGATCACTTGTGTAGAGTGTAGAAAGTACTGGTGCTAAAATACATCCATAAGGGGCCCCGTGTTGATATAAACATTAGTATGCATTAGTTTAACTCTCTGTATTCTATTTGTCAAACAATTGTTAATTTATAAGGTCAAGTAAGGGTCTACATTTATCCCTCTCAGTTTGCAAGACAGAACGCGAGACCGGATCAAGTTAAAAACAGAAAAAAATCCACAAACGGAGTTCTAACATTGTTCAGAAACTAGAAACTTTACACTTAAAACAATGGAACTCGAATTATTTTCATAATTGTTATTTTTGGGAGAGTGGGAACATTTCCAAAATGTCTGAAAAAGGACTCAGAACTTGGTGATACATATACAACCGGGCAACCACCTCCACCCACCCTGTAAAAAATAGTAGGCCTATCCATAAAGTACCGTATCCACTTTCAGAAAATAAAGTATAAGGGCATCAAAACACGAATACCAATCCAGCACCCGGCCGATCAAGACCGCCCGAGGCCGCCCTAGAACAGCGTGGACCGGTAGGGAAGGAATCCTTGTCCATCACCCGGCCGATGAAGACCAACCTGAGGCCGCCCTAGAACAGCGTGGACTGGTAGGGAAGGAATCCTTGTCCATCACCCGGCTGATGAAGAACAACCTCACAGGGATACACCAGGGACCGGTAGGGTATCCCTGTCCAGCCACCGACCATAGGCAGCCCGAGGCCGCCCTAGAACAGCGTGGACCGGTAGGGAAGGAATCCTTGTCCATCACCCGGCTGATGAAGAACAACCTCACAGGGATACACCAGGGACCGGTAGGGTATCCCTGTCCAGCCACCGACCATAGGCAGCCCGAGGCCGCCCTAGAACAGCGTGGGCCGGTAGGGAATGAATCCTTGTCCATCACCCGGCCGATGAAGACCAACCTGAGGCCGCCCTAGAACAGCGTGGACTGGTAGGGTAGGAATCCCTCTCCAGAACCTGGCCGATGAAGACCGGCCTAAACCATGTACAAACATATTGGAATATAAATATCGAATACGGAAAAGTGAAAATTTTAATTGTAACATTGCTTTACGAACACATTGGAATAATAAATAAGGAAATGGAAATGTTGATGTTCCTATTCAAACATGTTGGAATAACAAAACACGAAAATTAAATAACCAATCATTTGGTGTCACTCTGTACAGGGACGGATTAACCCCCACTAGGGCCCCTGGGCCGATCATTTTTCAAGGCCCCCCTTGGCGCAGTGCGTGGACCCCGAAATTTTTCACAGTACGGTGGAGCAGTGGTCCTCAAAGGGCCCACTTTGGACCCCCAGCCTGGAGGGCCCCAGCCCCCAGGAGCCTGCGTTTGAGGCTCAGACCCAGCGAGAACCACTACTGTACAGAGGAGGGGCGGGGCCCACACACATTTGATATTTGATTAACCTATACATTTCATTTTAGGCCTCGTGTCCCAGTTCCCCCCAAGGGCCTGTGAGAGACAAGGGCCCCTGCTAGCCTACACCGTACAAAGCTGGGCTTTGTACGGTGTAGCAGTGGTCCTCAAAGGGCCCACTTTAAGGGGTCCCCAGCAGGGACCTCCAGCCTGGGGGGGGGGGGGCCTGAAGGCCGGGCCCCAGGAGCCCTTGTCAGGGCCTCAAACCCAGTACCGCGCCGCGCGGTCCAGTTTCCCCGAAGGGCCCCTGAGAGCCAAGGGCCCCTGGGCCCCGGCCCCACCGGCCCAATGGCTAATCTGGCCCTGACTCTGTACGACGTGTCACTTTGTATATGGTGTCACTCTGTAGACGTTACTAATACTAGTCCATAAAATGCACTGAAGTTGCACTTGGTGGGCGTTTGTATTTTGCTTATTGTTTTTTACGTGCGAATGGTGTAGGGCACACTGTTTATTCCTGCATGAACTCGATATTCCATTGTGACTCTTTCAAAACATCATTGTTCAACTTGTTTCATTCCGAAGAAACTGAAACTGGACAAAATCATGGCCCACTTCAATTATCAACAGACCGCCATCCACAATCCGCCATTATTAAACTACATTAGACTCAAAGTCTAAACAAAAAGACATGGGGAATGTACGATACAGCAATCAAGATGGCAACCAACACAAACACAAACTACTTGCAATCAATTTACATGGGTCAGTCTTTACCTCTGCGGCAGAAAATATAGTAACTATGCCGGCAACAGATTTCAGTTAATTTATTCAGGGTGAAATTTAATTATTCAATAATAATATGAGAAATAATAGCGTGTAAATTCACGTTTCTCACCAGTTGAGTCCGTATGTCTCCTGGTATCATATGATGGTATCATATGATGGCATCGGCGATAATCCTTGAAAATTTTTGGACGTTATTTTGACGAAATTCGTTAATACTTTACCATGAAAATGACTGATATTGCTTATACAATGAGAAGTTACCAACGGTGTAAGGTGAACCAGCCAGGCGATTCCACTCAAAAGAGAAGGGGGAAATAATTATTAGTGGTCCGTTGTATGCATGGACATTTACATGCTCATTATGCACAAAGTTCAATTGCCGTGTCTATAATTTACTGAGACCGAGACCTGGTGATCGGACTGGGAGGGGAGATCGAGAACGTCACAGTATCGTGACCTAACACTTCTCATATCACATAACTCGATAGGTATGTTTGCATGGCCCCATAATACAATACAACGTGGCCTTATATTCAAAAGAATCCCATGCATAACTAGATAAATCAACAGTCTGGAGCCTTTGTTCTGGTGTCAAATTAATATCCTTTTTAAGGTTCAAAAGACTGTAATAAAGATTTTGTTTCAAAGTTGTTCGGTTCATTTGAGTTTTGTGTCGGTAAATTTACCCCTTCCCCCCAAAACAAAAATTAATAAAAAAATAAAAAAATCTGAAGATCAATCTGAAAATCCAGACTACGCCCTTGGCTTTCACAGTACAGAACCAAAACGATAAAGATATATCGCCCGTGTATGGTTACAGTACGACTCAGCTCACAAAATAGAATTTATAAAGCAAACGAATTTTGAAAGCTAATATCGTTGCCGGGAACTGTAAATATATAAAGCAATATTTAAAATGCACTTATTCTGATTGACAGCCGCGCTGGCCAATCGGAAGACTGCTCCACGCCCTCGGCTGGTTACATACAATACATTATGTGGTCAAGTTCAACCCGAGGATTAAAACGCGGGCTCCCGCCTTTTACTCTCCCGCCTTTTAGTAATTTGAGTTTTTAATTTCCTGGTACTAATCCTTGACAGAAAGAAAGAAAGCATAATGAACTTCCTTAACCTCAGAAACATATCAATTCATCATTTAAATAATTTTTAACGTAAAACTGACTGAAATATACTTTGAAACGATTAAACGTCTTTTCTACACAATGCCACAGGCCCCCCTAATAGTAGAGGCAAAACGTGTAGGTCCCGTGACAAGTATGCGGGGACCAAGGTTTAAAGGTAGTTTCAATATTAAGGGTTATTGTGAGTCAAATGAGGGGGGTGACCCTCGCGAAAATGTCAGCAGTCACACAAACGGCCAAAATCCAATAAGGCCGCCATTTGCACATAAATTGGCCTATCGGGGCAAGAGGCTGTATCAGATGTTTGTCTTTTTGGTGGTATCTAAGGTCAATTTCTTGAAATCCTAAGTCAAACTAACTTTAGGTTCATATAATACTGTCCAAAAACCAAGATGACTGCCATTTATATATGAATTGGCCTATTTCAACAATAAAATGTGACAGGAAGTAGGCCTAGCTGTTTTTGTTAGTTTGAACTTGAGGTAATTCTTGCAAATTCTTGGAAAGCAAGGACGCTATGGGCTCACAAGGGTGCACCCCAATAAATAAACTCCCATAGCAATCAATGCTACATATAAAACATTTAAAAATCATAACAAAATACTTTGAAGTCTTTACATTTTGATGTCTAACCTTTTATTTTCTATAGTCCAGGTTGCCCATCGAGTTATTCTCATCACAATGGAAACCACCCACTACATTAGTGAAAACGCCCGCACTGAAAAGGCCTTACGCTTGAAATAAAATTAGGACCACTTGTTCAGAGCCTAGTGTATCCAAAATACTCAAAGATAGAAGTCAAGGACCCCCAGGTCATGATATTGGACCATTTTTGCACAATCCATCAAATTTATGTATGGGCCTCACTTGTTTTTCAGAAAATAAAAATAAATTATGATAACGTTTACGACATGTGTTAGTCTGACAGCTTGGTGATATATTACCGAAAACAATAAGATAATTTGGACAATCCAACATATGTCAGCCCTAATTTTGAATTTGAAAGGAATACGCATATTCATCTCCCATGGGCTCCCTCCCAAATGAAGTCGTCATTGTGTAGGGCCTATTATTAGGTTTTGTTGTCGAAACTGCAGTCTAACCTAAATATATTGATTTGACTTCGTCTACAGGAACATATGTGAAATATTTTAATGTGTCATTTGCTGATATGGATCCTATGGTATTTGGATGGCACAATGTGTCAGTTTTGCCACTTTTATTATGGCTTTATTATGAACAGCGCAGTTATTGTGCTGATTTGCCACTTTTAGGAGCTGATATGGGTCCTGAACTGCATTTGGATGGCACAATGGTGTAGTTTTGCCACTCTTTGGTTGCTGATATGGGGTCCTTAACGGCATGGGTACAGCGCAGTCGTACTGAATTTCCACTATTTCGTTGCTTATAATTATGGGTCCTGAACTGCATTTGGACGACGGCACAATGGTGTAATTTGTCCACTCTTTGGTTGCTGATATTGGGTCCTTAACGGTATGAGTACAGCGTAGTCGTACTGAATTGCCACTATTTCGTTGCTTATATGGGTCCTGAACTGCATTTGGACGGCACAATCATGGTGCAGATTTGCTAGTGTTTAAGCTCTTTTAATATTTACAAGTGCTTTAAAAAATACACAGGCAGCCATTTTGAATTTGGTAGCAGCCATCTTGTTTTTTTAAGTAAGACTAATTGCGGTGACACCATGTGGAATCTCAATTGAGTAGTAATTAGTTCTGAAAAGAACTGGTGGTACAACTCGACGTTTCGATCAGTATGCTCTGGTCGTCCTCAGGAGAATGTTTTTTTAAGTTAATGTGAATTTACAATTTCTCCGTCCAACTTTGGAGCAAGAAAGTGACAAAAAAATACAACTAATATCAATGAGATTACCAGCTGTTGTATGTGTTATTCTGATGCCATTTCCTGTAGGATTGGCGGCCATATTGGATTTATGGCAGCCATCTTTAATTTTATAGCAGCTTTTGTGAGCCAATCGCTTCCTTGCTTTCCAAATTGCACTGAAGAATTATCTCAAGCAACATCCAAACTAACACAAAAAGCTGCCTCCTGTCACATTTTATTGTTGAAATAGGCCAATCCATGTAGAAATGGCGGCCATCTTTAATTTTTGGCAGCCATCTTGGTTTTTGGACAGTTTTTATATGAACCTAGTTTGTTTGACTTAAGATTTCGAGAATTTGATCTTAGATATTACCAAAAAGACAATTTTTTTTTTTCTGAAACAGCTCCTTGCCCCGATAGGCCAATTTATGTGCAAATGGCGGCCACATTGGATTTTGGCCGTTTGCGCGAAATGCCGACATTTTCGCGAGGGTCAACCCCACTCATTTTATTCAGCACCTTTCAATAGACTGTTCCATGAAATATTCTAATTGCATTCGCACATGCGCTTAAACACCACTGGTTGGCAAACGGGATCGTCATGCAACGCCATGCGCGCGCTATAGCGCCTAGCGCACGCTATATTCTGTCAATATAATGGAGACCAAGCTATAACGCGCGCTAGGCGTTGCGCGACGATCCCGCTTTTGAGTTTGCCAACCAGTGGTGCTTGAGCGCATGCGTGAATGTAATTAGCACATTTCATGGGAAAGGCCATTGTATAGAAACCACCTTCAAACCTTGGTTCCCACTTGTCACGGGACCTACACGTTTTGTCTCTACTATAGGCCAAGGAGGAAAAACGGTTTCTGGTCTCCGCGCGCGTCGCCTCAGACCTGCAATTTTATTATTTATTTATTTATTTATTTGGGGGGAGGGGAGGGGGGGGGGTAAGGGTGGGTGGGGGATATGAAACGATGTCCAACTGCAGCCAAAACTGCTGGAACGATTGGAATTCTGACTTTTTCGCATAGGGGCATGAACGTTTGCCCGATTTGTGAGGCCTCTCTTAGCCACCATACTTTGTGTATGGGAAATTTGGTCTGGTTCAAATAACCGCGTCTACATGTATCACGTTGGGGGAAAATTACCTACAAATTTGCAACAATTTTAAACCCGTTACAAAGTTAGTTATCAACCCTTCTGCATGTAATATTTAATATTGTTTATTCCTTTCAGTTAGTATGGTTGCACATTAAATTCAAGGGAAAAACAACTTCAGAGATTTAACACCAAATTTGTATAGATATATTTTAAAATGTATTTAAATACAGACACCATAGAGGAAAGCCATAATATCAGCCCGTTTACAACCTTGCCCATTTACATTTATACACTACTTCTTACTCACAGGTCACAATAATGCAATTGAGTACATACAGTCTTAAAGATGAACTTGAAGCAAATGTCAATAATTGACTTTTCAACATTTTAAGAGAGGTTATTTCATAAGAAAACCAAACAACGTAAGTGTTTTATATCAACCCAAGGTAAAATATTGTGAAGTCATTTTGTCCAAACTCCCTTCGTCTCAAATCGTCCCTAATTTGCCATAGTGACCAATCCCGAATTAAGTTGGCATAGTGACCAATGCGGTATTGGTCACTTTGCCAAATTACAAAAATAGCCAGTTAGAGCATTCGTCATTTGAATGCATGCTCTATCTCCAAAACTATAAGGAATACATGCATGTGGATTAGATACAATGGTAGGTCTCTTCCTGAATGTACTAATGGGCGGGAAAACTTAAAATTGAAAAACATCGGATTGGTCACTATGGCAAATTCGGGACGTAATGTAAACAGACATAAGGTCCAATTGGGGGAAAACAAGTGGTCTTTCTATCGTTTACACATGCAACAGCGCTGACATTTTCGGTTATTTTACAAAATACTAATACTTCGAGTGATTTTGCGACATCAGGAATGCGATTTTTAAACGTAAGTGGACCATTTGTTGATTGGTTTTTCTGAATTTGGAGACAAAAGGAGCGAGGAGAAAGTGACTTTTTATACTATTTTACTGTGGGTTTAGATAACAAAATGTATGGTGTAAAGTTTCCTTAAGACATGGCCTCTCTCGAAATTGGAAAAGGTCTATTATTAATATTTGCTCAGAGCCACTTTAAATAAAGTTCACAAAAAAAACCAGAAAATAAATAAATATTAAAAATAAATTTGAAAACACTTTTCTTTTTTAAAGAAATACAGGCTTAATAATTGAATACTGCTAACTGTCATAATTACTTTTCATACATATTTCTTAAATAGTTTGAAACCATCCACACACAAACAAACATTAAGTTTGATTTAAGTATATAATCCTTTGTAAAAAAAAATGGCACAACCCCCCCCCCCCCAGATAATATGTAGCTGGTTCCAATGTCATTGTTGAAAGTGCAGCATAAATATTGGGTGCCTCAGTTCAATGGCAGCATTTAATCACAAGTTAACCATATGGATTGTTCCATTTTCACGTGGCGAAGCCTTGTTAATGGTACAGTCCAGGGCCAATTTCACAGAGATGCCAAGCGGAGAATTTTGCTTAGCAAATATTTTCGCTAAGTAATAAAAACCAGACTGCCAGCCAAGTTAACTTGACTCCGTGTTAATTCAACACTTCCTTCAGTTGAATTTAACTTTATAAAGTGTTGTCACGAACTATTATGTGGTTAATTCAACACTTTAGTTTTAAGAGTGTTTAAAGTGCACGTTTGGCTGGTAATCAAGAAAATCTGTTAAGCAAATATTTCTGATAGGAAGATTTATCTGCTAAGTGGCTCTATGAAAATTGCCCCAGATGTTTCCGAGTAATAAGGCTGTATCCAAAATGACGGCTTTGGCTATGGCTATATCAATGTTTCTTCCTACGTGTATACTTCAGCATTGCCCTGCAGCCATAGTCAAAAAGTGCTCAATTCGGACACGGCCTAATAAATGCTCCCATTGGAATAAATGAAGGCACTAAATATGGATATCCTTCCTCATTGATATAACTCACACTTAGACCCTTGTGAACATGTTACCGAGTGATATAATCTCAGTCAAATTTGTAAGCCTACGAATTGAACTAAATATTCACGTAACAATCAGCCATTCCACAACACTGTCGGCGTTTTCCGTCGCTTGACTTCTTAAATAATGTAATTTTAAGTGAGAACCATAAAATGCATACCAGCTTCTCACTCACCTCCTTCCGAATATCACGCCATTCCTGATGTTTATATAAAACAACTGACCACTCTTACCGAAGAATACAAGATTTTCTACATGGAAAATTAGGTTTTTGACCGCCATGCTGTTGACAAGTTTGTTTATGGGATGGCAACATCATCCCCAGGTTCTAAACCAATTCTGGGTTCGATGCTGCTCGAAAGTTATTAGGGGAGAGGTTGTGCAATGATCGGACCTGCCAACTGGATGACAGGTGATGTGCATTCCACCATGGAGGAAGGCATGGTTCCACCATTCACATGACAAGGATCTGTTGTGAATTATATAATTTTAAGGGAAGGTACGTGTGGAGCACTGGTATTTGGTAACGTATGTTTACTTTAACTATCTAGTTTTCAAGAAAGATATAAAATTAATCCGTGAAAGCACGATCAGACTGAATACTTTAGGCCACAAAAAAAAAAGTCTCCGGTTTCTGGTCATCAGTGGCTTCAAAATCGGTGCGGTGACGCGCTTTTTTTTCGGCCATCTTTTTTTTGTTTTTTGTTTGTCTGTTTGTTTTGCCAACAGGGAAATACGTGATACATTGTATACGCGGGGACCAAGTTTCCCATTATACAAAGTATGGTGGCTAAGAGAGGCCACACAAATCGGGCAAACGTTCATACCCCTATGTGAAAAGTCGTTGCGCGCACAGCACGGCAGAATTCCAATCGATCAAGCAATTTTGGCTGCAATTGGGCATCGTTTCATAGCAACAAAAACCAAATTAAAAATGCCGACGCGCGAGTCTGATGCGACACGCGCGGAGACCAGAAACCAGGGACTTATTTGGCCTTATTAGACTGTTGCCAATTTTACGCCAGGAACGATGTTTTGACAATCCTCTCGATAATGCATTATTCATGCTTATGAACAGCAAGCAGTACAACATGCTGTGTATAATTTATGCCACCTTCAGTACAGGGCAGAAAGCTTCCTCTACTAACAGGATCTGCACAGGCATGACCACATTACACTGCACTGAAAACTTGCCAAACCTTTAAGGTTTTCAAAAACACGGAACTTATAAAGAGTAAAGTTACCTAAATGTGTTGGCACCACATTTTCAATAATGGGTTATTTGCATATGACGTCATAAACTGAAGAGCGCCCTCGTACAGTGGCAAAAGAAGGTCACTCATTAGACTGGTCCCCCGTCTTTATATCCTATCAAGGATAGAGCACTGGTCTCTATATTATAGAGATCAGTGGGATAGAACCATCTTCGGGTGTACCATTCAAGGGATTTCATTAGATACGTTGTGCGGAAGATTTGCATGATTCGATTCTGAGGCTTGTGCGCGCACAACCAAGGTCAAAGTTGAATCCCCAGGGGGGAAAAACATGGCAGCTGTGCGCGTGCGGCCAGTATCTGGTGTAATTCACGAGCCTCGAAGCGTGACGTCAGATCTTCAGGCGATGTGCTAGCCTGCTATAACCGCTAGCTACCAACCAAGGCCAAAGTTTGAATCTCTCCCAAACTGAGAGGCCTGTATCTGGCGTAATTCACGAGCCTCAAAGCGTGACGTCAGATCTTCAGGCGATGTGCTAGCCTGCTATAACCGCTAGCTACCAACCAAGGCCAAAGTTTGAATCTCTCCCAAACTGAGAGGCTGGTATCTGGCGTAATTCACGAGCCTCAAAGCGTGACATCAGATCGTCAGGCTAGTCACTCATTGGTTCATGTCTGCGCACTTTGCGTACAAGTGACCATCTTTTGCCTCAGTTTGTGACATCAATGTATGTCTATTGTGAACACGCCCCCCCTCCTCCCAACACAACACCAATCCCCCCCCCCCTTCACAAAAACAATGTTCATGGTTCAAGCCAACTTTAGTTTCAATTGTTGTTCTACTTTCTGGATCAAAAATTAGGACTTTGGTCAACAACATGGACATTTTGTTCCCTTAAACGGACAATATCATCACAATCAACAGGGCATGGAATCAGAGTGCTAGTTTTAGATTAACTCAGTGACTGAAAATAATACCCCACATGATAAGGTCATGTTACCATTGCTGTTGCATAATTGAGTAATTTTCAGTCGCTGTGTTCATCTTAAACTAGGACAGCCATTCCATGTCCTGTTGAAAGTCTGCTCTGATCGTGACGATACTGTCCCTTTAAGTTGTAGGTATAGACCATACAAAAGTACACACACACAAAATTGGTGATAATTAAATCAGTATTTGCACTAACTATTAATAATAATAATGTCTTATTCTTGAATACCTTTGAGTACATAACCTTTCAATGTGGGCGGGGGGGTATCTTTTCTTTGCACTGCATTTGTCTTCTAAAGTTTTTTTCCGTTGCTGTGCTGGTAACATTGCACATTTTTTTACAACATAATTTAACAGCATAGAGCATACTGCATAATTACATCATCAACAATACATTACTAATAACATATTTTTGTATTTACTATGTTTTGTGATGGCAACTGTATTCGGATATTTTGTACACAATATTTAAATTTTAATACTTTTTTTATAAAGAATTTAATTATTTGTATTTTAGATACAATTTCATATTTATAGATCATATTTATATTTCTTAAAGGTGCAACATCACGGTCTGTGTCAACACGTTTTCGCAAACTAAAAGGGACAGTATCGTCACGATCAGAGCAGACTTTTCAACGGGGCATGGAATCGGTGTACTAATTTAAGACTGAAAATTACTGGCTCAGTTAATATGACCTTATACGGCCGAGTATTATTTCCTGTCGCTGAGTTAATCTAAAACTAGCACTCCGATTCCATGCCCTGTTGATTGTGACGACACTGTCTCTTTAAATGGAAAATGCCAAGCCTAGTATGCGTTACATAAATAAAGTGATAACGATACATAATGGTAATTTTAAGAATGGTAACGATGTACTTTTACTGTTGATATTGGTCTGAATAGGGTAAGGCTGTGCCGGGTATCCGGATACCCGACTGAAACTGTCATTATCCGGTTCCAATTTCCGGTTCCAATTTCCGGTTCCAATTTCCGGTTCCATTTTCCAGTTCTAATTACTCGTAATCGACTTTTGAAAATTTTGACTGAACAATTTATGCCACACAAAATTTTTTGAAAACATTTTTTGTGTGTGTGGGAAATGGGGATTCTACGAGTCGTTTAGCTCTTATTACACACCTGCTCAGTACTAAGCATAATGCATGTCTATGCCACGAGTCAAGAAGGAAAACTAGGAAATTGCGCCACCAGTGGATCATGCACGGAACGGTATGAGATCTTCTCACCTGACCACCTTAACTGTCTTAGTTTACAAAGTCGGTAGAAAATAAATCACACACAATTTACTGACACACTTTCGACACCACTGACACTCGAAAGCATGACTGCTTAAAACTGGATGATTGTAGCAATGGGTTCTTGGTTGCCAAGAAACCCCATCACATGGTTTTGTTGTCACAGACGACATCTCAAAAGATGCACACCATTAAAGGCTCACTTTAAATGTATGGCCACTTTTTAATTTAAAAACCAAATTGTTGCAAAACATTTTTCATGCCATTCTGAAATTCTTTTTGCAGTTGTGAGAAACATTAAAGAAGTGCAAGTCAATAGGATTAATGCAAGATTTGTATTACAGGATTGTGATTTGACAAGTACAAAGTACAAAATCCTGAAAAATTGGTAGCTGGCCTAAGTCTCCCTTTGGTCTAAAGGACAAAGCCCCCTGAACCTCTTGGATGTTTAATTTTGGCGGATTTACAGACTCTCCACATCCCCACAGACAAGAAACTAGAGGTTTGGACACAATACAGGCTACTTCTTTCTTTCAATCTCTTGAGAACATTTCAGGGCAAAGGGAGATTTGCGAAAATCCTGAAATCAGGAAAAATCCTGAGAAATCACAGACCTGAAGACGTATTATTCTGTGAAATAATCATCCTTTTCTGGTACATTGTGTCATTTATGATTAAATCATAAAAATGCATTAAGATTAAGAATGTTTACATTCACATTAATTCAGAATTTATGAAAGAGAACTCTTTCCTAGATTCCAACTGGAAGTAAGTTCACTTTTCTTAAAAATGGCAGCTTCTCAGACAAATTTGGTATCATTTTTAAAACAATCCTCTGAGGCCACTCCAAGCTGTTGCAGTTGTTGCCAGTGGCCTCATACGGTTACAATTGTCACACCACTTATTAAACATTGCAGGGTAAGGTGGTCTCCCATTGATACATTGCAGGCCATACTAATAATGTTCAAATAACCAGCTGTACCTGGCTAGTATATTACTGTACACACACCCATACAAAACCACTAAAGACTGTGGTTTGTAATGGCCTTCAGTGTGTGTTGAGTATGTAATCGGAGATGGTCTTATTTACAGTGGCCTTGGGTGGCACTCAGTTGAACTTAACTCTTTTTGGACGGCACGCCCTTTTAGAAGCCCATATGCTCGTCGTAATCGGACAGCGCGCCACTTTAGAAGCCCAACGCGCACGCGACATAGGCCCGACGTCATCACCTGACAACATCGTTGTGTTTTGACTTGTTTTGACAACAGAATACGCAACTAACCAATAAGAATTCGAGGTCATGTACCTTCAATGCAAATTAGCTAATAAATATTGAGTATTGATGACGTTTATGACTACGAGAACAGACGAAACACTCCGATCCGAGAGCTCAGATTGTGTCAAGTTTTTGTTTACGTTAATTACACATGACCCTATGCAGTTTACCACACACGTTGAATTAAAAATGGCGGCCTCCATGGAACTCACAACAAGATGCGAAACATGATATTTTCATGGAATTATGAAGTGGGAAGTGCTGATGAAGGTGATTATGCTGACGATGTTGACTTTGAACACCCTGACAGTGATGGAAGTTTTGATTTTAGGAAAACGACCGTAAAAGCTGTTAATATGAGGTCATATGTACCAACTACAATAGCGATATAGCGATACGGTATGTTGTATCAATGTTGTAAATTATGATTTTTGTTACATAAACAGTGGGTTTCAAACCATTATGGGTAATATTATTATGCCCTGACATATTCTAACATAAACAAACCACCTTTGTTTATCATACAATGCATATTTCCAATACCTTGTAGATGTATTGATATTTATTCTGCGGAACGATAAATATAAGTTTATATTTGGATGGATGCAATGCATTATGGGTATTCCCAACATGACCCCCATCTCAATATTCACACTCAGTAAGTCATAACCTTTATTTTGATACCTTACTCTCTTCAATTGGCAAAAGATGAAAAATATTATTAATAATTTCCACACTTGACCTTGATGTTTAGAGTATCAAATTACAGTATCAAATTACACTAATTACATTAATTCCGTCCACACATGTAAAATAACTCTGGCTAGAAAGAGTTAAGATTACTTGGAAAGGACAGCAGTGGCTTGTATGCAGTAAAGGTTGGTGTAGAACGTATTGGAAATTTAGTGGATGGGAGTGGCCTCCATGTGTAGTAGGGTTATAAGCTTTATACCAAGCAAGTTTAAGCTTCAAATTTGACCATTTTGTTATTTTTATGAATTACCAATTCTATCAATTATCTTTTAAATGACAGTCAAATGTGCTGGTGGAATTATTTTATTCTGTGTACAGAAAAAAATTGAATGAACAACTTTGCTCCTTATTTGTTACCATTCTGCTTTCGGTCAAGTTATGCAACCCAAACTTCAAGTGACGCCCATCAAAAACACACACTAGGCATAAAGTGATGTTACAGGCAAGTACATGTTGGTCTTTCTGATCTGCGTTTCTATGAAACAGAGCACAGACATAAGTTGAAGTACTGTAAGATATTGCTTGGTTAAAGAGAAGTTCCAACATCGGCAGTTAATGTTTTGAGGCTTTGCATGGTTGTAGTATTGTTATCAGATACGGTTTGTGGTAACACCATATGGATATATATCCCCTACTTTTTGGCCCTGGGGTAAAGTCCATAGGATCATAACCCCAGAATTGTTCAGGCAGTAAACAGAATAAATAACAAGCAAAAAAGGCCAAAAATTCAGAAATTTCTTTAGTAATTTTGTATATAAGTAAGATTTGTAGCTTTGCATGGTGAAAAGGATCAGTAAAGACTGTTTGCGGTGACACCATGCTATAAATTCTCTTTTGTGTAGTAATTACTTCTGGAAAGAACTGGTGGCTGCAACTCGATATTTCGAGCAGTATGCTCTGATTGTCTTCAGGAGAACCACAGCTGTAACCACCAGTTCTTTATAGAACTAATTACTACTCAAAAACAGTCTTGACTTCAACGGGACAATATCGTCACGATCAAATCAGACTTTCAATAGGGCATGGAATCAGTGTCATAGTTTAAGATGAACACAATGACTGAAAATTACTGGCTCATTTATGCAGCAGCAATAGTAATATAACCATATTACATGGGGATATTTTTAGTATAACTGAGTTATTTTAAAACTAGCACTCCGATTCCATGCACTGTTGATCGTGACGATATTGTCCCTTTAATTTGGGACATGTAATTACCGATGTTGTTTAACCTTTAACCTACACCTCTCAGTTCTCGGCAATTCCAGCTACACCAAGCGCGGCTCTGTAGGCTTTCAATGCATGTCTGGTACTGAGAACAAACCCTTTAGACAGTGGAAGAAGCGGAAAAGATGGCGCGGCGAATTCCACCTTGTCTCCTTTTCCCGGTGCCCTGCTACCTGGGGAGGCACCAGCTAATGAGAGCCAGTACTCAATCCGCCGGATCATCCTGTTAAACAAATGAAACAAATGAGACATGGGTCATTCCAGTTGACTGACAGTAGTATAGAAGGGGCATATGACCTCCATTTCGGCAGGTGGATCATGATCCACATGTGGATCATCAATGTGGATCACCCTGGTCCTCGATAGGGGTGGAGTTAACTGCATGTAACCGAAAGGCTGGGTGGATCGATTATAGCGATCGGGGTGGGTTGTAAATATTGTAGGTGAACAGAGATTACAAGTCGGCAAAATGTTGTCAACTATTTCCCCTGGTTCAATAATATACGAGTCTATAGACCGAACAGTGTCGCATGGTTCGTTGTCGTCTGCTGTCTAGCTGTAGGAACGTGTTCGAACAGGCCTGCATTTATGACCGAACGAAACATTGGTCAACAATGGTCGCGTGGCCTTTGTAAGTTCACACAAACAACACGTAGTGATTGACTATGGTCAAGATTATATTAGCACAACGTGTGCAATGAAAGTATGAAGTCGTGCACCACCACGTCTAAACATGGAGGAAGGATGGTCTAACATAATTGGGTGTTTACAAAAATACCCGTCTAAACAAGTGTGTTTACCGCTAATTGGACCCCGACAGGATGACAACCGAAAGTTTAACATTCACTCTTGCGAATAGTGCGGCAAATTTGTCATTCATTAAAATAAAATCTGTATAGCTACACAAGTTACACCCATTAACTCATATATCTCAACCTGTATAAAATGTTGTGTATTGTTAGGTTTGAAAATACCAACTACACTGTTCTTATTTAAATGGCCCTTCATAAAAAATAATAATAAAATACCTACATAAAGTCCTATGCATAACTATGATAATAAATGTTTATAAAAGTGAATGGATCATTCCTATAAATGCAATGAGTCATCAAAAAGGAGAGTCTAGTTCCCCAAAATCACCAGTTGCAAATCCCGGCTACGTAGCAAAGCAGAGTGGAACAGACTATTTATATACGTACAAGTTACAACAACAGCCTGACAACTACCAATTCGTGTTAGGACACGTCTATGGCATGGACGAAGGACTTGTCTATTGTTATCTGTATACCGGCGGCTCGTGATAACAACTTAATAGGTCACATCCGATTCAGTTTTGTTTATATTAAGCACTGACCAGTTCCACACCATCAGCGTGTCCATTGTTGACACATAACTGAAATGCCGACATGACGGCACAGGCAATTCAAGTGATGGCAGCAACGTCCCGGCATTCTGGCCACGTTTAAGACATACCAAGAGTCGTTGGTTCAAAGTCCTTGGTGTAGTAGATGTATCAGTAATGCAGAAAAGATGTGTATATCCATTGTCTCTTAACCCTCCCCCAAAAATCAATTTTAAAATCAAACTACATGTACATGATGCCTGTATTCCAAAATGCTTGTATTATATTTGAACTATATGCTGTGCATGTTGATGGGTATGGACACCAGACATCCGTAATCCTATCGATCGATAAACTCTTGAGCTATTTTGTAGTCGCTTAATGTTCATGCAGTGGATTATCGATATACAGGGGATTAATGTATACCAAATACATGTGAATACACGTAGCTATACACAATAGGATATTTCCCTATGAAAATTGTCACCAACCAGGAGATTCTCATGGGTGCAGACCAAGAAGGATTATGACATTATATTTTTGGGGTCTAATTAACTTAATAATTTATGTATAAAGTGCTGTGCCGACTTTATCTACATGTATATACCCAGCGTGTTTTTAATTATTTATTTATTTTTGTATTTATTATACGAGTCCCTTCATCATTTAAGGTATTTCAGTATGTAAAGTACAAAATAAGTGTTCTGCATAAAATGAATGTTTATCTTTATTAACTGTACCGGGACTAGATATGTTTGTTATGCAATAACGAAACATGTTCATTTCTAACTGGTCTGATAGATTAATATACATATGAATCCAGAATTAATCCTAACCAGAGAAACAAGCTCAGGACTTACCGTACCGTGAAAATAAATTTGAGTTTGAGTTATATTTGTATTGTGATAATAATTCATCATACCGTCATTCCATGTTCCGCCCATTTTAGATGCTCTTAATTCACACAAGCTGTTTATTGAAACAGGGAAATAACTGGTCAAGATTCCAGTCAGAGAATTTTTTTATTGTCCACTATACAAGGACTTTAGGAAAATGTATGTTTGTTGATATTATCAAAACAAATGATCACTTTGAATTTTAAATGGCAAAGAAAGACAGAATTTCCTTATGAACTCTTCAGATGAAGCTACCATTAACCCTAACTCCCTAGGCATTGTACTAAAACAATAAAAATCCTTCAAAATCTTCCAACTGGCTTTGTTGTCTAGGGAGTTAGGGTTAATTGCGCTGCCAAATATATATTTTCTTTGTAAATCAAAATAAAAGAGTATGCTCTTTGTAAACACTCCTTCAAGTGCGATTATTATTATTATTGAACGGGTAATAGTCCAGCAGATAAAGTGAATATTTCAGGAGAATCGTTCAAATGGTGAGACAAGCACCGAAATTGGTATGAATACTCCTTTGGGACTACATTTTTGAAAAAGCCCGTTAGCCACTTAAAAATTCAATATGGCCGCCATTTTTCAAGATGTCCGCCATTTCCGAGACAAAATTACTATTTTTCCCATACAATTTGACAGAATAGTCCAATTTGAATGATCTTAGCATCAAATTTTTGACCATGGAGAAGCTGAATTTGCAGCCCTAAAAATTCTCAGAAGCTTCCTTTTACCATTTACAGCACATTGACTGAAAAATATGCAGCTTACTAATAACTATCCTGCATGTGTGTAGTAGTGTTGCATGGGGTGTAGGAGTGTAGTAGTAGAGGTAGTACTTTTGTTTCAGAAGTCAGCCACATCTTCTGGATGGACACCTGACACTCGTCCTCAGTGCTTACCCAACTCTCACCTATGGCTCCAAGCAGTTGGCAGTGCACAGCAACAATGGCCACACACCGGTAAACCGCGTTGGCGCGAGGGCTGAACTAGGTGAGGGTAGCATGCAGAGAGACTCTGTATGTGATGGAGTATGTCTGACTCCAACATAATGTGCATGAAGTCATCATGATGGTAGACAAGGAACACCTCACATACAACAGATGACTGAGATGAGAACAGGTCAATGCACCAAGAACAGTGAGTCAGAGAAGGAACATTGTGATGTCAAGCCACAACCAGGGCACACTGGTGATATCACTGCTGTGAAAACTCAGCATGGGGTTCAGTGTCAACTAAATAATCTTACCACAGTAGTTGTATTGTAGTTTAGTGTCCCAAATTCTATCTAATGAGCCCCATATGCATCAGCTTGTAGATTAGTTAGATGTAGTACTAGAGTTAGATAGCCGTATCTGAATCGACAGGATGTGCCAGCGCGGGAGAGCCGAGCCAAGGGTAACGGGGCTTCAGTTACCCGGAGGGTGTACAGATCGCACGGGACTTAAATGACACTGGATGAACGATCGGGCTAGGTGTAGAGCAGCTTTTTATGCCCGAACCTAGTTGTATCCCATACCTGAATGTGCCTCACCATATATCTATGGTCCGAGGTGGTAAAAGGATAATCCCTCGACCTTTAACCATTCATCATCTGATAAGATGTCCAGTTTGGCTCCATTGACATCTAAATCGCAAACTGACTGGAGAAAATGTTGTCTATGTCAGACTGACAAGAAGGATGAAGATCTCAAATCTCCACCAACCCACTACTCATGTAGTACTCAACATGATGGCTACTCCATGATTGCATAAAATGTTCCACTTTTTCAAGATATCTATGAACTTCCAATCATTTTTGGATCCAGCAAGATTAGATGAAGGTGGTGGCATAGAAGAAACCATGTAAAATACCATCAGAACTGTCGACTCATGTTCAACAACACCAAGCTGGAACGGGCAAGGAAACGGGCAGCTGGTGCTCAGAGTACTACAGATGAAGGACGCAGTAAGATGCGAAGAACCAGCCTTGAAGGTCGAGAATGCTTTTTATGTGAGAAGGAGGCTCCAACATCTGAACTGAGAAAAGCCATGACTATGCAGCTTGATAAAAGACTGAATGAATGTGCTCAAAACCTAAATGATGGAAAGCTTCTGGCCAGACTGAGTGATGGAGATGCTGTGGCACAAGAGCTGAAGTACCATCGTTCTTGTTTAACAGACCTGTACAATAAGGAGAGGGCTTACTTCACAACCATTGAGAATGAGAAGAAGGGGCAGAGTTCACTAGAAAAGAAAGTATACCACTGGTTTTTTCTGAGCTTCTCGCCTACATAGTTGAGACGAAAACCAGCAGCGAATGTCCTGCTATATTCTGACTTGCAGACCTGGTCTGCCTGTACAAGCAACGGCTTGAGCAACTGGGAATAGACATGCCAGATGTCAACTCGACCAGACTAAAGGACAACCTGTTGGCAGAAATTCCTGAGCTAGAAGCTCACAAGAAGGGAAGGGATATCCTTCTGGGCTTCAACAAATATGTTGGCTCAGCCCTGTCACAAGCCTCAAACTATTCAGAAGCTATTATCCTTGCCAAAGCAGCCAAGATCTTGCGAAGACACATGATTGACCACATGTCCACATTTGATGGAACCTTCCATGAAGGATGTGTTGAAGAAGCAATTCCATCAACTCTTCTTCAGTTTGTGGGCATGATTGAACATGGGGGTGACATAAAATCTCAACTGAGATTTGGTGCATCAAAGACAGACCTAGCAATGGCACAGCTGCTGCAGTACAACTGCTATGCAAGGTACAAAGAAGGAGCAACAACTCACATGCATACAGAAGATCGGGAGACCCCATTTCCTGTCTTCATTGGGATGTCTGTCTATGCGAAAACTAGAAAGAGACTTCTGGTAGAAATGTTTCATGAACATGGTCTCAGCATCTCATATGATCGAGTGCTTGAAGTCTCTGCACATCTAGGAGATGCAGCTGTCAGCAAGTACGTGGAGGATGGGGTGGTGTGTCCACCTGTTCTGCGAAAATGGTTGTTCACCACAGCTGCTATGGACAACATAGACCACAACCCAACTGCAACAACAGCAACCACCTCTTTCCATGGAACCAGCATTTCTATCTTCCAGCACCCAACCCCAGACAATGAAGGTGAAAAGCGTGAACCACTCCAACTCAGAGAGAGCAAGGTGAAGAAAGTCCCAGAACTTCCTGACTCTTTCACCAACATCCACCCTGCTTATTTCACAAGGAACAATCCTTCTCCTGCCAAAGTTGAAGGTCTAACTGCCATTGATTTGCCGAGACTACAACTGACACTTGAATATGAATGGCTAGAGAAGGTCAGCGTCACTCATGAAGTAGATGGTGATATGAACATCACTTGGTCAGCCCACCACGCATCCAAGAAGAGAGGTCCAGCACTTGAAGTCAGCATTGCATCACTGTTACCTCTTCTTCGCGACCAAACCCACTCAGTTGCCACAATACGGCATGTGATGGACAAGATCAAGGACACAGTTGCATTCCTCAACCCAGGACAAGTTCCTGCCAATCTATGCATTAAAGCAATCGTTGAGTTAAAAGACAAACAGTTTGCCATCACCTCACTGAGCAAAATACAAAAATGGTATTATTCAAAAATTAAGGAAGTGTTTAAGTTATCAATATATTGAAACAATGGTTTGTATGCCAACTGAATTATTTATTTGAAGGCCAAAATAAATTATCACTGCTATCAATGATATATAAAACAGTTTGTCAAAACAACAATCTGAATTTAGCGGATGAATTCTTCCACGGGCACGGTTTAGCCGTAGTCTGGTACACAGTCAAATAAATAATTCAATAAGTTTTTAATATTAATCATCACGATTTAATGAATTCTGTAATAATTTTCGTCTAGTTATTTTCGTTTGCGCCATCTTGGATCTAGCACGTATCCACTGCGCAAGCAGGATCAGCAAATACAGGATCCGGATCAGTAAACTGTTTCAACCGTACGGACTGTCTGGTGAGTCGAGATCTGGATATGTGTGAAACAAACAGACCCTCAGTTGTTCAAATGAGTATCATAGATATGTAGATAACCTCGTTCAGTTAAATATGTACTAAATATGTGGCAGTTTTCTTGCATTTCTATTCGTTCGGTAAAACAGTTTTAACGGTTTTTAGTAATTATAGTTACTTGTAGCAACAATCCGTTACGCTTGCGACGGCTTTGTTGTACATGTTGCTAGAAGTGACAATGCACAAACTGCCTCCAAAAATTCACGCAGGAAATAAAAAATTGTTTTTCCTTTCAGGTTGGCTTATCAAAACTAGCAAATTCTATGAGTCATCGCTCCGCCAAGTAGCCTACCTCTGTTAGTTTAGATAATACTAAACGTAGCGAACGTAGTAATACAGGAAATTAAAAACCAGTTTCTTTCTGAGGTTGGCCTTGCAAAATGAAGAGTGTGTCATCACTGTATGAAATGGATGCTATCTCTATCAGATAGAGATGTATAATAGAGCAATGGGTAAAATACTAGACGGCCTATAAAATACAATTTTATGTAGATACATATTTTACCAAATATCCATGCTTCTGACCATAGAACCAATTGCATGGTAACTCAAATTATCCAGATTCGAGGATAAAAGTATTATTGAATGTTTTGCAAATTCAGTTGGCATACAAACCATTGTTTCAATATATTGATAACTTAAACACTTCCTTAATTTTTGAATAATACCATTTTTGTATTTTGCTCAGTGAGGTGATGGCAAATTGTTTGTCTTTTAACTCAACGATTGCTTTAATGAAAATGTAATACAGCCATATCGAGCTATCACATTTGAATGCAGTAATATTTGCAGTATTCTGCCATTGCAGAGGGACCTTTAATTCATGTTTGAGTACGATTTTAAGAGTAAGGTTTGAACTATCTCAATTAAGTGCCGTTTCTGAGAAAAACTGGTGGTGTGATAGTTCGACTTTTCAATCAGTATACTGTGATCGTCTTCAGGGGAATTTGAATACAGTTGATTAGCAATAAAGATGTGCCAGAAATTTCTGGCGGGACCTCCATTATATCATTTTGGTACATATTTACTGTAAAACTATGCTTTTTTCAAAACTATTTTGAGAAATTTTATAGCATTTGTCATCACTTCATCTAAAAAAAAATAATTTACTGTGAAACCATGCTGATCATGATTATTTTACAATTTTTTTATCTTTTCCTAAAGTGAAATAGCAACGTTCCGATGAAAAAGATATTTTCCAGAAGCTGCTTTCCAAATATAATTGCGTAAATTGTCGAAATTATTAAAGAGACTCCAGGGGTGGTGACATGACAAATCTAATCTGAAAAAAAGAAACTATCAATAATTAGATAATTGTTTTCAATGACATACTGAACGGTTATACTTATCAGTACATGTACATTGTACAAAATATACATGTATATTTTTAGAGTGGTCATGTCCGTTTTCACACTTGTATCAAAGCCACAACTCTCCCCAAAATCCAAACACAAAGGCCCTAGTCAACCTTCTGTCAACTTACTGCAGATAAGTAGGGGATTACAGCCCAATAAATTGGTCCTTTGTCCTGCCGGCAGGATTTGCTGGCTCCAGCTAGAGCTATGAATATGCTCATGACGAAACCCCACAATGTGCAGTGACCCGTAGATAATGAGCTCCTTACTTTCCAGTAGACGTGTAACTTGAGTTACCGCGAGTGCCCACAAGGCTTAACCGCAGGTTAGAATTCGATGTCTCCCCTAATGCCCTCATCAAAGGTGACAGTGGTGCAGTTAGTGTGACTGAAGACCCATCAGCACTGAGAAGATGGATGGCAGCTGGTCCTGAAGTCAGTCACCTGGTTGCTCAGTATGAGGCATCATCAGAAGCCAAAGATGCAAGTGAACGTGGCAGACACCATGAGTAGACAGAACGAGCTCAAAGAGTATTTTTTGAGAAAGTAGACAGGCTGTACAAGGTGATGAAGGATATGGGAAATCCATTCCAGGAAGAGACTGAAGACCTGCTTAGGCTTGACACAAAAACATTGCACACCCCAGTGCTGCTGAAATGGTTGCTGGACACTACATGAAGGGCACAGCCTGCTTCCAGGAATTCATGAAAGGGCTAGAAAGTGAAAAGGAGTGTACTTTCTATAAACCAATCAAGAAGAACAAGATGGACTTCTTTCGACAAGAACCAGCTGCTGGTAATTCAAAGCAACAGGTAATGAAGGAAGACTGCCGCCTCTTCTCCAAGCCCTTCATCTCCTGCCAGTCCAGGGAGTGTGACCTACAGGAGTTCTTTCGGCATGAGAATCAGTCTTTCCCTGCTGCACTGAGTGACAGTGGAAAACTCTACACCTGTCAGAAGTCCCAGCTCGCTGCCATTCTTGAGGCTCATGTTACACTTCCAGACACTGAACCAGAGGCTGATGTCATCATTGTTGATGGTTCAGCTTTGGTTAACTCTTTGCCACCACGAACCTCAAAGACATTTGAAGAATATGCAGCACTAGATGTGCTCCCCACAGTACAAGCATACTCTTCCAAGTACAAGAGGACTGACATTGTGTTTGATGTCTACCGGCCATCCAGTCTGAAAGCTGAAACAAGGTCAAAGCGAGGGATGGGAGCCAGACGCAGGGTGACAAACAAAGGGAAAATTCCCTCAAACTGCCGTAGCTTTTTGAGAGACAACAACAAGACTGAGCTGTTCAACTTCCTGGCTGACAAAATTGTTGAGATGTGCACACCTAATGCAGTGATCGTGACCAAGGAAGAAGATGATGTGAGCAACCAAACAATCAGTCTGGATGGTGTGACTCCTTGTAACCATGAAGAAGCGGACACACAGATCTTCATGCATGCCAAACATGCTGTAACAGAGGGTATCAAACTTCTTATGATCAAAGCCAGTGACACAGATGTTCTTATCATAGCAGTCAATGTTCTGCCAACCTTGCAGGAGTTTGGACTGGAGAAGCTGTGGATTGCTTATGGTCAAGGACAGAACCTGAGGTGGATTCCCATACATGATCTAAATCTCTCAGTTGGACCAGAGAAGACCAGAGGCATTCTCTTCTTCCATGCTTTCACTGGTTGTGATGTTGTGTCAGCCTTTCGTGGGAAAGGGAAGAAGACTGCATGGCATACCTGGGATGTATGCCCTGAGGCCTCTGATGTCTTCATGAAACTCAGTCAGTACCTACCAGCAGTTGAAGATGAATAATAATAATAATAATAATAATGTGTGGATTTATATAGCGCACGTATCCACCAACTAAGTGGTGCTCAAGGCGCATTAAATTATTATCCCTGCTCATAAGGCTCATAAATCATTCCTGAAACCATCTCAGCTCCCTGGGGAGTATACAGCTCAATTGCTGCCATTTCTAGCGCATATAGAGCAAACCAACTCTGCCTTCACAGGTACCCATTTAACCCCTGGGTGGAGAGAAGCAATTATGATTAAGTGTCTTGCTCAAGGACACAAGTGTCACGGCCGTGATTCGAACTCACATTATGTTGCTAACACCAGAACTTGAATCCGGTAAGCTAGACCGCTCGGCCACGACACCCCATGAAGACCTGAAGGACCCGGAAAAGTTTGTTGTCACAATGTATGACAGGTCCATTACAGCTTCAGGAATTGATGATGCAAGGCTGGACATGTTTGCTCGAAAGCAAAGGCCTTATGAAGCCATTCCTCCAACTCGGGCAGCTCTTATTCAGCATGCCAAGCGTGCCGCCTACCAGGCAGGCTGCATATGGGGCCAGGCAAGAGTGTGCCAGATTGAAACCCAAAGTCCTGCTGACTAGGGATGGACGAAACAAGGTGACATGTGGCAGATATTCTGGACAACATTCCACCGATTGCACAGAGTTGTCAACAGCTGACAGTGTGGCTGTAAATGTGGCGACTAACACATACTGTCATCTCTGTATTCTATGGACAGCAACAGTGGAACTAGTAACTGACAAGAATAACATGAGTTCAAAGACAATAGATACTTGTTACCTAAATGGGCATATGGTGCCTTATGGAACGGGATTATTATAATTGAACATGGTTAATATGGAGGTAAAGGGCAGTTCATTTAATATTCCTGAAGGTGTGTTGGACGTTCCTTTTGTATGTGTAGATGACAGTAAACTTTTGTTGATACTGGTATTCATCTTGTAAAGTTTGTATGAATCTATTAAGACATGTAAATTCAGCCTCTGCATGGTCAAAACATATAATTTGATACCAAAACATTCAGATTGGCCCACTGTGTCAAATTTTATGACAGAAATTTTATTTTTGTACCGGAAATGGTGGCCATCTTGGAAAATGGCGGCCATCTTGAATTTTTAAATGGCTAACGGGCTTTTATTATAATAGATAATAAATAAATTAACATAACGAGTGTTCCTTTGTCGCCACTGTTCTGTTAAGCAACGTTTAATACGTCATGTGCCATTGTACTTTTGTCGCCATTGTATTTTGAAGCAATGTTTATCAACGGAAAAAAATGACACATACAATTTGTGACCCGCTCTGTGAAAATGAGTCGCATGTCGCACCGTGCGTTTACATTTGAATGCTTGTTTTCCTAACAATAAATTGTGTTAATTATGCACATTATTGATTATTACAAATGCCATATCTCCATAATGCAATATGCCACACACATCTAACATATACCAAATTAAAGCCGATGATGTACTCTTTCCAGCTACATAGAAATGTATATTTGTCAAATTTGCGTCTTGTGACTCATTTTCACAGAGCGGGTCACATTTGTATCAACCTAATTTTTTAAAAGTAAAACAAAAAAACAAGAACTACGGAATGATTCAAAATTTCTAATTTTAAATCCCCCATGCTAAATTTAAGGACCTTGAAATAGTTAGAAATAAATAAATACAGGGTTTTTTAGAATGAAAATTCATCAGGGAATTTCTTTAAGGAAATGTTTTATTTTTGTGTTATTTTCTATTTGACATTTTTGGGGGAAAATTGAATTATTTTTGGGGAAAAATTGAATTATTTTTGGGGAAATATTGAATTATTTTTGGAACATTTGAAAACAATGCTGTCCTTAAATAATTTGTAACCTTTATAAAGTGTTACCAAGGAGCCTGGTCGAGTTTGCTCCCTTGGCCCTCCAAAACTTAGGGGAGGGGTGATCCTACGGACAATCACCACTGGGCAAAAAGCTGGTGTGAATAAACCCCCCACCCGGGTTTAAACCCATGTACAGAGCCAAATATTTTTTCCAACGGCTCTTTCAGTCCTTGGTTTTCCTAGGGGAAGATAGGCCCAGTAGTTTGGCAAATTTGAATTAGGGTTTGTTATGATTAATCCATCCCTACAATACCCATCGATTGGATCACCGTGTTTTGCTCCCTATAACAGATTCCCCTTGTAACAAAAACCATTGTAACAAAAGCAAACCATTTCATTTTCATAAGATAGGCTAGGCCTGATGAAATAATATAATAATAATTACAAATCAAGTCGGACCCAACGATTGTCAATTCACCCTGACACTTATTACTGCTTTATTGTTCAGACATTCAGTGCCCACAAACGGATGTGGGCATAATTGTTAACCTCATTGAGTTTTTTCCATCAATTTGACGGACATTCAATAAAGTAAATTTTTGTGGGTGTATACCTTCGTACATGTCTTATGCTGATACATTAATATTTTCCATACAGTGTCTTTTCTAGTATTAAAATGGGCTTCATGTAAAATTCTTTATTATCGAGCGCTCGAGTATAATAGGTCTTGTAAGTTTTAATTTTATGGTAAATGTTTCCCTGTCTCGTAAGCCATTTTCCCTGCATAATTCGGTTACACAAGAGTGACCTAAGTTCTTAGTTAAAGCTGTAACATATAGTTTCAAATAATATGATTAATTGTATTGTATTATATTTTGTCCCGAATCTGAAACAAACCCCTTTACCCGTTCAATAATAATAATAATCGTACTTGAAGGAGTGTTTACAAAGAGCATACTCTTTTATTTTGATTTACAAAGAAAATATATATTTGGCAGCGCAATTAATGGTAGCTTCATCTGAAGAGTTCATAAGGAAATTCTGTCTTTCTTTGCCATTTAAAATTCAAAGTGATCATTTGTTTTGATAATATCAACAAACATACATTTTCCTAAAGTCCTTGTATAGTGGACAATAAAAAAATTCTCTGACTGGAATCTTGACCAGTTATTTCCCTGTTTCAATAAACAGCTTGTGTGAATTAAGAGCATCTAAAATGGGCGGAACATGGAATGACGGTATGATGAATTATTATCACAATACAAATATAACTCAAACTCAAATTTATTTTCACGGTATGGTAAGTCCTGAGCTTTTTTCCTCTGGTTAGGATTAATTCTGGACTCATATGTATATTAATCTATCAGACCAGTTAGAAATGAACATGTTTCGTTATTGCATAACAAACATATCTGGTACCGGTACAGTTAATAAAGATAAACATTCATTTTATGCAGAACACTTATTTTGTACTTTACATACTGAAATACCTGAAATGATGAAGGGACTCGTATAATAAATACAAAAATAAATAAATAATTAAAAACACGCTGGGTATATACATGTAGATAAAGTCGGCACAGCATTTTATACATAAATTATTAAGTTAATTAGACCCCAAAAATATAATGTCATAATCCTTCTTGGTCTGCACCCATGAGAATCTCCTGGTTGGTGACAATTTTTTCATAGGGAAATATCCTATTGTGTATAGCTACGTGTATTCACATGTATTTGGTATACATTAATCCACTGTACAGGGTGTCCCCATAAAAAGTATACCGAGATAAAAATTACTGTAATGGCAAAACTACTTTATATATGGGAAAGAGAAATATATCTCTAGAAAGGGCAGAATGTCCTCTTTGCAATGGTATACAGCTTGTGATGTTATTGACACAGATGAGTGAACAAATTAGACAGATGTTAAGGGTACTGAAAGCAGGACTGTGACAAGTTTGCATATTTGAATAACAAAGGTCCAAAAAACATTTTTTTAAACCTGCACATTTATTTTTTGAGGTAAGTAGCGAAAACAAAGCAGATTACATTGTTTTAGGTACATTCCTTGTTTTCAAGAATGTGTTGAAAAAGCAAAGGTATTTGGTATTCTGCACACTTGCATGGTTGAGCTATGTTATTCAAATATGCAAACTTGTCACAGTCCTGCTTTCAGTACCCTTAACATCTGTCTAGTTTGTTCACTCATCTGTGTCAATAACATCACAAGCTGTATACCATTGCAAAGAGGACATTCTGCCCTTTCTAGAGATATATTTCTCTTTCCCATATATAAAGTAGTTTTGCCATTACAGTAATTTTTATCTCGGTATACTTTTTATGGGGACACCCTGTATATCAATAATCCACTGCCCAAACATTAAGCGACTACAAAATAGCTCAAGAGTTTATCGATCGATAGGATTACGGATGTCTGGTGTCCATACCCATCAACATGCACAGCATATAGTTCAAATATAATACAAGCATTTTGGAATACAGGCATCATGTACATGTAGTTTGATTTTAAAATTGATTTTAGGGGGAGGGTTAAGAGACAATGGATATACACATCTTTTCTGCATTACTGATACATCTACTACACTAAGGACTTTGAACCAATGACTCTTGGTATGTCTTAAACGTGGCCAGAATGCCGGGACGTTGCTGCCGTCACTTGAATTGCCCGTATCGTCAAGTCGGCATTTCAGTCATGTGTCAACAATGGACACGCCGATGGTGTGGAACTGGTCAGTGCTTAATATAAACAAAACTGAATCAGATGTGACCTATTAAGTTCTTATCACGAGCCGCCGGTATACAGATAACAATAGACAAGTCCTTCGTCCATGCCATAGACGTGTCCTAACACAAACTGGTAGTTGTCAGGCTGTTGTTGTAACTTGTACGTATATAAATAGTCTGTTCCACTCTGCTTTGCTACGTAGCCGGGATTTGCAACTGGTGATTTTGGGGAAGACTCTCCTTTTTGATGACTCATTGCATTTATAGGAATGATCCATTCACTTTTATAAACATTTATTATCATAGTTATGCATAGGTATTTTATTATTATTTTTTATGAAGGGCCATTTAACCGTACATACATAAGGTTTTTAAATTTAATTTTATGAAGGACCTTTTTAAATAAGAACAGTGTAGTTGGTATTTTCAAACCTAACAATACACAACATTTTATACAGGTTGAGATATATGAGTTAATGGGTGTAACTTGTGTAGCTATACAGATTTTATTTTAATGAATGA
Source organism: Zoroaster sp. YZ-2022 (assembly GCA_029582265.1). Lineage (NCBI taxonomy): Eukaryota > Metazoa > Echinodermata > Asteroidea > Forcipulatida > Zoroasteridae > Zoroaster > Zoroaster sp. YZ-2022. The sequence goes on from CM055819.1 coordinate 7,426,749, forward strand.
CAAATTTGCCGCACTATTCGCAAGAGTGAATGTTAAACTTTCGGTTATCATCCTGTCGGGGTCCAATTAGCGGTAAACACACTTGTTTAGACGTGGTGGTGCACGACTTCATACCTTCATTGCACACGTTGTGCTAATATAATCTTGACCATAGTCAATCACTACGTGTTGTTTGTGTGAACTTACAAAGGCCACGCGACCATTGTTGACCAATGTTTCGTTCGGTCATAAACGCAGGCCTGTTCGAACACGTTCCTACAGCTAGACAGCAGACGACAACGAACCATGCGACACTGTTCGGTCTATAGACTCGTATATTATTGAACCAGGGGAAATAGTTGACAACATTTTGCCGACTTGTAATCTCTGTTCACCTACAATATTTACAACCCACCCCGATCGCTATAATCGATCCACCCAACCTTTCGGTTACATGCAGTTAACTCCGCCCCTATCGAGGACCAGTGTGATCCACATCGATGATCCACATGTGGATCATGATCCACCTGCCGAAACGGAGGTCATATGCCCCTTCTACAATGTATACTACTACTGACAAAGTACATCTGAGGCCCTGTCGTCGAGTAGCTCACGATGTCCCTCGGGGGACTAACTTGCAGCAATCTCAACCTTCCTGGGCATTCTTTTTATGGACTTTGTCCAGTGGACTACTGCTAATTTTAAACCCTGGTGATTTTCTTTATATAAATACTTTGGTCGAGTTTACAGTGAGCCTGATTCTAACTGGCTTTAAAGGTCCTGTGAAATTAAGTTTTTTTTTTCATTGTATACAATAAAGTATGCCTACTCAGGGTTCGTACACTTTTTTACTTAGATAATTCCATGACTTTCCATGACCTTTACAACAAGTATTCCATGACTTTTCCATGACTTTTCGATTCGCGGCCAACATTAACAATGCGAATCTAAGTAGATTCGGATAACACCAGTGTTCTAGCCAGGCATGCCCGATATACGCTATAAAAAATACCGATACGCTATAAATCGGCCGATACGCTATCGATACGCTATAATTTTATTCCATGGTTAAAAAAAAAACACCCCAAAATTTCCTTTGTTCAGTTCGAGAACTAATTGTGAACAACAATAATTTGTTGCCAGTGAGGGATTTATTTCATCTTGAAGGAAGCTTTATTGATACATTTTAATTGGCCGGCAACTTTGTTTCTTTTCAAGAGAATGTTTTTGATGCACCGCATTTGTAACTATACGGCCTGCCGCGATCTATTTATAAGCATTCAACGTTAAACGACACTGGTTCCGCTACCACTCTGCTTAGGCAAAAACCAGATGAGCGGGTACCCGCGTGCCAGGCAGAGTGGGACCCACGCGTGTTTAGTTTATAATAGCTTGTAAACCAGCCAAGAACCAGGTCCCAGAGGTTATTGTCTCTTGGTCTGGGAGTGTAAAACCACAACCTGTCAGTCATTGTCAAGTGAACAATAGCCCCAACTCTTGTCTTGGCTCTAATCCCAAATTGATACATTCAACATTCCAAAGTCGGCAGACATTTCTTTGATGTGAACTTGTGACCCAGAAATTGTGTCTTTTTGGTTGCCGGTTGTCTCGTTTCTTTTTCTTTTAAAACCAGTTTGCGTTGGGAATAAAAAAAAGTTTTTCTGGGCCCCTGTGCAGGTTTCTTTTTCACACACAAACACGTGTTTTTTTTTGCGTGAATTTTTTTTTGGTTACGTCAATGAAACTAAGACGAGACACCCCCATTTAGCTTATTAGCAGATAAATTGGCGAGTTTTCCGTGGGAATTATAGCCAGGAGGCGTGTTGGTGTTGCGTCTTTAGAAGTCCACCGAGCCCTCGAAAGAATTCTTCGTCGTATTTACACGTCAACCGAGCATGGAGGAAGGATTCCTTCCCATTATCCGAGTGGCGTGGTACCGAGTAACAATGGGACAATGGTGCACGGTAATTGGTCTATAGAAATCTTAGTACACCGCAGCTTTACAGATTTCAACGGAGACAAAGACAAAGGTGTGGAACAGGTTTACGAGTGCCCCCGCACAACCACCCATGTGAAGCGAGCCCGTTTACACGGCCCCCGCTCTTGTGACGAACAAGTGTTGCACATTAACATGTCAACCGAAGCACGAGCACTGCCAAAATGGCGTGTTTTCACGTCACCCGAAAGGACAATGGAAGCTTCCACAGCGTGTGGTCACATCTTCTGTGCACGTCACTTTACGCACGTGGCTCGTTATCACGTCAACCGGGCATGCTTACAAATATTCCCGAGTTTCCTATGGCGTGTTTAGACGCTCTCCGATCCGTGGTGCGAAAAAAAACGCGAACTGGTTTTAATAAGTCTTAAAATTCCATGACTTTCCATGACTTTTAAAGAAGTTCACCCTTTTCCATGACTTTCAAGGCCTGGAAAATGCAAAAGCAAAATTCCCTGACTTTCCAGGTTTTCCATGACCCGTACGAACCCTGCTACTGGAACATATATTTGTCATTTGTAAATTTTTCCCCTCACGTTTATACCATAAAAATATTAATTTTTAAATTTAGGGGGTGCGCTTCGACACGCCCATACCCCCTCATTAACATAAAATTTGTGACGTACACTGAGGCGATTCCCGATCCACGATCCACAGCACTTGCCCAAGTATGCGTCGTATACAGCGCACCACTGCATGCAGAGTGTTGCTAGAGAAAAAGTTTCCTCAAGTTATCTGTCAGGTTTGAAGCTTATTATTTTCGATAATGCCATCGAGGTGTGTCGCTGCAGGTTGCAGCAACACCACCAAAGACGGTGTTAGTCTACACCGATTTCCGTCTGATCCAAAATACAGACGTATTTGGACAACTAAAGTGAAGCTGACCAGAGCGAAGTGGTCGGGACCGACGGAACACTCATTCTTATGTAGACTTTGTAGTGCACAGCTCGAGCAGACATGCTTTGAACGAAGCCTTCACAGCCAGTTCGGTATGGCTTATTAGGCCATGCTGCTACCAGATGCAATTCCAATGATATTCCCGCTAAGTAAGAAGGCAGGGAAGGCTCCAACGAAGAAAAAAGGTGCTTTTTTAAAGCTAGAAAGACTCAGGGTAAGTGGCCATTTAATAATACTCCCATGCATAACCCAGTCCACTTCCGTGCAAAACGACATGTTCACACCATGCTCACCGTTCACGGCATGAAAACATGCCGTGATTTTCCGCATTAATAAAAACATCGTGTCTGATTTTATATCCTGGCAAGACCAACATAACAACATTAAACCTTTCTCATTATGCCTGCGCTTGTTTTGAGTTTTTTAAATGATCAGAACTTTGACTCAACTGTTTCTGTTATTTCATAAAATAACACCGTAATGTTAGCATTGCCTTCGGTGTGTTTTCCGACCGCATGATGGGGGCTTGCGCTGCATTTCACGGTACATAGAAATTCTCTGCCTTTGTGTACGTCACGAACGTTTCGTTAAAACTTCGAAAATACGGGGGGGTAAATTTTTCATTATTAGATAAACAATTAATAATCCACTCGAAACAAAAAAAAACATTTAAAATTGTTTTTAATTCATACCAATCAATATAACAACACCAAGAAATAAAGTTTGGTAAATACACTCTTCACAGGACCTTTAATACATACCTGTAACCGTGTTTGCGGCAAAAGCTAACAGTCTCCTCATGGAACACCTCTGGGGGGTTGGTCAACATATTAGTCATAGACTGCAAACCAAATTGGGGGGGAAAAAACCAAAAAAACGGAGATAAGTTCATGACACAAATTCACTGGCAAACTCAAAAAAGGTGTGCGTAATAAACTTGAATGGATACCTGCTTGCATCATGGTTGCATGTAGCCATTTATTCAAGTCGTAACCCAGCAACCCAGAATACAACGCCTGAAACAAGACCACGTATGCACAGCTACTAATGAATTATTCATTAAAAAAAATGAATAATTTATGTATGTAAATTTATTTAAACCAATCACCGTAAGTAAAATGTTAGGCTCATCTATATTTAAATAAGTGTACCACAACAAACTAGTTCCCTAATACACCAAATCGTTAGAGAAATATAAAGAAAAAACATAAGAGCACAGAACGGACTGTTGAAGACCCTTGGGGTGTCGCCACTCATGCGCGTGGTCTTTTTTCGTGCTTTGTGTTCCGGGTTGCCGTGTGGGCCTTGAGTAAAGGCTAGCTTGCATGCAACTGCATTGTTCGCCTGATAACAGTGCTGTGAAGTGGCTGTCTCAGCTAGTTACAGCTAGTTGCTGTCGCCGGTAATCGGCCGTTTGTCATGCACAGACCTCTTTGCAAAGACCATAGTGTGCATGCACAAGCTGATTCGCATAATCAGACAAAATACTGTAAAATTGTCCTTACATTGCCCCAGATATTGTCTATCAATGTTACAACCACAATGAATAACAGTTAACCATGCTTTTTTTCCCATTGTGTTTAGCTCAGTTTAACAACTACGAAGATGGTTTGATTACAAACTACATAGTAATTTACAAGGAAATGTGATCGATGATAGGCAGCTAGACCGAGATGCAACGTGTGAGTATATTTGTGAAGAAGTCCATGGAAGAAAAATGATACGTTTTCCTACGCTACTGCTGTGGGAACAAAGTGATGTTATTGGTGGTTAATCACATGATACATCAGAGTATGATGTGCAGAGTAGGCAGGGCCTGGGGACACTCACCTGAACCATCTTCAAGATGGCCGTCTCGTTGTACAGCCTGCTGTTCTCCGTTCCAGGCTGAGAGCCCCGATGCTTCTCATAGCCGGCCTCATTGTAGTATGGCTCACTCACCAGAATCAAGCCTTGAATGGAGACCAGCACTTGCAAGAGGTTAGACTTACTGGTCCACATCTCACTGCCCTGTCAAAGGACAAAGGTCAAATGTCGGGTCAATGTGAATCTGATCTGTCTTGACAATGATCATAATAAATACAATGATCTGGCTTGTCAAACAAAATTACAGAATGACCATAAGGCCAACAAAAAAAAGTCCCTGGTTTCTGGTCTCCACCCGCGTCGCCTCAGACCCGCGTGTCGGCATTTTTAATTTTCTTTTTGTTGTTGTCCAATTGCAGCCAAAATTGCTGGATCGATTTGAATTCTGCCGTGCTGTGCTTTAAATGACTTTTTCCACATAGGGGTATGAATGTTTGCCCGATTTCTGAGGCCTCTCTTAGCCACCATACTTTGTATATGGGAAATTTGGTCCCCGCGTATACAATGTATCACATATTTCCCTTTTGGCAAAAAAAAAGAGATGGCCGAAAAAAAAAAGCGCGTCACCGCACCGATTTTGAAGCCGACTGATGACCAGAAACTGAAGACTTTTTTGGGGGGCCTAAAGACAGTAGCGTAAATCTGTGTTGAAAAGTGCGGAGATGATTTTTGAAATTTGTGCGTATAATGTACAAAGAAATACTGCAACGCACAACCAATCATAATCCCTTGGCTATAATAAAGATGACACCCAAATGGACAAAGAAACATACAAGTAATAAACAAACTAAACAAATTAAATTTTCCCCTTTTTTGCTTGTGCTTCACAAACTATTAGCTTATTGTCATGTGCCCGGAAGAAGGTTGTAAGGTTCTACGACCTCCTTTCGGGCACACAAAGTACAACTTTTTGTCCCAGCAGAAGGTCGTAAGCAATAAAATGGCTTCTTTGAAGAAAAAAAAGTAGGGCATAACTGTTATATATTTGTTGCTAGAAGTACTCCCAAGACATGTTTTTTCCATTCCCATGTGAAATTTAACTTTCCTACTTATTTAACTTATAATGACTTATAAATGGCAGAAAAACGACCAAACTTTCGCACTCAGTTTTCTTGAAACACAATTTTGCACATTAATTGCTTACGACCTTTTGCTGGTCACACTTTCGTTACGTCCTTCTTCCGAGCACACGACGTTATTATTTTTTTCTGTACCACATTACAAATTATGGGGAGTTGATCCAAGGAGTGGAATATTGTCAAATATAGATTTTTTGTTTAATTCTCAGCATACCTTCCCAGTCCATGTTCCAAGTAGACTGACACACACTTTACCATCATTGTAAAGATTTGGGTTGAGGCGGCCACTACAGTAGGCATGGAAGTGCATGATGGGTGGTGATTTAGGGTAGTCTTTGGGAAGACGGGCGTCAAAGTAGAAAAGCCCATTCTCATAAGGGGTGTTACTTGGGCCTTCAAACAGTACTGAGAACAGATCCTGGCAAAATATAACAAAAACTTATGAAAACCATACATCAATACCCAATTTCATAGAGCCGCTAAGCGGCCGACTTTTTTGCTTACTGTATGTTTTTCATTTCATAGCGCTGCTAACCGTTAAGCATAGAGAAAGGCACGCTAACTTGCCGGCCGTTATTGCTAGCAAATGAGTGACGCAACAATACAAATCCGTGGTGAACGACTGAACGTGCACGCACCGCTCTGAATTTTCTTGCTAACCTGTGAAATACCCTTATGCTTAAGCAATTTATTTCTGCTGTAGTCAGCACGAAAATTTGCTTACCGGTAAGCAGCGCCATGAAATTGGGCCCGATCTTCATCACATAAGAACCATGTTATTTTCTACAACCAAGTCTATTAGACTCGGAGTGAGTACAAAATAGGCATGAGCCTATTTATTCATATACATTACATTCACAACCTGTGTATTATGCTTTTTCGACTCATCTTAGTGTAATAGATACAGCATTATTTACATTAACCCTAACCCCCTAGGTATTCTGGCTAGGAACCTTCCTGAATCCTCCATAAATCCATCAGTGCACTTTTGGAAACATGCCCTTATCTTCAAAATGCACCATGCATTTTCGTTGATCTTTCATATTCAGCACTTACGGCCTGTACTTCTTGCCAGGTTGCCCCATTTGAAGAGGTGAAAGTACCAGTTTCCAACAGTGCTGAATTTTCCCCCAAAAGTGCCCCTTGGAGGATTCTGCAGGATATGGGGTGGTTAGGGTTAATCTGGTCATGTTTCTGAAGACATCATTAACGTCTCTGCATCTCAAGAAATATCACAAGGTGCTACTGTCACTCAGTGTCGCATCTTTTATTGATTTTGAACATAAACCAAGCCATTATGGTACATTACCATTCTATCAGCAAAGCCTTTTACTCTGATGCCTTGTGGAAGCGATGTCTGGAGTAAGCGCATCTACAATAGAGAAAAATGTCCCGTCAATATTTACTGGCTATCGGTCATCTTTCAAAAAAGGTACACAATACCGTTTGTTAGGTATAATCAAGAATACCTATCATTTCACCAGACATAATATTAATAATAATTTATTCATGTATATTGCATGAATTCCATATGTTTGAATGCACATTACTTAAAAACACACTAAAAGCGTAACAAATATTTAAAAACTGTTTTTGCAAATTACACAAAGTTCATAAGAACAAATATACCTAGGCCTAAATCAATGAATCCTAAAAAAAAATATCCAGCCAGCTTATACAACAAAATAAACAATTATAAAACTTTAAAAAAATGTCACAATAACCACCATGAACAAACCCACAAGAAAACACGACGCACATGACAGCAAAGATCTGTTCAATCTACATGACTTCACAAACTAAACACTTCACAAACACCACTGAAAATTATGCCTTTTTATATCGTTAAGGGAACACTGCTACATGGCATTCTTATGTCAAAACTTGACTATTAAAAACCCTCCTACAATCAGTGCAATTTTTGAAACAACCCATTCAGGCCACTCCAAGCCATTAGCTGTTGCCAGTGGCCTCCTATGGTTACCCTTCTGTGCACTGTCACACCACTGAGATTGCAGGGTAAAGGTGGTCTCCCATTGATACATTGCAGGCCATACTAATATGTTCAAACATTTACAGTGGCCTTGGGTGGCACACAGTTGATTTTGTAAGATTACTTGGAAAGGACAGCAGGCTTGTACATGTATGTACTGAAGGTTGCTAAAGAACAGAATTTAGTGGATCGGAGTGGCCTCCATGTGTAGGAGGGTTAAAGATACGTCAGATGGCAGTGTTCTCTCAACCATATAAACAAAAATAACATATTATCCATAGTTTGATGAAATTCTTGGCATTGGGTGATCAACAACTGATTTAATTTTGCCCTACACCGACGTGTGTATAGCACTGTATACTCAGCGCTTTCCGAGTGTTTGTGGAAAAAACTTCACAGGCGACTCGGGCGGGATTCGAACCCACGACCTCCTGCTTACTGGTAAGACGTCTTACTAGTAAGCAGGTCATGGGTTCGAATCCCGCCCGAGTCGCCTGTGAAGTTTTTTCCACAAACACTCGGAAAGTGCTGGGTATACAGTGCAATACACATGTCGGTGTAGGGCAAAATTAAAATCAACATATTATCCAATTAATGATTTTACAGCTATGTATGTATCATCCTAAAGCACTTAAATAAAGAGGGTGTGTACTTTCAAGATTATATGTAATCCGAAGTCTATTACCTATATGAAGTGTGCCAGTCATGTACTTACCTTGTCCATGGCACAGTACTCGAAGAACAATGGATTTGGGCCATTCATGATCTATTGTGTCCACACACTGAAGCGCAAGGTCTCAAAAAGAAGCAGTGTAGTCTGGGAGACAATACCCGGCGTGTGTGAGAGAACTGTATCTCGCTCACGTGCCCTTAGCGTTTAGCGTGTTCTCCCCACACTGATGGTTCGCCTGCGTCTAGTGTAAGATTGCGTCTAGTTCTAGGAACTAGCTTCCCGCATCATGCGCCTAATCCCATGATGCCCTACGGCAGGCAGGGCAGGGCAGGGTAGCAAAACTAACCATGCTCGTTGTGCATTTCGTGCATTTTGCACACAATCCCATGGAATATGTTAAAGCAGGCTGGCACACTTCATGTAGGTATTCGACTCCTGGGCCAATTTCATTGAGCTGCTAAGCAGAGAATTTTGCTAAGCAAATATTTTTGCTAAGCAATATAAAACAGACTACCAGCCAAAATGCATACAGTTTGTATGAAAGTTTGGCTGGTAACCAAAGAAATCCGCTAAGCAAGTTTTTCTGGTAAGCAATTTTGTCTGCTCAGCAGCTCCGTGAAATTGGCCCCAGGTTTACAATTTGCAAATATTGGTTTTACCTCTCTCCGGATGGTTAACGAAAACTGTTTTGTGTCCTCGGGCAAGAAAACCACGCTGTGTGAGTTGAACTGATGATTCTCCATAACCTCTTCCATTAAGAAGAAATCTGAAAGCAATACACACAAGGCATCGCAATACATACGGAACTTTTTTCGGGCAACTCGTATCTGAACTGTCACTATGTGAGATTATGGTACAGGGAGAACCAACCCGATATTGGTTCTCCCTGCACCATAATCTCACGTAGTGACAGTTCAGATACGAGTTGCCCGAAAAAGGTTCTTTTCAGAACCTGTTACCTCACTTAGCGATAGTTGTGTTACCGCAAACCGAAATGATATCAATACTCCACCATGCAAAGCCTCAAACTTTATATGGCATTAAATTACTTGTTTAACCCTAACTCCCTAGGCCCATTTGCTTACACATAACATGAGTCCCTCCTAACTCCCTAGGCCCATTTGCTTACACATAACATGAGTCCCTCCTAACTCCCTAGGCCCATTTGCTTACACATAACCTGAATCCTTCCTAACTCCCTAGGCCCATTTGCTTACACATAACCTGAATCCCTCCTAACTCCCTAGACCCATTTGCTTACACATAACCTGAATCCTTCCTAACTCCCTAGGCCCATTTGCTTACACATACCCTGAATCCTTCCTAACTCCCTAGGCCCATATGCTTACACATAACCTGAATCCTCCAAAATCCTTCAGTAGTAAAGCAAGCACATGACATGTACATGTATGCGCACATGTGTTTCTAATCTGTGATACATGTACATGGCCAGGGACCTTCCCTGCATGCATGGAGCAATAAACAGTGTCCACTGACCCAAGCACTGACCTTGCAATCACTACAACAAACATGGATGTACATGTACCATGGAAAGGCAAGTATGCCTAATAACCTCAATCCTTCAAAATCCTTCACTTTAGCAAAGAGCATGTAGCATGTAACCTCAATCCTTCACTTTAGCAAAGAGGATTTTGGAGGATTTGGGAAGGTTAGGGTTAATATTGATTTTAATCTAAATATGTGCAGGAATGTTTTTGTTATTTATAATTTTTAAAATGATGAACAAATGAATAATGCAAAACTACTCAAATAAAATATTTAAATTCTTACTATCACAAGCTTGTGCTGAGGCTGTTGGAGCCGTGTCCTCATTAGATGACTTAAGGCAGGTGTCTTGGTTGTCATGGTTATTTTCCTCCTGACCTCCTTTGACCTCGGGGTCATCCTCCTTGGATGAAGCTGACGTCAGTTGGGATGTACGCTCCTTCTCCATGGGAGTTGAGGAGATGGGCTGGAGTTGTGCCGGGGAGGAGGTTGCTTTCGCTCTTTCATTTCCTGCTGTGGGTTCACGGCGACTATCGTCGGTCTGGGACTGAACACGGGTGTCTAGTTGGCAAACGTTGTCACTGGTAACCGTGCTCTTGTCTATATGATTTTCCTCACAAGCCGTTTCCCCTTGTTTATTAGTACCCGGGCCTAGACTTTGAGGAACACGGTTGGCTTCCACGACCTGACACAGCCCCGTCCGCTTCTCCAGGATGGAGTTGGCGCAGGAGTTGATCCGTCTCATCTTATCCTCCACAAGACTGAGGGCCGAGAGAGTCCGCTCGACCGTCGTCTCATCTAGACCCTGGTAGCCTTCAGGGTCAGCTACTACATGGGGCTCCAATGGGATGGGATCCCCCATGGGGCTTGCTGATGATGACTTGGGGAGTTCTTGCCCATCACCCGGAAAACAGCTGCAAAATGTAAAGTCACAAAAAAGTCATGAATCTTGTCACTTTTGGCAAGAATTGAAATGTTTTTGTGGCTTTAGAACAAAAGGAAATGTACTACGGAGTTAAGGCAAGTGTCTTAATAGAGGAATAGGAAACATCTAAACTGACTTCAGCTTCATCTGACTAGGAGGAGTGTGACCCCCTGAGGTCAAAGGAGGTCAGGAGGATAATAACCATGACAACAAAGTCATCTTGCCGAGTCAGCAGTTCAATTGGAATTAAACCCATATGCGGACAGTTGATATTCAAGACGACGTCAGGAGATCGTATTGCCGACTGCAAAAGCCAATACTAAAACCTCACGGGCAAACGAGTGCTATGTTCAGCATGGTAGAGTCAGCACCTAAATCGTATTTGACAGCACTTCGTGTGTGCGTTCATTAGTTGTTGTCTGACTACATGGTATAGATAGTTTTCACTTGACCTCACACGGTACAAAAATCGGCCATCTTTTATACGGGCAACGACTACACATTTTTTGAATGCATACCTGTGTATTACGTGTAATCAATGCATGCGGCGCGTGGGCATTTCAACAAATTTCATCCATTATTGATCAATGGAGCACTTTACAGAGTAGAAAAAGAAGTACACTCAATGCAGCTCAAAGACAAATCCAAGGTTGCCTGTAAAAATGGCATCTATCGGGAACTATATATAGCAGGTTGGAACAGGGCTCCCACTGCCTAATCTACAGCTTTTTTAAATAGGTTTTTTTAAAGCAAAATATAGGTTATTATAGGTTTACCAAATACCGAAATATAGGCTTAAAAAATTGGCTATTTCCCGTGATTATGCAGTGTTAAGTAACAAGTTTTGGGTAAATTGCCTACCTTCTGAGTACTTTTTGCAACAAAGTACATTACCCCATACCCTGTCCGGCAGAAAATCTAAGAGCGGTACACATGTTACAGTTTGGCTACTGTTTTGGCTTCATCTCTTTATACTTAGGAAGTAATTTTTCTTCAAAGCCATGAGGATTTTAAGAGGAAGTTGAAAATGTGTTTTTATAGGTTAATATAGGTTTTTTGGGAGAAATAAATAAATTTTGAAATATAGGTTTTTATAGGTTTTTATAGGTTTCGCTGGGAAGCCTGTTGGAATACTTTTTTGGAGGTACATGTAATATGCTTCTGATGTTACAGAATTTCTTTTGACAAACTGAAAATCAATGTCAACACCTTGTTATGTTGTGCTCTTCACCAGATCCCGAGGCATCGCTTGCCGTTTCCCAGCTACTTGTGCATGAATGAGAGGAGTCGTGTAATTGGTCCTCGTCTTTCCAGTGACCATCATCATTGTCATTATCTGACCAATCAGTATCGCTGTCCTTTGGTTAGAAAACAAAAACGATGACTCAACAAAAAAAACAAAAAAATTGCATTCTATAAAAAACCATGTTAAAGCTAGGGACAATATTGTCACGATCAGAGCAGACTTTCGAAGGGGCATGGAATCGATGACCTAGTTTTAGAAACTCAGTGACTAAAAATAATATTCCACTATCACGTGCTGTCCTAGATAATAAGGCGCAATAAGATCATATTACTGTGGCTGCTGCATAAATATCATTATTATTATTTTTTTTGGTAATCTTTGCCATGGTCGAACAGTTTAGTGCATCAGATTTGTGTTCTGATGGCTGAATCGTCAGAATGTGGGTTCGAATCCCAACCGCGACCATGGTACTTATGTCCTTGAGCAAGACACTTTACCATAATTGCTTCTCTCCACCCAGGGGTAAATGGGTACCTGTGAGGGCAGAGTTGGTCGTTGTGTTTGATTGCCCATATGCGCTGAAATGGCAGCAATTGAGCTGTATACTCCCCAGGGAGCTGAGATGGTTTCAGGAATGATTGATGAGCCTGATGAGCAGGGGTAATAATAATTATAATGCGCCTTGAGCACCAGTTTGGCAGATACGTGCGCTATATAAGTCCACATTATTATTATTATTACTAAGTGATATACGCAGCTATTGGAACCAGACCAAATTCCCACACACAAAGTATGGTGGCTATGAGAGGCCACACAAATCGGGCAAAAACTTGTTTAAAACACAGTGGAAAAATTCCAATCGATCCAGCAGTTTTGGCTGCAATTGGACATCATTTCACAGCCACCCCCCCAAAAAAAACCCCCCCAGAAAACAAGAAATGCTGCTGCGCGGATCTGAGGTGACGCGTGCTGGGACCATAACTCGGGAATGCCTAGAACCTATTGGGAACACTGCCTGTTCCCATCAGGAAAGCACACTGTTCTCACTGGGAACATGGTGGCTTTACTTAATAGGAATACTGTGTTCTCAAAAGAAACAAAGGCTGTGTGTTTTCAGTTATTTCGGGAACCGGATACCGAAAATTGAAAATCTTTGGATATCTGGGTAGCCGTCAACAATTTTGTAAAAAACACTCCCGAATGTATAATATAACCAATAAGATCACAAGTTTCTCTTATTTGATTAGAGTCATAATAAATATGAACTTAATGTAATAATTTCACGCCCTCTCATTGGCGGATCCAGGGGGGGCTAAGGGGGCTGAAAAGAGAGAGAGAGAGAGAGGGGGAGGGGAGGGGAGAACGCACTCCCATTCCCTACCTACTTAGTACTGTACTAACCGTTGCACATAGGAAGTGGCGGCACCCTTTGTAGTACTGAAAAATAATTGTTTTTGATTCTCAGCCCCCCCCTAAAAAATGTTCTGGATCCGCCCATGCCTCTGTATTAAAAACGACTTGTAGAATCCCCATTCCCCCACACCTTTTGTTAACAAACAAAAAAATCAGAGACTTCCATTTGTGTGACTTAAATGTTCTGTCGAAATTTTAAGAAGTCATTTACTGGTAATTGGAACCGAAAAATGGAACCGGGTAATGACAGTTTCAGTCGGGTATCTGGGTATCTGGGTACTCGGCACAGCCTTAAAAGGAACCTTCCATTGGTAACATTCACATACTGGGAACCATCAGGCATTACCATTTGGAACAGCTGCTCTTCCCATTGGGAACACTGAATGTTCCTTTTAGCAATCCACTGTGTTCCCAAAAGGAACCTTCCATTGGTAACATTCACATACTGGGAACCATCAGGCATTACCATTTGGAACAGCTGCTCTTCCCATTGGGAACACTGAATGTTCCTTTTAGCAATCCACTGTGTTCCCAAAAGGAACCTTCCATTGGTAACATTCACATACTGGGAACCATCAGGTATTACCATTTGGAACAGCTGCTCTTCCCATTGGGAACACTGAATGTTCCTTTTAGCAATCCACTGTGTTCCCAAAAGGAACCTTCCATTGGTAACATTCACATACTGGGAACCATCAGGCATTACCATTTGGAACAGCTGCTCTTCCCATTGGGAACACTGAATGTTCCTTTTAGCAATCCACTGTGTTCCCAAAAGGAACCTTCCATTGGTAACATTCACATACTGGGAACCATCAGGCATTACCATTTGGAACAGCTGCTCTTCCCATTGGGAACACTGAATGTTCCTTTTAGCAATCCACTGTGTTCAAGGAACATTCCAAATGGAACAGAAACATTCCGACTTTTGAGACACTCCCAACATTCAGTTTTCAAAAATAGTACTTTCTTCAAGCCGGTAGTCATTGTGTCGCGTGTCGCAATGCACACAGGTATGTGTACAGTCTGCATACATATCGTGTGTACAGAAGCCATGCTTCCACAGAGTATCAGTTTGCACGCACGTCGTCTATTCATAAACTAGTTGACAGTCCCTCCTTTGCCCTTCAGAGATCGAACGTATTACAGTGAATGCGATTATGCGGACCGCACGACCGGGAACAACAGACCACACAGGAATAGACTGTGTTAAGTCTCGCCCATGAGACTTGCACGGTCTATGGCGTGCGAAATAAAAAATAACAAATTAAAAAAGATTTTTAAAAAAACTTTAAAAACGGCATTGTCAAAAATCGTACAAATGAAGAATAAAAATCGTAAAAGCGTAAAATGGGTGAAAAATCGTAAAAAGTACACCAAAATCATACATGTTGGGAGGTCTGCACTCCCTTAGTGGACTTTTCCCCACGAACAGTTCTCACCTCCTCTAGTTTATAAAGATCTTGAGGTAGTACGGCACACTCTGATCCATCTACCCAGGCCACATGAATTTCTCCATTGGTGTTAATCCACCTAACCTAAAACAAAAAAGTCATCAACTGATTGATTCATCTCGTGTTATTGATGTAAGATTTGAGGCTCCTGATGACGGCTAGAGCACACTAATCGAAACTAGAGCACACTAGCCCTAACCCCCTAGGTATCTAGGTATTCTGGCTAGGAACCTTCCTGAATCCTCCAAAATCCATCAGCGCACTTTTGGAAACATGCCCTTATCTTCAAAATGCACTATGCACTTTCGTTGATCTTTCATATTTAGCACTTATGGCCTGTACTTTTTGCCAGGTAGTAATTTTGCCCCATTTGAAGAGATGAAAGTACCAGTTTCCAACAGTGCTGAATGTTTCCCCAAAAGTGCCCCTTGGAGGATTTTGCAGGATTTGGGGTGGTTTAGGGCTAGTCGAAACTAGAACACACTCGTTGAAATGTTGAGAATACCCTAACCGGCTCTCCTCAAAGCCACCACTTCTTCCAAGAAGAGATTATTGTGTTATTGTTAACAAAAACAAATTAAAAGGCAGGGTGAAACTAATACAATGATTCAGTTATGGCCAATGGCCCTGCCCACCTTTATGCTAAACGCTAACCGTTTAACTGAATCAGCACCTGAGGGCCACACAAACTAGATCGTCGGCAAATGGCACATTATATATAAATCCTGCAATGATTGTTTATCCCTCCTATAAAAATTGCAGTTTTGGGCCTAGAAACTGCACCTGTCAGCCGGAGGGTTTTGAAAGGTTATGTAGTTGCTTCACTATACACTACACTGACAGGTTTTGAAAGGTGGTGTAGATATACTACCATATGTACTCTACATAGTTTGTGTACATAACTGTTTACTGTTAGTCACTGCATATTTCAAATCCCTTTGGCAAGTAATAGACTGATAGATGTGTATATCTTATGGATTACTGTTTATGTACAGAGTAGCTCAGGCACCTTCTGAAAGGTTTTGACAGTTGGATGAACCATGGAGGAAGAAAACAGAAGGAGTCACAACGAAGGCATATCAAAGGTTCAATGTCTTTTGCCGCGGTCGTAAAATTTCTAAGCCAGCGCTAATCGTTTAATCCGATTATCGAGGAGAACTACAGCCAGGCTTTCTTTGCACATGCGCATTGCGCGCATTGCGCGCATTGCTGACGCGTTGTCCTATTGCACTACACGGAAGGCTGGCTCCCGATCCAACTCGACCTACGAATCCAACACTGCAATATCTTCAGTGTACAGCATCGCATATATATGAGGATTGAAATGATAAAAAGCTAAACAACACGTCTTTGAATTTGACAATTGGTTGGCTTCCGGAGATCACCGGAAATATCCTTAAAATAAGTTGCTAAAAGACACTTTATTGTAACATCTGAATGTTATATTTAGCGTAAGTCAGCTTCGGATTCGCCAAATTCGACGATCAAAACACCAAAATACTCGGTGGAAAAATCGCTATTGAAGACAATGCATTGCGAATATAAAAAGCCCGCGAAAAGTAGTGCGCACGTTTTGTGTTTATTCGTTTGCTTCAGATTTCTACCCTCCAATTATGTATCCTGGTCGCCAGCAAGCCGAGCGGCAAAAGACATTGTACACAAGGGGATTATCGCGGTCGTTAAACTTGTAAGCGCAGCGGGTGGCCGTAACGTATTTCCAATGGGCCACTCCGAAGTGCTAATTGGTTATGAGATAAGAGGCTGGGCGATGTGACTCCTTCTGTTTTCTTCCTCCATGGATGAACTTTATTGAGGATTACTTAGCTTTACTTTAAGACTTAGTGCCAATACCTTTCAAAACCTTCCAAACCCTCCAAAGGTTTTTGGCATGTGGATGTACTTACTATACAAGTGTTATGACATGCATTGGCAGGTTAATGCTGTGGGCCCTAGATGCTTATTACACAGTGCAAATTTGGCAGGTACAGTAACAGGAGGGTTAATAACTAATGCGGCAAAATAGAAAGTCTAGAACAACAAAATGGGTGGCAAATTCTTCCAATATTGTTAGTTGTATTTTTTTTTAGCTGGTTAGCGGATTTATAAACGGTTGATATGGCAATGCAGAATGAAGATGTGGTTATTTTGGCATGAATTGGCCAATTACTTGAGGGCTAACTGTTCTTGCAACCTAGCTAGCCTTTACTCGAGGCCAACCGTGTGCGGTCTTTTTTCAGTCATTGTGTTGTGGAGTGGGTTGCCATGTGCGCTTTGACTAAAGACTACTTGCAGCCTGGCAGCAAAATATTTGTTCAATAATGTCAAAATTCCAATCTAGTTTTTGGTATCACTAAAATGGAATGCCATGGTCGAGCGGTTTAGTGCATCGGATTTGTGTTCTGATGGCTGAGTCGTCAGAATGTGGGTTTGAATACCAACCGCGACCGTGGTGCTTGTGTCCTTAAGCAAGGCACTTTACCATAATTGCTTCTCTCCACCCAGGGGTAAATGGGTACCTGTGAGGGCAGAGTTGGTTGCTGTGTTTGATTAGCCCTATATGCGCTGTGATGGCAGCAATTGAGCTGTATACTCCCCAGGGATCCGAGATTGTTTCAGGAATGATTTATGAGCCTGATGAGCAGGGGTAATAATATACATAACAGCAAAAGAAACGTCACCCCTAAAAATATTTATTATTTTCATTTTATAATTAATATAATTTGTTTAATGAAGAATATTATGAGTATGGAGTGTAACACGAACACAATGTGGCAAATTTGGTTGACCTCAAAATTCGTCATGCATGACGTCTGAGGACACATAAGCTAAACATGTTCTCATACTTATCAAAATTTAGGGGGTGACGTTTCTTTTGCTGTTATGTATATAATGCGCCTTGAGCACCAGTTTGGTGGATACGTGCGCTATATAAGTCCACATTATTATTATTATTATTATTATTATTATTAAAATGAGTACAGCAAAACATAACAGCCTTATATTATAACACTTCATAAAATATATATGAAGGGGTGTGATTTTCCTTAGGTCTTTGAGAGCATATTTAATATTTCAAGTGAAGAAAATCTTGCCTTAAATTGGCTGTAATGGCAAATTACACCAGACAACTTTCCACTCATTTCCAGGGCTCAAAATTAACGCTGGACCGCAGGCCCGAGGCCAGTGATTTTACCGTCGGGCCAGTAAACTTTCCACTGAACAAGTCCGGCGGTCTTGTGATTTTCAACTGAATAAAAATAAATATGTATACATTTACCTAAATCACAGTTTCATTCCATGATTATCTTTCATTAAAAAACAAAAAAGGTTGTCTTTGACTCTGAGTGTGATTGTTTTTCTTCCTGTCTGTTGTCAAATTGCACCTCCGAGTGCGCATGCTGCTCCTATAAAAAACACGTTGGCCCGCCGACGGCGCCGTGGTGCTGGAGAGGGAAATTGCTGGGGAGAACCACCGAACCAACTGCAGCTCGTGTATTATGCCCAGGTCGCGTCGCGCACAGTACCAGCGTCGTTCGTGTTTACAAATACATGGACGATGTACGTGCGTGTGTAGCAAAAAAAATACAACACAGGATGTAGTTGATTTGAAGTCTGATACCTTGCAAACGAATTTGTATAGCGTTGATTTCGTGTTATTGACGTCTAGGTTTTATGCTTTCATTACCACGAATCCCTGTGTTGCATGGAGATAAGTATGGTCTTGTTTCCATATGTCTTGCTCGCTAAGTCTAGCAATAACGGTTTGAGTGCACTGATTACTAATAATTTTATGACAGATCACGTTGTATCGTTCCCAGTTTTGACACTCGTTTTCTGACGGCCTGATATTCTGTCAGTCAAGAACAGTTTTCAATTTTTCTCGAGGCTGAGAAGACTAAGAAAGGTATGTGGAAATTCCTAGATGGAGTGTTAAAGCCTGAATCGCCTACAAAACGATCAGCAAATGAAAAACTTGCACTTGCGCAGAGGTATGAAAAAACGCGGAAGAGGAGTTTCCAAGAAAGTTGGAGAAGTTTGTGGCCTTGGGTTTATGCATCAGAAAATGTTCATGGTAACCCTATAATGCTATGCCGGGTATGTGTTGAGAACAGAGAATGTAGCGATCCAGGAAGCAGCTTTGTATTGGGTTGCACAAATTTTAAAAGTGATACTATCGTTTGCCACGAAAAAACCGTGAAACACCAGAAAGCTGCAAGAGCAGACGAAGTAAAGCATGCACCAGCTGGTTCAACTCCTGCCGAACATATGTTGCAACAAATGAACAAAGTGCAAGCTGGCAAAATGAGGAAACTCTTCCTGACAACTCATGCTCTTGTGAAAAAGGGGAGGCCTTTCACAGACTTTTCCTGGATGTGCAAGCTAGACATGCACCGGTTGAGCAAGTTACATTATAGTTCCCATCCTTTATTTATTAATACAAATCATTATCATACATTGCAACGGTTCAACCTGTGAAAATTTCATTATATGTTTTTTTTTCAAGGGTTTTGTGCACAAAAAGCTGGGCTTATTTTGACTAACATTTAAAGTTGCCAAAGGGAGAGTTTTGTGTAGCTTTTTTAAGACAAATAGTACAATCACAGCGCGATAATAGGTTTTCTTTCTGGGGAAAAAAGTTGTTTAAATTTATGTTTGCCAAGAGATAACTTATTTATTTTTGGTTATGATATTATTTGCAATATTATAAAGAGAGATTTATGAGAGAGAGGATTGCCTTCCTTAATAAGACTTCAAATAAAAAAAACCTGCTTTTCATGTGTTAAACCTTACCTATTGTAGTATGTGTTTTTGTTGTGTTTTTGTTTTTTTCTTCTCATATGACTTCGGTCTTGTAAAAAATGTTCCGGTCCAGTAAAAATTTTGGGCTACAAGCCCTGTGGTCTTGTGGATTTTTCCCCCAAATTCGAGCCCTGATTTCATGACACCGGGACCCAATTTCATAGCTCTGTTTACCAGTAAGCAAATTTTTGTGCTAACTATAGCAGAAAAATTTCACAGGCTAGCAAATAAATTCAGAATGGCGTGTGCGCATTCACTATGGACTTGTATTGTTGCGTCACTTATTTACTAGCAGCCAGCAAGCTAGTGTGCCATTTAATAATAATAATAATAATGTGTGGACTTACATAGCGCACGTATCCACCAACTGAGTGGTGCTCAAGGCACATATTATTACCCCTGCTCATAAGGCTCATAAATCATTCCTGAAACCATCTCATCTACCTGGGGAGTATACAACTCAATTGCTGCCATTACAGTGCATATAGGGCTAATCAACCAACTCTGCCCTCACAGGTACCCATTTAACCCCTGGGTGGAGAGAAGCAATTATGGTTAAGTGTCTTGCTCAAGGACACAAGTGTCACGGCCGGGATTCGAACCAACATTCTGCTGCTAACACCAGAACTTGAGTCCGGTAAGCTACACCGCTCGCCCACGACACTCCATTTTCTATGCTTAAAGGGACAGTATCGTCACGATCAACAGGGCATGGAATCAGAGTGTTAGTTTTAGATTAACTCTGTGACTGAAAATAATACCCCGCATGATAAGGTCATATTACCGTTGCTGCTGCATCAATGAGCCAGTAATTTTTATTCACTGTGTTCATCTTTAATTAGTTGAAAGTCTGCTCTGATCGTGACGAGACTGTCCCTTTAACAGCTATGAAATGAAAACCGCAGAAGTAAACAAAAATCGGCTGCAATAGCGGCTCTATGAAATCGGGCCCAGGATACAGGAATATTGCAAACTTTTCAGTCTGCTGGAACCATATTTCTTTTTCAAATTGCTGATGGCTGTGCAATCTTACCTGTCCAGCACAAGGAAGTCCCTCATCCCGAGTTTCATGTATGCTTCTGATCTCCGACGATTTATGTCCACAAATTGGTGTACGTCCTGCTTGTGCAACAGCATCTGTCTTCAAATTGGCTAAGTTTATGAGATCAACATTGACCTTGTCTTCATCGGTACCCATCTGACAAGTGCCCCTGTTCTTTGACCAGTGTATATCTGATGCCTGAAGTTCTGTGATGGGACTTTTAGACGAATGGTCCAATGCTAAATAAGTACTTTCGTTGGCCAGCTGATGAGGTTCTTTCACATTTATAGTACCAGTTGACTGAGTTTGTGGTTTGTGTAGGCAAGAATGGAGGCTGGCATGGACTGTCATGTGGTTACTCTCACTACACTGATTTTGGTTCAGTTCTTGAATTTCCATTTTGGGATCACCAACATGGGCGTGGGCGTTATTCACTAGGGTATCGCTGGTTCTCACGTGATCACTAGGAGTGCTTATGATGGCAGCTTGAACACCCAACTGGGAACCAGGAAGACCTGCATTGGTGCCAAGAGTACCTATATGGGCGATGTGATTACCCATTTGAGTACCTGCAGCTGCATTTATACCCGTTTGGGCACTAGGTTCACTCATTTGGGATATACTGCTACCTATATGGGTACCAGTGTCACCCAATTGGGTACAATGACCCATAAGGGCACTGGGATTATTAATTTGGGTTACATTGTTACCATTATGGGTACCACCGCCACCCATTGGTGTACTAGGAGAAGCGATTTTGATGTCCAGTTTTCCTTTCTTCAAAGCTGTGATTCCATGATGGCTATCGGCAATTCTCACGATGACGTCTCCCACGTTGAAGGTGAAGTCAGGATGAGGTGTCAGCTCGTACACGCTCACTTCCTCTGTGTCGATTGGTTTGGGTCTGAAATGCAAATAAAATTCATTCAATAAAAAGAAAAAAATTAACAGACAGGGTGTGGAATTAACTTCCAGATGGATCACAAAATTCTACTTACACACCATTTCACATCGCACTCAGTAATCCGTGTATAAAGTGCAATTTGCATATTGATCACATGACTCACTTGTGCAATCAGTCTAGTCCCCTGACTATCCCTTACTACTGCAGAATACAATTTCCTGCAGTATAGTAAATGCATAAGATCCTGCGGTACAGTGGCTGCAGACTATACTGCACAATCTCGTGTCACTCGCTTTGCTAAAGAAGCAGGTGAACACCCTCACTATCTTCGACTCCCCAAAATCAAGAGTAAGTTCCATTTGGACAGCTTCTTCCATAGAACAGCATTACAATGGAACGCCCTTCCAGCTGATTACTTTCCACCAACTTACGATCTTTTTAAGTTAAAGAAAAACATCATTTTGACCACCCTGAACAATACCAGACAATGCTTTTACAAGTCAAAAACGGTTGACTCATTTTGACCTGTAAATGTACTTACTACACGTAAGGTTTGACAGTGTTCGACTTTTAAGTGCACTGGATATACCTTGGCAAGTATATCAACATTTTGACTGATTTTGACCCTTGCAGTAGTAAGAGGGTTAATACCAGGGTGAGAGAGGAGTGAGGGACGAGTTTGGCTTCGAGTTGTTTTGACATTTGATCGTCTCCTGATGCAATTCAGTTTTATTGCACCCAACTAGCCAGCCAAGCCTGATAACTTCAAGGACAGCAGATATGGCCAACAAAAAAAGTCTCTGGTTTATGGTCTCCACGCAAGTCTGCGTAAGATCCGCATCTGCATTTTTAGTTTTCTCTCTTTTTTTTGCTATGAACCGATGTCCAACTGCAGCCAAAATTGCTGGATCGATTGGAATTCTGCCGTGCTGTGTTTTAAATGCCTTTTTCACACAGGGGAATGAACTTTTGCCCGAATTGTGGGGCCTCTCTTAGCCACCATACTTTGTGTATGGGAAATTTGGTCTGGTTCCAATACCCGTGTATACATGTATCACGTATTTCACTGGTTGGCAAGAAAAGAAAAAATGTCACCACACCGATTTTTAAGCTGACCTATGACCAGAAACCGGAGATTTTTTTTGGCCATATGCAAAAAATGCTTTACAAAATTGATAATAAAAACATCCAACTACCAAATAAACAGTTTACGTACACATTGCACTGTTGGTTTGGTCTCTTGATCCATTGGATAAGACAGGTACGCTCCTTGTGGTCTGTCTTGCATACGAGACCGTACACATTATCTAGATCTTCTGCAGATCGAATGATGCAAAGAAGAAAACAAATTATATAGTGAAGGTGTCACAAGATGCCTGGTTCTGTAAATGCAGTTTAATTTTTTTTGGTGTAATTTAACCCTAACCACCCCAAATCCTGCACTATTGGAAACTGGTACTTTCACCTCTTCAAATGGGGCCAAATTACTACCTGGCAAGAAGTACAGGTCATTAGTGCTGAATATGAAAGATCATCGAAAATGCATGGTGCAATTTGAAGATGTGGGCATGTTTCCAAAAGTGCACTGATGGATTTTGGAGGATTAAAGAAGGTTTCTAGCCAGAATACCTCGGGGGTTAGGGTTAATTAAGTTACTTTGACCCCATGTTAAAGATGGAAGGTTCCAAATTTGAATTGGTTTTACCACACCAATTACTTTACTGCAAATTACTTTTACTGCTTTGCATCCACTTGAATAGAGATTATACGCCTCAGTATTGTCAATTCAATTTAATTTTATTATTCATCATGACTAGCATGGAGATCCTCTTCTCATTCTACACAAGTTTTGGTTTGTAAAAGAGTATGTGCATGTACTAACCACCAGCTGTGTGTTTTCGCGACCCTAAACAGAAACTTGTTTCTGACGTCATATTCTTGACCAAGATGACACAGCTCTGCGCAAAAATGCGAACGTAACCAGAAATTTGTTTTCAGTTTGCGACGTGTTCAATCTCAAAATACATGGTGTAATTAAAATTTTTGCAAAACAGAACTTACTTGTGAGTGCTGGTAATAAACATGAAAGATATACTGGTATACGGACAATCATTCCATCATGTTTTAACAAATAATTAACAAAACTTTCGTTACTTTTTACAATCCGCCATCTTGAAACCAAGCGTAACCGATCACAAACTTTGCTTCACGCTTGGTCAGAACAATGATGTCATTCATTGCAGCACAACTGCACTCGCGAAAATGCTTCACCAATGACCGAAGCCCAAACATGTTTCTGGTTACGGTCGCGAAAACACACCCCAGAGAAGGGAGTGACAATCCAGCCCTGTGTGAGGCAGCATGTAACAGTATTACTGCAGGTATAGGGTCCTGTTACATGCCTTGGGTGTGGCCCAAGATATAACATCTCTATGAAACCAAACCCTAACACCCTACAGGCATTTCACAGGCACCCCTGCTGAATGCAATAAAAGTGTGCAGTATGCTCAATGCAACAAGATCTACCAGATTGAACAATGGTTCTTTTGTTCTCTGCTGAGGGAAACAAGATGCAACAACTGTTTATATTTGTTTATATTTGTTGTATGGTAAATATGTACTGAATTGAATTTATGTTGGGTCCGGTCATAAACTAATTTTGCATTTTTTTAAACTGTTAAACCAAGCTTTAACCAAACTATTTTGGGAAATATATGACATAAAACACAATAAAGGGGGCCACTTTCCTACCGTCACGTTAGCAGTTTTTCTAATGGTTGTAATTTTTTTTTAAATATCTGAAACCACCAAAAAAGAATTTCAACATTTCAATAGACATGCATGCTTACCCTAAAGATAATTTGAGTTGATTATTACTATTATTTTTTTAATTACCCTAAAATTTCCGTCCAATTTTTATGGAAATTTGAGGGTAAAAAAAAATTTTTTTTTTTAAATAAATAAAATAAATCAACTCAAATTAGTTCTAGTATAAGCCTGCATGTCCATTCACATGTTGAAACACATTTTGGTCGGTTTCATGTACTTAAAAATAAATAACAACCATTGGAAAAACTGCTAACGTGACGGATGCAAAGTGGCCCCCTTTATTGTGTTTTATGTCATACATACTTTCAAAGTATGGGTTCGAATCCCGGCCGTGACACTTGTATCCTTGAGCAAGACACTTAACCATAATTGCTTATAGGGGCAGAGGCAGTTTTAACAACTGCCTTGTTCTGGACTAGTTACCCCTCCCAGTCCTATTCGCACCGTGAAGATCAGAGGCTGGTTATTAACTTGTCTTGTTTCGGTGTGAGGGGCTGGTTTCTTCAGTGTGGAGTCGTTGTAACAACTCACTGACTTAGTAGCCCACATTGGAGTGGCCATTGGCCTTGTGTGGGGCGATTTGCATAAAATACAAAGGCATAAAATAAAAAATCCTTGTATTCCTTTCTAAAAGGAAATTATCAATATTCCAATGAAAACAACAATTTCCGGGAAAAAACTGGTAAAAAAATGAGTGATACATGTTTAAGTCTTCAAAGTACCGTTATTCTTGGTGACAAAATCTCCGGGGAAGAACTCTAGGTCGTCGAGTTGGTGGACGGGGACAAGGCTGGCCGAGACCACACCTTTCTCTAATGTTCCATCCTATGTGAATAAATAGGTAAACATTTGATACAAACAAATTGTCTTTAAAAGGTTTCGCATAAGTAACATTTAATATAGTTTTGACATAAATTCTTCAGCAACGCCTGAAGATTTGTATAGACAAGATATAGAATTTTAATTATAAAAATTGTCAAATATAATCTGATAGTTCCAAAGAAAAGTTCGTTCCTGACATAAGAAATAAATAAATGAATGTAGCTATTTCCATTTATACTTTACTTAAAATTAAATGACATTTGAAAGCCAGGTTGACCCTGTAAACAGACACAATTGGGCAGGTTACTATAATGAGAATGTACAGGTTTAGTTGACCAGTCACAGCTCGAGATCTAAATATTTCACAGAGGATCAAAAAATAATTGTACACAAATTCAAACAATTCCATTGAAACCAGAAATGTTGATTATAAAGTACCTTTTTACTGACAAATAATGAAATATTAGCATAATCTTAATGTTTTCAGGGCCCAAATTTGCTGAAACATCAGCGCATTTCGCATGAAAACTGAGAGCGCGCGTGCGCATTCACCATGGATTTGTATTGTTGCATCACTCATTTGCTAGCAATAACGGCCAGCAAGTTAGTGTGCCTTTCTCTATGCTTAACGGTTAGCAGCACTATGAAATGAAGAACGTACAGTATGCAAAAAAACTACTAGTTGGGCCCAGAGGTACTCCATGAACATTGTCTAGACTTGAGTAATGTATCCTACCTGCCACATGACGTCCACTAGGGTCCATGTGTGTGTAACCTCCACACACACCCTTTCCCCTGCTTCTAGTGGCTTGGTTGGAGGGCGACGCTTAGGGGCCAGGCGCATGTGCTGTTTCTTGGTGTGTCTGTGGAGGAGACTCGATACCACTTTATGTCTTCGACTCTCCCCCTTAGAAGAGGCGTTGGAGTCCGTCTGACTGCCAGCATCACTGTTCTCCGATCCCTCTGAAGACGCATCATCTTCTTCCTCGCCATTCGAGGATTCGTTTGCTTCTTTGTCGTCATCATATTTCCGCCTGAACCGGTTCTTGGAGACCATTCCCCTGACCCTTCGTAAGCTTTTACTGGCTGCAGGTTTCCCTGCCGCAGCTCCCCTGGTCTCCATCTCGATGTCATCCAGCTCCTTCAGACTCTTCTTGCTGTCCACAAGAAGGCCTTCTGTCATCATGATCTGTTGCTGGAGCTTCCCTTGGGACTCCAGGAGGCGTGAGACCTGACTGCTGATCTCTTGGGCAGACTCATTTGAGGCGCGCTGCAGCAACATCCTGAAGTTGTTGGCAATGTCCATTACACTCTCCGAGGCATCGCAGAGCTCCCGGTGCAACACCCCCAGGAGGTCAACGTCTTGGGACAGACCCACTTTGAGCTGTTCAGCTCTAGCAAGTAGCTCCTGCTTATCGGCACTCACGTTCTGTGTTGGTATCTGCATTGCTGCAGCATCCTTCTTTTCTTTATCGTCCGATTCTGCGCAACTGCCACAGAAGTCCTTCAACAAAGAACCTTCTAAAAGATCTGACCAAGCCTTCTCTCGTGCCTTCTCAGTAGTCTCTGCACATGTAGCTCCTGAAAAGGTCCTTATATCTGCCGTGCAATGTGTTGACGAACGGTCATGTTTCATTTTAGGTGATATTTTACCTTTAATAGTTAATAATTTATCTAAGCCATCTATATCATCTACATATCCCATTGCTGCACTGTTAGCTAATTTGTCATTGCTTGTACAAATAGCCTCCAGAGTACCATTGCTAGCCTCTTCGGTACCACTGCTAGCCTCCTTAATACTGCTCCTAGTCTCCTTAGTACTGATGCTAGCCTCCTTTGTACCTCTGCTAGCTTCCTCGGTACACCTTCTAGCCTCGTTTGTGCCATTGCTAGCCTCATTGGTACAAGTGCCTCCCTCAGTACGCCTGCTCGCCTCGTTTGTGCCATTGCTAGCATCATTGGTACTAGTGCCTCCCTCAGTACCCCTGCTCGCCTCGTTTGTGCCATTGCTAGCCTCATTGGTACAAGTGCCTCCCTCAGTACCCCTGCTCGCCTCGTTTGTGCCATTCCTAGCCTCACTAGTACAAGTGCCTTCCTCAGTACAGCTGCTAGCCTCCTTAGTATCAAGTCCCTCTGCTTGTTCAATACCGGCACTAACTTCACCCTGTCTGGTGCCGCTCTCATCTGAATAATTATGTAGTCTCTTTTCTGCCACTTTTGAGCTGGATTCGCTGCCCTTTCCAGCACTGGATTCTGGACTACCATCTGACTTCAGAGGCTGTACAAAGCTGTCGATGTTCCCCCGAGGCACTGGTCTGGGATATTCCAGGTCTCTTGGTCTGACTCTGTACATGACTTTGTCCCCTATCTGCGTACTTGCTGCAATGAAATACGACAGCGGCTTTACCCTGGGAAAAAACAATAGAAAGGAAAAATAAGGATAACATATTTACACAAGATCGAGTCTGATATTATTTAAACTGTGCAAATATTAATCTTTCCTTCATTGCATAAGGAAGAATTTTAGGGGAAAACAAATCACCTTGGCAACATGTCCTCTGTGACTTTCCTTGGAGGCGGCTGGAGCTGGTTCGAGTCAGTACAGTCCTCCGTCGGATATCTACAAAGTCCCCTTGTCTGCCAGTGAACCTCAAGTTCAGTGACCTTTACCTGTAGAAGACATTACAACACATACACTGTACTCGCTTGCATGTACTCACTTGTATCTGGCAATGAGCTCGATATATGTGGCATTCATAAATGCCTGAGACAATTTAGACAATTTGATTGGACGAAATGTGATCATGCTATTTTGGCTAAGAACGTTTCCAAGTCTGCCAAAATACAACATCATGCAGTACTGCTACCACCCAACTGTTGGACTTAGCTGGAATTGGGACACCCGGCCCCATGCAAAGTATCCCTGTCTGGGCTATACAGTACCGAGTCCATCAAAATACAACACAACCAGCTGCTGCAGTTTGATGGGTTTGGGGTTGTTAGGGTTAACGGATGGTAAAGACATGCCGTATCAAAATCAGAGCAGTGCATATGTGCATCATGCACCAGCTGTTCTATTTTAGCTGCCGTGCAATGCAGATTTGAACCAATCAGGGTGTTCAGAAGTTTGTTTCGCGTCACGCTGACTCATGTACATGTATTTTGAACCCGTTTCATGAGTGTCCCCAAAAACGTGAATTTGCCCATTTCAATTTTTTGTTTTTTTAAAAACAAATTTGGCTCGATCCTTCATTGTCTGTGGCCACGCCCAAAACAGGAAATATCACAAATTCATTCATATTTTTTTCCCCATATAACAAGAAAGAATCCCACCTCTTCCACCGTGACAGTGAAGCTGGCTTTACTGCTAAGTATTGGCTGCTGACCACTGAGCCAAATCGCATTCTTGAACGTTGTTGCCGGTCCTCGCAAAACCTGTCCAGGAAAGAAGCCATCACAACTGAAAACAGAGTCCTACATTGAAGAAAACAAAAACAGGAAGCACATTATTGTTGCCAGATTGTATATGTGACGCCGTATGTCAAAACCAGGCACAATTGGGCAAGAGGTCAATTTTAAGTTATTGAAATATTAGTAAAATATAGACCTTGCACTTTACAATGCCGCTTTCTTTTTCAAATCGGATATTCCATAGCGAAGTTATTAAGATTTGAAATCGGACTGTCCGAAACAGTGAGATGATGTCATTTTCCTGGGGTAATACCTGATGAATTATTCAGTTCCTTTATTAGCGAAAGGTCTGACGTTTCCGGCAATACCAAATTTGTATAGGGGCGATGCGATTTTACGTTCGCAAGTGAGCTCGAAGTTATGCTAAATTTGGCGTCATTTCCAAGCAAAATCTCGAACAAGGCATCATTTTGTGAAATTATAATGCCTCTCTAAAAGTATTTAAAAAATAATTTGTCGATGAAATTTCAGTTAGAAACTTTTACAGAACATTTTAAACATTTGTATCATCATAAAATTTCCAAAAATCTCAAAATCGCAAAAAATCACCCCCAAGGCATTTTGCAGCTGTTCCTCCGTTCGTAGCTCTGCCCAATTCCGCCTGGTTTTGACATACCGCGTCACATATTTCCAGTAAAATAAGTAGGTAAAACTTGTAGCTCTGCATGGTGAAGAGGATAAGTTAAGACTAATTGTGCTGACACCATGTGAAATTCTCTATTGAGTAGTAGTTCTGAAAAGAACTGGAGGTTACAACTCGACGTTTCGATCAGTAGACGATCAGAGCATACTGATTGAAACGTCGAGTTGTATAACCTCCAGTTCTTTTCAGAACTAATTACTACTCAATTTGAGAATTTCGCATGGTGTCACCTCAAACAGTCTTTACTTAAAGATAAGTAATGTACCCATTTTTTATATGTATTTATTATTATTTTTTACAATTGATAAAATCATACAACACAATACCAATTTTGAATTTAAAGCCAGTCCACATTGATAAACTGTCTGTAAATGCATCTATAATTTATAAGTAAAATAAGTACATTTTAGAAACAGAATTGACTTGTAAAGATGTTAATAATTATATTTTTACTGTATGCACCCCACACGTGATTTTGCCATTTTGCCAAGATATGTCATTAAAATTAAATTAACCCTTGAGTGACTGCAAGGATAAAAATCAGTCAAAACATTGATATACTTGCCAAGGTATATCTAGTGCCCTTAAAAGTCAAACACTGTCAAACCTCCTGTGTAGTAAGTACATTTACAGGTCAAAATGAGTCGACTGTTTTTGACTGGTAAAAGCAATGGCTTTTATTGTTCAGGGTGGTCAAAATGACAGTCAAAACCAGTCAAAAAATGCCCCTGTGTGCACATTTGGGTCAACAGTCAACTATCAGGGCATGGCATCGGTGTCCTAGTTCAAGACGAACACAGTTAAATCTAAAACTAGCACTCCGATTCCATGCCCTGTTGATTGTGATGATGTTGACCCTTTAACCCTCCTATGCCCAGGCTGAAATTTGGCCCAGTAAGCACCGCACCCACAGACAGTCACTTGAGTATTTTTGGTTGCATTGCCAATTGTTCACACATATGTATAAGAGTGCTGGAGATAGTGGCAAAGTCAAACACACTTGTGTATGTCTTACAAGTTATATGCAGAGTCACACAGAGCTGTGTATGTACTGCATTTATATAAGTTACAGTCGAGTGGTTTTGGTTTGACCTCCTACCAGAGCCACATGTCCTTGCATTTATTTGAGTGCACTGCACAAAGTCAATGGGTTGGGAGTGACATACAAATTTTGAGTGTCTTTGATTGTTAAACCTATACAAGGGTTAAGGACTGTTTAAATATGAAATAACTCATTAGAAAGTGATTTAATTATATGGAAAATATAAGTTTAACAATTAAAAACAAAATTTAGGTGAGGGAAATACATGGAATTACCTCCTCAGTGTAGTCATGGACATCAGACAGTCTACATGCGCTGTCATCTGATAGTACACACCTGGGGAATATCATACCATAATCATCAAAAGTGATATTCATTATTCAGGTAACAGACCTGACTACAAATGGCGACCTTGTTTAGAGGCAAAAGAAGGTATTAACTCATTGCGTTACACGCAGTGCGCATCCATGAACCAATGAGTGACCTACTTTTGCATGTGAATGAGGGCGTCCTTCAATTTGTGACATCATATGTACATAAAGGTCTATTGTATAAAATAAGGCAATCCAAATATTAATCCGATACCAGACTATACAGCCACTGTTTGCTTTAACCTCAACTACCCCAAGTCCACCAAAATCCACCCCGTGGTTTTGCTTGATTTTGGCGAATTCAGTACTCCACAGTATAGCCCAGTGAATAGAGCATGTAGCCATGTGTACCAAATCCATCAAACTCCACCGGCTGCTTTTTGTTGGATTCAGGACTCCACAGTATAGCCAAGTGAATAGAGCATGCAGCCATGTGTACCAAATCCATCAAACTCCACCGGCTACTTTTTGTTGGATTCAGGACTCCACAGTATAGCCCAGCGAATAGAGCATGTAGCCATGTGTACCAAATCCATCAAACTCCACCGGCTGCTTTTTGTTGGATTCAGGACTCCACAGTGAATAGAGCATGTAGCCATGTGTACCAAATCCATCAAACTCCACCGGCTGCTTTTGTTGGATTCAGTACTCCACAGTATAGCCAGCGAATAGAGCATGTAGCCATGGTGTACCAAATCCATCAAACGCCACCGGCTGCTTTTTGTTGGATTCAGGACTATGTATAGCCAAGCCATGGATGCTTTGCATTTGCCACTGTACCAATTCCATCAAAGTCCAACAATTGGGGTACCTTTTTACTGCATGTTGATGGATTTTGGAGGACTTGGGATGGTTCCTAACAAAAATGCCTGGGGAGTTGTTTTCCTTTTCTCAATTAAAATATAGCACCGTCCTGTTGAAAAGGAAAATGTCCATAAATTGCCAGTAAAACAAAGGGTGATACACGTATATCTTTAACATAAGAAACCAAAAGAAATGAGTACCTTGCTCCATTTTTGAGACGAATGATCAACTGTACATAGAGGTTTCTGACAACACCAACCCAGGATCCCATGACAACATGACAGCTTGGTGTGTACATCTGATAAACAAAGACAATAAAATTAAGTTCTATGAACATGTACTGTACATGTAGAAAGTGGGGGGGGGGGGGGGGGTCATGGGAGCTGTGGTTTCGGTACAATTGTTGTAATTTTATGAATAATTTCTTCATGTTAAATTTAAAAGTTTGGTCTGTGCAATGGTTCATGCAATTTACTTGGGGGGTGGATTCTGTGGTTTTGTTATAATTGTTGTACTTTGTATGAATAAATGCATAATAATGGTTTTTCTCTTATGTTGGGTCGTGTAATTAGCTTTGATGGCTTTCTGTAAATTTTTATTTTATTTGTCTTCTGTAGTTATTTATGTAATTAAATTTTTAAATAATGCTCATAATTTAAATAAATTATAAATTCATGCTCAGCTGTGAAGTTTCCATCAATTTATTTAGTGAAAATTTTCAGATACAAATTACGATGTGCACTTAAAGTGAATAGAAATATTTGTTACGCGCTGTGTGCAATGCCTAAATAGCGCGTAAAAACTTTTCTTATTGGTCGAACGAGAACACATACCTTGTCATACAACCAATAGAAATATTCGTTACGCGATTTGGACCATGTCACTCACAAAATGTAAACATAGGCCTCGATCGTGTGTGTGAAATGGTGCTCGCCTGAAAATAATCATGATGCTCTGATCATTCTTAGACAGTTTTGAGGCAAGTCCAATAAAGACAGAATAAATTAACTCAGTCTTGCAGTTTTTCTTAATTTTTTATTTATTATTTTTTTTAAAGTCTGTCCCGGTTTTTTTGGCATGAAACGACTGAGAATATTTCCATTCCCCCTGGATGGGATGCCAGTCAATCGCAGGTTACTTCCTTAGCTATTGCCAGGTACCCATTTATACTCCTGGGTGAAGAGAAGCAATTACGGTGCCTTGCTCAAGGATACAAGCACCACGGTCGCGGTGAGGAATCGAACCCACATTCTGGCGACTCAGGCATCAGAACCCAAGTCCAATGCACTAGACCGCTCGGCCATGGCACTCCTCTTACAATCCATACCCTTGCGGATTTTTTCGACTGGCCAGCCGGACCATTTGGCGAGGTATTTCAGCTGGTCCGCCGCCGTTTCAACTGGCCAGCGGACCACCGCTAAGTTCGAACCCTGTTTTATGAAAATGTTGAAAATGTGTTGCAGGAGATTAAAAAAATATAGGTTTTTTATAGGTTAACATCTAGGTTAATATAGGATTTTTTGGGGAAATAAAGGTTCCCATTTTGAAATACAGGTTTTATAGGTTTCGCTGGGAGGCCTGTTTAAAAGTTTGGCTGGTAACCAAAGAAATCTACTAAGCAAGTTTTTTTGGTAAGCAATTTTGTCTGCTCAGTAGCTTGATGAAATTGGCCCATGGTGTCAACATTGGCCCATGGTGTCAACATTGGCCCATGGTGTCAACATTTTGTGGACAAATCCAATCCAATATGTAAAAACTAGAAAGACTTTTTCTTCTTTGTCAAACATGGGGCCAGGATACAATCCTCCAGACTCTGAGTGAGTCTGATACAAGCCAACACCAATCATGATTCTTGAAGGCCATTTTTTGTATTGCATGGTAACCATCAATAAAAACACTAGAATTAGTTGTGTGCCTGGAAGGACATAAAGAGTGACCGGCAAAAGATTGTAAGCAATTAACCCTCCTACTATGACAAGGGTCAAAAACAGTCGAAATGTTGATATACTTGCCAAGGTATATCTAGTGCACTTAAAAGTCAAACACTGTCAAACCTTACGTGTAGTAAGTACATTTACAGGTCAAAATGAGTCAACTGTTTTTGACTGGTAAAAGCATTGTCTGGTATTGTTCAGGGTGGTCAAAATGACAGTAAAAACCAGTCAAAAATGCCCCTGTGTGCACATTTGGGTCAACAGTCAAAACGGGCAGTTGACTGATTTTTGACCTCTATAGCAACTTCCCATTCAAGTGCAGCTATAGTAGGAGGGTTAATGTGCAAAATTGTATTTCAATAAAACTGAGTGTGAAAGTTTGGTCGTTTTTCTGCCATTTATAAGTCATTGTAGGAAAGTTAAATTCCACATGGGAATGGGAAAAACATATCTTGGGAGTAATTCTAGCAACAAATATATAACAGTTATACCCTACTTTTTTTCAAAGAAGCCATTTTATTGCTTATGACCTTCTGCTGGGACAACAAATTATACTTTGTGTGCCCGGAATAAGGTCGTAGAGCCTTACGACCTTCTTCTGGGCACACAACAAATTACAAAAATGGTAAAAAGTTCGGTTTTGATAATTTTCAAAATTGGAGACTGACCATAATGTGTTCTAGGTCCTGGCTGCTAACATCATAAATCATCTGTTTGGTGCGGACGACTTGGAGGTGACATGAGACATTGACAGAGCGGACAATCCCTCGCTGAGAATCTTCCGTGTTGCGTCGCACTGCATCCCCTGGCATCAGGGAGCGGTCGTAGAGACACACCTGGTAATGATTGATGGGTGATTGGTTAGTAGGCCAAAAAAAAAAAGTCGCTGGTTTCTGGTCTCCGTGCTCGCCATCTCAGACCTGTGCGTCGGTATTTTTAATTTTCTTTTTTCTTTTTTTTTTGCTTTGAAACGATGTCTAATTGCAGCCAAAATGTTTTAAATGACTTTTTCACATAGGGGTATGAACATTTGCCCGATTTGTGAGGCCTCTCTTAGCCACTATAATTCGAGTATGGAAAATTTGGTCTGGTTCCAATAACCGCATACATCTATCATGTATTTCACTGGTTGGCAAAAAAAAAAGTTTACGAAAAAAAAGATTACCAAAAAAAAAAAAAAAAAAAAAAAAAAGTGTCACCACACCAATATTGAAACCGACCTATGACCAGAAATGGGAGACTTTTGTTTTTAGTCTTAGTGATCTTAACTTCAATGTTCTGGGGGCCAAGACACCGATCTAGCGTACCAATCAAATGGCACAGATTAACCAATAGGGTTAACCCTCCTACAATCAGTGCAATTTTTGAAACAACCCATTCAGGCCACTCCAAGCCATTAGCTGTTGCCAGTGGCCTCCTATGATTACCCTTCTGTGCACTGTCACACCACTGAGATTGCAGGGTAAGGTGGTCTCCCATCGATACATTGCAGGCCATACTAATATGTTTAAACATTTACAGTGGCCTTGGGTGGCACACAGTTGATTTTGTAAGATTACTTGGAAAGAACAGCAGGCTTGTATGTACTAAAGGTTGGTGAAGAACATATTGAAAATTTAGTGGATCGGAGTGGCCTCCATGTGTAGGAGGGTTAAGTGTGTCCTTTATCATCTTTTAAATGAAAATCTGTGATATTTGTCATATTTGGATAGAAAAGTGGCAGTTGTATTCTATATTCTTTCCAATGATTGGCCATACAAATGACATCACAATCATTTATGTCATTTACCCTGGACTAAGAGTAGGCTCATATTAAAGGGGCTGTATCGTCACGATCAGAGCAGACTTTCGACAGGGCATGGAATCGATATCCTAGTTTAAGATTAACACAGTGACTGAAAATTACTGGCTCATTTATGCAGCAGCAACGGTAATATGACCTTATCATGTGGGGTATTATGGTAGTCATTGAGTTAATCTGAAACTAGCACTCCGATTCCATGCCCTGTTGATCGTGACGATACTGCCCCTTTAAGGGAAAGAATGTAATAATAATGACTGGATTTATAGAGCACCAAATTGCCAAAGGATACAAGGCGCTATAACAAAGAAAGGAAAAGTGAAAGAAACCAAATGAAAGGACAATCAGCTATGATTTGGGGGGAAATGGTCTTGTGAGCCTTTTTGAAGGACAAAACACTGTTCAAATGAAGATGACAGCTGCCACTGTTCTTGCAAACTATGACAAATATCACTGTAAGTTTCCTGCAAAATATGATAGAGGACAAACTAAAGGAGAGGAAAATGAAGTCAAGTTTGGAAACAATTATTGGAGATTTTGAGCAATGATTTTGTGCACATGTTTTGAGATATTGTCCATTTTGTCATAAATTTTTTTTGCTAAAACTACATGCATATATACTTTGTGCACATGTGGTGGTTTGATTCAGCATTCTTTCCATATTAAGAGCTCAACTGACGATGGGCCCAATGATACGATAATCTCAGTTACCATGAAGTGAGGAATAACATTGTAAGGCCAAACAGTATTTGGAAGAGTGGGAAATACAGTCAACCTGTTATTTTTTTGTGTTCAGTTTAAATAAACATGAATAAACCCTATCACGGTAATGTGCGCCATGTTTTTGACGGGGCAAAATTGTTAATTTTGAACACACGTTGCCATTTGCAACCCGGCAAACGAACTTCACGCGCCCTCCAGATGCATGCGCGAAGTTCGAGCGTTGGGTCACAGACAGCAACGAGTATTCAAAATTTTACCTCGTCAAAAA
The DNA here is from genome assembly GCA_029582265.1 of Zoroaster sp. YZ-2022. Classification (NCBI taxonomy): domain Eukaryota; kingdom Metazoa; phylum Echinodermata; class Asteroidea; order Forcipulatida; family Zoroasteridae; genus Zoroaster; species Zoroaster sp. YZ-2022. Next base: position 7,463,230 of record CM055819.1, read on the forward strand.
CATGCCGCATATTACCGTGAAAGTGTTTATTACACAGTAACATACAGACTAACGTTACAGGGAAATGTGAACAGTGATTGCCAGCTAACGTAACTACTAAGGCTGAGTCCTGTACACTAGACTCCCTCCATATCCTTGGCCCTATTCCCACATGCACAAAAAAGGAGCGATTTTTCAACTTTTGATCTGCTAATTATCAGGCCTACAATTAGCTAGGATGATCCTATCGTTATGTTTTCACATAAGCGCTAGGATAAAGAGTGTACAAAAAAACGTAGATTGCATATTTTACGAAGAAATAAACATATTGCACTGTAATACCTTAAATCTATGAATCTACTATGAATCTATACTGTATTGTTATTATGTGTATACCTTTGATCATAACAAATATCGTAACTTACACTGTGTTTTTGACCAATTCTTGCCTTGTTTTGATCTTCTCTGTGGTTCGATTCTGTCCGCACGATGTGATCCGGTGTCATAACACCTACTGTTCCATTCGTTTTCAAGGTCATAGGTGCAATTACTGGAGCCGTATATTGGACTGGCTCTGGAGCGGAGCGGCAAACAGCGCCCCTGCCCAACTCAATGTGTTAATTCGTGTTGAAAACTTGTGCAATGCAAACCCATGGCTGTTTCCGTTTGCTTAATTCAATATGTTCCATGGCAGAAATGCGCTATTCAATTGATGGAATTAAGATTTCCATTGGAACCATTATCATTTGTCTTTCCACATATGGTCCTTTGCATTGTCATGTACAATTATCAGAGATTTCCTTAACAATTTCATTGAAAAGAAGCTGGGCATAATGCAATAGCGGAATGGAACATATTGAATAAAACTGAAACAGCCGTGGGTTTGTATTGCGCAAGGTTTCAACACGAATTAACACATTGAGTCGGTCGGGGACGCTGTTTGCCGCTCCGCTCCAGAGCCGGCCCAATATACGGCTCTGCTCCGCTCCAGTAATTGCAACTATGACTGTAAAAACAAATGGAACAGTAGATGTATGACACGTGATCACATTGTGCGGACAGAATCGAACCACAGAGAAGATCAAAACAAGGCATGAATTGGTCAAAAATACAGTGTAAGTTACAATATTTTTTTATTATCAAAGGCATACACATAATAACAATACAGTATAGATTCATAGTAGATTCATAGATTTAAGGTATTACAGTGCAATGTGTTTATTTCTTCGTAAAATATGCAATCTACGTTTTTTTGTACACTCTTTATCCTAGCGCTTATGTGAAAACATAACGATAGGATCATCCTAGCTAGCCTACAATCTAAAAATTTGTGATTATGTAAGCTTGTTCAAGCAGACACATTTGGCAAGTTCACTATTGCGAGATCGGTAATTTTTGTGAAATTTTAATTTTATTATTAGGATATTGTTTTTTTTAATTTCAAAAATGTTGCGAAAATTTCAGTGAGCTATCCCAAAATAATAGATTTTATGCCAAAAGTGTCTGCTTGGGAAGGTTACCGGAAAGAATGTCGTATCCGACTGCCACTTTTTAAGGAGTTTTTTTATATTTAATTTTGCAACCACTAACGTTAACGTTAACCAGTTAAAAACAATTCTATCGATTTTTGGGGGTACAGAAAGCGAAAACTATCTTTAAAGTCCACTTTTTTGTTTGGTTTTCGGACTTTATTTCCCTTCTGCACATGTACAATGACCGTGTTGGTCACTAATGGGGGTAGCTAGGATGATCCTATCGTTATGTTTCCACATAAGCGCTAGGATAAAGAATGTACAAAAAAACGTAGATGCATGTTTACGTGCATGTTTACGTGCATGTTTTACTTAGAAATAAACACATTGCACTGTAATACCTTAAATCTATGAATCTACTATGAATCTATACTGTATTGTTATTATGTGTATGCCTTTGATCATAAAAAATATTGTAACTTACACTGTGTTTTTGACCAATTCTTGCCTTGTTTTGATCTTCTCTGCGGTTCGATTCTGTCCGCACGATGTGATAACACGGCGTACACCTACTGTTCCATCCGTTTTCACCGTCATAGGTGCAATTACCAGCGCCGAGCAGAGCCGTATATTGGGCTGGCTCTGGAGCGGAGCGGCAAACAGCACCCCCGACCAACTCAATGTGTTAATGCGTGTTGAAAACTTTTCAATGAAATTGTGATGGAAATCTCTGATAATTGTACATGACAATGCAAAGGACCATATGTGGAAAGACAAATGATAATGGTTCCAATGGAAATCTTAATTCCATCTATTGAATAGCTCCATTCTGCCATTGAACATATTTAATAAAACTGAAACAGACGTGGGTTTGTATTGCACAAGTTTTCAACACGCATTAACACATTGAGTCGGTCGGGGGCGCTGTTTGCCGCTCCGCTCCAGAGCCAGCCCAATATAACTGAGATGCAACAAGTAACATGTGTGTATATTTGCAAAGTTATGAAGTAGGCTACTGGCTAGTCTACATGAATGAAGTAGGCCTACAGTTGATTTGTCAGTCAAAGATCGACTTGTCATAACTTTGACAAGGGTGAATGATAATTATTAACATCATTGACAAGGACAAGGTCAAGGGTCGAGTTGTCTGATGATCCATACGGCATACCTTTCCCTCTGCCACGACCTCCTCTCTCCCCTTTGGGTACCACGCCACCCTGGCATAGCCCTTCTTGATCACCTCTTCCTCTTCTTCAGACTCATCCACACTACTATACCCATCATAATTACGTACAACCAGACCAAGCTGCAAAGTGCCGCGATGAATGCGGCGAACAACGTCTTCTTCGAACAAGGTGGACGCCATTTTGTGAAAACCAATGGTCGACGGTACCCAGAAGGAGAAATTGAAATGGGACCGGACCACCACTGGGGAGGTTGGAGGTTTCAATTTCCAAATTAATTATGCTTATAAAAAGCTTAGCAAGCATGAAGAAACTTAGCCGGTTTCATTTTAACACCTTGGCTCGGTTGGTGTAGTTCACATTGCTTCATAAATGTAAACGACAAAACAAAACTGTTTAATTAAACCATGAAGATGGAGGAAGAATAAACGAATACATTATTTTAATAATAGTTCATCTCTCCTAAAAAAAAACTCCTTCTGGATATCGTTTGAAATAAATTGAAGGGCAGCGCGCGCGCGTAGCTGGCTGGGTGGGAAAGGCGCGTGGTTTAAGTGTTGTTTTATTTTATTTATTTATTTATTTTTAATTTGTTTTTTTTATATATATTTTTTTATAGAATATTATAGATTTTGTGTGGAATTACCGAGTACGTCATTGCGAATTATTACCCACATGACCGAATGCCGGATGGGATTAATTCTATTTTGGTGTCAAATTATTGACTAATAGTACTATGCCGTGGACTAGGTTAGTACACGAGTGGCACGATAATTAGGTACTGGTATATGTAATAGCAGGAGTCTAAATTTTATTGCAGGTAATGTACATCTGGTGATAAACTCCTGACAAAACGTAATCCTGTGGGGTGTATTAACGGATGGTAAAGACATGGTTTATCAAAATCAGAGCAGTTGTTTTTGTTAAACGCGCAACGCGGATTTGAACCAATCAGAGTGACAAAAAGATTGTTTGGCATCACGCGGCTGATTCATGTACAATGTACTTTGAAAGTGTTTCGTGTGTCCCCAAAACGTGAATTTGCCCATTTTTATATGGCTTTATTCAACAAAAATTACAAATTTGTTAACGGTTTGAAAACGAAATCGATACGGGCATTTATGAATGGGAATAAAAGTTTGAATCTTGGTCTTTACCACAGGTTAATGACCGGTTATGGGCGTGGCCTTCGGCTCGGTCTTTATCGCCTGTGACCACGCCCAAAACCGGTCATTAACCTGAGATAAAGACTGCGCCACAAATTGTTATTCCCTTTCAATATAGAAACATGAAATGACAATGTGCAATATACTCATTTTCTTATTCATTTAGTCGGATCGCTTGCTCAAATCCCAGGGGATGGGGGATACCCTATACCCCAATACTTTTATAGTGCTAGTGGGGGGGGGGGGGGGCTGATCGTACAAATGCAATCATTCCTCATGAATGTTTCCCCATGTATTACAATAATGACGTCACTCTTTAAGGAGGCGAATCACCGGTTTTTGGTCATAGGTCGGGTTCAGTATCGGTGCGGTGACGCGTTTTTGTTTGTGTTTGTTTATTTGTTTGTTTTTGTGTATGGGGGTGTTGGGGTGTTTGTTTGTTTGTTTGTTTTTAGTAATTTTGTTTGCCAAGCAGTGAAAAACGTAATACATGTATACACAGTTATTGGAACCAGACCAAATTTCCCATACATAAAGTATGGTGGCTAAGACACGATTCACACAAATCGGGCAAACGTTCATACCCCTATGCGAAAAAGTCGTTTGAAACAACAGAGCACTGCATTCCTCGATACGTAATACGTACGTGCGCGCATTGGTAGTACATTCTTTTCGCTACTTATTCCGATTCCAAATCATGCCGTTGTGTGTAATTTAACCTAAATTCCTTGATTTTAATGTTCAAAAACGATTCTTTTTATTCTTTTTTTATTATTAACTTTGTTAATAAGATTTTGAGTCTTTACAACACACACATTAAATGGATATTCCAAACTTTTTAATTTCTTGCATAAATCCTTAAAGAAAAGGGTGGTCAATGCATTTCCAATGCGCTTCTGATGATCGTTGGAGCCAGCACAGGCGAAGTGGGCGTAGTTTAATGTTGGAATTATTATAACTCACACTTACCGCACAAACAGGATTGTTCTTGGGGCCTGTTTGTTTCGCACATTTTCCGGATCTTGATCACCAGACAGTCCGTATTATACCGTTTAGAGAGTTAACGATCCTGATCGCGCGGTCCTTATCGCCTGCCTGTGACCACGCCCAAATCCGGTCATTAACCTGCAGTAAAGACTGCGCAATAAACTTTTATTCTGAGGACGATTATTCTGAGGACGATCAGAGCATACTGATCGAAACGTCGAGTTGTACCCCCAGTTCTTTTCAGAACTAATTACTACTCAATTGAGATTCCACATGGTGTCACCGCAATTAGTCTTACTTATCATCCTCACCATGCAAAGCTACAAGTTTTACCTAAACTTTTATTCCCTTATTTTTTATAATGTACGCAGACCGTGCACAGGCATAATGTGTTCATTACACTAGAACACCCCCCTCCACACACACACACACACACACCTTCACATCCCCACCCCCGGTCATGTCACTGTATGGCTCCTGTGTCCTGCACTTTGCAGTATACAATACAGTATAATGAATAATATATGAACGACCTTGTATCATATCAAATCTAATGTGCAAACACCGATTTCTGATATATGAGTGCTACCTGGCTGATTTATCCAATGGATGGTAGTTTTAAACGTAGACAGATTTCCCAGCCAATGCAAAACATATTATAATTAAATATAACCATAACGTAAATTTCCTGCAAATTGAGAATGGTATAGTTACGGCACATCTTTTCCGTTTGCTCAACAAACAGCAGTTGATAATGACGTCTATAGAGGGCGGGCTTCACACCGGTCGTCGCCACTCATAGTATACAGCCGGGTAGGGGTGGTGGTGGGGGAGGAAGTAGTTATTCTCAGCTACTAGAAGGGAAAGGGGATGATGATGACGACCCACTGGAGTTGGGGGAAGGGATGGATTGACGCTGACCCCATTGGCGGATCCAGGGGCTGTAGCCCCCCCAAAATCGTTTAACAAAAATAAAATAAAATAAAAAAAGAGAAAGAGAGAGAGAGAGGGGGGGGGGAGGGGAGGGGAGGGGAGAACGCACTCTCATTTCCCCCTCACTGTGCTTTGTCTTTCTCTCCCTTTGATTATTTCATTGTAATTATTGGAGTACTGAAAAATAATTGTTTTTGATTCTCAGCCCCCCTAAAAAATGTTCTGGATCCGCCCATGGACCCTCTGTAGCTGTAGCTGACGAAAGGGGGAGGGTGGAGGATGATTCTTCAATGGAGGGGTGGGGGTTAGTCAGTAGTGTCCCCTTAAATAATTATAATAGCTTCTTCATATCACCGCAACCAACTTAGGCCCTAGCGATAATGTCAGCAAATAGACAGGCTATGTTTGATGACTAACAGACATTACTAGACTGACATAATTATCACACAATAATTGGACAGATACGTAAAAGTAACTCAGACTTGAAACCATTTTCTTTGTATTTCAAACATTAAGAGAATTATAATTATTTATTAATATCCAACAATCATATCATCAAAGCTCCAATCAATCTTCGATCCTCAATCAATCAATCCGACAATCTTTAAACAATCCATATGAGTCCAGGTGGAATCTAGGGTGAGTGACTTGACTACGTAAGCAGCTACACTATGCATGTACTGTGGGACTGTAAATTGGGGACTGTGCAACTCTAGCTCTCTGTATATGCAGTTAGAGCGCTTATGTTTACGCCTATGCTGCTCTTCACACACTGAGCCTAGCCGTCTGCCGTGCGTAGCAGTACTACAATCCCGGCCAAAATAGTTGGGGTACGTGACAATAAACATGCAGGGGACCCCTGTCCCCAGCTTCAATGTACGGTATTGTCCCTGAGACAAAGACTGCGGTTTGTCCACGTCTGGTCATGGCTTCATAGATAAACTAAGAGAAAATTCAGACAACCCCGGCCAAAATAGTTGGGTCACGTGACAATAAACATACCCTCCCCTGTCCCCTGCCCCCCCCCCCCCCCCCGCTGCCCCCATCAATGTTGTTATCTCCAGCTGGAGCGCAGACCGCGCAATGAGTGCCAACATTGACCAGATTTTGCTGGGATTGTAGACACTTGCTGTTACTTCCCACAGGGCGCGTTCTGGAAGCGAAGCTTCGAAACTCGTTTACAGTGCACCTTTATACTCTTTCGGGACGTATTGACTAACTATAAGGCAACGCACACTGATTGGCTTAGCAGTGCGTCAAGTTATGCAAATGAAGTCACCAATCTGCATCTGATATACAAACTGTAACTAAAAAAGACTACTATTACGTTAAACTGTGTACAAATTCAATAACATTCACTTTATGTAATTACACTCTTAAAACTAAAGTGTTGAATCAACCTTTTAAGAGTTCGGTGAGTGGTAAAACACTTTATAAGGTTAAATTTATCTCACAGAATGTGTTGAATTAACATGGAGTCAAGTTAAGTCTAACGTTATCAATGTTAATTCAACACTTTTAAAAGTGAAATCCAACTTTATAAAGAGTGTATATAAACCATAGAACACATGTGATATAATGTCGCCCGTGTTTGGGTCGATTTGACGGTAAAATATATAGGGCCTAAATTTAAATGTTGGATTGCTATTTTTGGGGGGTTAAAGAATTTATAAGCTTTCATTTGAGACACTGAACGAAAAAATCTGTCAAGGATTAGTACCAGTAAAATAAAAACTCAAATTAATAAAATGCTGGCCCACTGTTTTAATCCTCAGCTTGCATGATGGCGTGTGCTGTCTTCCGATTAGCGAGCACGGCTGTCAATCAGAATCTAGCGCGTTTTAAATATCGCTTTTATACAGTTTCCGACATCCAAATTTCATAATTGTTTTGTTTGTTTAATAACGATATTATCTGTCAAAATTCGTTCGCTTTTTAAATTTTTATTTATTTATTTATTATTATTATTATTATTTTTTTTTGGGGGGGGGGTCTCTCAAGCCAAATACGGGCGATATATATTTAACGTTGAGTCATCGGCATACATATTATTTACATTAATGGGGTATATATACAAAGTGGTAGATCACTGGTATACTTATATGAATAACAGTGGTCCCAGAATTGATCCCTGCGATGCGCTGATATTTAGGTGGTAGGACATTTTGATAGTTTACCATGCACCAATTTCACAGACTGACAACGATCACTATATAATTATGATATAAATCAATTAATTACAGAAGTTAATTACAAATGTTGATATTTTACCATGATATTTTACCATGCACCAATTTCACAGACTGACAACGATCACTACATATGCTATAAATCAAATGCTTCATTTCCCCACACTCCATAGCCTAAAAACACTCGTTGGTTATTATCATGTACCGGTATAGGGTGCTTTCAGTTGAGCGTCAAGGCCTAAACACTGATTGACAGCGAGGAAACAGATTACTTTCATCAAGGTATGAATATACACAGGGGCGTAGCGAAGGCATTTTCTTTAGGGGTGTGGAGCCAATTTGCCGACTGACATCAGAGTTGGGGGGCGCAAAAAAAATTTGCTTGTAAATTTACCGACACAACTCTAATATGACCAGACAAAATTTACTTCGTTTTCCCCCCCAAAAATGGACGCTCTGTAAAGTTGCTCAACCCTTGTCCTATAGTACCTTTGATGCTTCATTTGCCGACTGAGGCTCTAAATGCCGACTGAGAAAAATTATTGGGGTGTCACACACCCTTACACCCCCGCTCGCTACGGAATACACAGTTGAGTGTACCAATCTTTCTTAAAATCTTTGAGATAATCGGCAGGATGGAAATAATTGTACATTATTTTCTCTCCTCCCTTATGAATAGGTGTGACCATGGGCCGATTTCCTAGAGTTGCTGAACAGATAATTTTGCTTAGCAATTTTTTTCGCTAAGCATGCACAAAGTACACTCATTTTATGTGCAAGTTTAGCTGGTAATCAAGAAATTCTGCTAAGCAAAGTGGGGTATTTAGAGCCTCCAGTCGGCAAATGAAGCATCAAAGGTACTAAAATAAGGGTTGGTCCAGAATAAATTTCAGTTGGCAAACCTAGAGCTATGGGTTTGTCGACTGCTTCTAAGCACTGAAAATTAATTGCCGAGTTGTTTGTGGAGTGTCATGGTCGACCGGTTTAGTGCATCGAATTTGTGTTCTGATGGCTGAGCAGTCGTCAGAATGTGGGTTCGAATCCCGACCGCGACCGTGGTACTTGTGTCCTTGAGCAAGACACTTTACCATAATTGCTTCTCTCCACCCAGGAGTCAAATGGGTACCTGTGAGGGCAGAGTTGGTTGTTGTGTTTAATTAGCCCATATGCGCCGAAATGGCAGCAATTGAGCTGTATACTCCCCAGGGCGTATGATGGTTTCAGGAATGATTTATGCGCCTGATGAGCAGGCTAGGGGTAATAATGTACAGCGCTTTGATACCTTGTTTAAGAGCGCTTTAAAATGCCCTATATTATTATTATCAAACAACCCCCATTTTTTGGGAAAACAAAGTAAATTTGTCTGGTCATATTAGCGTTGTGTTGGTAAATTTACCCACAAAAAATCTTATCACCCCACTCTGAAAATCCTGGCTACGTCAGTCGGCAATTTGGCTTCCCGACACTCCACCCCTGATCATTATTACATACACAGCCGAATCAATATTTGGTACAAAAATACCAAGATAGTTAGCTTTACTGGCAGTTGCACAAAACGTTTCTCAATGTTAATCCCCATACAGGCACTGTCAAGTTTAAATGTTGGTAGATAACTATCAAAATAAATTATATGGAGTTACACTCTTAAAACTAAAGTGTTGAATCAACAGTTCAGTGAGTGACAACTCTTTATAAAGTTCAATTAAACTTTTAAAAGTGTTGAATTAACATTGATAAAGTTAGACTTAACTTGACTCCGTGTTAATTGAACACTTTCTTTGAGTTGAATTTAACTTTATAAAGTGTTGTCACTCACCAAACTCTTTGAAGGTTGATTCAACACTTTAGTTTTAAAAGTGTTTAACAATCCAGTAGCCGGTATACGGAACAAAACAATCGTTCCACCAAACAAGACAGTGTTCCAATTATGGCCACGATACTGTACCAAATAGGCCTAATATATTTCCGCTAATGGAGTGAAATAGCCGTGTGGTATCGGGCTTGCGTTTTAATGGCTGAGTCGTCGCCATTTTTCCCAACAGGATGGCAATGTATAGGCCCCCCAAAAAAGTCTCCGGTTTCTGGTCATCTGTCGGCTTCAAAATCAGTGCGGTGACGCGCTTTTTTTCGGCCATCTTTTTTTTCTTTTTTTTTGCCAACAGGGAAATACGTGATACATTGTATACGCGGGGACCAAATTTCCCACTTACAAAGTATGATGGCTAAGAGAGGCCTCACACATCGGGCAAACGTTCATACCCTAAGTTGTTTAGAGCACAGCACGGCAGAATTCCAATCGATCCAGCAATGTTGGCTGCAATTGGACATCGTTTCATAGCAAAAAAATATAAATAAATAAATAAAAATGCCGACGCGCAGGTCTGAGGCGACGCGCGCCGAGACCAGAAACCAGAGACCTTTTTTGGCCTTATCGTAAATTTCTTATTAATTTAAAAAGGTTAAACTTGTAGCTTTGCATGGTGAGGAGGATAAGTAAGACTAATTGCGGTGACACCATGTGAAATTCTCAATTGAGTAGTAATTAGTTCTGAAAAGAACTGGAGGTACGTGAACTCGACGTTTCGATCAGTATGCTCTGATCGTCCTCAGGAGAATTCTCCTGAGGACCATCAGAGCATACTGATCGAAACGTCGAGTTGTACCTCCAGGGTAGTTCCTGGTTGGTGTCCATGCCACTACATGTATACACACATTTGATTGTATAATGCTGCCTATAATCCAACCGGTTCTTTTCAGAACTAATTACTACTCAATTAAGAATTTCACATGGTGTCACCGCAATTAGTCTTACTTAAAAAGGTTAATAGAAAGAAAACACATTGTAAGCGTTCAGTTATTATTAAGATGCATCGCCTGAGTTTTTGGCTTTTTCATGGTCATTCCAGACCGTTTTATTTTTAACGTGAAAGCTATAGCTTTTTCCCTTGTAGAAAGGCAAACAAAGAATGATACATTTCACAAGAAATCATCAGAGACATGTTTTTTTTCAAACTATAGAAGTTACGAATGTATAACGGGACACGTCATAAAGTCTCTTTGGCCCTATGCTTTTTGATAATTATTTTGTGAAATATTTCATATTAAACTATTTGTTTTTATTTCTTTCAGAAACAGAAATGTACAAAATTGCTGGTAATTACTTGTGAAATAGTCCAAAACATGGGCGATTCATCTTTTAAAAGCTTTCACTGGGAAAAATCCAGTAAGTTTTGCATAAAAATGAAATGCCTTCCAGATCCAGTAATCTCATTATTTTTAGCAGCCGCCTCAAGGGAAATATGCACTGAATGAATGAACATTTTACAGCGTAATTACATGAATACTAAGTCTTGTGACCACCACAGATGATTATACACGTACATGGGTAGTCTCTTCAATCACGCGTGTCTCTAGCGCTCCATCGAAAACAACTTCCAATTGATACTGGTTGCTAACACCAGATACATTATCGTCCCCCTCATGGAGACGGAACCGTCCACCCTTTTTGTTGGGTTTTCCCCGACCTCCGTTCTTACCAAATCTCCATCTGCTGACGTTCGAAGTTTGGCCTACCTCACTTCTGTTGTCGGAGCTGCAGAACCAGGCTTTCTTAAAGCTCTTCCTAAAGTTATCACTGAAGAAGGCGTATAAGAATGGGTTAGCGCAGCTGTTGATGTAAGACAACGATAGGACAGTGTCTGCAATGATCCAAGCGCAATTCCATGTACGAAATGTCTCCACGAAGACCATGAGGAATCTTACAATGTAAAAAGGGCACCAGCAGATAACAAATGTGATTACGACGATTAAGACAAGACGATTGACCTTGCGTGATTTCTCCGGTTTCCCTGTCTTTTTGTTCATTTCTCTCAGACGCATGGTAATGCTGGAATAGCATACGATGATGACAGTAAGAGGAATGACGAAGTTTAATATAAATGTATACAGAGTTAATATCCTGCCCATACGTTCTCTCTGGCCCTCTTCGAAGGTGAGATAACACAGATCGTAGCCATCAGATCGTGGGTGTAACTCGGCGAAATGAACGAAAGGAATAGAAGCGAGAATTGAGAGTACCCAGATGGATGCATTGATTGCAGTTGCAACCCGGAGGTTTCTAAAGGAGTGGGACTTCATAGCATGACAGACGGCCACGTACCGATCCACGCTCATCGCTGTCAGACACCACACGCTAATGACCATGTTGAAAAAATCTATGCCAAAATAAACTTTGCATAAGAACGCGCCGAAAATCCAGTAGGTTTCCATATAGTTCGATATCGCCAGGAGAGTTAAAAAGGTAACGAACACTGCATCAGCAACGGCCAAATTGAGAATATAACAGTTTGTTACTGTTTTCATCTTGGCAAACCGGATAATAACGTAGATAACGGTGCCATTGCCAATAATTCCAACCACTGTTATAATCATATACAATGTGCCAATGATTCTACCGGCTAGCACAACATCTTGATAGTTTCCGTTGTCCTCGTCACTATCATCAGTGGTGTTGTAGTCCTGCAAGTCCGTTGTATTAGTCGGATACAGTGAGGTGAATGTTTCTGTGGAACCCATTATCACATTCGTAAGTCAGTTTTATATAATATGCAAGTAAGTGGATTATTTAAAAGTTGATATTTTCATCAATGTTACACCAAGTTTTTAAGATAATGATGATGTATCGTATGATTTCAACACGTTTCAAGGTAGTTCACACTTACTTTCTTGGTAATATAATTATTTAGTGTATTGGTTACGGCAACGCAAGACATAGGCGGTTTGAACGTCGGTTATTCGTGTATCATCATAGCTGTGATACATGTGAGCATATGCAAGAAAATCTAGCCTGCAAGCACTATGGTATCATTAAGTAGGCGGTACAACCATAGCATCATGACTTACATGTCTGACCTACGTTTTAGAGGCACTTCGGTCGGTCATGTACGTTTATTTGGCCAATGAAAAGCGATGCTCGGAAAGCTCCGCCTTAAATCTCCATCCACTGCAACCGTCATCTACCCGAGACTACTATTATAATACAAATGCATTCATTCAAAATGGGCTGGCCAGGGACCTCCACTGACAGATTGATATACATATCAAAAGACACCCAATACATGAACCCCATGCACGCAAATACACTACGGAATATTCTACACCGCTGGCATGTGCATGCAATATGTGTACACACACAAAATGAATGGTAAAAAAAATGGGTAAAACATGTTTTGTAAAATAATACAAAATTTAAGTAAATATTTGGGGAAATAAAGAACAAAATTATCGTGTAAGTTAAAAACAACGTAATTTAAATGTAATAAAAAATATTTACATGAATTATGTAATCCAGTTCAAATCTTTACTTGGCCCGTGTAAGTTTTACCAAATTGAACCTAAGCATTGCCATGCGTTGTGTAAAAACTGACTTCTAAGTGGGTAAAACCCACCGGGCGAGCGTGTGTGTGTGCCGCGCCTCCAAGCATTGTGCATCAACAGTTTGATGCGTCTACTCTACTTATAAGATAGAGAAAATGGGAAACAACCTAGCAAAGTGGGGATTTGCAATTACTGAGTGTTTGTTATAATCCTTTTATTTATTGTTTATGTTATGTAACTGTTCCGAAATTGTATACTTGTTTTGTTCTCATGTTATTGTTAAAAAAAGAAAGAACCGTTTTGGAAAGTATATAAACTTGTTCTTAGTGTACAGTGCTTTATTTCATTAACACTCCTTTTACTTAATAACTATGTAATGAATTATGATAACCAAATAATATAGAAACATTTTACAAGGTAAAACAGTAAAAAATAAACTTTAAAAATGTGTAAAAGTCTAGTATTCTACACTAAAATTAACTATTTTGTATCTATAAATTCAGTAAATATTTACTTAATTTCTGTGTACCTAGATAAGAGGTAAATCTCTTTACTAATTTTAGATGTTTATGAAAAACTTTACCCAACACGCATTTTGTAAAATTTTACCAAACAATTAGGAGGTTCGTATACAACATTGCAAATTAGTAGAATTTTTACACAACTTGTGTATTTTTTCTCTGTGTGAAAACCATTATTTCATGCTCCTTCACTTCGCTCAGAATGCATGAAAAACACTTTCCTTCTAATGGACTAAGAATGACAAGAAAACACAATTGTTGATTTCAGATATTTTATGGGACAATGGCCGATTATGAACAAAGACAAAGAAATGTGATGTTCTTTTTTCTTTTACATCAAAAAAGATTACAGTCAGCAGAAACCTCCTTGTAATAATCTTGTCCGTGTCTTTGAGAGGGTTCTCTTTTCTGTTGCTTTTGACCTTGTATCTCCTTTACGGCTCCTTCCTCTGCGGATAAGGACTATTTTTATTTGCTTCTGCGGAGAGATCTTTTCTCCCGCCCTTTTCTAGGTGCTGGATATAGTGACCCAGCCGGCTTTGCTGGTGTCTACAATTCGGATTTTTCGTTTTCTTTCTGCAAGAAGGTCTTCGCACTGTAAGAAATATTGGGCAAACACGGTTGATATGTTGCCCAACACTGGTCAACATATCAACAGGTTACACCATTGGTTTACCATTGCCCAATGTTGGAAAATTTTTTGCCAAAATATGTGAACAGTTGTGGTAAATACTGACCAATTCTGGGAGAAATAACCTTACCCAACCCCATGTTGCCCAACGTTTTTACAGGGCGGCTTCTTGAATTGCGTCTATCGCGTTCTGAATATCTGCCTTTTTTAGCAGTGAAACTTGTATTTTCCCAAGCCGAACCCCCGAATTGATTCCTGCGGTACGCTGATATTTAGGTGGCTGGGGATTTGATATTTTACCATGCACCAATATTCACAGACAGACAACGATCACTATATAATTATGATATAAATCAATTAATTACAGAGGTTAATAACATAATTAATTGTTGTCCTCCTGGATTATGTAAATGATATATGAAAAGCCTTGATACCGACACAACGTGATAAACTTAAACGTTAACATGGTTGATTCAAAGAAAAAAATATACTTCTAGAAACAGTTTTGCCAACATTCCCATAAGCGTTAAAAAAAACATTAAGCAAGAAATTTAATTTTAAAAACACATCAACAACTTCAAAATTCCACTATTTTTTTTCTATGTAGTTTTAATCTGACATTTTCAACAACAGTGGGTCATGTGACTGAAATGTTAGGCCTATATTATGTAGTTGGTGCTACACTGTAAGAAATATCAGGCAAACACGGTTGATATGTTGCCCAACACTGGTCAACATATCAAGAGGTTACACAGTTGGTTTACCATTGCCCAATGTTGGATAATTTTTGGCCAAAATATGTAAACAGTTGTGGTAAATACTGACCATTGTGCGAGAAATAACCTTACCCCATGTTGCCAAACGTTTTTACAGTGTAAGTTATCAATTAAAAGTTGACAGTAAACTCCAATATACACCTACAATATTTAATTAATATCTTGCCTATGTGGTGTCCACCATGGCAATTATTAAAATCACTAACCCATCTGTGACGACAGCACAAATAGCCTGATATTGTTAATTCCTTTTTGAAAATTTCAATTGCAATTACTTGCATTTCCTTGCCGTTAATAGCTAATCCTACACTTTCTTGGTGCAAGATCCTGTCGATGCAATAGCTAAAGTTCGTCACATCGACCCCACCCCCACCCCCACCCCCACCCCCAGCAAATTCTTGGTTTTTTTTTAAAGGTATGTGACTATATAAATGATAACTGGTGTGATAGCAACTGCAGAGTGGTACCGGTAGCTGAGTGGATATCCTTATTAGGGTTTTGTTGTACAGAAATGAAAATAGGCATGACAATTATTTATAGGTTTTCATAATATTACGTAATTATCGGTCACAGAAATTTCCTCTAGAGGGTGCTCTAGCTGGAGACACTAAATAATTCAACAAACCTTCACATAGGCCTATGCGGCATTTTTTGCTGTCCAATTGTAAAAAATATATATATCTCAAAATAATAAAAATCTAAGTAGCTATAGAAATAGTAAGTCTATACTTCTGGTATGACTATTTTGAGTACCAAACTTTGAAAAAAGTAACTACTGTCTGAATGATACAAATAGCTCAGACTGAATTTCCAGTATTGTATTAAAAAAAGTGTTTATGGGTTTATATTATACGCCTTATTATCAAAGAGGCTTTCACTGACATAATAAGGCGAAATATGGCAAGTAAATTAACTACACTCAAGTTCAGTCGACTGTGTAATACATTGTCGTCGTTATTGTTCACAGAAGGCACTTTACTTGGAAAAGTCATTACCTTAATGTACATTCTTGCATCAGCGTTGATCCTTTCTTGTTTTGTCATGTGTATACATACTAAAGTGTTTAACAGAAGCATAGCGTTTTATGGGACAGGGCCCGAAATTTCAATTATGGATAACATTTAACCATTCAACTAACCACTCTCAAGCTCAGTCGATATGTAATTTATTGCCGTCGTTACTGTTTGAAGAGGCACTTTACTTAGATAACTATTACCTTAATGTATATTTCTTGTTTGTCATGTGTGTGTGTGTATGGCCGGACATTTCAATTATGGATAACATTTAACCATTCAACTATTCCGACATTATAATTTATTACGTTGAAATACTTTCACTGTTCAATATACATGTATACACTTTCTCTAAGCTCAGCCTGAATAAACTTACTGAAGTTTTGAATAATGGGGCTTGAAATATTTGAACCAGGCAACATAATCTAACAAAATTAAACTCACTTCTCATACAGAGGGCAAGATATGTCCTTGTCGAAACCAAAAACACATACCGGTAGTAATGAGGACATCTGCATCTTCAGCAGAGATGACGATTGCCTTGGAGGCCTATACTCATGCTGCGATGCGTGTATAGAAGCACGCGGGTGACAGCTTCCTCTTGGGATGACTTACTTCCAACAAGTTATCCAAGGTAATCTTGAAGCAGGACTCTTCACAGGTGACAAACAATGATTTATTGGAGATCGAGAGCTTCTATGTTATCTGTGTTTGGGCAATTTCCACACCTCAACCAGGAGTTTGATGAAGTTGGTCTTATTGCAAAAGCTACACTTCCGCGCGGTGTTTTAGATGGACAAAGATAATGGTGCAGTTTAAAACGAATGCATTTCACACGATATTTATATGGATACAAATTCTGAGCGAGGTCTGGGTGGGGGTACCTGGAGGAACAGGCCTCGGTTGGGGACATGTGCTCCGGCCTCTACTAACATGGGAAGGCCAGGGCGGGGACGCACGGTGACAAAACACAGTGACAATTACGGTTATTGTCGACGCTGCGCGATTTCTCCCAATTATGCACTTCTAAGATATTAATTCCCACATAAATGCATTTACATCAGAGCAAATATGCCTAGTATTCATTGCCTGAATTGGTCTATCATTGCAGGTTGGTTGCATGTGTGCACTCAGAGGTGTAGGCCTAACTAGGATTGGTTTAGATTTCAGTATATGGGTGATTCCGTTGTGACGGACGTTACATTTGCACTGCCAACAACATGTCTTGCAGATTTGTAACCAATATTTGCTGGGATAAATAATAGTTACAGCATGATAGCATAAAAAGACACTAGTAATAAAATATAGAAAGCATGATCTTGATTTTTCTGTCAATCTAATTTATTGATCAGTTCAATTTTTTGTGACGGACGTTGCATTTAAAAGAAAGGCATTCTTGACTCTTAACATTTAGTTCATATTCCTTGTGAATTTTAAATATTTGTGAACAAGCCTGTACCATTTGCTTCGGTTTATGAGGGTTTAAGGTACCCTACACAAAATGTACAATTTTTAACAGCACATGGTTTTAGAAAGAATTTGCCGTTTATGTCTGTGACGGACGTTACGATTTTTACATTTTAAAATAATACCTCACATGATAAGGTCACATTACCGTTGCTGCTCATGGGGTGTCGTGGCCGAGCGGTCTAGCTTACCGGATTCAAGTTCTGGTGTTAGCAACATAATGTGGGTTCGAATCACGTGTCCTTGAGCAAGACACGTAATCATAATTGCTTCTCTCCACCCAGGGGTTAAATGGGTACCTGTGAAGGCAGAGTTGGTTTGCTCTATATGCGCTAGAAATGGCAGCAATTGAGTTGTATACTCCCCAGGGAGCTGAGATGGTTTCAGGAATGATTTATGAGCCTTATGAGCCTTATGAGCAGGGATAATAATATAATGCGCCTTGAGCACCACTTAGTTGGTGGATACGTGCGCTATATAAATCCACACATTATTATTATTATTATTATTATAAATGAGCCATTTTTTCAGTCATCACTGTGGTCATTTAGAAAGAATATGCCGTTTAAGTCTGTGACGGACGTTACGATTTTTACATTTTAAAATAATACCTCACATGATAAGGTCACATTACCGTTGCTGCTCATGCATAAATGAGCCATTTTTTCAGTCATCACTGTGGTCATTTAGAAAGAATCTCGGACGGACGTTATAATTTTTACATTTTAAAATACCTCACGATCACACATGATATAAGGTCATATTACCGTACGTTGCTGCTGCATAAATGAGACATTTTTTCAGTCACTGTGGTCAAGTTAAACCAGGACACTAATTCCATGCCCTGTCGAAAGTCTGCTCTGATCATGACAATACTGACCTTTAAGTAGATCTTTAATTGAGTCTTTGGGTTAACTTCGCAGTACTCCTAACCAATCAGCATTCTGTACTGTGCTCGTTGCGCGCTGGCCACACCATCCACGTGACTTGCCAGTGATCATTAGTGGAGGAAACACCGACAACCAATGCACGGTATGGGAAACAATCATGCGCAGTACGGTGTGACCACACGTTGGGTGTCAGATCTACCCATGAGAACACGAAAATGAGCTGATAATTTACTAAGAAAGCTGCAAATATTGGATATAAATATTAGAATAGATTTTTGAGAGTTGTGGAAATATACTTGCAGACGTATAGTGCACAGACAAAAGCCAAATTGGTGTAAAACGACACCGGAAGAATGGTAAGATTCGGATACGGAACTTGTCCACGCATTAATCACTCAGTCGCGTTAAGACTTACGACGTGAATGTTAGTTGTTACAACTTACATCGTGGTAGCAAATTCTCGCACTCGATTGACAGAAGCGAAGAATGCTGGCTAATTTCATGGGGTGGGCGTGGGGTCCAGTGATGGTCCCTAAGAAAATAGTGTAATTTTACCAATCTTTGCGGGCCTAACGTTAACGTTACTTTTTTTAATTTTTGTTTTAATAAATATTTATTTAAACCATCTTTAACGGGGGTAACTCAAAGTCAAACAGCATAGCTGATCATTTTTTTAGGGTCTCACATTATATAAAAATACATCGGGATACAAAGGGTAGAATGTCGTATCCGACCGCCACTTTTTCTCGTTCAATATAACCAATAATGTAATCTTGCCTACCCAGTAGTAAGGTGGAGAACATATGGATGATGATGGACTTATTCCTCAAATTATTCCAGGATATTTATTTCATGAAAAATCAGGCATTTTAGTATATATGATGACTTCCTCAGTCGGGGTTAAGACAACTTGACCCATGTGACAACTCGACACGGACAACTCAACCCACAAGACAACTCAACCCTTGTGACAACTTGACCCACGAGACAACTTGACCTTGTGACAACTCGGCCCATGAGACAACTCGACCTTTATGACAACTCGACCTTTGTGATAACTCGACCCACGAGACAACTCAATCTTGTGACAACTCGAGCCATGAGACAGTTCGACCTTTGTGACAACTCGACCTGCGTGACAAGTCGACACGGACAACTCGACCCAATTTATCGTTGCTTAGAAGTGGATCATCGTTTTCCCTTGAAAAAAGACTGATCACTGGGCTTATTCTAGCACCAAGAATGGCTAAGGCATATTTAACTCTTGGAAAATCCTTTTAGGAATGTTGTAAATACTAGTTACAGTAAATATACCTAATCCCCGGTGAAAATATAATATTAAATAAAAAGAAGAGTCAAAATTTATAACAATTTTAAATATTTATTGAATGCCATTCAAATAATAAACCATAAAAGGGCAATAAAATCAACGACATGAGGCATATACTTAGGCCATAAACATTTTTAAACGTGTTCATGCCCATTGCAGGTGCTGGCTTTTCTCCCTCTCCCCTGTGGACGAATGCGAGATATAAAATCATTTGAAAAATTATTACAAAACGTGTTTTACCGATAACATCCTTGATTTCATTAAAGAAAGGAAAATGAATTCTTTGAAAAGTGAATATAATTGTGTCATAGGCTTGGTTTAACGTTAACAGTAAAACTATGCTTCTTATTTTGAAAAATAATCCGATGAAAAAAGAAAGAAAATGCGTTGTCAATTCGGTCTACACTCAATCCTTCCCGCAAAAAAGGGTCGAGACAATCACGACGATACTGCCCCTTTAAATTTTCATCATAAGTTTCACATTATAATTCATAATTTTTCATATTTCTAATTATTAATCCTCAACCTTCCTTTAAAAATGTTCTCAAAGAATATTAATTTAACCCTAACCCCCCTACAGGCATGTCACAGACACCCTGCTGAATGCAACAAAATGCAACAACAGAAAAGTGGGCAGGCTGCTTAATGCAACAAGATCCATCAGCTAGGACAATGGTTCTTTTATTCTCTGCTGAGGGCAACAAGATACAACGACTTTTGACATTTGTTGTATGTTGTTGCATTTAGTATGGTTAGGGTTAATACATTTCAATATATTTTTTGTTAGTTAATTTTCATTTTATGGAAGTGACCAATAAAAAAAACACTAAATTGAAATAATTTTTTTTTTTTTTGTATCAAATTATTTTCTGATCCTTCTCAATCCCTCCCTATTTCCTGTTTACTTGTTTTGTGTTATTTTTGTTCTGTATAACAGTTACATGTAATAGCCCTGGGTCGCTGACGGCAACGAGTGTTTGAAATAAACATGTGCCAAAAACATGGCGCATATTACTGTGAAAGTGTGTATTCTTTGTGATGTGCATTTTCTTATAGTGTTACGACTGTTAACCGGTTTTAACTAAATTTGCTAACTGGCTAACTGAAATCAATAGTTAAAAAATACGACCAACAATTTTGGTAGAATTTGCCACCCATTTTGTTCTAGACTGTGTTTTTGCCGCATTAGTCATTAACCCTCCTACTGTTTGACCATTTGAAACCATTCAAAATTTCCACTTACCAAAATGGCCATTGGTTTTGTACACACATGGTGATACCATTTGAAAAGTGTTGGAAGCAAGCTTTACTACCATTCAAATCCATTCAAATGGTTTTTGAATGGTGGATACACTACACCTTGGTGTGTTTCCATAGCCGAATGGTTTCAAATGGTGAATGCACTACACAGTGGCTTATAAATCATTCAAATGGTTTTGAATGGTGGATACACTACACCTTGGTGTGTTTCACAAAACGAATGGTTTCAAATGGTGCATCAACTTGTCTGAAAAAGGCACCAGAACTAGGAGGGTTTTAAACAATCATTGTGGGAAGTTTATTGATGCTTTCTGATTGAAAATATATACACATTGTATTGTGCCATTTGCCGACGATATAGTTTGTGTGGCCGTCAGCCAGGTGCCGACTTTCAATTCACTGGATAACTGACTGAAAGATTCGGTTATAAATGGTTAACGAAATAACCAGTAACTCACAGCGCTACTAATGTGTAAATGTATTATTCCCAATCCTGTTTATTGGTGCTGTTGGATGTTCTAAATAAAATATTTAACCCTCCTACTACTACCAGGGGCAAAATCAGTCAAAATGTTGATATACTTGCCAAGGTATGTCTAGTGCACTTAAAAGTCAAACATTGTCAAACATTGTCAATTTACAGGTCAAAATGAGTCGACCATTTTTGACTGGTAAAAGCATTGTCTTGTATTGTTCAGAGTGGTCAAAATGACAGTAAAAAAAACAGTCAAAAATGCCCCTGTGTGCACATTTGGGTCAACAGTCAAAACAGGCAGTTGACTGATTTTGACCTCTATAGCTACTTACCACTAAAGTGCAGCTATAGTAGAAGGGTTAAACCTTTTATATTTTGCTGATATCACTGAATAACAGTTCTTCGGTTGTTTGTTTCCCTTGATACAGGCTACCAGTGAGTCATCCCTCCATGCCCTGGAGGGGTTGATGAATGAATTCTTCTCACCGGCAACCAGTAACCAGCGCAAACGAGAAATAGGTTTGTTTGTTTTTTACGACTGTCTCATAACACAAACATTTTAAAGATTGCATTGAAAAATCTAGCAAATTTCAAATTTTCCCCAAAGTTTTAACCACCCACACCAGCCAGCAATATGACTAGAAATCTTTGAAATGTTTTCATGTGATGAATATTGCGTGCGCTGCAACATGTAAAATAAGTTTTAAAAAAAACCCACATTTTTCTGTTATCTATTGACTCATTAGATAAATTATTATTATTTTTTTTGTAAGACACATTTCTTTTGTTTCCATTTTATTAAAAGGAGTGTACACCTTACGTAATTACTCAAGGAAATACAGACCTTTCCCCAAATCTTGGCTGATAGATTGTATTTTCCTCTCATACTTTTCTGCAGAGGAACTGCTGAACAACTTCAGTGCTCAAAGCGGATCATGGAGACATTGCTTCTACTTCCTTGCCCACACTCGTAACGAGTACGTCATGATGTACGCACTCAGCATCTTTGAGGTATGTTCAAGTTCACGTTTGTGGACACTAGGTGGCAGCAGACTTACCTGTCCGTTTTCCATTTGTTTATGGTTAATATGAGCATGTGCGTGAACTGGAAATATGTGTCATAAGTCTTCCATTGTTGAGGCAAAAAAATTAATTAAAAAATTGTGTTGTGGGGTGTCGATACTGCATTGTTTAAACTTACAAAAATACCACAAATGTTAATGACCAAATTTCCGTTTTCAAATTACCTGTCACATTTCTTGCCTTTCTCCCGTTCTCCAGAATCTGGTCAACCGGCAGTGGCCTGGGGTTGACGCCCAAGACAAAGTGGAGATCCGATCGAGCCTGTCCAAGTTCTTACTGTCCCATCACAAGCTGGTGCCGCCGTTCATCTGCAACAAGCTGATCAAAGTCATTGTGTGTATCGGGAGACTAGACTGGCCTCACTTCTACCCGGACTTCTTCACAAATATAATCCAGGTGGGTGCTTTGCCCTGAAATAAATTGAATACTGTAGACCTGATGCATATGATGTCACAACTAAAGAGCGCCCTCGCTCAGAGTGCAAAAAGAGACTAATACGCTTATCTATGTGCGCCATGCGTACAATTAAGTGTGCCCTGTTGTTTACCCTCTAAGGAGCCATCCAAAGTTGTCAACATTTTCAAGGTAGTATAGAGAGTACTACTTTTCAAGATCCCCCCTCCCCCCTCAAAGTAGTACTTATCAACATTTTATTTTACGCGAATTAAATGTTTTCCCATTGTTTATAAATATCAACATTTTCTAAAGGAGTCTGCGGTCGCCGACCCCTCCCCCTCCCTCGGTAGTATGCTTTGTACTACCATGAAAATGTTTAGACGGAAGGAAAAAATCATGAAAAATGTGTAGCGGACCTCTGTGTCCCTTTGGTCTAGAGGACAAAGCCCCCTGAACCTCCTGGATGTTTAATTTTGAAGGATTTACAGACTCTCCACATCCCCACAAACAAGAAATTAGAGGTTTGGACACAGTACAGGCTACTTCTTTCTTTCCTTGGTGGCTACTTCTCTTCTTTCAAGAACATTTTGAGGCAAAGGGGGATTTGTAAAAAAATCCTGAAATCAGTAAAAAATTCTGAGAAATTGCAGAAAATATGTTGATTCCTAAAACATTTTTACTATTGTAAATGTTTTATTTAAATTTATGTAAATCTACTGAATTATTTAAGTTAAATTTGGCCACCTCCATTCCATAATGGACTTAGGTTATTGGTGATAATGGACCTTACCTTCATCTCAGTCCATTATCACTTTGCCATGCCATGCCTATATTGGTTTTCTCCTGCAGTAAAGACCACGTGTGACAAACATCCCTTCATATGAATGCACAAATGTCTTTTTCTTTTTTTTTTACCAAAAAGTATATTTGGATTTTCAAAAAAACAATTTCTTTTTTTTTCTTCCACAGTTAATCCATCAGCCTCAAATGGCAGATCTCGGCCTCAGGATGTTACAGACGACATCGGAGGAACTGGCCTCCCCACGAGAGGACTTGAGTGTGGCCAGGAAAGAGCAGCTTCACAGACTTCTTCTTGATCAGATACCAACCATCCTCAGTATTGTCACTCGTGAGTATCCATGGTGTCTTTATCCCCTTTGTGCACATTGTAGCCCTCCAGTGGTGATTGTGCACTCAGGCTCCCAGTTCAGGCATTCTGCAGTGTCATATTATGCCTCTATTTCACCACAGTTATGCCACTTAACCCTCCTACTTTAGCTGAACTTTAGTGGCAAGTAGCTATAGTCAAAAACAGTCAACTGCCTGTTTTTGACTGTTGACCCAAATGTGCACATATTTTTGACTGGTTTTTACTGTCCGTCAACCTTTTTGACCACCCACACGTAAGGTTTGACAGTGTTCAAATTTTAAGTGCACTAGATATACCTTGGTAAGTATATCAACATTTTGACTGATTGTGACCCTTGCAGTCACAGAACCGTTAAATGATTAAATAAGTAAAGACGATCAGAGCATACTAATCCAAACGTTGAATTGTAACCACCAGTTCTTTTCAAAACTAATTTCTACTCAAATGAGAATATCACATGGTGTCACCGCAAACAGTGTTTACTTTTCACCGTGCAAAGCTACAAATATTACCGATTAAATAAATGTTGTGGAAATAGACTTCAGGCGTGTGATTGGGCAGTTTTGAATAATCCACGTAAATTTTGCTAGGGGTATTGGGGCCGCTGTTGTGAAAAGCGCTGGGGTGAAATATATAGTTTTGAGCATTTGCTTTGCTGTCCTTTATTGCTTAAATCTTTAAAATCCAGAGGATCACAATATTGCGATTTGTAAAAATCCAGAAAACCGGAAAAATCCGGACAAATCACACCCTTGAGACTTGGATAACAAACAAAATTCTGTCACCTCCTTATCAGACATCCTGGAAACGATATTGGACAAGCACCGGCAGTTAGTGACAACAGCAACACCCCCACCGTCCCCGACCCATGGTGATTCAAACGAGGGCAGTCCCAGCCACATTGCATATGGATCCTCACCACTGCAGTCAGGTACGTCTGTGTGTCATTGTCTGTCATTGTCTGTCATTGTCTGTCATTGTCTGTCATTGTCTGTCATTGTCATTGTATGTCATTGTATGTCATTGTATGTCAATTTCATTGAACATGTACGTCATTGTAATGTAATTGTTTGTTTTGTTTTTTAGTGGTTGGTGTCTAATTAGTTTTACCTATTAAGTTTTACTTTGCTTATTGTAATGCGCATTTGAACATTTTTTATGGAATCTGCGCAATATAAATTAATAATTATTATTATTATTATTATTGAATGTCATTGTCTATATGCCAGCCATTGTAAAGCAACCAGTGTCTTACCATTTTGTTTGAAAAGTTTCCGTTTTTTTTTTCATTGGAACATTGATGATATCCTTTCAGAAAAGAAAACAAATAATTTTACAAGATAGTTGTCGAAAGAAATGTAGCTGGGACCTGTGATAGACTTGCCACCCATCCTAGATTAAACAAAGTTCTGAGTAGTTCATGCCGTCGAAACTGGGGATAAAATAAACACTGGATCTGGACAGACATCATTTGTAATTTTGTTATCACATGAAACGATAGGAAGCAGCATCATCCGTAGTATGTTCAGAGCATCGCCCGTCAGCAAACAGAACATCCTGCCACTACCACCGCTAGACCAAGAGAGCGAGCAAGTCAGCCTCCTTTGTCTCAACTGCCTCTCCCACCTCTTCTCCTGGATCCAGCTCTCCGGCAACATCACCCCGAACCTCCTCACGACCATCTTCCACTTTGCCAACTTCGGCTGCGACATCCAGTCCATCCAGGGCAACGCCTCGTCGCCGCACAAGGACCTGAACAACAGTAGCTTCAGCTCCAGCGGGAGCTCGTCCCTGGGCGTCCTGGCGATGGGCTGCATCAACGAGATCATGGCCAAGAACTGCGTGCCGGCTGACTTTGAGGAGTACCTGCTGAAGATGTTCCAGCAGGCCTTCCAGCTGCTGCAGAGGATCACCAAGGACACGACGGAGCAGTCGGTCGGGAACAAGATGGCCGAACTGGATGAAAAGTAAGACGTCGATGGTTTGGTTTTTCATGCCAGGGCTGGATTTTTCAAGGTCTCTTTTGGGTGAACTATCCAGTCCGAATCCTTCATAATTATGCTAATAATTGGTGATGACATCACAGGTTTATTTTTACTAGTCCTTCTTATGAACAGTGACAGTGAAGTAGTGTTGTCGTATTAAGTCATGTTAACAGATATAATTATTCTAAATTTTTGCAGTTTTAAGTAAGGCATCATGTATTAAATCTAATTCCTTGGTAATCCATTTCAAATTTGTAATGCATTCCATGTTTTCTAAAAGAAATTATGGCATGTCCAACGGAATAATTTCTCCGGATGTTTGGTACCATCACCAACTTCACATCAAGTAAGTTTTAGGTTCCAGGCATGATATTCTTCCTACTTTTGTAGGAAATCCTACCTTTTGATTTTGAAAATCCTACCATGAAACCGGGTTCCTGACGAACTTCAGACCATGGAAACTTTCCTTGTGTATCATTTTATTGTAAATACCAAGATAAAAAAAAGTTTCCTTGCTATAACGTGGCTGTAGAGATAAACCACTATAGGCTGGTATAATGACACATTTTTCCTACCTTTTTATTTTCTCACAATATCATCCCTGGGTTCTAATTCAGTAATTGCATAATGCAGTATTTATCAAAGGTGTTCACTTCCTTTAATAATTGAAACCACACTATTTCTCTCTCCACTTTTACCACCTAGATACGTTGAGAAATTCACCGAGTTCCTGCAGCTCTTTGTCAGTATTCATTTGCGAAGGTTCGAATCCAACTCGCATTTCCCTGTTCTTGAGTTTCTAACACTACTTTTCAAGTACACATTCCAGCAGGTAAGACGAGTAGTGTGTATGCCACGGTCAATACTGTCAATATTCAAATGTAGAGATCCGAAACCATCTTGCATTTTCCCATGTATACATTCCAACAGGTAGACAGGGTGTGTAGTATAATTAGTATATATCTTTATCATGATACAGTCATGTTGTTTCCTCCTTTGTACATACCCACTAAGCTTGGGGCGATAACACGATAATATGGAATATTGCAATACCTTTTTTTGCTCAATTACGATATCGAGAACCTTTTCAAGTATCGAGATATTGGCAAATCGCGATTTAAAAAATATATCACGATTAAACAAAAAAATTCAGAAGTCAATTCAGAAATTCCATGGAAACAAAATTAGGCCAGTCTTTTCAAGCTTTCAGAAGTGAGAAACAAAAGTGAACTACTTCAGTGGTTAGCCGACTGTCAGATCAGAAAGGAGCTGCTATACAGGGTCCAGACCCAGAACTCTGTCGTTTCTCTTAATCCACTGCCACTTAAAGAAATCTATTCAGACAGATTAAGTGTTGGGAATTGAATACATACCTATGGTTGTCGGCTCTAAAGCAATCATGCGTGAATGAAAAAAATAATTGTGATACTATCGAAAATCGCGATATATGTTTGACGATAAATCGTGGATGAAAAAAATTGAAGAAAAAAATTTGAAAAATTGAAAAAAAATCGCCCAAGCTTAATACCCACATAACCCGACTGAGGCTGGGAAAATGAGGAAATATTTGGGCCCCTTTTATGTCATGAAAATCAACACTATAAAAATACAACAACTATTTACTTTTGTTGCATGTTGCTGCATTGAGCATGGTTAAGGTTTATAAGCAGTATTTTTTAGTAAAAATTGTACCTTATTGCTATTTTTACTCAGCCATTTCATGAAGGATACTTCGACTGCCTTGACATCTGGGCTATCTTCATAGACTACCTTCTAGATAAGACCAATAAATCAAGATGTCCCAATTCAAATGACATAGTAGACAGGTACGTGTTTCTATTCGCCTCATCCACGATAAATACGAAAGTGAGGCTGTAATTCTCACAACCACACTCTGTAGCTTACATGCTGCATGCACCAGCGAGAAGGCCCAATAATCTGATAGTTCCAAAGAAAAGTTCATTCCTGACAGAAGGAATAAATAAATGGATGTAGCTATTTCCATTAATTTACTTCAAATTCAATGACATTTGAAAGCGAGGTTGCCCCTGCAAACAGACACAATTAGGCAGGTTACTATAATGAGTATGTACGGGTACACAACCTCTTGTATTCAGGGAACAAGACATAAGATGGCTAACTCCTGAACAAGGTCATGTAGCTATTTCCATTAATTTACTTCAAATTCAATGACATTTGAAAGCTTTAATGCCCCTGCAAACAGACACAATTAGGCAGGTTACTATAATGAGTATGTACGGGTACACAACCTCTTGTATTCAGGGAACAAGACATAAGATGGCTAACTCCTGAACAAGGTCATGTAGCTATTTCCATTAATTTACTTCAAATTCAATGACATTTGAAAGCTTAATGCTGCCCCTGCAAACAGACATAATTAGGCAGGTTACTATTTTGAGCATGTTCAGGTACACAACCTCTTGTATTCAGGGAACAAGACATAAGATGGCTAACTCTGAACAAGGTCATGTAGCTATTTCCATTAATTTACTTCAAATTCAATGACATTTGAAAGCGAGGTTGCCCCTGCAAACAGACACAATTAGCAGGTTACTATAATGAGCATGTACAGGTACACAACCTCTGTATTCAGGGAACAAGACATAAGATGGCTAACTCCTGAACAAGGTCATGTAGCTATTTCCATTAATTTACTTCAAATTCAATGACATTTGAAAGCGACGTTGCCCCTGCAAACAGACACAATTAGGCAGGTTACTATAATGAGTATGTACAGGTACACAACCTCTTGTATTCAGGGAACAAGACATAAGATGGCTAACTCCTGAACAAGGTCATGTAGCTATTTCCATTAATTTACTTCAAATTCAATGACATTTGAAAGCGAGGTTGCCCCTGCAAACAGACACAATTAGGCAGGTTACTATAATGAGAATGTACAGGTACACAACCTCTTGTATTCAGGGAACAAGACATAAGATGGCTAACTCCTGAACAAGGTCATGTAGCTATTTCCATTAATTTACTTCAAATTCAATGACATTTGAAAGCGACGTTGCCCCTGCAAACAGACACAATTAGGCAGGTTACTATAATGAGTATGTACAGGTACACAACCTCTTGTATTCAGGGAACAAGACATAAGATGGCTAACTCCTGAACAAGGTCATGTAGCTATTTCCATTAATTTACTTCAAATTCAATGACATTTGAAAGTTTAATGCTGCCCCTGCAAACAGACACAATTAGGCAGGTTACTATAATGAGTATGTACAGGTACACAACCTCTTGTATTCAGGGAACAAGACATAAGATGGCTAACTCCTGAACAAGGTCATGTAGCTATTTCCATTAATTTACTTCAAATTCAATGACATTTGAAAGCGAGGTTGCCCCTGCAAACAGACACAATTAGGCAGGTTACTATAATGAGAATGTACAGGTACACAACCTCTTGTATTCAGGGAACAAGACATAAGATGGCTAACTCCTGAACAAGGTCATGTAGCTATTTCATTAATTTACTTCAAATTCAATGACATTTGAAAGCGAGGTTGCCCTGCAAACAGACACAATTAGGCAGGTTACTATAATGAGAATGTACAGGTACACAACCTCTTGTATTCAGGGAACAAGACATAAGATGGCTAACTCTGAACAAGGTCATGTAGCTATTTCCATTAATTTACTTCAAATTCAATGACATTTGAAAGCGAGGTTGCCCCTGCAAACAGACACAATTAGGGCAGGTTACTATAATGAGCATGTACAGGTACACAACCTCTTGTATTCAGGGAACAAGACATAAGATGGCTAACTCCTGAACAAGGTCATGTAGTTATTTCCATTAATTTACTTCAAATTCAATGACATTTGAAAGCGAGGTTGCCCTGCAAACAGACACAATTAGGCAGGTTACTATATAATGAGAATGTACAGGTACACAACCTCTTGTATTCAGGGAACAAGACATAAGATGGCTAACTCCTGAACAAGGTCATGTAGCTATTTCCATTAATTTACTTCAAATTAATGACATTTGAAAGCTGACGCTGTTGCCCCTGCAAACAGACACAATTAGGCAGGTTACTATAATGAGTATGTACAGGTACACAACCTCTTGCATTCAGGGAACAAGACATAAGATGGCTAACTCCTGAACAAGGTCATGTAGCTATTTCCATTAATTTACTTCAAATTCAATGACATTTGAAAGCGACGTTGCCCCTGCAAACAGACACAATTAGGCAGGTTACTATAATGAGTATGTACAGGTACACAACCTCTTGTATTCAGGGAACAAGACATAAGATGGCTAACTCCTGAACAAGGTCATGTAGCTATTTCCATTAATTTACTTCAAATTCAATGACATTTGAAAGCGAGGTTGCCCCTGCAAACAGACACAATTAGGCAGGTTACTATAATGAGAATGTATAGGTACACAACCTCTTGTATTCAGGGAACAAGACATAAGATGGCTAACTCCTGAACAAGGTCATGTAGCTATTTCCATTAATTTACTTCAAATTCAATGACATTTGAAAGCGAGGTTGCCCCTGCAAACAGACACAATTAGGCAGGTTACTATAATGAGTATGTACGGGTACACAACCTCTTGTATTCAGGGAACAAGACATAAGATGGCTTAATTAGGGGTGTGATTTGACAAAAGTAAAAAATCCTGAAAATGGGTAGCGGACCTGGGTCTCTCCTTTGGTCTAGAGGACAAAGCCCCCCTGGAACCTCCCTGGAACCTCCCTGGAACCTCCCTGGAACCTCCCTGGAACCTCCCAGGAACCTCCCTGGAACCTCCCAGGAACCTCCCAGGATGTTTCATTTTGAAAAATTTACAGACTCTCCACATCCCTTTGTACTACCATGAAAATGTTTGGACGGAAGG
The DNA here is from genome assembly GCA_029582265.1 of Zoroaster sp. YZ-2022. Classification (NCBI taxonomy): domain Eukaryota; kingdom Metazoa; phylum Echinodermata; class Asteroidea; order Forcipulatida; family Zoroasteridae; genus Zoroaster; species Zoroaster sp. YZ-2022. Next base: position 7,494,378 of record CM055819.1, read on the forward strand.
AAAAAATCATGAAAATGTGTAGCGGGCCTCTGTGTCCCTTTGGTCTAGAGGACAAAGCCCCCTGAACCTCCTGGATGTTTAATTTTGGAGGATTTACAGACTCTACACATCCCCACAAACAAGAAGCTAGAGGTTTGGACACAATATAGGCTGCTTCTTTCTTTCCTTGGTGGCTACTTCTCTTCTTTTGAGGCAAAGGGAGAAATCACAGGCCTGCTTAATACCCTTGATTAAAACCCTTGTATACATGCAGTCTCCAAAATGCTGCAAAAAAAAAAAATTCTAAGTACACAATGCTTTTTGTATGCATGCCTCAAAATATTGCATACTGTACAGAAGAATGGTACATGGATACCCCAAAATGCCCCTCGGGTCTGGGACATAAACAAACTGTTTTGACCTTCACACAGTACATGTATACTGCAAGTTACTGCACTGGTTTATTTCAAGTTAGCCTTGCAATGAAACAAAGCAGGTGGCTGCTTCAGTTTACCTCATCTCTCTGAAGAGCCTTGGGCTATGCCATTAATCATTAGATAAGAAGGTGTGTACCACAATATGTCCCAGTTGTGACATTTTGAAGTATGGGTCCACTTGGTAAAGAACTACACTGATAATAGGAGGGTTAAGGTGAATGGGCTGAATTCTCATGGGGAAGGCTTTTTTTTCATTTGTCTAGTAAAGGGATCCATACTTAATAAGAATGAGGGGATTTAGAAGATAACCTGTGAAAGTTTCAGCTTATGTTGTTGTGATTAACCCTCCTACTCTAGCTGCACTTTAGTGGCAAGTTGCTATAGAGGTCAAAACCAGTCAACTGCTTGTTTTGACTGTTGACCCAAATGTGCACACGGGGGCATTTTTGACTGGTTTTGACTGTCATTTTGACCACCCTGAACAATACCAGACAATGCTTTTACCAGTCAAAAACGGTCGACTCATTTTGACCTGTAAATGTACTTACCACATGTTAGGTTTAACAGTGTTTGACTTTTAAGTGCACTAGATATACCTTGGCAAGTATATCAACATTTTGACTGTTTTTGACCCTTGTAGTAGTAGGAGGGTTAACGAGACGATAGTGAAATTCATTCAGATTTGTCTGTATGCATTCAAATAATGAAAATGGAACACGGCCGTGATCCATTTTAAATTTGTTAAAAAATTCCGTGTATAATTTCTCAGGATGTTTTGAACCATCTTCACATCAAGTAATGCCTATTGAATGTTTCTGCTAAGCATATATTTTTGTGCTGAGCAAATTTTGTTCTGCCAATTTGCTATGTGAGATTGGCTGCAGAGAGGTACATTCTTTGTTTCTGATGAGCAGAAATTAAGCCAGTAAAAAAAAAAATATTGTGCGTCATTCAAAGTGTCCCTTGCTTCGCTCCCACTCAGATACAAGGATGCGTTAGAGTCGCTCATTACAGAGATTCTCCACAAGTTTCAGTTTCGCTGCAACCAATCACAGCTGGAGGAGATAGACGACGAGACTCTGACTGATGACGTAAGTGGGCCGCTCGCTGAGCGGAAAATTTAGTCGCTGAAGAACAAATTCATTTGTCCGTGTATCGTACTTGAACCACTAGAGGGCGGTTCAGCACAATGACCTTGTCGGAGAAGTATCAGAGAAGTATTTTGGCAGGGCATCTGATACTTCATATATCCACATCCTGTTGTCTATCTACAATAGGTAACTTTATGGTTTGTTACAGTATAAGCTTGGCATGCTGCATGCATATAAACCACTTTGTATACAGAACTGGCCAGTGCCCGGGGCTTTGCTAGACCATTTCCCTGACACTGCAATTAGCTGCAGCACACTGTGGCTCACAGCTGCCATTGTAAGCACATCATGAATTAGTGCAAATGGAGTATTGGGATTATCTACTCTCCAGAGACAGAGTTACAAACTAAACCACATGACAATATGAGTGGGAATTCAGGCCTCTACTCACACAAGTGGTAAATAAGGTTCACACCATTGGTAATTACCTCCCCCCCCAAAAAAAAAAAAAAGTCCAGTCAATCGAGTCAGATTCCAAGTCTGAGTCTGGGCAGAACAATGTTTATATTGTAAATAATAATGAGAAGTTTGCTGCGTTCCAATTATTTTTTTACTCGCGCTGTATGTTGGTTGTGTATACTTATTTTCTAGTCAGAAACGGAGTGGCAGAGTTTCTTAAGGCAGTGTCTTGAGATCATCGCTAAGGTAGCAGAGCTACTACCCACCGAGGCATTCAGAGTATTGGTGAGTATCGAGGGTCTGATTTTGAAGAACTTCTCCATGAAATTTCACCGCACTGGTTATCTTGATATCTGTATCATTTGGAACCCGCATGATGATGTCATATCTGTGCGTAATGTGTTAACCACTTTCAACAAATTCTGTGCGTCATTGGTCAGTAAAGCAATTTACTGTGTAGACAAAATTAAAACGCCTTATGCAGCGCAAAGCCAAGATGTACGTAAAGATGGCGTCTATCAGGAACTATTTACAAGTTTCTACCTGGGATCTTTTATGTGCACTTTTATTAGTACAATCGGCCAATGGTTCATCAGCATCCCTTCAAAAGAAATGCCTCTTTATACACAAAAAACCTGGCTCCAAGCAGTGGCAGTAGCCACACATAAACAAGAATTATTCTTCGATCTTGTTTTGGGGGAAAGCTGGCCGGTCGACAATTTACCAGTCAGGAATAATGTTCCATTCCATGGTAAATATGGGATGGGGCCGACATGTACATACATTTTTTTCTGTATAGGACCAAGTTTGCATTGGACTATGTTGGTATCATTCTAGTCGTACGAGGACAATGACCAATCATTTTTTCTACTTGGCCTTATTGTGAGTGTTATATTTTGGTTTCTTTCTCCAGTACCCACCATTCCAGGAGTATTTGGATATCTACATGGGTCTCGGCCAGTATGTTGCAGAGACATCGGAGGGTATGTTACGTTGTATGTGCTGTCATGTCTGTTGAACTGATAAGGTTATTGTTAGAAAGGTGGCCCTCAAATTTGTTTTCAGGTCTTCAGTTCCTGTGAGATTTTTGCGCATTTACAGCACAGCACATATTCAATATTTGTTATAAGATGTGATTTTACAGATGTCCAAGTATTCAGTACATCTTCCTGAAATCTTGTGCGTCATGAATGGCCCAAATCCCTTGTCGTCGGTGACAATGCCGTGGACAAGGTTATTATTGGCAAACATTGTGTAGGTAATAAACGTCGGGTGCTACTCGTACACATATAGGTCGCCAAAATATTTTTTAATGAAATAACCTGTGTCATTGCACAATTTAAAAGCTAAAAGCTCCAACCACAAATTGAAGACTTGTTTTCTTTGTACTTACATTATATTTTTTTTAGGTCGAAGGTTAAACATCACAGCAGAACATGAGTGTCGGAGACTACACTGCACACTGAGGGACTTGTGTTCATTGTTTCAAGCACTAGGCAGACTAGCCGATCACTTCATAGCTGAGAGACTATCAGAGAGATTTGATGATGCACTGTCGCTGATTGACAAGTACGTCATGATAACATACCTTCTAATATTAAAGAGAGGAATGCCAACAGAGTAGCTGAGGGGGTTGGTGAGGGTGGGAAGGGGATAACACAGGAGGGTACAGTGCCAAAATATGGTGTACATATGAAAATGTATGTGGGAAAAATATAAAAACATGTATAGCCCTGTCCTGCCGTTGTACTTATTTGCTAATCGTACACACCAACCAAGTGCACCCCAGCCCAGGTACCAATTTTACCCCAGCCCCGGTACCAATTTTACTCCAGCCCAGGTGTCCATTTAACCCCAGCCCAGCTAACCATTTTATCCCAGCACAGGTACCCTTATCAACCTAAGTACCCATTTCACCCCAGGTACCCATTTTCCCCTGGGGACCATTTTAACCCCAGATACCCATTGTACCTCTGGTACCCATATTATCCCAGATACCCATTTCACCCCAGATACCCATTTCACCCCAGGTACCCATTTCACCCCAGGTACCCATTTCACCCCAGGTACCCATTTCACCCCAGGTACCCATTTATAGGGTTCTGCATAAAGTGTTGGTGTAGATTCTCTTATCAACGCACCTATTGAATAATAGAATTGATTGATTACTTTACAGGTTCTGTCAAGTTACTGTATATGGCAGTGAAATGAAGCTATACAAAGTGAAGACAGCCATACCTACTGTACTCAAGTCTGACTTCATAGATGTGTATGTATTCTTGTCAATATAGACCAGACTTGTAGTTGAGTACAGAAAAATGTACTCAACTATGAGTATGAGTACTCCAACTTCTATACTTGTAGTTGAGTACTTTTTCCATGAGTACGAGTACAGAAAAATGTACTGGAGTACATAAATGAGTACTCCAACTCTGGTATACACTAATGTGCAAAAATACCTTTATGACTAGTCAGACTTTCATCAAGAATTTCATCAACCTACAATCAGGCTTGTTGAATGCACGTGGTGTGACTAAAATACTGGTATACTATGATGGCATTATCATTCGGTTGCTACAATCTTGAGCTTTCTATAAATCAACTCGTATTCCGTTCCCTATTGCAGCCATGCACAGTCGTTAGCGGCGTTGCAGGCTTTTACGCACTGGGTGTCGCAGTTTTACAGTGAGGTCCAGCGGAATGGTAGACATCATGATAAGTTTGTACCACTCATCACCAGCATAGTGGATGCCGTCACACCCTTACTAGCCAAACAGGTATAGTAATCTGTTTGTTTAAAGGCAGAATACACTTTTTACTTGAGGTAATTACCGATTTCTGTGAATTACCGTCTTTTTCTATCTCAATTTCTATCTCAATTTCTGATAATTCCACCTTTCTTCCAGGTACCAGAGAAGATCCTGGTCTCAGCTGCCCATCTCTTCTTGTCGATGGCTACGACGGTCAGGCCAACGTTTCTTATAGAGCTTTCATCTGTGCAGAACTTGTTCAAAGACGTCAGCGGTGGATCCCTGTCGGGACTACAGGAGGAGGTAACTGTGAGGCGTATTGAGAGGGTTGGTTGGGGGATTTACAGATCCAGGGATTTAACCAAAAACCAATGTTTCCTTGGTCTCTTATAATTCAACTTTAGGTCCAGCTTCTCGTCTGCCGAGCCCTGTCCCATATTCTCATCCTCCCGTGGCCGAACATTCCAGAATCCGAGCAGCAGTGGGCCGTACGGTCCGAGCACCACGCAGAATTTGTCCAGAGACTGACCAAGGAGTTCAAATTGCTGAAAGGGATGTCACATCTAGACGAGGACAAGAGCCTGCAAGAGCGAGGTGAGGTTATTATATCAGGGGCTCAGTGTCGAAGAGCTACAAAGCAGCCCATTTTTTTTTGCTCACTGTATGTTTTTTACTTCATAGCGCTGCTAACCGTTAAACATAGAGAAATGCACGCTAACTTGCCGTCTGTTATTTCTAGCAAATGAATGACGCAACAAAATCCATGGTGAATTTGCACGTGCCGCTCTTAAATTTTCTGCTAACCTGTGAAATACGCTTATGCTTAAGCAAAATTTTTCTGCTCTAGTTAGCATGAACATTTGCTTACCGCTAAACAGTGCTATGAAATTGGGCCCCCTGTGCCCACAGTATGCAGGTTTCACCATGTACGATATGTCATGAACGCCCGCAGGCTGCCCACATCCATAAGGTTGGTGGCGACTTAGTTCTGGTGGCTGAGTCGTCAGAATCATAGTCACGCCAGCCTTAGATCTCGAGTGTGTATCCTGTGATCCTTGCTGTTCATAATAGCACCACCGTAAGTAGTTATTCCATTCTCACAGATGTAAATATATCGTGAAGATATTTCTCGATGCCTTTGAACTTTGTGAATATCTTCAAATGTAAACGGGCCTGCGATTTCCCTTTGCCTCACCATTTTCTTGAAAGAAGAGAAGTAGCCACCCAGGAAAGAAAGAAGTAGCCTGTATTGTGTCCAAACCTCTAGTTGCTTATTTGTGGGGATGTGGAGAGTCTGTAAATCCTCCAAAATTAAACATCCAGGAGGTTTAGGGGGCTTTGTCCTCAATACCAGGCGCGCTCCCCATTTTTCAGTTTTTTTTATACTTTTATTAAATCAAATCCCTGATGTTATGTGGAGAAGTACAAAATGTACAAACGCTGCATGCAATTACATTAACTTTTGCCATACCAAAGGAAGACCCAGGCCCGCTACCCATTTTTCCGGATTTTTTTTTTTACTTTTGTCAAATCATACTCCTGAAACAAGTTTACTAATGGTGTTACATTCCCTTTATTTGTTTGTTTTCTTGTCATCACAGCAAAACCCACAATCAGAAGAACGTTACAGTTGTTATCAGACCAAGTGGAGTCCATAGCGGGGGAGGTATCCAAGACCAAACAGGTGTGTCATCACTCGCTACGAGAATCCATCGATGTTGCTCTCTATCTCTTCCCGATCTACATCCATCAGTCAGGTCAGAAACCATTCCTCTAAGTCTCGGATGTTAAAGCCCACAGCTTGAGTCAATTTGACTTATCGTCGTCACGCCTACCGGGGAAACAAAAACCTCGGACAAAGCTAATCTATGTGTATTCATCATCATCATCTTTCAGCTGCTGCGCAGGAGACCACAAGTTTTCGTTCCATGTTGCTCTGTCTTGAGCTGTTTCTGAGATCATAGCTGGGGGTCAGCATCCCTTCCGAATCTCGAAGCAATTTTTGGATATACCTTTATAGGAATGTTGTTGGTTGGCGACTTCAATGTTTTTTTGTCGTGAGATGGTGTGAATAGGCAGGATGCACTGACTCTTCTTTATTCATTCGGAGGACATGACCAATGAATTATGTATCATAAAATATGTATAAAAACAAGTGTCCACAGCGCTTGTTGGACTAGTAATGGCATCGTGGCATTTTGAGCAAACAACCAAACTTTTTTTTTTATGTTTTACTAAAATTGCCGGAGGGCAACTTTGTGTAAATTTGACATAAAAATTATGCTATTCACTAAGATCAAAGCCCTTTAAAACGGAATCATTTCTCAGGGCGATTAATATGTGTACCAAAGATTTAGGTAATAATTCATGAACTCTAAACCCCTACTAGTATTTCACAGACACCCTGCTGAATGCAACAGAATGCAACAAGATCCACCAGCTAGAACAATGGTTCTTTTGTTCTCTGCTGACGGCAACAAGATGCAATCAACTTTTTTACATTTGTAGCATCTTGTTGTATCGAGTATGGTTAAGGTTAATTTGATGATCTGGTTATTACTAGAAGTCTGTTACCTGTGCTGTGAAGTGTTGCTAACCTAGTCCACGGCATAGTACTCCCATGAACTATGGATTTGGCCCATTCATGACATATTGTTACACAGACTGACGTGCAAGCTCTCAAAAAGAAGCAGTGCAGTCTGGGAGATTTACTCAGCGTATGAGAGAACTGTATCTCATGCAAACACACCTTAGCGTTTATCGAACGCGTTCATTGTTGGCCCCACAGATGGTTTCGCCTGCATCTAGTTTAAGATTGCGTCTAGTTCTCTATTTTCGCGTGTCAAGCGCCTATCCCATGATGCCCCCTGGCAGCCCACGCAGGGGGAGCAAAACCCATAACCAAGCTCGTTGTGCATGCGCGCATTTGGAGTACAATGCTGTAGTATGGATTACAGCAGGCTGGCACTCTTCATGTAGGTAATAGACTTCTGTTATTACTTAATGTTCTTTCCATTAATATCAATAATAATAGTATATCCGTTGTTGTTTTGAATTGGTTATGCTTTCAGATGTGGTTGATGACATGATGGCTTTCTACCTGGCCATATTTCAGAGCCTTCGTGTTCAGATGGGCATACCAACCATACAGCACACTATAACCATCTTCCTAGAGTTATTTACAAGGTAATCAATTGTTTCCATGCCAACCCTTTGGCCGTCATGTCAAATTGAATAACACAAGAATTATGAGTTTATGTATGTAATATATTCATCCAGAGCCTTCCATTTTTGTCATACCTAGATTTATCGCCCGTTTTTGGGCCGATTTCAGGCCAGCTACCCATTTTTCAGGAATTTTCACTTTTGTCAAGTCAAACCCCTGTATTTTATCTAAGTGTGTATGGCCTTTTAAAGGAATGTATTTCTTCATTACAGAGAAAGGTTAACTGAAACTATTCTAGAAGACAGCGGCAAAGGAAGAGGTGTTGTAGAAAAGTGAGTACTTTTCACAGTGACGACTAGTGAAATTAGCTGAATTCAGTGATTTTTGTATAACCACGTACACTGTATGTAAATGGTAATTTCCCAGTTCCCAGTGTTTTCCCACCGGTCAGACTCGTAACTGTCATTTGCCATAGGTCATCCAGTTACCTTCTATTCGATCCCCAGACACGACTGGCGAGTCATGGGGACGGGGGCCGATTTCATGAAACGCTAAGATGCGTCGTGACTCAAGTTGCAACGCGTAACACATCGTAACTTACAACGTGTCTTATGAGTAATTGAACTAATTTAAGAACTTGCGACGTGTTACTCGTCGTAAGTTAAGAAAGATGACCATTGGAGTCATCGTAAGTTATGAAGAAAACAAAATGTTTTTGCAGGCAGATTTAATACAGCATACAAAGGGTGAGTAATTTGTCATGAAATAAACCATATGATTCATAAATCATCAATGTATAGCGTCTTTATTTATTGACGTTTAAAAAAAAAAAATTTTTTTTAAACTTCATTTGCAGATTTCTTCAGATTCTTGAGATCATTGTCCAGGAGCCTGGGTCGGCCTTCAAAGCATTCTTGCCAAGCATCATAGGGATATGCATGGATCATATCTACCCAGTCATCGCTCAGGTAAGTCGTCACTTCTTTCACTCATCTTGTCCCAAACATAGATTGGGTCGAGATGAGGTCAAGACCGACCTGGCCGGTTGCAACGCTTGTGCCCTTTTGCAAGACGCTTAACCATATAATTGTTTCGTCCTTTGGATGGACGTTAAACTGTAGGTCTTGTGTACTAGGTTTTTGAAGTAATTCATGTAAAAGAACTTGGAACACTTATCGTGGAAGAGTAGGGGTTTACCCCAGTGTTTCTGGTTCACATATCAAACGCCCTTGTTTACAGGTTTCCTCGGGCTTCCGAGCTACAGTGCGTAAGTGTGCTTTTGAGGAATCCTTGGTTTCATTACCAGAAATGTATAATAATACAGAAGTCTGTGGTAGCTTTGCTCGAACCAGGTGACTTACATAAATGTATCGAACATTTTGTAATCTATTTCTTACCTTTTTTTATAGACCATGTGACCATGTTAACACTTTGCATGACCGGGCAAAAGTGTATGTATTTGTGTGCAGTGTTATTTTGTACTTCTCCACATAGCTGAGTCGTCAGAATGTGGGTTCGAATCCCAACCGCGACCATGGTGCTTGTGTCCTTGAGCAAGACACTTTACCATAATTGCTTCTCTCCACCCGGGGGTAAATGGGTACCTGTGAGGGCAGAGTTGGTTGTTGTGTTTGATTAGCCCTATACGTGCTGTAATGGCAGCAATTGAGCTGTATACTCCCCAGGGAGCTGAGATGGTTTCAGGAATGATTTATGAGCCTGATGAGCAAGGGTAATAATATAATGCGCCTTGAGTCCACATTATTATTATTATTATTATTATTATTATTATTATTATTATTATAACAGAGATGTGATTTAACAAAAGTAAAAAATCCTGAAAAATGGGTAGTGGGCCTGGTCTAGAGGACAAAGCCCCGTTGAACCTTCCTGGATGTTTAATTTGGGAGGATTTACAGACTCTCCACATCCCCACAAACAAGAAACTAGAGATTTGGACAATACAGGCTACTTCTTTCTTTCCTTGGTGGCTACTTCCCTTCTTTTTTAGACAAAGGGAGATTTGTAAATAATCCTGAGAAATCACAGGCCTGTAACATCAATTATTTTTTTTAATTTTCAGATTTGAGACGTAAGTTACAAAATAATGTATAAAATAAACCAAATTAAGATATTTTTTCCTGCCGATATCTCAAAATATCAGATTTGATGGTTTCTTGTCATAGACCTGTGTACATTTTGTGCCTGGTGCAGTATGATGTGATGGTTTCTTGTCATAGACCTGTGTACATTTTGTGCCCGGTGCAGTTTGACCTTTGGGGCTCTTTTGTAAACGTGTGATGTCATTGGTCACATCGTCTGTAACTCTTGATTGTTGTCGGGCATGGATGCATGTACACACATTTTACCAAAAGTGTACATACTTGCTTTTTAATTTTGAATTTTGCTGTGATTCACTTACTCAGAGAGCGACACCAGACATCAAACCAGCGCTGTACAAACTCCTCTTTGAGTTACTACAGAACAAGTGGCGATATTTCTTCTCTGCGTCGGTGCTGACCAGTTTACAGTCGGGCACAGAGACGGTCGAGAATGAACAGCAGTTTGTGGCCATTATGCAGGTAGGTAGAGTCAGTCCTTCAATGGCAAAACGGCCTGAACTCGAAAAATTACATTTTGAGAAATATCTCTTTAAAGTTACAACATTAGAACCCTCCTACACATGGAGGCCACTCCGATCCACTAAATTCTGTTCTTGAGCAACCTTCAGAGTGTCGTGGCCGAGCGGTCTAGCGCACCGAACTCAAGTTCTGGTGTTGCCAGCAGTAAGGTGTGAGTTCGAGCCCCGGTCGTGACACTTGTGTCCTTGAGCAAGGTACTTAACCATAATTGCTTCGTCCTTCGGATGGGACGTAAAGCCGTAGGTCCCGTGTGTTGTGTAATGCACGTAAAAAAGAATGCGCCTTGAGCACCACTTAGTTGGTGGATACGTGCGCTATATAAGTCCACACATTATTATTATTATTATTATACATGTACAAGCCTGCTGTCCTTTCCAAGTAATCTTACAAAATCAACCGTGTGCCACCCAAGGCCACTGTAAATGTTTGAACATATTAGTATGGCCTGCAATGTATCAATGGGAGACCACCTTACCCAGCAATCTCAGTGGTGTGACAGTGCACAGAAAGGTAACCATAGGAGGCCACTGGCAACAGCTAATGGCTTGGAGTGGCCTGAATGGGTTGTTTCAAAAATTGCACTGATTGTAGGAGGGTTTGGGAGACCACCTTACCCTGCAATCTCAGTGGTGTGACAGTGCACAGAAGGGTAACCATAGGAGGCTACTGGCAATAGCTAATGGCTTGGAGTGGCCTGAATGGGTTGTTTCAAAAATTGCATTGATTGTAGGAGGGTTTGGGAGACCACCTTACTCTGCAATCTCAGTGGTGTGATAGTGCACAGAAGGATAACCAAAGGAGGCCACTGGCAACAGCTAATGGCTTGGAGTGGCCTGAATGGGTTGTTTCAAAAATTGCATTGATTGTAGGAGGGTTTGGGAGACCACCTTACTCTGCAATCTCAGTGGTGTGACAGTGCACAGAAGGGTAACCATAGGAGGCCACTGGCAACAGCTAATGGCTTGGAGTGGCCTGAATGGGTTGTTTCAAAAATTGCATTGATTGTAGGAGGGTTTGGGAGACCACCTTACTCTGCAATCTCAGTGGTGTGACAGTGCACAGAAGGGTAACCATAGGAGGCCACTGGCAACAGCTAATGGCTTGGAGTGGCCTGAATGGGTTGTTTCAAAAATTGCATTGATTGTAGGAGGGTTTGGGAGACCACCTTACTCTGCAATCTCAGTGGTGTGACAGTGCACAGAAGGGTAACCATAGGAGGCCACTGGCAACAGCTAATGGCTTGGAGTGGCCTGAATGGATTGTTTCAAAAATTGCATTGATTGTAGGAGGGTTTGGGAGACCACCTTACTCTGCAATCTCAGTGGTGTGACAGTGCACAGAAGGGTAACCATAGGAGGCCACTGGCAACAGCTAATGGCTTGGAGTGGCCTGAATGGGTTGTTTCAAAAATTGCATTGATTGTAGGAGGGTTTGGGAGACCACCTTACTCTGCAATCTCAGTGGTGTGACAGTGCACAGAAGGGTAACCATAGGAGGCCACTGGCAACAGCTAATGGCTTGGAGTGGCCTGAATGGATTGTTTCAAAAATTGCGCTGAAATTGCGGGTTAGTCTGTTGTAAAGTTCCTAACACATACAAATATGTAAAAATTACCAGACTCAAACAAGGGACAAATGTCACCCTTAACAAATTAAAAAAGTTAAAATGAAAAACTTACCAGACACATACAAGAACAGTAGAGACCCTTGACAAAATGATGGGTTAAACCCCCCACAAGGACGATACAATACTTTTGCTTGGTTGAAATAATGGTTTATGTAGGACTTTCAGTCCGAGTCAAAAACTTGGAGTCTGAATCAGTCATTTAACATGGCCACTGGAGTCCGAGTCACTACAAATGGTACTTGAGTTGGACTCCAGTCAGAGCCACCACTCGACCAAAGCAGCTGGGATGGTTTAGGCGATGTTTCAAAGGAATGCACAACATTGATAGGGATGGAAAAACTGCTTTTAAAAGTGTGCTTACTCTCTTTGGATCAAGATGTACATTGAAGGGAAGGTACAACATTGGCAATGTTGGCAAAACTGCTTCTATGAGCATGCTTACTCTCTTTGAATCAAGATATACATTGAAGGGAAGGGACAACATTGGCAATGTTGGCTAAACTGCTTCTATGAGTATGCTTACTCTCTTTGAATCAAGATATACATTGAAGGGAAGGTACAACATTGGCAATGTTGGCTAAACTGCTTCTATGAGTATGCTTACTCTCTTTGAATCAAGATATACATTGAAGGGAAGGTACAACGTTGGCAATGTTGGCTAAACTGCTTCTATGAGTATGCTTACTCTCTTTGAATCAAGATATACATTGAAGGGAAGGTACAACGTTGGCAATGTTGGCAAAACTGCTTCTATGAGTATGCTTACTCTCTTTGAATCAAGATATACATTGAAGGGAAGGTACAACATTGGCAATGTTGGCTAAACTGCTTCTATGAGTATGCTTACTCTCTTTGAATCAAGATATACATTGAAGGGAAGGTACAACGTTGGCAATGTTGGCTAAACTGCTTCTATGAGTATGCTTACTCTCTTTGAATCAAGATATACATTGAAGGGAAGGTACAATGTTGGCAATGTTGGCTAAACTGCTTCTATGAGTATGCTTACTCTCTTTGAATCAAGATATACATTGAAGGGAAGGTACAACGTTGGTCATGTTGGCAAAACTGCTTCTATGAGTATGCTTACTCTCTTTGAATCAAGATATACATTGAAGGGAAGGTCCAACATTGGTAATGTTGGCAAAACTGCTTCTATGAGTATGCTTACTCTCTTTGAATCAAGATATACATTGAAGGGAAGGTACAACATTGGCCAAACTGCTTCTATGAGTATGCTTACTCTCTTTGAATCAAGATATACATTGAAGGGAAGGTACAACATTGGCAATGTTGGCCAAACTGCTTCTATGAGTATGCTTACTCTCTTTGAATCAAGATGTACATTGAAGGGAAGGTACAACATTGGTAATGTTGGCCAAACTGCTTCTATGAGTATGCTTACTCTCTTTGAATCAAGATGTACATTAAAGGGAAGGTGCAGCATTGGTAATGTTGGCCAAACTGCTTCTATGAGTATGCTTACTCTCTTTGAATCAAGATGTACATTGAAGGGAAGGTACAACATCGGTCATGTTGGCAAAACTGCTTCTATGAGTATGCTTACTCTCTTTGAATCAAGATGTACATTGAAGGGAAGGTCCAGCATCGGTCATGTTGGCAAAACTGCTTCTATGAGTATGCTTACTCTCTTTGAATCAAGATATACATTGAAGGGAAGGTCAAGCATCGGTAATGTTGGCCAAACTGCTTCTATGAGTATGCTTACTCTCTTTGAATCAAGATATACATCGAAGGGAAGGTACAACATCGGTAATGTTGGCAAACTGCTTCTATGAGTATGCTTACTCTCTTTGAATCAAGATATACATCGAAGGGAAGGTACAACATTGGCAATGTTGGCAAAACTGCTTCTATGAGTATGCTTACTCTTTTTGAATCGAGATATACATCGAAGGGAAGGTACAACATTGGTAATGTTGGCCAAACTGCTTCTATGAGTATGCTTACTCTCTTTGAATCAAGATATACATTTACAACCAACCTGTATAAATATCAGCTTATTACGTTCTGTTGTTAATGAGAAAATGGTGAAAATGCATTCAGATTCTTGGTATTCATTCTATCAAACAACTTTAGAAAAAAGGTACTCTTTCAAAATCGGAATGGGACATTATTTCAGTGAGATCACCTCAGAACAAATTATTTCTAGGGAAGATTTGATACCATCATCAGCTTTACACAAAGTAAGTTTCAAATTACTATTCAAACATTTTGTTATTTTAAATTACCAATTCTATAACTTATGTTTAAACCGCCTCGGCAGATGATAACGGTCACCTGTACTATACAAGCATTTGTTTCAATGATTTATTTGCAGGCATTTGGCCAGTCGTTTCTCCAGCCAGATATTGACATCTTCAAGCAGAACTTAGAGTCACTGGAGACCCTTAATGCTAAATTCAAGCTCTATCATAAAGTAAGTACCGTCAAGAAACACGAAAAATATGGGGTGGTTTCCTCCCTCTCCTGCAAACATTTTGAAGTGGTTACATCATAATACACTGATCTGGCTTTGTGAATCAAGCAGCACACATTGACCAATGGTCAGATGTTACACTGAAAAACACTATTTTGTGTTATAATGTGAGATTTTTTTCTCCTGTTCCTTTCTCAATTTTAGGTATTCATGGTTCTTTCATTTTAGCATACATGTATGTCTTTTTTCTGTCGGCCACTAACCATAAATTGCATACCACCTCACGCTCATCATCAGCCAGGGAAAACATAGACCAAGGCATTTTGGAACCATTTGGTCTCAGAATTTTACGAAGGCATAGATACTAAATATAGCGCCCCACTTAGCTATCCGATCTTTGGCCGCAGGACACATGCACATCACACAGTGCATGGATCCATATGATACACATGCATACATGTACAGTATTGACATACATGTATTGTGTAGGTACCTACATGTACATGCCAATGTTAGTGTTGGCGTTTCATGAGCAGAATTTCTCGGACCAGGAATCGGTACGGGATGAGATTCCGGTACACACACACTACAACAGCCTCCAGCAGTATCTCCCAATAGTCCGACACTCTCCTGAAGACGATCAGAGCATACTGATCAAAATGTTGAGTTGTAACCAACCGGTTATTTTCATAAGTAATTACTACTCAATTGAGAATTTCACATGGTGTCACCACAAATAGTCTTAGACTTAGCCTTAGAGAAAACACTGTCACAACCATGTCCAGTGTATTAACATGTTTTATCCAGTAGCTTACAACATACTTTCTTTGTGGATGACCTCCTACAGAAAATCTTCAGGGATCTGATGTTATATTCGTTCCTCAACGTGTTCCTGCAAGTCATGCTCCACAAGTCACACGACCTCCTCCAGGAAGAGATTGTGGTCACTGTGTACAACATGGCGGCCGTCGACTTTCAGAACTTTTATAGAACGTTTGTGCCGCAGTTTCTCACCAGCTTTGACAGGTTGGATTCGAACCAGAAGCAAACACTCGAGTGCAATTTGAAGACTGATCAGGTGAGCCTTGGTTGAAGATGAACCCTCCTGTTAGGATGCATTTGTGGCAGGACGTCTGATACTTCATATATCCACAGTCTGTGGTCTTTTAAGGTGTCCTGGGACCCTTCTACAATGGGTAATGCTGTGGCTTGTTGAAGTATAAGCTTGGTGTGCGAAATCACCACTTTGTATACAAATCTGGCTTGTGCCCAATGCTGTGCTAGACCATTTACTAGACACTGCAATTAACTGCAGCACACTGCGGCCCATAGCTACTAAATGTAAGCCACAACATGAGTTACTGCAAATTCAGTGTAGACAAATGGAGTGTGGAAATAAAATGAACCTTGAAATCTGGCTTGTGCCCAATCCTGTGCTAGACCATTTACTAGACACTGCAATTAGCTTCAGCACACTGTGGCCCACAGCTACCATTGTAAGCACACCATGAATTAGCGCAAATTCAGTGTAGACAAATGGAGTGTTGGGATAACTGCTCTCCAGCGACAGAGTATTTTGTGTACAAAAGTATCATAGCAGACTACATGACAACATGTGTTGGGTTACATTAATCTTTCCCGTACAATACTTGTTTATTTCCAGGATCTTCCGTCCTTCACACAGAACCTCCAGAGACTAATAAATGACCTGCGTTACTTCAGAATATGCAACAGTGCCCTACCAGAAGGATCCGTCAAACTCACCTGATGATTTGGACAGAGACGAGTCTTCCCCACAGGTTTGGACCAATCACGGTGCTTGCTTTGTTGTGCGAGCAAATTAAAGGGTTCTTTTATATCTGTTGTTAATGATTGAGATGAAACTCATGTTACGATCAGAAAGTGAGAAAATATCAGAAGGCAAAAGTACCGAGGAATGACATTGAAAAGAATCGGTTGAATTTAAGAACTGGGAATTAAACTTATATTCAAATTCAGAGAAGGAATGATCAACGCAACAAATATTGCACTCAAACTGTTTGAAGAGTTACGTTTAATAGTTATTTGAAAAGTTTATGGTATATCGGAAGGATTCGTCAAACCCATCTGATGATTGGACATAGACGAGTGTTCCCCAAAAGTTTGGACCGATCACGGTGACATCATTCTCCATCTGATGGTGCAATGTCAAAAGACTGTTGCATCGCATCATAATTTATGTCACCAGCGCAGCATTTATTTTGGAGGAGTAATTCGGTAACCAGTCCAGCCAAGCTGATTCCTTGTGATATTGTAACGCCAGCACTCGGGAGGGAAAAAAAACCACCCAAAACTAAGCCTGGATTCAGTACATAAGCTCTGTTCACGCTGACATCCTCTATCAGTGAAAATGATCCATCAGCAAGCTCTAGGGCAGTCTAGTACCCAGTGTCACCTTCACACTACAAGATTAGCTCTTCTGGATTACCATTCTATAAAATGGCTTCATTGCACTGACAAGTAATCGTTAGTGCAACACTACTCCCTTGCATACATCTATCCAATGATCACTACAGATTCTCCTGATATCAAGTTTACACTATGCAACACCCATGTTGACCATTCAATAAGGCAGGAAATTTAGGGAATTGCGCCCTCTACAGGTCATGCACAAAACGGAGCGGAATGAACGTTGATAGTGAAAATGATCCATCATCGAGGCAGTCTAGTTCCCATTGTCAACATTACACTACATAATGAGCTCTTCTGGGTTACCAGTCTATAGACTGACAAGGAGTCGGTTGTGTGTTTAATTTATGCTCGATTGCAACTTGCGCTCTTCTGACGGCCAGCGATCTCTACAGAAACTCCTTATGTGGATCGAGCGAGAGAATACTCGATGCTACACAGCACCCATGAAAATTAGTGAAGTGCGCCCTCTACAGGCCATGCACAGAGTAGAGCAGAATGAACATCGACAGTGATGCAGACAAGTCCCAGACAACAATCCTGAAACCGACAATCGTGAAACCGCTGTGTCTCGGTTCATCCCAGACTCTTCCGACTGACGCAAGCAGCAATATTTGAAGGGAAGGTACAACATTGGTAATTACAAGATTATCAAATGGCCGAATTATTATCTAAAACTTTTACTAGGTTTAAATAAAGTTGGTACAAGTATCCAGTCATCGTGAGAAATCATTCCATCTGAAGTGCTTTCATCTTAGAGAAAAAAACAGGAATTGTTATGTCAGATTTACAACTGTTTGGCAACTTTGTGTAAATCATAAAAACATAATAAACATAAAAATAACAGTTTTTGGTCTTTTTCTAAAAGAAAACGTTTTATGATATATTTCTTGAAACTAGAGGGTTGAAATGTGCATGCGTTACCAAATACTGATGTTGTATCTTCCCAGGTTCAACTTGAGATGGTCTGCGTGAGACGGTCAGGACATAAGTAACCTTTATGTTTAGAATAATGATAATTTGGTTAATAGATGGGCTTGAAACAAAACAGCTTTATGGATAAAATATACCAGTGGTAATTCCTTGAAAAAAAAAGAAGAAACTGATTGAATTATTATTTAAAAGATTACTTGATTTTAAGATGGTGATGGTTTTGAAACCGCCGTGTGCCCGGAACAAGGACATAACGAAAGTGTGACCGGCAAAAGATCGTAAGCAATTAATGTGCAAAATTGTGTTTCAATAAAACTGAGTGTGAAAGTTTGGTCGTTTTTCTGCCATTTATAAGTCATTGTAGGAAAGTTAAATTCCACATGGGAATGGAAAAACATATCTTGGGAGTAATTCTAGCAACAAATATATAACAGTTATGCCCTACTTTTTTTCAAAGGAGCCATTTTATTGCTTACGACCTTTTGCTAGGACAAAACGTTGTACTTTGTGTGCCCGGAAGAAGGTTGTTAGAGCCTTACGACCTTCTTCCGGGCACAAAACGAAGGGATTCTGTCATTTCCGTGGGACATGTTTGGATTTTGAGACATCACAAAAACACAAATTCGAATGAATACAAACTATTAATGCATTTTTATCTTTAACCATACAATGAAATATGCTAAAAACACTGAGTTTGGTTTCTGTACTTATATCTTCGTTTTGATAAAGTATGGATTGCATTTACAGACATTCCGGCAGCAGTGTTGATGCCTTTTTAAAGTGAAAAAAAAAAAATCAAATGAAAGAAACACAGTTATTGTAGATTTTATGATATGCGATCCAATGTGACAAAACCCAGCAAAAGTCTCAAGAGATTGCCCTTTTTGGACCGCTAGTGTGTAATACCGCCCTCAGGAGGTTGGAACCAATTACAGTTCCTGGATGTCTCCTACCCGTTTACAAACCAACATTACTAACGAAAGCCGTTTAGAAACCAAAAAAATATATATGCCTTTCTTCTGCATTTTTCAGTTGCTAAAATGTGTTTTTATATTTATACCCTAACGCACTTTTATCAATCATTTTGTTGGGGACTGATCGGAACGACATTCTGTCATGACATAATGTGACCGTCATGTAAATACATGTTATTGGTAGTGAAACCAAATTTCTTCAGAATTGCCCAAAAATACTGTACATGTAGTCATATAATGTTTGATATGCGGCAGAGTGCACCCCCACCCCCCATTGTGTCTTCATTGTGTTCCAGGAATCTTAGGAATTCTTTAGAGGATTTCGGGGGGAGAGGTCCGTTAACAATAGAACAACAGTGTTAGTGTATAGGGACATTTGGGGGGGGGGGGGTGCCATTCTGCCGCATATCGAGCATGGTATACATGTAGTTGATAAGCTGGGCAAAACATGTGAATGTGAAAATGATGAAAACCCAACTACATTTCACAAAACATGAAGATTTGAGCTCAGTCAAAAAAAATGCATTTGCTCAAAGGCAAAATATTTGAAACTGAAAAAGTGGAATCCTTTGTGGTCTATTTGAATCCTTTTCTACATACGAGAATCGTGAACTAAAACTGAATATTAATATTTCATTTATTTAAGTCATATATTTTACGTTTAATCTTAAGAGTTAATTCAACAGATAAGAAGACAGATTGGTTGGTATTTTTTTTTTTTTTTTTGGTTTTGATTTTGTAAAATCTTGTGTTTGTACATATAACAAGCTACATGTTCACACATGTACATCAAAACCAAATATGTACAGTTGTACACATTTATATTTGTACGGATACAACAAATAATGAAATAAACTTAACTATAATTGTATTCTTTTGATTACAGGGGATTTAAATTGATATATATTTTTGGTCAAAAAATGCCAACTGAATCAGCAATAGCATTGATTTCATGGTTGATTTTTAATCAATAATTGCTGTAATGGATGTATCGCCCAGTTTTTATTCGGACAATTTCCTGAAATGTTTGCTTTCATCGGATCATTTCTAGATTTCTGAAATTCTTGGAGCGGGTGATAATCAATTGATTTGATTTTGCCCTTACACCGACTGTATACTCGGTGCTTTCCGAAGTGTTTGTGAAATAATTTTTTTTTCCACAGACACTTGAAAAGCACCGAGTATAAAGTGTTTCATACATTACATCGGTGTTAAGGGCAAAAATCAAATCAATTATGGGATCCCATGGCCGAGCGGTTTAGTGCATCGGACTTGTGTTCTGATGGCCGAGTCGTCAGAATGTGGGTTAGAATCCCGGCCACGACCGTGGTGCTTGTGTCCCTGAGCAAGACACTTAACTATAATTGCTTCTCTCCACCCAGGGGTATAAATGGGGAGCTGTGAGGGCAGAGATGGTAATTGTGTTTGATTAAGCTCGTTGCGCTACACATTTGGCAGCATGGGCTGCATACTCCCCAGGGAGTTGAGATGGTTCTAGGAATGATATAACTGGCCCGATGACAGGGGTAATAATGTTCATGCGCCATGAGCGTCAAACTTGGCGGATACCAATATAAGTGTCCATCATTATTATTATTGTAATCATTTCTGAATAATTTAAAATGAGAAAGTTCAGAAATAATTGTCGGAAGCTGGTTGAACAATAAAAGAGTGCTCGAATAAATATGTGACGGGACCCAGCATAAATAAAATTTGAGACATATTTACTGAAAAATCTTGTCTCATGATTATTTTGGGAAATGTGTCAGTATACTGCATCTGTTTTCCTTATCTCATCTGAAATGGCAACGATCCGAATGAAAAAGAGAACATCTGATACAATAAACCCTTTCACGGTAATATGCGCCATGTTTTTGACGGGGCAAAATTGTTTATTTCGAACACTCGTTGCCGTCTGCGACCCAGCGCTCGAACTTCATGTATATTCTAGACGCGTGTGTGAAGTTCGAGCGCTGGGTCGCAGACGGCAACAAGTGTTCGAAATAAACAATTTTGCCCCGTCAAAAACATGGCGCATATTACCGTGAAAGGGTTTATTGTGAAAAACATGGGTGATACGTCTTTAATTAGCATTTCAACTAAATATTGTAAGTATGTATTTATGGAGACCGAATCTGTATAGCAATTATAGCTGTATAATGGTTAAGAACTTGTGCATGCAATTTTTTGTAACAAAAAAAAAACTCCAAAAGTTGTGTGTGTTTTGGGATATTATATACTACTCAAAACAATTTAGGGAACACCGGAATAATCTCAGTTAAAGCAAGATCATTTATTTCAGATAAACACAATGTTTCACAGAATTGATGAGTTAACAAAGAATTTAGACGTGTGACAGATTGAACACGGCCATTGTGTCAATATTGCTGGTACATGACATCATTGCACATGGCCCAAACCTATTTGATGTTAAAAATCCGGTGTTCCCTAAATTGTTTTGAGTAGTATACATGTTGTCAGCCTTATTTATAGACTGTGTGCAAGTAAGTCACAGATCACCAGCAATGCTTGCAACATGGCCATTTTTAATAGTGATCACCACCTCATAAGAAAAATGCACCGTTTGAATCTATACATTCATCGTCATTTCCCAGAGTCCGAGTTGTAACCTCCAGTTCTTTTCAGAACTAATTACTACTCAATAGAGAATTTCACATGGTGTCAGCGCAATTAGTCTTACTTATCCTCTTCACCATGCAAAAAGCTACAAGTTTTACATTCGTCATCTGTTTTATAAATGGTTTATATGATCCATCTTGATTTGCTTGGCAAACCACGTCGGATACAGCAAATCTAGCAGTGTCACATTGCAAAGTGATAAGCAACTCTTGCGGCTGGACTGAAACTAGCCACAAAATTGTGGTCGCATCGTAATCATACTAATCATCCAAAAATCAGCCAAAAGTGCTTTTAATTCATTTTAGAGAAAACATCCAATATTATACACATTTACAATTAGTTGCCAGAGGGTCAACTTTTCTCATTACTTAGACTCCGCATTGAACCAAAACTTTCACAGGTTGGTTGTTTAACCTTCTTACTATAGCTGAACTGCAGTGGCAAGTAGCTATAGAGGTCAAAATCAGCCAACTGACTTGTTTTGACTGTTGACCCAAATGTGCACACGGGGGCATTTTTGACCACCCTGAACAATACAAGACCATGCTTTTACCAGTCAAAAAAAGGTTGACTCATTTTGACCTGTAAATGTACTTACTACACGTAAGGTTTGACAGTGTTCGACTTTTAAGTGCACTAGATACCTTGGCAAGTATATTAACGTTTTGACTGATTTTGACCCTTGCAGTTGCAAAAGGGTTAATGTGTATATCTCGATTCAAAGAGAGTAAACATGCTCACAGAAGCAGTTTTGTCAACATGAGAAATGTTGTACCTATCCTTTTAACACCTCCGGCGTGACACTTGTGTCCTTGAGCAAGACACTTAACCATAATTGCTTCACCCCAGGGGTTAAATGGGTACCTGTGAGGGCAGAGTTGGTTGATTAGCCCTATATGCGCTGTAATGGCAGCAATTGAACTGTATACTCCCGAGGGAGCTGAGATGGTTTCAGGAATGATTTATGAGCCTTATGAGCAGGGGTAATGATATAATGCACCTTGAGTACCACTTAGTTGGTGGATATGTGCGCTATATAAGTCCACACATTATTATTATTATTACCTCTTGCAGATGTCTAAATCACTAAAACTCCTCATTTACAAAATAAGCTAATTCTGTAAGGGTTGATTTAATTCCAAAACTGGTATCTTTCACTGTAATTCAGCAAAGGGTATTAAAATGAAGTCTTTATTTATAGTCTTTATATCCTGATACTGGTAGTTGCCAGTTTAGTTGACTTTTAAATGGAGTGTACACTTTTAGTAATTAATTACCTGGTTATAAAATTACTGAATTAGTCTAAAAAACCAGGCCTGTGATTTCTCAGGATTTTTCCCAATTTCAAGATTTTTTTTTTACAAATCTCCCTTTGCCTCAAAATTTTCGTGAAAGAAGAGAAGTAGCTACCAAGGAACAAAAGAAGTAACCTGTGTTGTGTCCAAACGTTTAGTTTCTTGTTTGTGGGGATGTGGAGAGTCGGTAAATCCTCCAAAATTAACCATCCAGGAGGTACAGGGGGGCTTTGTCCTCTAGACCAAACAGAAACCCAGGCCCCCGCTATCCATTTTTCATAATTTGTTACTTTTGTCAAATCACACCCCTGAAAAACTTGTTTGATGTGAAGTTGATGATGGTACCAAACATCCTGAGAAATTATTCCATTGCACGTCCTGATCTTTTATAAAAAAAAGTGATCTATTTTCACATTTAGAATGCATGTACACAAAAGTCAACATGCATTTTCAATATTTTCCAGTTAATGACATAACAAAGTCGGCTAAACTTTTCACAGGTTGATTTATGCACGTCTTTCTTGATTCTTGTCAAGTACGGATGCGTTTACCAAAAGCGTACACTTCCTTTAATATCTAGTCTATTTATACATTATTAATGAGTCACTAATTAGGAATTGGGTCAAAACTTTCACGCAGTATACTGTGGTTTGCATAGTCCAGTGATCTATTTAAGGGTATGTTTTTATACACATATATTGAGACATTTTTACTTGACGCAAGGCTACTGTACACATTAATTTTGTTACTAAGACCCAACTATGACCAATTTCACAGAGCTGCTTAGCAGATAAAATTACTAGAAAAAATTGCTTAGTGGATTTCTTTGGTTACCAGCCAAACTTTCATACAAAATGTATGCATTTTGGCTGGTAGCCTGTTTTACGTTGCTTAGGAAAATTCTCTGCTGAGCAGCAGAGAATTCTGCTTACCAAATGTTTTCGCTATTAAGCATTATTATACAGAATACCTGCCAAATTACAAACATTTTGTGTGGAACTTTGGACGGTAACTAACAAAACTTGTTTAGCAAATTTTTCAGGTAAGCAATTTTTTTTGTCTGGTTGGCAGCTCTATGAAATTGAGTCATATTCAGATGATGATTGATTTAATTTTGACCTTTTTTCACAAACACGGACTATACGTCGGTCGGTGTAAGGGCAAAATTAAATTAATTGTTTATCACCCGACACAAGAATTTCATCAGTCATATTCAGATGATTTCTCAATCTGAAGGTGTATGCAGAAGCCAATTTGCCGGCTGACGTTACTCCCAACAACTGATAACAACTTGGCAAATCTTCAGTGCTTAGAAACGCAATACATTTGCAGTCGGCAAACCCATAGCTCTAGGTTTATTCCGGTCCAACCCTTGTTCTAGTACCTTTGATGTTTCATTTGCCGACCGAGGCTCTAAATGCCGACTGAGAAAAATTATTGGGGGGTGTGAGAGCCTATATTTTGCCAATATTGAACATTTTGGCTAGATTATGAGTGAGATATTTGGGGCAGTGCAACCATCAGTTGAAGGTGTGACCTTACTGATGAATGTTACCTGATTCTATGCACATTGTCGCTTGGACCATATCTCTTCCATTTGGAAATATCTGAAACAAACCCTTCACTGGCAAAATCAAATTGCTTATTCAGTGAGCCTGTCATTTACAATGACATTTTGGCTTTGAATTTGCACATTGTTGGCACCTGTCTAATGTGGCTGCTTTTCCCAGTCCTGTTGGCCACCCAAGACACAATCACAGGTTATCACATGGTCGGCACCTGTCTAATGTGGCTGCTTTTTCCAGTCCTGTTAGCCACCCAAGACACAATCACAGGTTATTACATTGCGGGAGCTGTGTAATGTGGCCAATCATTTAGTCACATATGCAACCCCTTAGTTAAGCTTCAAGGCCAGTTCTTACAAGAATGTGAAACAAATATGTTGTGAATTTGCAGTGAATGATTTTCAAAAGTTCACATGTGTTCAGTATCTGGAAATATATATGTTTACCTTACATTTTTTATGTCAATACCAGGGTAGTTCCTGGTTGGTGTCCATGCCACTACATGTATACACACATTTGATTGTATAATTCTGCCTATAATGCAACCGGTTTTTTTCAGATCTATTTACTACTGAAAAGAGACTTTCTACATGGCGTCCACCGCAAACAGTCTTTACTTATCCTTTTCACCATGCAAAGCTACAAGGCTTACGCCTAACTGGCTGGCGGGTCTACATTCTCCCCAAATTGAGATGGTTTCAGGAATGGTTTCGTTGCCTAATGGCTGGGGGTTAAAAATAATGTACTGCGCTTTCATGCCTCGCTTAATATTAAAGGCATCTTATAAATACCGACTTATTGTTGTAGTTTGATGAAATTCTTGCGTCGGGTGATAAACAATTGATTTAATTTTGCCCTACACCGACGTGTGTATAGCACTGTATACTCAGTTAAATCAATTATTTATCACCAGACGCAAGAATTTCATCAAACTATAAATATCGCGGCACCCGCTGCTATATAGGATTCTAGCCAGCCAATCGACATTGGGCAAGCTCGGTGGTCGAGAGGTCAAGACGTCTGCACTAGTAAGCAGGAGGTCGTGGGTTCGAATCCTGCCTGAGTCGCCTGCGAAGTTTTTTCCACAGACACTCGGAAAGCACGGTGTAGGGCAAAATTAAATCGACTTATTGTTGTTATTGTTATGTTATTGCCACACTATGCAACCAATTGGACGTTACCGCAAACCGAAACGATATCAATTGGACGCTGTACAATAAAAACAGTCAAATGAGAATTATGTTACTGCATTACAGTGTTCAGTACTTTATTGTGGGTGTGGGTTCATTGTCATTCAGTTTTGGTAAACTTCTGAGAATAGCAAAGGCAAAAAAAAATATTCTCCGGTTTCTGGTCTCCACACGTGTTGCCTCAGACCCATGCATCAGCTTTTTAAATTTTTTTTAAATATGAAACAATGACCAATTGCAGCCAAAATTGCTGGAGATTGGAATTCTGCCGTGCTGTGTTTTAAACGAATTTTTCACATAGGGGTATGAACGTTTGCTCTCTTAGCCACCATACTTTGTATATAGGAAATTTGGTCCCCGCGATAAATGTATCACATATTTCCCTGTTGGCCAAAAAAAATGCGTTACTGCACCAATTTTGAAGCCGACCAATGACCAGAAACCAGAGACTTTTTTTTTTTTAGCCTAAGGTCTTTATTTAAACCCTAAGACCAGTTTGTACTCGCATATATTGCGAATAGATCATCGATTCGCATCAACCACAAAATGAGATGAGTTATGCGGATCACTTGTGTTTCTGGGGGAAAACTGGAATTTGTTGGAAAAACCTACATGTACAAGGTTTACCCCTTGTGATTCTGGGGCTGTTGACCCTAAGACCAGTTTGTACCTTGCATGTATGCGAATAAATCATCGATTCGCATCAAACAGTTACCATGAGATGACTTATGCGGATCACTTGTGATTCTGGGGGAAACCTAATATTTGGGAGAAAAAACTTGAATTTGTTGGGAAAACCTACAAGGCTTAACCCTTATTATTGGGGGAAAAACACAAGATTTACCCCTCGTGATTTGGTGGAATTTTATTTTAACAGATCAGTTCATCTTATGCGGATCACTCACAGTGAGTCTCGGTTTTCTGACGTCACAATTTGCTTGTATTGCAAAGGGTGAAACGTAAAAAATCTGCTGAAGTGTATGCCACAAAAAAATAACCGATATATTTCTTTCAAACTGCTTCAGGACTTGACTTCAGACTGAGGAATATGGTCGAACCTTTCCCCTCTCTATGTGGGGGAAGTGTCCCCCTCCTGGGTCAGTCATTGACCAGGCCAGCTGATTTTTCACTCTTGATACTTGCCTAGTTTTTTGAAAAGGTCCCTTGCGAGCGTGCTAGTCTTGGGTTTGGCGGTGTAGACGGTCCCTGGATGCTGTAACACCACACCGCTCATCTGACTGGAGAATCGTTAAGGATGGAAACAGATTTGTATTTGTAAAATAAATGTGTATTAAACAATACCCATTTTATAAGACCTCAATCTCTGAAAGCATTGTTTTATACATTGGTCTTAATCCCTTCCTGTTGAGTAATTTAATACTTTGTAATTACAACAACATGAAATCTTTGATAGTGAAAGGCCAGGGTTATTATGACAGAAGTCAATGTTCCCCCTTGTCATTGGTCGGCGTCAAAATCGGTGCGGTGAGCATTTTTTTATTTATTTATTTTTCTCAGTCATCTTTTTTTTGCAAACAGAGACATATGTGATACATTGTATACGCGGGGACCAAATTTCCCATCAAAAGTATGGTGGCTAAGAGAGGCCTCACAAATCGGGCAAATGTTCATACCCCTATGTGAAAAAGTCATTTAAAGCACGGCAGAATTTCAATGATCCAGCAGTTTTGGCTGCAATTGGACATCGTTTCATAGCACAAAAAAAAGAAAATTTAAAATGCCGATGCGCAGGTCTGAGGCGACGTGCGCAGGGACTATGATCATTTATATTTATTTGAGTGTATAACAAGGATACATGACATTGTCTTGCTGGTTTAGTGACGTGTTCGTCGTCAGATCCAAAACACACTGCAGGAATGCAAAGAGTCCTTGTGCCGTCTTGACTGTTAGTTTGAAATCAGGTTGGACAATTACCTACGATACAAACACACAAAATTTAAGAGTTAAAACCTGTGATATGCACAAACATTTCTCTACAACTTGAGTAAATTTTTATACATGATTATTGCAAACAATCATTGTTCACGTGACCGCGAATGCGAAGCTAATTTTTACGTCATAAATTTGTGGGGAATTATTTCAGGGGTGCGTTTTCACGACCCTAACCAGAAATTTGTTTCTGACGTCATATTCTTAACCAGAAACAAGACGACATAGCTATGTGAAAACATGAACGTAACCAGAAAATTGTTTTCAGTTTGCGACGTGTTCAATCATCAACGTTTCTCAAAATATACGGTGTAATTCAAATTTTGGCAAAATAAAACTTACTCGTGAGTGCTAGTAATAAACTTGAAAGATATACTGGTATACGAACAACCATTTCATCATGTTTTAACAAATAATTAACAAAACTTTTGTTACTTTTGACAATCCGCCATCTTGAAACCAAGCGTAACTGATCACAAACTTCGGTTCACGTTTGGCCAGAACAATGACGTCATCACAGCACAACCGAACTCGCGAAAACGCTTCACCAATGACCGAAGCCCAAACATGTTTCTGGTCACGGTCGCGAAAACACGCCCCTGGTGTTGAAATGTGTTCAACCTTGCCAATCAGTTTGTGCGAATCTCAGGTTATGACGTCACATTTCCCTTTGCATTCACACTTGTGTGAAAACACAAACATAAACATGATCACGCTGCCATTTTTTACTTTCACTGACAAATATTTCAGAACATTTCAGAAGTGGGTCATGTGATCAATATACCCTAATACCTGCTGGATCATTAAGATTGCATCAGGAAGGACTGGATGGTTCGTGCAGCAAGCTACATCCATAGACTTGAGGTAGTCAGACACGCTGTCTAGATGCTGGACACTCACTGTGTTACCTTGATTCCCATGCTGAAGATACTGAATGAATAAGCGAGAGATACTGAATGACTGAGACACGTCTTTACTTAAACAAGAGTCAAAATTCAATTTTTGGAAACACACGAAATACTTATGAAGTGCGCAAGTCGGTGTGACGAGAAACTAACATCGTTACTCTGTTTAATTCTGCGTCGGTTGTTGTGCACTGGCTTCATGTAATGGCTGGCGCGTGACGTGCTGCTCTGATTTTCATAATATCAATCTTTTCTAGATTTTTCACAAATGCTGAAGACAGTTAAGACAATAATCTGATGGGACGAAACATGATCATGTGGGGGTACATTAACAGCCGGTAACGACTGGTTGCCTATGCAATGACCAGCAAGTATGCGCATCGACCGCCAGCTGTTTTTAGGCACACGACGTGGCAAATGAACTCTTCAGAATGTAGAAGTTAAGCTTGGAGCGATATAACACGATAATATTGAATATCGCGATAACTTTTTTTGTTTCGGTTACGATATCGAGAACCTTTTCAAGTTATCGAGATATCGGCAAATCGTGATTTAAAGAAATATATCACGATTAAACAAAGAAAATCACGATTGTGAGTCAATTTAGAAATTCCATGGAAACAAAAATTAGGCCGGTCTTTTCAAGCTTTCAGAAGTGAGAAACAAAAGCGAACTACTTCAGTGGTTAGCTGACTGTCAGATCACAAATGAGCCGCCATACAGGGTCCAGAACTCTGTCGTTTCTCTTAATCCACTGCAACTCAAAGAAATCTATTAAGATGGATTAAGTGTTGGGAATTGAATACATACCTATGGTTGTCGGCTCTAAAGCAATCATGCGTGAATGAAAAAAAAAATACTATCGAAAATCGCATATATGTTTGACAATATATCGTGAATGAAAAAAAGAAAGATATCGCCCAAGCTTAGTAGAAGTTTGTTTTCACATCTTGGGGACTCTCGGGCTAAGTTGGAGTTTCAGTTTGAATGTCATTTTTTTGGCTTCAATACAAATGACTGAATATTTGAATAAAAGTTTGATGCTTGGTCTTTATACTGCAGGATAAAGACCTCTGGGTTGAGGCCACAGTCGATAATGGACCTTTGGCTCGGTCCTTTATTGCCCATAGCCAAGACACCTCGATCTTTAACCTGCGGTAAAGACAGAGTGACAAGCATTTATGCACCCCCATGTGATCCAGGTTTCATCCACTCAGATCATCTCAACTGTCTTGGGCATCTATGAATGTTAAATAATGTGAATTACCATTGTAATGAGCTGAATGATGTAGGTTGGCATATGGCCAGAATCCATACCAGATTCTGTACAACATCTCATGACTTGATGGTTCCATGGTTGCGTCAGGAGATGGCTACCTGTAACATTAAAAAAAAAAATGCAACATGACCATTCAACGGTTGTCACTTGACGTCACACGGTGCAAAAATCGGCCATCTTAACCCCTTGCATACGGCTGACGGCTATAGCCGCAGCTTGCAGAGATGCCACTGGGCCGGTGGACGTGCTCCAGCACGTACGGAATTAATTGATTTTCCAGCTTCCATTTGCTGGGGGTTTCGCCTTGAATAGAAATCTTCAAGAAGGCTGATAGTTTGGTGAACCATATTGTTCTTGAATGGGAGTGTTATATAATAGATTGGGCTTTCGAGAGCTTTCTGAACACAGCGCTTTCAATTTGAATGTGGGGACTTCGCGTGCGATGAATAGGGTATGCCCGGTTTAGCTTGCCCGCTTATTTTGGTAGATCTGTAAAGCCATACTTAAGAATCAAGAGATATGTATACAAAACCAACCTGTGAAAGTTTCAGCTTAATTTCATCGTGTCATTAACGAGAAAACAGTGCAAAAGCATTCAGATTTTTATATAGACCATGTGATTTTCCGCCGGGCAAAAAGTGTGTATATTTGTGTACATTTCGTACTTCTCCACATTACATCAAAAATTTTGTTTTAATTTTCAGATGAATAAGATTTGAGATGTTATGGGAGTGCCTTACTAACAATAAATCAAATTAAGAATTTTTCTCCTGATATCTCAAAATATCAGATTTGATGGTTTTTTTTGTCACAGACCAGTGCACATTTTGTGCCCGATTCAGTTTGACCTCATTGGTCACATCGTCTATACATTCAATTGCGAACTAATTTTCAATAACTGTACACAAATTAAAGCACCCCTTACAACAAATATTTCAACGTATGTCTGATATCATGGTCAACTTAACACCAAGTAACGCATTCTAATTGTGAAATTTAGTGAACATAACAAAAGGCTTTCCGTTGCAATTTGGAGAAAAAAAATTATGACATGACTTTCCTCTTTAAACTTTTCTTTGATTAAAAAAAATCATTGTGGACTTACCCCTTGTGGTTTAAAAACTACCAGGCTTACTCCTTGTGATTTTAAGGAAACACAAATACAAGGCTTAGGCTACTTCTTGCAATTCAAAGATACAACTAGGGTCACCTCCTTGTTACTTTTTGGAACAACCGCACAAGATATTAACCCTTGTGATTTTGGTGCCAGTTAGAACAACCAGCCAACTGTATCAGACACTACCTTTATGCACTTACCCAGTGCTCGGTTCTTCTCGAGAAGGTAGGAAACCAGACTTCTCATGCACGTCACTGCCGCCTGTCCAAGTAATGGATCCCCCTTGACATGCAGAAAGGAAACACAAGAGAAAACGACTAGCCAGTTTGAGATATATATAATCATATCTGCAATCTGGTCAAAACTCGTTGGCACAACAATGGTCTCTGATACATTAACCCTAACCCCCCACCAAAAAAAAAAAAAAACGCGTCACCACACACCAATTTTGAAGCCAACCGGAGACTTTTTTAGGGGGCCTTAGTGATGTATTTCTTGAAAACCAAAGGGTTGAAATTTTTATTATTATTATGGTTTATTAAAAAATCTGCTCATTGGAGCCTGCCGGCTGAATTACAAAACAGTTTACATTAAAAATATAAAGAATACATACAAATTAAAATTAAGTAAACAGTATGATCCAAATGAAAAATGAATCTAAAAAAGAAATCAGTCAGGTACATACAAGGTACATAAAATATTACACAGCAAAATGCACATTCATCAAGGGGACATGAGAAACCACATTAAAAATTATATTACAAATTTATTACAAAAAATTACAAGGATGGTGGGAGTGAGCTGAGAAAATTATTGACAAGTCTGTTGAAATAGGGGACTGGACTGTTACTGAGAAGAGCAATTACATGGTACTTCATGAAAGTATGTTACCAAATACCAACGTCCTTTAAAAACACTCGGCCATGGTCGTAACAGGTAGCCTATCTAGTGATGGTGTCACGAAAAAAAAATTAAAAAAACACCTTGGGGGTAGTGGGAGCCCGATAGCCCTGTAAGGCAATCCCCTAGTGCTGGTGACACGAACATAACACTTGGGTAGTGAGAGCCCATTAGCCTGGTAAGGCAATCTCCTAGTGATGGTGTTGCAAACAAACACCCCCAATTATGGGAAAATAATTGCATATGATCCTAATGTCACTTCAAAAGTTACATACCGCATCGCTGTCAGCGCTGGTAACCAGGGCGCGTCCTCAGGTGAGACGCCAGGCTGGGGTCGAAAAATATGCTACTAGGCTGTGACAGGGTTGTCTCTGTCCTCAAAGTTCCATCAAGTCACGAAACAATGTCCTCGGACCGAAGTTTCTCTAACAAGTCACGCTCAAAGCGAAAAAATGCTGTCAAATTTGTTAGCATCAACATTTCAACACTCAATATCTGAACCCTATCATGCGACATTAAATTTGCAAACTCTATCCAAGAAGCAAAAAACTAAATCTTGTAGCGTTCTTGCCTTACAAAGAAGTCCGTCGTTGTGGCTCTGGTACCATTGAATTTGACTCTGATAGTTTACTAGGTTGGCAATTTGTCTGGAGTGGATATAAGTATAAAACAAGGATGGAGTAGGTTTTATTTTGGCACCTCATGTGAAGTTGGTTGATCGCATATTCATCTTGAGCGAGAATACTATCTGTTCGTGTTATCATTCATGGTTTGTTCTAACTTTGACATGTTCTTATGCCCCTACTGAGTGCAGTGTAGAGTCTGCAAAATCTCACTTTTATGGCAAACTCAGACAAGCTAACAACGATATGCTCAAATATAACACTTTAAATCCATTAACATGGGGATTTCAATGCATCTATCGGAATGGATTCTAAAAATAGTGGTGCTTGGGACAATGTTTTAGGTTTTAACAACTCTTCCCAATTGGAAACCAATAGCAATGGTGAATCCTTTTTGAAATTTTGTTCAGAAAATAGGCTTAGAATCATCAATAGCATCTTCGGACAAAGAGAATTCTTAGGGAAACATGGGTCCATAAGCCAACAGGTAAAACAAAACGCCTTGATTATATAACCACCAGGAAATATATCAAGATTTATCACATCTTATAGAGCATATCGTAAAACTGCATCCATCTTTGACACAGATCACTATATGGTAACAATGACATTGAAATATCCTACATCAAACAAGAAACTTTTCAATCATTTTCTAAAAAGCAAACTCCTAAACCAAAGTTGAATGTATCTCTTCTTCTGACAACAAAGGCGCTGCTAAACTCTATTCAGATCAGCTAGACTCAAAACTTCGGGTTGAAGATATTTCCAAATGACTTGGAACAAATAGCAGATGATATTACGGTAGCGATACAAGATTAGCTAGAAGCTGTTTGCCCAAAATCATCCCTAATAAATCTTCTGAACCCTGGCAAGATCAAGAATTACAAAATCTAATGAGCAAGCTGCATAAAAATCCAAAAATAGGGCTCTTCAAAAGCAAATTCGTAAGAAGAGAAAAACTTTAAAAGATCAATATTTTCATGAAAAAGCCGTTGCTATATAAATACTGCAGCAGAGGCAAGACAAGTTGAGAAAAGAATTTCAACTTGCTAAAACCAAATCTATGCACTCTACCACCTCAAAAATCACCATTTCAAATGAAAAGTTAATAAAGCATTTCAAAGAGCATTTTTCTAAAAGGTTATTGATTACCACCTGAGTTAGAACATCCAAATAGTTATGATTACTTGTTGGATACACAGGTTGAAGTGAATGAAGATCCACCTAACCTTGATGAAATTGCTGAGTAGTTAAAACATTTAAGAATAACAAATCTGCTGGTACAGATAATCTTCACTGTGAAGGGCTGAAGTACCATTGTAGTAAGAATCTTCTTGTGTATTTAACTATGCTGACTTCTCTTGTATGGTCTCTAGTGGCTGTCCCAGAATCTTGGCTTGCTATGAAGGTAGTTTGTCTCTACAAAAGGGTTTGAAGTCTCTAGCAGAAAACTACGGGCATTGTCTATTGGTTCAAATCTTAGTAAAAATAGTTCCTCGTATAATTTTAAATAGGTTACAGGAAACCTGAGCTGAATATTTCTGAATTTCAGTTTGGTTTTAGAAAAGGTCGGTCAACTGTGGATGCAATCTTTGTCAGCAAGAATGTTATACAAAAGCATGCTGGACCTCTTGTTTTGGTCTTTGTTGACTTAACAGCGGCATATGATTATATCCCTAGAGATTTTTGTTTGGGTTTTAGAACTACGCACTGGTGCCAAACTCCTTATCTACATTCTCAGAAAATTATATGATGGTACAACTGCATGTATTTCTGGGACTAAAGTAAAATTTGATATTTTATCTGGTTGTCGACAAGGAGGCCTAGAAAGTCCAACACTGTTTAACTTCTATTTTGATTTTGTCTTGAAAGTGTGTGCAGAGGCTATTGACAGAAAGTATCCAGGTGGATGGGGTGTCTCGTTTCGATTACCGTATTTCTAGCGAATGCACTAACCGGAACAAAGAAAAACCAAGAAAATGAATGGTATTGAAATAATAAGGTGGCTCTTGTATGCCGATGATTTGGTTTTTATTTTGTATAAGCATTGCTGAAGCACAAGGAATTATGAATATAATGAACACAACTTGTAAACGTTTTGGATTAACAATTTCTTTCAAAAAACTAAGAGTGATGCAATTTAATACATCTCTGAGTGACATAAATATTGTCATTGATGGTACTGAACTTGGAAATGTGTCTGAATTTTTGCTATCTTGGCCACACCATCTTCAATGATGGTAGAAATTCCACTGACCTAAATTGCAAAGGCTACAGCTAAATTTTATGAACTTAAGGGGTTCTTTGTGACAGGGAAGTACGTATGTCCATTGGACTAAAATCCTGGAAGCATGTGTTCGTCCTAGACTGACATATGCTACCCAATGCTGGAGAGCCTAGTGAGAAATAAATAAAAGGATTGAAAGTAGTTGGTATGGTTTCCTAAAGTGAATGATTAAAGATGGTTTCCGTGGAAACCTTCACTATGAAGGTGAGATTAATCATGCTCTTTACTTTGCTAATATAGATCTAGAGCGCATAACAAAAAGTCAACCACTTCGGAATTATATTAACTCCCAGTATCTGAAATACATAGCTCATACTTGTCGTAGGGAAAATACAAATTTGACCAAGCTTAGTTTATTTTTTATTCCTAGAGTCCCATACTATCGAGATCCCTGGATAGGTATCTCAAGACTTCTGGGTGATATTTCTATTGAGCAGATTAAAAGAGAAACACAGTCAAAGACTGGTTTCACCAGGCTCCTAGGAGTCCTGACTCATATGAAGCCTAAAGCTTCAAAATGAGGACCTAAACTGTACTGTACTGTACATTCATTCCCAAATTCTCTTCACTATTTTCCTTACATTGACAATACTGTTCTGGAGCCAGATGTAGATGATTTTGATGTTCGATGCTTTGATGCCTAGTCCGACATCTTCATCCTGAATAAGATCCCTAGATGTGCGTTTGCTGTCTAATTTCAACACCGTCGACTCAAACTTGGTATTAAAAATGGCTGTCCAAAATTGGAGTCCACACACTTGAGAGAATGAAACAGCAAAACATGTTTTCAAGAAGTAAATCTCTTAAAACCCATATACAGTATTGGTTTAATAACAGATTGTTTGGTATTACACATTTCTCAAAATAATATGTTCAACAATACATTCCAAAATGAGGTTATGTTAGGTCCCGTCATAAATTCATTAAGACACTTATTTATCATTAAATTAAACTTCTGACGTCTCTTGACGACGATCAGAGCATACTGATTGAAATGTCGAGTTGTAACCACCTGGTTCTTTTCAGAAGTATTTACTACTCAAAAGTGAATTTATACTTGGTGTCACCGCAAATATTTTTTACTTTTTCTGACTTCTATTTTGTGAATTATCTAATTTTAAAGTTTTGTTTTTTTCTAAAAGGAAATTATTGATGTTCCTATGGAAACATAAATTTCAGAAAATTGCCAGTAAAATAGTGAAAAACAAGGGTGAGGTATCTTTAAATGACATTGCTAGAAAGACTTTTGTACAATTTTGAAGTAAAAACGAAATAAGAAATTACTGTCACCTTTTCTGAGGATGTTTTTGTTTGTGTTCAACAACTCCAGTGCAAAGGAGCTACCCAAAACCATGGTGTATGGGACCTGCAAATGGAACAAGCAAAAACAATCCTTGAAAATACATAATAATAATAATAATAATAATATGTGGACTTATATAGCGCACGTATCCACCAACTAAGTGGTGCTCAAGGCGCATTATATTATTACCCCTGTTCATAAGGCTCATAAATCATTCCTGACACCATCTCAGCTCCCTGGGGAGTATACAGCTCAATTGCTGCCATTACAGCGCATATAGGGCTAATCAACCAACTCTGCCCTCACAGGTACCCATTTAACCCCTGGGTGGAGAGAAGCAATTATGGTTAAGTATCTTGCTCAAGGACATAAGTGTCACGGCCGGGATTCGAACCCACATTCTGCTGCTAACACCAGAACTTGAGTCCGGTAAGCTACACTGCTCGGCCAAATACATGTTGAAAATTAACATTGGAATGCATTTTTATAACTTATAGTCAGTCATAGTGAACGTGAATAGGGACTGTAAATTCCCTTTAACCTATTGGTAATCTCAAAAAACTTTAAATATCAGTTTTTGCATAAAAACTTACTTGGTGAACAATTGATCTGGAATCAAAAATCGCTTGAAATATACTACTCAAAACAATTTAGGAATAATCTCAGTTAAAGCAATCTTGATCATTTATTTCAGATGAACACAATGTTTCACAGAATTGATGAGAAAAACAACTGCACAATGAAACAGATGATAAAGGATGCATGTAGTGATTACACATTTCATGACATGACTACTGAAAGAGAGAGGGGGTTGTAAATGAAAATCCCGGTTCATGGAACATTTCAAACCTATTTGATGTTAAGAATCCGGTGTTCCCTAAATTGTTTTGAGTAGTATATTTCTGTCTCAGGTGCTTACATTCTTTAAATACGAGTGACATTATTTCCAAAATGAAAATCTGCCATCCGAACACTGAAATTCCAATGTCGAAATGACTGCATTTTTTCTATTTTTTGTTAAGGACACAAAGAAATATGCTGAAACATTCACAGGTTAGTTTCAAGAAATGAAATCAGAAAAACTAAGCTGTGAAAGTTTCATCGCAAAAGGTGCTCATGTTTTTTTTTGAGAAAATGACAAAAAAAACTGTGACAACTTTTTTTTTCAAATTCCACATAACAATTCCTGTTTTTTCTATTAAGATGAAAGCTCTTTGGACGGAGTAATTTCTGAGGAAGATTGATATGCCTGCCAACTTTACACCAACTACAGGTTTTTCGATAGTAATTTGTCAGTTTGATTATCTGGTAATTATCAATGTTGTACCTTCCCTTGAACAGGGATGTGATTTGACAAATATAGAAATCCCGAAATATGGGTAGCGGGCCTGGGTCTCCCTGAACAAAGCCCCCTGAACCTCCCGGATGTTTAATTTTGGAGGATTTACAGACTCTCCACATCCCTACAAACATGAAACTAGAGGTTTGGACACAATACAGGCTACTTCTTTCTTTCCTTGGTGACTACTTCTCTTCTTTCAAGAAGGGTTAGTAGGCCTGGGTCTCCCTTTGGTCTAGAGGACAAAGCCCCCAGAACCTCCTGGATGTTTAATTTTGGAGGATTTACAGACTCTCCACATCCCTACAAACATGAAACTAGAGGTTTGGACACAATACAGCCTACTTCTTTCTTTCCTTGGTGACTACTTCTCTTCTTTTAAGAAAATTTGGAGGCAAAGGGAAATCCTGAAATCAGGAAAATTCCTGAGAAATCACAGGCCTGTGTGAAGTTTAAACACCAAATACGGCAATAATATTGAGTCCTATCTTACCTTGATGTTGAACTTGGCCTGATAGGTGATCATCTGAGAGACAATACTGAGACAACAGCACTGAAGACCACATGGCTGGGAGGAAGTCTTGGAGAGCATTGTCTCAAGGAGCTTAAGAGTCAGGGGGTTGGACAGAAGGATGGATGCAACTGAAGACAGATGATAAATGAAGATGGAGACAATATAAGTCATCATTATTATTATTATATCATTCTGGGCCCAATATCATAGCACTGCTTACCAGTAAGCAAATTTTCGCGCTAACTATAGCAAGAAAATTTGCTTAAGCATTTAAGCGTATTTCACAGGTTAACAAGAATATTCAGAGTGGCGCGTGCGCATTCACCACGGATTTGTATTGTTGCGTCACTCATTTGCTAGCAATAACGGCCGGCAAGTTAGCGTGCCTTTCTCTATGCTTAACGGTTAGCAGCGCTATGAAATGAAAAGCGTACAGTAAGCAGAAATTGGGCCCTGGTAATGAAAAAAAGGAGAAACCTGTGAAGACAAGACGATGAAGTAATGTTTCATTTTAGATGTGGGAGGAAACCCCCATGTAAATATTGTCAGGGAAGACCCATGTAATCAGATGGGGACTAAAAACCTAATCCACATGTCAGCTTGGGTCTGAGTGGGATTCAAACCCTGGTCCACTGAGGTGAACGGTGAGTCAAGTACCGCTATATGCCAACATGATCCCCAAAAGTTATCCCATAGTGTACGTTGACAAATACAAAAAACTTACTTGGGGGCTAAAATTAAATTTTTGTAATTTTTCTTTTTTGAAATAGAACATTTCCTCAATTTTGAATTTGGTCATGGAACACTGGTTTATAATCGTGTGAGTTAGAGTGACGCACACAGAAACTAATATATTCTGTTTGGCTCAGTGCCGCGTGGTGCATAGCCCTAAGGTCTGACGTCACGCTTCAAGGCTTGTGAAAGACGTCAGATACCGGAATCTCAGTTTTGGGGAGATTCAACTTTGACCTTGGTTGGTAGCTAGCATGCAATCCTCAAAGCCTGACATCACATTAGTCGGATATTCTCGAACAAAGTGACATTTAATTGTTTGTGCACAAACCATTGGTATGGGTGGTCCGTGCACAAACTTGTGTGGGCCAATGAGTGATAAGTGCCTATAGCTCATGTACGTTAACCGTTGGCCAATAGAAGTGCCTGTGTGAACTGCTGGTGACTGCCTTCGCTTCTATTGGCCAATGGTCAACATCCATGAGCTATAGGCACTTATCACTCATTGGCCTACACAGGTGTGGGTGTATACGAACCACCCATACCAATGGTTCGTGCACAAACAATTAAATGTCACTTTGTTCGTGAGTGTCTGACTAGTGAGATCTTTGGCACAATGTATGCAATGAAATCCCTTGAATGGTACGCCAGGAGCCTGTCTCTATCCTTGATAGGATAATGACAGGGGGCCAGTCTATGTGGCGCATTGCAGTGGCTGGGTTGTTACAGCTGGTAGGATACTCACATCGGCCCAAAAGAGACCAAGACGGCAGCAAGGCAGAAACAGTAGTCCTATACAGGGACGTGCACAGGGTTGTAGAGGGGCAGGGGCTCAGAGTCTGAAAAGGGCAGTGTAATTCCATGCGAGCGCGTGGCCTTTAAAGCTAAAAATTTTTGGCGTTTGTTATTAATAAGCGCATAATATGGTTTTTAACATTACAATCAGATCAGATTATGTTGAAAGGCGTATAGGGCGTGACTGTCGTGAAATCTAGTTTCGCGGAGGGGCACATGCAGGCCCGTGCACAGGAATAGTAAGGGGCATCTCTGCTGACCTAATATTTATTCTAATTTTATTCTATCCTGACATCTTTCAACTAGGCAGGGCAGTCTATGCGCAACAGGAACTTAATAATTCATTCAAAAAAAAAAACAAAAAAAAACCTTGGGCTAAAAAGGGCACTTTTTATACTAGGCAAAAAGGGCAGGGGCTCAAGCACCCTTTGGGACCTATGTATGCACGTGCCTGGTCCTATATAATTCAGGGATGTGATTTGAGAAAAGTAAAAAATCCTGAAAAATGGGTAGCGGGCCTGAGTCTCCCTTTGGTCTAGAAGACAAAGCCCCCTGAACCTCCTGAATGTTTAATTTTAAGGGAATTACTCTCCACATCCCCACAAACAAGAAACTAGAGGTTTGGACACGATACAGGCTACTTCTTTCTTTCCTTGGTTGGCTACTTCTCTTCTTTCAAGAACATTTTCAGGCAAAGGGACATTTGTAAAAAAAAATCCTGAGAAATCACAGGTCTGATAAGTATTATACCTCTTGTTTCTCCTTGAGCTGATGTCTGAATCAGTAGACATGTCAAGTAGTTTAGACCGGTCTGTATGACGGCTGGGTCACTAGTGGGACTCTTGCTGATCACGTTACTCACTAATACAGATATTGGTCAAAGTTGAGGGCAAATTCAAACATGGAAACTATGTCACTTTTCTACAAATTGATTTCTGGAAAGAATTTATACTGTCATCAGTTTTACACTATTAAAATAAGTTTTACATTACATATCGACTACAGGCCTCCCAGTGCCTAATCTACCAAATAAAGTATTTTTAAATAAGGTTTTTAAAGCAAAATATAGGTTATTATAGGTTTACCAAATGCCAAAATATCGGATTTTATAGGTTATTTCCCGTGATTATGCAGTGTTAAGTAACAAGTTTTTGGTAAATTGCCTGCCTTCTGAGTACTTTTTACAACAAAGTACATTACCCCATACCCTGTCCAGCAGAAAATTTAAGAGCGGTACACATGTTACAGTTTGGCTACTGTTTTGGCTTCACCGGATTCAAGTTCTGGTGTTAGCAACATAATGTGGGTTCGAATCACGGCCGTGACACTTGTGTCCTTGAGCAAGACACTTAATCATAATTGCTTCTCTCCACCCAGGGGTTAAATGGGTACCTGTGAAGGCAGAGTTGGTTTGCTCTATATGCGCTAGAAATGGCAGCAATTGAGCTGTATACTCCCCAGGGAGCTGAGATGGTTTCAGGAATGATTTATGAGCCTTATGAGCCTTATGAGCAGGGATAATAATATTATGCGCCTTGAGCACCACTTAGTTGGTGGATACGTGCGCTATATAAAGCCACACATTATTATTATTATTATTATTATCTCTTTGTACTTAGGAAGTAATTTTTCTTCAAATCCATGAGGATTTTAAGAGGAAGTTGAAATGTGTTGCAGGTGATTAAAATATAGGTTTTTATAGGTTAATATAGGTTTTAATAGGCTTTTATAGGTTTTTATAGGTTTTTATAGGTTTTATAGGTTTTATAGGTTTTATAGGTTTTATAGGTTTTTATAGGTTTTATAGGTTTTTATAGGTTTTATAGGTTTTATAGGTTTTATAGGTTTTATAGGTTTTATAGGTTTTATAGGTTTTATAGGTTTTATAGGTTTTTATAGGTTTTATAGGTTTCGCTGGGAGGCCTGCGACTATTTGGTTATTTTTTTAATTACCAATTCTATTATGGAGTGCCATGGTCGAGCGGTTTAGTGCATCAGATTTGTGTTCTGATGGCTGAGTCGTCAGAATGTGGGTTTGAATCCCAACCGCGACCATGGTACTTGTGTCCTTGAGCCAAGACACTTTACCATAATTGCTTCTCTCCACCCAGGAGTAAATGGGTACCTGTGAGGGCAGAGTTGGTTGCTGTGTTTGATTAGCCCTATATGCGCCGAAATGACAGCAATTGAGCTGTATACTCTCCAGGGAGCTGAGATGGTTTAAAGAATGATTTATGAGCCTCATGAGCAGGGGTAATAATGTACAGCGCCTTGAGCACCAGTTTGGTGAATACGTGTGCTATAAGTCTAAATTATTATTATTATTATTATTATTATTATTATTATTATTATTATTATTATTATTATTATTATTATTATTATTATTATTATTATTATTATTATTATTATTATTATTATTATTATTATTATTATTATTATTATTATTATTATTATTATTATTATTATTATTATTATTATTATTATTATGTCTTACCTTTAAAGGGACAATATCATCACAATCAACAGGGCATGGATTGGAGTGCTAGTTTTAGATTAACTCAGTGAATGAAAATAATACCCCGCATGATAAGGTCATATTACCATTACTGCTGCATAAATGAGCCCGTAACTTTCATTCACTATGTTCATCTTTAACAAGGACACTGATTCCATGCCCTGTTGAAAGTCTGTTTGTGACTATACTGTCCCTTTAAGTACATGTAATCAGGTGATCTTGTTCATGAAGTAGTTTTCTGCATACCAGGGGTGTGATTGGGCAGTTTTGAAAAATCCACGTAAATTTTGCTAGGGGTATTGGGGCCGCTGTTGTGAACAGCGCTGGGGTGAAATCTATAGTTCTGAGTGTTTGCTTTGCTTTCCTTTATTGCTTAAATCTTTAAAATCCAGAGGATCACAACATTGCGATTTGTAAAAATCCCCAAATCCGGAAAAATCCG
This sequence comes from Zoroaster sp. YZ-2022, assembly GCA_029582265.1. Taxonomy (NCBI): domain Eukaryota; kingdom Metazoa; phylum Echinodermata; class Asteroidea; order Forcipulatida; family Zoroasteridae; genus Zoroaster; species Zoroaster sp. YZ-2022. The sequence goes on from CM055819.1 coordinate 7,536,714, forward strand.
GAAAAATCCCACCCCTGGCATACAACATTTAAAGGTAAGGTAAGTTGTATAGAATTTTGACCAAAAATAACCCAGTGGTAAAATTTTTACTTAAAACTTTGTTGGTGTTTTAAGCTGATGATGGAATCAATTTTCCTAATAAAAATAATTTTGTCTGACGTGCTGTGTCATTAAATAAGAAAAGTAAAATTAATGTCAATAATCTTCAGTTCAAATTTAGGAAAGAGTCCTCTTTCCTAAATTCTACGTTAGAATGAATACATAAAATCTGAATGCATTTTCACTAATTTCGCATCACAACATATCAGGGGTGTGATTTGACAAAAGCAAAAAAAATCCTGAAAAATGGGTAGCGGGCCTGGGTCTCACTTTGGTCTAGAGGACAAAGTCCCCTGAACCTCCTGTGGGTAGCAGGCCTGGGTCTCCCTTTGGTCTACAGGACAAAGCCCCCTGAACCTCCTGTGGGTAGCGGGCCTGGGTCTCACTTTGGTCTAGAGGACAAAGCCCCCTGAACCTCCTGGATGTTTAAATTGAATTTTGGACAAAATACATGCTACTTCTTTCTTTCCTTGGTGGCTACTTCTCTGAAGTTAGTTGGAACCCAGTTTGATGGTAGGATTTTCAAAATCAAAAGGTAGGGTTTCCTACAAAAGTAAGAAGAATATCATGCCTGAAAGAATATTTTGAGGCAAAGGAAGATTTGCAACAACAAAAATGAAATCAGGAAAAAGCATAAAAAAATCACAGGGCTGGCCTGACATAAGATCAAAGCAAATAAACCACAAGATATTAAGCTGAAACTTTCACAGTTTGGTTGTTTATTAATGTTTATCTTGATTCAAGAATTGTAGAAGCAGTTTTGGCCAACGTCACCAATGAGTTTTCCTATAAATAATGGAGTTCTTTGAGGATTTTTACCGTGATACATGAGTTTGACATCAGCTGCACTCAGATCAGTCAGGGGGCATCTCTTGCGTACGGTGCACATTAACCGTAACAAGGCAAGTATGTGAACATCTGCCAAGATAATAAGAATAAGATAGTTCACTCAACAGCTTCTGCAACAATATGGGTTTATAAAGAGAAGGTAAAACAATTACCTGATTACAACAATGCCAAATGATTATCTGAAAGCTTACTTGATGTCATAGTATTAGCCAGACGGGTGTCTGGGTGTCTTTTGGACACCATGTTACAATTTTGGACACCCTATTTTATCTGTCATTTCACTATGAACAACTTTGCCCTGAAAATCTGTTTTGCCGTGAAATAACAGTTCACCGTAATTTCACGGCAATTTCACGGTGTCTCTTCCTCTCAGATATTGGCAATAATGTTCACTGTGATTTCACGGCAAATTCACGGCGCTCTCGAGAATTAATGATGAGCTGCCCCAAAACTGCCACGAGAAGTTCATGGCGTTTTCACAGCATTTTCATGGTGGAGGAATCCCAAGAGTATTTCACGGTGTTTTCACAGTGTTGTGTCGTCATGAAATTGCCGTGAACTATTTATTTCACAGTAAAACAGATTTTCAGGCCATTTTCAGGGTAAAGTTATTCATAGTGTTTACATGTAAACGTATTGTAAGTGAACAATTTGGACACCCTGTTTTCCAGGAAATTTTCACACCATATTTCTAAATCCTGGCTAACACCTTGCTTGATGTGAAGTTAGTAAAGACGTAAATCATCCTGAAAATGTTGTTTTCTGAAGTGCTGTCATTTCAGAGAAAACACACATTTTGTCAAACATAAAAACATACACAAATTTCTCAAAATGGTAGCACCTGATGAAAGGGTGCACCTATACTGTCATGATACTCTAACAAGTTAATTTTACAAATAAATGGAGAATTATCGTGAAACCCGCTGCTACTATGGGATTCTAGCCGGCCAATTGTCATCGGGCAAGCTCGGTGGTCGAGAGGTTAAGACGTCTGCACTAGTAAGCAGGAGGTCGTGTGTTCGAATCCCGCCCGAGTCGCCTGTGTAGTTTTTTCACAGACACTCGGAAAGCACTGAGTATACAGTGCTATACACACGTCGGTGTCGGGCAAAATTAAATCAATTGTTTATCTCCCGACGCAAGAATTTCACCAACCTATATATCGCGGAACCCGCTGCTATATGGGATTCTAGCCGGCCAATTGTCATTGGGCAAGCTCGGTGGTCGAGAGGTTAAGACGTTTGCACTAGTAACACTATGAATAACTTTACCCTGAAAATGCCCTGAAAATCTGTTTTACCGTGAAATAAATAGTTCACAACAATTTCATGATGACACAACACCATGAAATTACCATAAAATACTCTTGGAATTCCTTCGCCGTGAAAACGCTGTGAAAACACCATGAACTTCTCGTGGCAGTTTTGGGGCAGCTCATTAATTCTTGAGAGCACCGTGAATTTGTTGTGAAATCACAGTGAACATTATTGCCAATATCTGATGAGAGGAAGAGACACCGTGAAATTGCTGTGAAATTACGATGAACTGTTATTTCACGGCAAAACGGATTTTCAGGGCGAAGTTGTTCATAGTGTAAGCAGGAGGTCGTGGGTTCGAATCCCGCCCGAGTCGCCTGTGTAGTTTTTTTCACAGACACTCAGAAAGCACTGAGTATACAGTGCTATACACACGTCGGTGTAGGGCAAAATTAAATCAAATGGAGAATTAGCTGTTGCAAACTGCTTACCAACCTGAAGGACCTGTAGTATAAATGCAAAATCAATGTTTCAATGTTTCGAACCTAGCAGGTTCTTTCTCAAAGGCAAAGTGAGAAAAAAAACAAGCTACAGTATAGGCCTAAATAAACATACTGTAAGAGCGGAAGTTAGTCAGGTGTAAAATGAACACAAACAAAGAAGATATAAAAAGCAGAGTCAGACACCGGTCCTGGGACTGGACAAAAGAAGATTGCGTATGAATAGAGGTACCAGGAGTTTTTGGCTGGTACCTCTATTCATACTTAATCTCCTAGGTTCGAAACATAAGGCCAATAACATTTATTTTGAAGTTAAAGGGGCAATATCGTCACGCTCAACAGGGCATGGAATCAGAGTGCTAATTTTAGATTAACTCAGTGACTGAAAATAATACCCCACATGATAAGGTTATATTAGCGTTGCTGCTGCATAAACGAGCCAGTAATTTTCAGTCGATGTGTTCATCTTAAACTAAGACGCCGATTCCATGCCCTGCTGAAAGTCTGCTCTGATCGTGACAACACTGTCCCTTTAATTTTACGGTATATGCCTCGAAAACTACAGGGTTGAATGTACGTTACCAAATTCCAATTTTGTACCTTCCAGAATAATAACAGTATATTTGCGCATATATTTGCAAAGTAGTCTATGGAAGCGGATAAGCCCACCTGTTGGTGCTTCGTCCTCTGACAGGAAAAGCCTCTGCACAACATCCGGAAGTTTCCTCCTTAACACCAGCAGCATCACCTGAGTGTAGTCTTCCTCATCCACAGCGGGGCTTTCTGTACAGAAGATGCTCTCTAGCAACGATAGGGACTTACTGATGAGTCGGTTGCTACCTGCACTGCTCATGATATCCTGTAGGCAGAGTTGCAAATGATCACAGATTTCACATGACACTTGCTTGGTGTAAAGTTGACGATAGAATCAAACATCCTTTGAAATATTTCTGCCTGAGTCGCAATCATTTTAGCACAATGTATACTACTCAAAACAATTTAGGGAACACCGGATTTTTAACATCAAATACGTTTGAAATGTTCCATGAACCGGGATTTTCATTTGCAACCCCCCTCTCTCTTTCAGTAGTCATGTCATGAAATGTGTAATCACTACATGCATCCTTTATCATCTGTTTCATTGTGCAGTTGTTTCTCATCAATTCTGTGAAACATTGTGTTTATCTGAAATAAATGATCTTGCTTTAACCGAGATTATTCCGGTGTTCCCTGAATTGTTTTGAGTAGTAGGGCTATATTACCAAATTTGAAAGTTTTCATTTCATTTTCATTTTCATGATCACCACTTTGATCTATTTTTCAAATTAGAATGTTTACACACAAATGTGAATGCTGTTGCACTATTTTCTAATTAATGGCACAATGAAATAAGCTGAAACTGTCACAGGTTGGTTTTTAAGTATCGTGTGTCGTGGCCGAGTGGTCTAGCTTACCGGACTCAAGTTCTGGTGTTAGCAGCAGAATGTGGGTTCGAATCCCAGCCGTGACACTTGTGTCCTCGAGCAAGACACTTAACCATAATTGCTTCTCTCCACCCAGGGGTTAAATGGGTACCTGTGAGGGCAGAGTTGGTTGATTAGCCCTATATGCGCTGTAATGGCAGCAATTGAGCTGTATACTCCCCAGGGAGCTGAGATGGTTTCAGGAATGATTTATGAGCCTTATGAGCAGGGGTAATAATATAATGCGCCTTGAGCACCACTCAGTTGGTGGATACGTGCGCTATATAAGTCCACACATTATTATTATTATTATTATTCACTATTTTCTAATTAATGGCACAATGAAATAAGCTGAAACTGTCACACGTTGGGTTTTAAGTAGGATATGAAATTTTGCACGGTGGAAGTACAGTAGGAGTAAGGTTTGCAGTAGCACCGTGTGACAATCTCTGAGGAGATCAGTATACTCTGATCGTCTTCAGGTTGGTTTGTACACATATCTCTTGATTCTTATAAAGTATTAAGCTTTGGGCAATATCGATTTTTATCATCCACGATATATTGGCAAACAATTTTCGATAGTATCGTGATTATTATTTTGTTCATTCACGCATGATTGCTTTAGAGCCGATAACCACAGGTATGTACCCCTTCTACAAGCATCACAATAAATCGCAAATTCGTTTGCGTAGTGTGTATATACTTCTGAAGTAGTTCGCTTTTGTTTGTCACTTCTGAAAGCTGAAAAGACTGTCCTAATTTTGTTTCCATGGAATTTCTGACTCACAATGGCGATTTTTTTTTAATCGCGATTTGCCGATATCTCGATAACTTGAAAAGGTTCTTGATATCGTAATCGAATAAAAAGGGTATCGCGATATTCGATATTATCGTGTTATTGCCCAAGCTGATAAAGTATGGATGCATTTGCAGACATCGGTTGGTTTCTGTACGTGTCTCTTGATTCTTATGAAGTATGGATGCATTTGCAGACATCGGTTGGTTTCTGTACGTGTCTCTTGATTCTTATGAAGTATGGATGCATTTGCAGACATCGGTTGGTTTCTGTACGTGTCTCTTGATTCTTATGAAGTATGGATGCATTTGCAGACATCGGTTGGTTTCTGTACGTGTCTCTTGATTCTTATGAAGTATGGATGCATTTGCAGACATTGGTTGGTTTCTGTACATATATCTTGATTCTTATGAAGTATGGATGCATTTACAGACATTGGTTGGTTTCTGTACATATCTCTTGATTCTTATAAAGTATGGATGCATTTACAGACATTTTACCAAAAGCGTATACTGCTTTTAAAGTAAGGATAAGACAGGAATTACATACCAATATCATTTCATAACACAGTGGGTTCACCGTCAGTAGTTTGCATATTGCATTTTTCTCGACACCATTTTCCAATGAAGTTGATGTCCCTGCATTATCTTCATAGGAACTATTCAATAGACACTGCTCCAGCTGTGATACCAAATATTTACAAATAATATCAGCAATGCATACTATATGAAATATATATGAAAGTTGTATTTCATTTCTTATTTATTTGGTTTATTCATTTCCACTCATACATCAGAATGTTCACAATGGAAAAAATAGACAAAAAGAATAACTCATGAGCGGAGGGTCATCTAGAAACCCACAGGCTTGTATGGATGACCCTTTGTAGGGTCATCTAGAAACCCACAGGCTTGTATGGATGACCCTTTGTAGGGTCATCTAGAAACCCACAGGGCTTGTATCAATGACCTCACTTTTGTAGGGTCATCTAGAAACCCATGGGGCTTGTATGGATGACCCTTTGTAGGGTCATCTAGAAATCCACAGGCTTGTATAGATGACCCTTTGTAGGGTCATCTAGAAACCCACAGGGCTTGTATCAATGACCTTTTGTAGGGTCATCTAGAAACCCACGGGGCTTGTATGGATGACCCTTTCTCATGGAGAAGCAATAAAGGGCAGCAGAAAAGGGAAAAACGAAAGGGTATCAATAGAAAACAGAAGCTAAACCATATGAACAACTTGCGCACATTTGCTCTTTGACTTCCACAACGCAGCATACAACACGGGAAATGTGCTGCTACACGATGCAACATTAACAAACTTTCCTTTGTATTTGAAAAGTGGTTGACTGTTTCTAACCCCCTCGCCCGGCATTTTAAAGTGTAACATTTTCCCCTCAGAATGATTATCTTTTCAAACTTAATTGCACTTGGGAAAATAGGGCTTTTTGTTTTTAAAAAGGGGAGTAAATGCTAAAAATCTGCATTTCCTATGGAAGTCAACACGAATTTGACTGTTTTTCCCGATGGTTTGCTCAATAAATGGAATGTCAAAGCAGATTGCGTAACGTTACAGATTTACCTCGCACGGCAGAAGAATCCGTAGAAAATTCTCTTTCCATTCATGTAAGAAGGATTTTGATTAGCCAAGAGGAAAGAGGGGCTTTTTCATGTCTAATCACTGAACGTCTCTCTTCTTCGAGTAGTGACCTTGTAATTTATGCAAGGATCTCCATAGTCTGGTTTCACATGCACTCACTTATGCACATAAAGTATGATGGTTGCAGTGGGTACTAGATTGTGCCACAAGAAACGTAGGAGAGATCGTTTCTCTTAAGTCCACAATCATTAGATTTTGACAACGATTTCTCACATCAACAAAGGAAAAATAGTTGTAGAATATATTTATAGGTAGGTTTTCTTATTAAAATCCCCTCTTTTAAAGAGACAAGTTTGATGTACTTGCTGATCGGATCACACCATTACTTTTTTGGGCCATCTTTACTTTGATTTTGTGGAAGAATGTGAATAACTAAAGTTGATGAAGTTAAACATTTTAAAACTCTGAAATCTTGAGTTGTATTTTGTATTGATGTGCATGTACATGTACTTATTAATTATATTGTGCGTATCAATACTTTCTCACATCCACCGCCATCCCCATTATATGAAATGGTCTAGTCCACTGACCTATTGTTTTCAATAAACATCCGTGCTATGTGCACTCATTACTAGTATAGGGTCATGTGCGTCCTTCTGGCCGTTGCACAGAGCATCTTATCTTTTCTGCGCGAAATCCGGTCAAAGTTCTTCATATGTCTTGACAAGGGGCATTTCTGATGTTACATGTTAACTATATGAATACTATATGAACACTATATGAACAAAATAGAATTGGCACACAAACTGGCACTGAATTTGAAGAAAATTAATGGAAATAGCTACATCCATTTATTTATTCCTTATGTCAGGAATGAACTTTTCTTTGGAACTATCAGATTATTGGGCCTTCTCGCTGGTGCATGCAGCATGTAAGCTACAGAGTGTGATTGTGAGAATTACAGCCTCACTTTCATATTTATCGTGAATAAGGTGAAAGTTCCTGACTTACAATTCTTCGTGCAAATTCAGAAGACTGGCTGCCAGACCCAAAGCACCAGTCTATCAGGCAAGGATGATGGGTGTAAATACTAGACAGGTCTTCCTCTTGTAGAATCTTCAAGAAAGACTGCACTCCTATTAGGAAAGGAATTGAATTCATTTGAAGTTTTCTATTAATTTTTCAGCTCCTAAATTTACTCAAATACTCCTTATTATATATATTATCATATTTATTGTCTTATTGTAACAGGGTAGCCTCATCAGTTAGAAGGGAAGTATTGTCATGATCAGCAGGGCATGGAATCGGAGTTTTACTTTTAGATTAACTCAGTGACTGAAAATAATATCCCACATGATAAGGTCATATTATGATTGCTGCTACATAAAAGAACAGTAATTTTTAGTCATTGTGTTCATCTCAAACTAGAACACCGATTCCATGCCCTGTTAAAAGTCTGCTCTGATCGTGATGATATTATCCCTTTAAAAACTCCTATCCTTTAGGGCCCTGCATTTAAAAATGTTTATAGTAAACAAATAAAATGCTAACATACACAAAAGTAAACATATTTAAAAAGCAAATAACAAAATAAGAAATGATTTTGTTAAAAGTACAACAGTCATGGGGAGAAACAATTTCACAATTTCTAATCAATTTTTACTTCAAAAATTGTACAAACCAGCTCTTGTGGAAAAAAAAAAAAAAAAAGCGAGTACACCAGGGCACCACATACGTATCCAGCATATTGTACATAGATGTACATGTACATCATGCGTTAAAAGCTTGACTGAGGTAGATAGAAGACAGCAACAGATGTCAATTGGTCAATACATATATATATATATATATATATATATATATACTCTTCAAAAAAAGAAACGCAAAACCACATATTGGTGACATTGGGAAGATAATTTTAATTGCTGTATGGTAGGTCCGAGAATATCTAAATTTTGCGCAGTCGGTCAAAGGTGACCGAAGTCGCTCTTGCAAAAATGACAGGTCACAGGTCAAAGGTCCTGGTCACCTACAGTCAATAGCGTGTGTGTCCTCCATGTGAGTTAAGAACTGCTTGACACCTCCTGCCCATGGAAACAATCAGAGTACGGATCAGACCTTGGGGAATGGTGGCCCACTCAGCCTGCAATGCTAGTGCCAGCTGTGGCAGGGCCTGTGGTTGTGGTTGTCGGTGTCGCAGGCGTCTGTCCAACTCGTCCCATAAATGTTCGATAGGGTTCAAATCCGGCGATTTTGATGGCCAAGGGAGGACATCAATGTTGTTGTTCTGCAGGTAGGCTGTCGTTAGTCTTGCAGTGTGAGGCCTGGCATTGTCATGCTGGTATACGGCGTTGGCGTTGGCCATAACGGGAACCACGTGTGGCTGCAGAATGGCATCAATGTAGCGCTGAGCAGTCAGGTTGCCTTGAACGTGTACCAAGTTGGTTCTGCCAGTGTAGGATATGGCTGCCCACATCATGACGCTGCCACCGCCAAATCTGTCAACCTCCCGCACGCAGTTGGCAGCAAAACATTCATTACGGCGCCTATACACACGACATCTGCCATCGTGACGACGGAGCAAAAATCTTGACTCGTCGCTAAACCAGACACGCCTCCAACGCTGTTGAGGCCATACTTCACGCACCTGGCACCACTGACGTCCGTCAGAGACGATGTTGTTGTGTCAAAATGACACCTCGGACAGGCCGTCTGGCTCAAGGCCTGCCTCACGTAGGCGGTTTCGCACGGTCTGGTCCGATATTCCACGCACACCTGGTAACGCTGTTGCTGTGGAGGTTGCTGTTGTCGTCCTGTCCCGTAGGTGGCGTACCCGTATGTACCGGGTCCTGAGCGGCGGTGGTCACACGTGGTCTGCGGATCTGGGACGATCACGTGTTGACCCATGTTGTTGGTATCGGTCCCACAGTCTTGTGATCGTGCTTGGGGATACATTGAACGCCCTGGCTACGGCAAACCTGGCTTCACCTGCTTGCAAGCGGCCGATGGCGTTGTTCCTCTGTGCTTCATTGAGTCGGGCATTTCTTTCTGGTTCTGCAGTCGGCTAGGTATTGAGGTCAGGCAATCGAAAACCCCGCAATTTTATACTGGTGGTGTCCATGTTGCACGTGTATCAAACGCACATGCATTGACCACATGGTTTGCACCTGGCCGCGTTTTGGCGATTTTGCATGTTTTTGATTAGCATTTTCAGGTGTATGCGTTTATGCGACTGTTACAATGGGGATGTGTTTGGGACCCCGAATGACATTATATTCACAAATCTTGTAGCGCTCAGTCGACTATTCTGCTTTTTATTAACGATTTTATCCATTTTGCGTTTCTTTTTTTGAAGAGTATATATATATATATATATATATACAGGGTGTCCCCATAAAAAGTATACCGAGATAAAAATTACTGTAATGGCAAAACTACTTTATATATGGGAAAGAGAAATATATCTCTAGAAAGGGCAGAATGTCCTCTTTGCAATGGTATACAGCTTGTGATGTTATTGACACAGATGAGTGAACAAATTAGACAGATGTTAAGGGTACTGAAAGCAGGACTGTGACAAGTTTGCACATTTGAATAACAAAGGTCCAAAAAAGCATTTAAAAAAACCTGCACATTAAACTTTTGAGGTAAGTAGCGAAAACAAAGCAGATTACATTGTTTTAGGTACATTCCTTGTTTTCAAGAATGTGTTGAAAAAACAAAGGCATTTGGTATTCTGCACACTTGCATGGTTGAGATTTGTTGTTCAAATATGCAAACTTGTCACAGTCCTGCTTTCAGTATTTTAACATCTGTCTAATTTGTTCACTCACCTGTGTCAATAACATCACAAGCTGTATACCATTGCAAAGAGGACATTCTACCCTTTCTAGAGATATATTTCTCTTTCCCATATATAAAGTAGTTTTGCCATTACAGTAATTTTGATCTCGGTATACTTTTTATAGGGACACCCTGTATATATATATATATATATATATATATATATGTGCCGTTTGATAGACTGGCCGGATTTGAAACTTGATATTGAAACTTTTGATGTAAGAATTAGATGAGCTGGCAAAGGCATACCTGTCTGTGCATAGAGCTCATGCCTGTTGCCATGGCAAGTTGCTAATAGAAACAGAACATGCTTGGCTGTACGCTTTGGTAACTGCTTCAGGTTTGGATGATTAGAGAGGAAAGAGGCTAGGGCTTGGCTCAGTGCTGTCTCTGCGACTAACCTGGGAAGGAAGATGCAAGAAAATCTGAAGTAATCGTTTAGACTAATCCGTCAACCAGTTCACTGGGGCGCCGCCATGACTGAGGTGGTACCTACATTCTGTGTCAAGCGTTTTCTGCGCAGTCCAGTGCTTCTTCAACCAATGTGAGCACTCTATTTGCAGGGATGATATCGTGAGAAAATGAAAAGGTAGGAAAAATGTTTGCCATTATCATTAGGCATATGACATTAGGCAAACACAATAAAGGGGGCCACTTTCCTACCGTCACGTTAGCAGTTTTTCTAACGATTGTAATTTTTTTTAAATATCTGAAACCACCCAAAAAGAATTTCAACATTTGAATAGACATGCATGCTTATCCTAAAGATAATTTGAGTTGATTATTACTATTATTTTTTTAATTACCCTAAAATTTCCATCAACAAATGGACGGAAAAGTGAGGTAACTTTTTCCATCCAATTTTTATGGAAATTTGAGAGTAAAAAATAAATTTAAAAAAAAATAAAATAAAATAAATCAACTAAAATTAGTTCTAGTATAAGCCTGCATGTCCATTCACATGTTAAAACACTTTTTGGTCGGTTTCAGGAATTTAAAAAAAAATAACAACCATTGGAAAAACTGCTAACGTGACAGATGCAAAGTGGCCCCCTTTATTGTGTTTTATGTCATATACTAGCCTATAGCGGTTTACCTCTATAGCCATGTATAGTATGGTAACCGTTTTTATCTTGGTATTTACAATAAAATGATATACAAGGAAAGTTTCCATGGTCTGAAGTTAGTCGAAACCCGGTTTCATGGTAAGATTTTCAAAAATAGGAAGAATATCATGCCTGATTTGACGAAACGCTAGTGTACTGCATATTTAAGAATGCATGGGACACTCGCGTGCAGTGTGGTACCACCATAGTAATGGTGGAAAACAGTGATCGCTGGAATAGTCTATACAAAATAAGTAATTCCTATTTAATGAGATTTACTTCAAGAATATTGCAGTCAAGGCCGGTTCATAATTCATGCAATATATCCATTGCCTAATTACCAATTATTACTATTATTTATAATAACCAAGTTAGGCCAAAAAAAAATCCCCGATTTCTGGTCTCCGCGTGTGTCGCCTCAGACCCGCGTGTCGGCATTTTTAATTTTCTTTTTGCTAGGAAACGATGTCCAATTGCAGCCAGAATTGCTGGATCGATTGGAATTCTGCCGTGCTGTGCTTTAACCAGTTGACGTCGGGAATATTATTTTTTTTCCGGTCCCCCGTGCGGGTTTATTTTCAGTGAAAAATCTGAAAAAATTTCTAGCCATTAATAATTTTTTTTGTCAATGAAACTAAGTTCGGACACCCAAATAAACACCTTTACTCATTGACATTTCGAGAATTAAATGGCTAGTTTTTAAATTACGGTTGTGTTTGTTCAGCACAATTAGACCGTTGGCAAGCTCCGATGCAACGGCTTATAGCGACCAGCGCCCGGTCGAAAAGACGGCATACCCGGAGAGAGATCGAAGGCCTTGTAAACAATGGATATAAATCCGTCTTTACAAATTCTTGGCTGGTACGTCAAAGGAACAGGTCTTGGATAAAGGGATTACGCAAAATCACCAAAAAGAGTGAACTCGTTCAGCGTTTGCAGTGCATTTTGTCTGGGGCCACCGAACCATGACCCCATGGACTCCGAGAAACGATTGCGTGTATACAAGTCAGCCGCCACGACGGCACGCCACATGTGGTGAGTTGACAAGTCTCCCGGTAACACACACAAAAATCGGAATGCGTGTTTAGACGCTCTCCGATCCGCTGTACAAAAAAAAATTGCGTGTATACACGGCCTCCGAAGCGAACTGGTTAAATAACTTTTTCACATAGGGGTATGAATGTTTGCCCAATTTGTGAGGCCTCTCTTAACCGCCATACTTTGTGTATGGGAAATTTGGTCTCAGCGTATATGTGTCACGTATTTCCCTGTTGGCAAAAAAAAACAGATGGCCACACCAATTTTGAAGCCGACCGATGACCAAAAACCGGACACTTTTTTTTTGTTGGCCTTACCCCATCATTTTTTGAGCTACCCATGCTCTGACCAGAAACCAGACATTAACTTTTCTGTTTCGCTTTAAATGTTTAAAACAAATCTATTCATGTTAACGATACACACTTGTCATTGTGTAGGAAGGCAAAGAAGAGTAACACAAGGCAAGCCTGCTGTTTCACTGCTAGACTCTTGTCCAGGTCTGGCCCCTTCATCATCGTGCTGGAACCGACGTTCACAGTCGACGACGGGAGCTCGTAAAACAGATTCAACATCTCATCAGCACTACCTGGGAGTCAAAGGAACGAGGTACAACATTGGCCATTTCTAGATTCTCAAATTAACCCTCCTACTATAGCTGCACTTTAGTGGCAAGTAGCTACAGAGATCAAAATCAGTCAACTGCCTGTTTTGAGTGTTGAGCCAAATGTGCACACAGGGGCATTTTTGACTGGGTTGAACTGTCATTTTGACCACCCTCAACAACATAAGACAACGCTTTTACCAGTCAAAAACAGTCGATTAATTTTGACCTGTAAATGTACTTACTACATGTAAGATTTGACAGTGTTTGACTTTTAAGTGCACTAGCTATACCTTGGCAAATATATCAACATTTTGACTGATTTTGACCCTTGTAGTCACATAAGGTTTGACAGTGTTTGACTTTTAAGTGCACTAGCTATACCTTGGCAAATATATCAACATTTTGACTGATTTTGACCCTTGTAGTCACATAAGGTTTGACAGTGTTTGACTTTTAAGTGCACTAGCTATACCTTGGCAAATATATCAACATTTTGACTGATTTTGACCCTTGTAGTAGTAGGAGGGTTTGTATGTGCATGTACTTTCATCTTAAAAAAAAAACTTAGCAATTGTTAGGCCAAAACAAAAGTCTCTGGTTTCTGGTCTCTGCGCACATCGCCTCAGACCTGCGCATCAGCATTTTTAATTTTCTTTTTGTTTTTTGCTATGAAACGATGTCCAATTGCAGCCAAAATTGCTGGATCGATTGGAATTCTGCCGTGCTGTGTTTTAAACGACTTTTTCACATAGGGGTATGAACGCTTGCCCAATTTGTGAGGCCTCACTTAATTATAGCCAACATACTTTGTGTATAGGAAATTTCTGTCTGGTAACCGGGTATATATGTATCACGTCTTTCAATGCTTGGCAAAAAAAATTACAAAAATTTTGTTTAAAAGTGTTTCACTGCACTGATTTTGAAGCTGACCTATGACCAGAAACCGGAGACTATTTTGGGGCCTTAGGTCGAATATCAGAAATTACTAGTCCAAAGTCATTAAACCAATCATGGAGGAAGAAAACAGAAGGAGTCACAACGAAGGCATATCAAAGGTTCAATGTCTTTTGCCGCGGTCGTAAAATTTCTAAGCCAGCGCTAATCGTTTAATCCGATTATCGAGGAGAACTACAGCCAGGCTTTCTTTGCACATGCGCATTGCGCGCATTGCTGACGCGTTGTCCTATTGCACTACATGGAAGGCTGGCTCCCGATCCAACTCGACCTACGAATCCAACACTGCAATATCTTCATTGCACAGCATCGCACAAATATGAGGATTGAAATGATAAAAAGCTAAACAACACGTCTTTGAATTTGACAATTTGTTGGCTTCCGGAGATCACCGGAAATATCCTTAAAATAAGTTGCTAAAAAGACACTTTATTGTAACATCTGAATGTTATATTTACCGTGAAGTCAGCTTCGGATTCGCCAAATTGACGATCAAAACACCAAAATACTCGTGGAAAAATCGCTATTGAAGACAATGAACTGCCAATATAAAAAGCCCGTGAAAAGTAGTGACGCTTTTGTGTTTATTCGTTTGCTACAGATTTCTACCCTCCAATTATGTATGCTGGTCGCGAGCAGGCCGAGCGCAAAAGACATTGTACACAAGGAGATTATCGCGGTTGTAAAACTGGTAAGCGTAGCGGCGTCAGAACGTATTTTCAATGGGCCACTCCGAAGTGCTAATTGGTTATGAGATAAGAGGCTGTAGTTCTCCTCGATAATCGGATTAAACGATTAGCGCTGGCTTGGAAGTTTTACGACCGCGGCAAAAGACATTGAACCTTTGATATGCCTTCGTTGTAACTCCTTCTGTTTTCTTCCTCCATGAACCAATATAGCCTGGGATTACGCCCCTATGTTACGATACAACAAAAACAAATAATGTGAAGGGAGCAACTATGTTTGAGTTTTTTTTAGGTCTATCATGTGCTCCAAGCGGTTTAATGGTTGGGTTCCTCCACAAAGAGGAGCAGTGCATGGAAAAAACCTGAGGAATTCCCATAAGTTAACTCTTCCCAAGGTCAAAACTGTCAGGTGTAGAAACAGCCCAATGGTACATATGATAGATCTGTGGAATAAGTCTCAGTAGGTTCAATCTTTTTATAATGGATGATTGGTGTGAGATGGTATAGGATGTGTGTGTGTGTGGGGTGTGTCTGTGTATGAGTTGATTATATATGTATACAGTTGCGGTGTGTTTGTGATATTAGTTTTGAGTATTTTGATGGCGAACATGTTTTTATATGGCACTTGTGCAATTTAATATACCTTCCTTGTAATTTTGATGTATGTTTTTTAATCTGTATCTGATTATATATGTATTTTAATGTAAAATTGTTGCAATTCAGTTTTATTCTGTAATAGCAATTTGTCAATAAACCTTTAACGAATGAATGAATGAAATGTGAACTTAATGTACCATGTATCTGTGGTAGAGACTGATAAAGTATATCTTTCAGTGCTTGCTGGTCTTCTGATGAGGTACGGTCAAGATCATGGAGAGATACACAAAGATGACTTAGAAAAGAGTTGATTGCATCCTGAAGTTGTCTGTCAATAAAATCAGTTATCAAATGCTGACATTAATCTTTCAGTACAAATTAACACAATGTCTTTGCTTTTGTTTCACAAAATGAAACCATGGAAACTTATGATGGTATCAATAGTCTAGTTCAAAGTCCAATTTTTGTTCACTCTCTCATAATACAAATATATCAAAGTAAATACTGAATAGTACACAATTATTATAAGGATAATTAAGACACAAATAAACATGAAAGAGCACAAAAAAGGCAAAACATGCCTGTAGAAATGTAACCCCAGATTTAAATGAATTAATGCGTCATGAACGGCAGCAAAATGAATGGCTTATACACTATGAATAACTTTACCCTGAAAATGCCCTGAAAATCCGTTTTACCGTGAAATAAATAGTTCATGGCAATTTCATGACGACACAACACCGTGAAAACACCATGAAATACTCTTGGGATTCCTTCGCCGTGAAAATGCCGTGAACTTCTCGTGACAGTTTTAGGGGCAGATCATTAATTCTCAAGAGCGGCGAGAATTTGCCCTGAAATCACTGTGAACATTATTGCCAATATCTGAGAGAAAGAGACACCGTAAAATTGCAGTGAAATTACGATGAACTGTTATTTCAAGGCAAAATGGATTTTCAGGGTATTTTCAGGGTGAAGTTGTTCATAGTGATAAGACCTCGTCGGAGGTGCTGTCATTTTTAAGAAAAGTAAAATAATTTCAAGTTCAAATTTTGGAGTGAATTCTTCCTTAAATTTGGCTCAAGAATAAATAGACTACGTAATTAGCTGAATCTTTCACAAAATGGTCATTTCAAAATGGATATGACATAAAACACAATAAAGGGGGCCACATTGCATCCGTCACGTTAGCAGTTTTTCCAATGGTTGTTATTTATTTTTAAGTACCTGAAACCGACAAAAAAGTGTTTCAACATGTGAATGGACATGCAGGCTTATACTAGAACTAATTTGAGTTGATTTATTTTATTTATTTTATTTTTTTATTTATTTTTTCACCCCAAAATTTCCATAAAAATTGGACGGAAAAAGTTACCTCACTTTTCCGTCCATTTGTTGATGGAAATTTTAGGGTAATTAAAAAAATAATAGTAATAATCAACTCAAATTATCTTTAGGATAAGCATGCATGTGTATTCAAATGTTGAAAGTCTTTTTGGGTGGTTTCAGATATTAAAAACAAAATTACAACCATTAGAAAAACTGCTAACGTGACGGATGCAAAGTGGCCCCCTTTATTGTGTTTTATGTCATATCTTGATTAAAAGAGAGTAAGCACACTGCTAAAAACAGTTTTGCCAACATTACTAATGTTGTACTTTCCATTTAAAGGGACAATATCGTCGTGATCAACAGGGCATGGAATCAGGGTGCTAGTTTTAGATTAACTCAGTGACTGAAAATAATACCCCACATGATAAAGTCGTATTACCGTTGCTGCTGAATAAATGAGCCCGTATTTTTCAGTCACTGTGTTCATCTTCAACGAGGACACCGTTTCCATGCCCTGTTGAAAATCTGCTCTGATCGTCATGACGATAATGTCGCTTTAAAAGAGAGTTATAGCACACTGCTAAAAGCACTTTTGTCAACTAAAGTTGTACTTTCCATTTAACATTTTTGGACATAGCAAGATGTTCAAAAATATGAAAAAAGGTATGATATTTTTTATGTGGATGAGACAATGGGCTGCATTAGGAAGCACTTCCGATTTGCATATAAGATTACTTAATTTAATTATTCAAGCTGCATACACATTACTGAAGTGATATTGCTGCAGATATTTGCATGTATGTATACGATGAATAAAATGGCACAGCGAACTGCCCCGAACTTGGAGCCTGGGTGCATTTCCACCCATAGAGGGCTACGGTTTGCATGGAACAGATACAGTCCTACACACACACACACACACACACACACACACACACATATAACATGACATACTCATTTTGCACTGGAAACTTGTTCCTGACAGTCAATGCCAGTTGGATGAATGAGGATGAAGCTGTAATTAACAAAACAGGTAATTTACAATTCATGTATCAATTATCTGAAAGTTTTCTATAAATCAACATGCATATACCATTAGTTATTCTGACAGATCTTAATAACTGGAGTGGTGATACAATTGAAATACAAGTTTGTCACACATCTTTACAGCAGGGTAAATGACCGAGCATATCTCAAATTCTCAACCCTCCTACTCTTAGTCCATTTTGCCAGTGGGTTGACAGACTCACCAAAACCCTTCGTCTGTCAGTTTTTGAAAGGTGGAATAACTGTATGGAACATTATTACCATGTACAGTGTAGATGCATTCCCACACGAAACCACTACACATCGCTGGCAAGTACTTTTTAACCTTTCAAAACCTTTCAAAGAAGGGCTCAAACTGTGCAAGATTAAGTATTTTTTGCCATTGAAAACCTTACTTTGTAGCTACAGTTGCTCATATGAAATTAGTGTATAATCGGCCATTTACCATGTTGATAAACAGCGATTTAATTAACATCGTTCCTCCATTTTGCCATCCGCATTGGCAAGATGTGAACTATGCATCATCAATATGAAAATTAGTCTTACAAAATTTACCGAGTGCTACGTAAAAATGGTCTCTGTGTCAAACTCAAGGTCCTCATGTTAACAAACTTTGATCTTATTATGCAGATATATTCACCAAGAAAACTCAGACAAATTACACTTACCCAGTTTAACGCTAAATTCCTTGGTGTCTGTAACGTCAAGTTCAATAGCAACACACAGTAATCCAAATAGACTTGTATAGATGTCAGGAATCCAAATGTCATTGAAATTCACCTTAAAAAGAAAATTGTTTTATATAAAACGGTATTTGAAGTAAAGTTGCTTCAACTTCATTGGCTGTGATCTTAAAGTTAAATATGAAGGGAATAAAAGTTTGTTGTGTGGCCTTTTCCGCAGAATAATGATTGGTTTCGGGCCTGGCCATGAGCGATAAAGGACTGAGCTGTAAAATTCATAAATGCCCACATTGATTTCGTTAAAAATTAAAAAAATTTGGTGAAGAGAGCCAATAAGCGTGCAACGCACATGCGCACTGCTCTGATTTTGATAAAAGCCTTTTTGATTTTGATATGTCTTTACCAGATGTTAATACACCCCCACGTGATCATGTTTCGTCCAATCAGATTGTCTAAACTATCTTGGGCATTTATGAACGTTATGTCGGCAATTCTCACCTGAATCCTATTGATATTTGCAAATTAGGCCAACATTTTAGTTGTTAAGTAAGACTAATTGCGGTGACACCATGTGAAATGCTCAATTGAGTAGTAATTAGTTCTGAAAAGAACTGGAGGTTACAACTCGACGTTTTGATCAGTATGCTCTGATCGTCCTCAGGAGAATGCCGGACTCTGGGAAAGGCTGCTGCTTAAGTAGGCTAGAGCATTTCACATGGTGTCACCGCAATTAGTCTTACTTATCCTCCTCACCATGCAAAGCTACAAGTTTTACCTATTTTAGTTGTTACTTATAGATAAGAGGTTGTCAAGCTGCATTTGATTTGAGGTGATTTATACATTTTTGGTCACTGGGGCGCAGTAATTTTTGAGGAGCACTTTGGAAATAGTAGTTGACTACAACTCTTGAGTTTGAAGTACATATTCATGTAAAAGTATATCACTACAAGACCGCTTGTTACCATGACGATGGGTATGCATGTTCTGTCCGCAGCCCGCATGAGGAACTGGACCAGTGAACCAAGTCCACCATCTTGGATCTTTCTGTCTGTTGTCTGGGAGCTTGGTGCGGTGAATTGATTCTCAGTTGCACTTGGGTCATTAAGGCACACTGTGGCTAGCCTTGGGATTGGGGGAATAAAAGTAGAAATCTCCTAAAACAAATCCCAAAACAACTCTGTAGGAGGAGCTAGTGGAAGAGGGTGGGGCTAGATTAATAGGAGGGGCTAGTGGAAGAGGGAGGGGTTAAATTAATAGGAGGGGCTAGTGGAAGAGGGAGGGGTTAAATTAATAGGAGGGGCTAGTGGAAGACGGAGGGACTAAACTAATAGGAGGGGCAAGTGAAAGAGGGAGGGACTAAATTAATAGGAGGGGCTTATAGAAGAGGGATGGACTAAATTAATAGGAGAGGCTAGTGGAAGAGGGAGGGACTAAATTAATAGGAGGGGCTAGTGGAAGAGATGGAGGGAATAGATGAAGAAAAGTGGTTACTGCACGAGAGGCTAGAGGAAAAGGAGGTGCTAGAGGAGGGAGGGGCTAATGGAATAGGAGGTGCTAGTGGAAGAAGGAGGTGCTAGTGGAAGAAGGAGGGGCTAGATGAATAAGGGGGTCTAGAGTAGTGCTGGGAGTTACTGAATCTTTCACGGTCAGTTAACTGGTTAACCGAAAGTCGGCAGCTGACGGCCACACAAACTAGATCGTCGGCAAATGGCACAATGTGTATACATTTGTCAAAAAGTATCAATAAACTTCTCACAATGATTGTTTAATAACCAGTGCAGCAAAAACAGAAAGTCTAGAACAACAACATGGGCGGCAAATTCTTCCAAATCTTTTGGACGTATTTTGTTTAAATATTGGTTTCGGTTATTGGTAAACAGTTAGTGCAGTTTCAGTCGGTAAAAGGGACAGCATCGTCATGATCAGAGCAGACTTTCAACAGGGCATGGAATCATTGTCCTAGTTTAAGATGAACACAGTGACTGATAATTGGCTCATTTATGCAGAAGCAATGGTAATTTGACCTTGTCATGTGGGGTATTACTTTCAGTCACTGAGTTAATCTTAAACTAGCACTCTGAGGGCACGGAGCCCTGTCGATCGTGAGGATAGTGTCTCTTTAACCGGTTAACCAACCCAATGCTAGTCTAGAGGGAAGCATGAAGATAAATAATCATAAAATACATGTAATGGAATTACGTGAATGCCTTCTGTATAGCTCCAAGCCCATCACTGAGTAGCAGCTCTTGCTTAGAGGGACTTCTGCCTGAGCCATCTTGCCTAGCGTGCCTATGATGGGATCGCTTGCTGTGAGAACGGTGACTTGTACTGACCAGAGGCTTGGGCAGGCGCTGGAGTGAGTCCAGAAGAGCTTGGAGGGTGGTGATTAGAGACTGGAAATGCACTGGGCTTGGAAAGTGGTCTCGTCTGAAAAAAAGGGAGTGTACACCTTTTGGTAATTACCCGATTACAGAATTACTGAATTATAATCTAAAAACGTACTTGATATTGTTGTTATATTGTTTTATTCAGTTAAGAATATAATGTGTATAATAAGTACACAGCGTATCAAATTGAGCAACCACTCATAACTAAAATTATTACATATTAAAAAACAATGCCTTTAGGTTATTACCTATAGAATTTTTACCAGTATATACTTATGCCAGTATATACTTATATAATTGATGCTCATCATATTGATGAGTACACCTGAGGTAGGGTTGCAACCTGTAGCCAGCCACCGTACTTGATATGAAGTTGGTGATAGTACCAAACATCCTGAGAAATGATTCCGTTGGAAATGCTGCCATGAAATGTATAACAAAGTTGAAAGGATCACGATCTTGATCCATTTCCCACATTGCTAAAAATAAAATGCATTTTCGCTCTTTTCTCGTTAGAGACACCATGAAATGGGCTGACGCTTTCACGTATGAAGTTGGTTTCTGTACATCTCTCTTGATTCTTATTAAGTATGGACACTCCTTTTACTAGAGAACCAACGGAACTCAATGCCTGAGGTATTAGGCCCTTCCTCCCCCCCAACAAAATAAAATAAATTCAATATCTGGTCAGCTGTTGCCAATATCCGGTCAGATTTTGTGAGGGGGGCATGTAGTTATTGGTATGATTAAAGTGTTCAAGACATCAAGACACCTGCAAATAATTGGTAAGACTTCCTTAGTGTGAACTCAATTGTCTGGGCTGTGATAATATGTCCAAAACTTTTCAAGATTTTACCCTTGCCTGAGGATCAGTGTGACTAATTTCATCAAAATCAAAGGAAAAACTTGAAGTGCTTAAAGACAGACGTCAATGTCACAACAGGGTAGTTTGGTTAAAAACAATTCTTAACAATAATAAATAAAAAAATGTAAAAAAATATTTCAAAAAAAGTGGCTAGGAACCTCAATATATGATTGCATGGTCACAACAACACATCTGGGGATTACAAACTTCATTTGACATTTCACAACAGAAATTTACAAGCTTGATGCTAAAACTTTAACAGTTAGTCTGAATGCGGACGGCAGGACGCCCCGGGCGGACAAAGGGCGGACAAATTGGTATCACATAGGCTCGCATTCTGCTACACAGCTCGCCAAAAAAGACATGAATGTGCCCTCTTACCTGAGAAGGTTTGCCAGTGTCTGGGTTGCATGAATGACCACGTTTATCTCAGGGTGCGTCATACAGTCCGTCAGTAGTGAGCACAGCTGTGTCAGCGTGGTGTCGTTACTCATTAGATGGATGTCTTTTGGTTGTCTGGGGACAAATATAAATAAATTGAGACCTCAGACAATTTTTTTAAAGCAAAACAATTGGGGTTGATAGGTTAGGGGGAGAGGTGATAAATGCTCTTTGTTTAATCGCCAGGAAAACTTGGGCAGGTTTATCCTGAACATCTAACAAAGCTTGGATATATAACAGCAGATACTGGCCTCTACATTGTGCTTATTTTGAACTTTGACTGCATGCCACTGGTTCACAGACACGCGTATGAGCGACGCACTAGCCCAACCAATGAAATCCAGGACTGTCTAAGCAAGAGCCTGTCTATATCCTAAACAGATACAGACAGTGTCAATTAAAGGGTGGTTGATTTTAAAATTTATGTGATACTTTTTTAATAAAAGAGAGTCAAATCTTTGTCGGAGTCGGCTCCAGTTATTAATTTTTTTCAGTACTATAATACAATTAGGATGGGGGCAGATAACTGGAAACACAACCAAAAAAATGTTTTTTTCTTTTTTTCTTGGGGGGGTCCTCTAAGAACGTAAAAAAAAATTATACTCACTTTGTGAAGATTTCTGACAATAGTCGCAACCTAGTAGGGAAAAAGAACAATATTTTGAACAAAAAACTTTCAAAACAAAGTATCTGTTTTTTATTGGGTGTCTTAGAGTCCAATGGGAGCCTTTATTATATCATATGGTATCATCTGGACTGTTCTTCACCTCGTGCAAATGGAACAGCCTGGATGTTACTGAATGTTCGTAGCAATGCACTTAGTCAAATTTTTGGAGCGAAGTTTCAATGGTAAAACTTGTGGATGATGCGGATCTATGTGTGTGTTACACAATATTAACTATAACCCACTTCCCCCAGCTTGGAACTGGGAATCAAAGGAACTGTCCGAAACCTGCGCTCCATCTCCGACCGATCAGTCTTTCTCATTCCCAGAAGTAAGCACAGTTGGGGAGATCGTGATCTAGAACAATCTTCCTTGCAACATCAGACCATGGAGGAAGAAATCCTTCCTCCATGATCAGACAATCTCATTCAATATCCATGTTCGAAGCTTCTCTCAAAACCCACCTTTTTTCAAGAGCTTACTGTACGGTACCATGAGCAATGACCGCTGGAATGGTGCCTTATAAATCTAACGATTGATTGATTGATTAAGCTTGTTGATTTGTCTTGCCTGGTCGGAACAAACCCACCCCCCCCTTGCCCCTTACCCGTGGTTCAGAGCCTCTGCATTGTTGAGTTTAGCACACTGCTGTACAGCCCTGACGATAGACTCAATGCCGTAGACTGTGTGACATTTCGTGAAGAAACTGTCCACCTCAGTGAAGAGAAGTAGACAGCAGAATATTGAACTGATGGCAAAACAGTCAACAGAAATGTGAATTTAAAGGGAGGTACAACATTGGCAATAGGGCCCAATTTCAAAGAGCCGCTTAACAGCAAATGAGAGATGCAACAATACAAATCCATGGTGAACACACACACGCGCCGCTTTAAATTTTCTATCTCACCTGTGAAATACACTTAAGCAAATTTCAAAGCAGGGCTATTAAATTGGGCAAACAAAATTAATTGCTGCTATATAGAGCTCTAGCTGCATGGCGTGTCGTTATCAGGCTATGTCAGTGAAGAGCAATAAAATAAATAAATTAATCAATGAAAGTTACCTTAGCAACAAGCCATTGGTGGTTGCTAAGGCCTCATAGAGGAACTCCGCTACGTCACCATTGAGTAACTCCTCAGCATAGTGGCAGGGACCTGGCTGCGACCTCTGGTGAAGCATTACCTGGGCGGTAGACTGAACACTGGTAACCTGCAGGATGTCATCTCTGCTTAACAGCATCTGAGTATTCAAAAAGCAAATTCTTGAAAATTTTAGCCTAAAAATAAACAGATGCAGGCTGGGGTAGAGTATAATTCTAGGTTACAATGCTCAAATTGTTGTTGTTGTTGCTGTTAAGACTGTTTGCGGTAACACCATGTAAAAATTATCTTTTGAGTAATAAAGGAAAGAATGTTGTATCCGACCGCCACTTTTTAAGGGTTTAAAAAAAAAAAATTGCAACCACTAACCAGTTAATAAATTATTCCATCAATTTTTGGGGGTACAGAAAGCGAAAACTATCTTTAAAATCCACTTTTATGATGGTTTTCGGACTTGATTTCCCTTCTAAAAAAATCCTCCCCTTCAGAAAATAGAAGGATCCTATTATAGTTGCCATTGCGCATGTACAATGATCGTGTTGGTCACTAACAGGGGAGTTGACAAGATCAGACTGACATGACTGAGGAAGTCATTGTATACCAAAAATGCCTGATTTTTCATGAAATAAATATCCTGGAATAATTTGAAGTATATGTCCATCATCATCCATATGTTCTCCACCTTACTAGGTAGGTAAGATTACATTATTGGTTATATTTAATGAGAAAAAGTGGCGGTCGGATACGACATTCTATCCGTAATAAAATAAAGTGGTTCTGAAAAGAACCAGTTGCAGGCCTCCCAGTGCCTAATCTACCAAATATAGGTTTTATTTTTAAGCAAAATATAGGTTATTATAGGTTTACCAAATGCCAAAAAATCGGCTTTTATAGGTTATTTCCCGTGATTAACAAGTTTTTGGTAAATTGCCTACCTTCTGAGTACTTTTTGCAACAAAGCACATTACCCCATACCCTGTCCGGCAGAAAATCTAAGAGCGGTACACATGTTACAGTTTGGCTACTGTTTTGGTTTTATCTCTTTATACTTAGGGAGCCATGAGGATTTTATGAGCAAGTTGAAAAAGAGGAGATTAAAAATATAGGTTTTTATAGGCTAATATAGGTTTTTGGGGGGAAATAAAGGTTCCCATTTTGAAATATAGATGTAAGAGGTGTCTGGTCAATTTGTTTAAATAGTACATTGCAATATTAATTCTTTATTTGAATTAATTATTTTAACTTACATCACTCACATTAGGAGAATACCTGAACACTGCACCATGCATGATTTGTGCCACCAACTGTGTGTGATGTACATGTGCAGTGTACATGTACATCTCACTAGCATGCAGACGTTATTGAGTGAAAGTAAAACTTGTAGCTTTGCATGGTGAGGATGATAAGTAAGACTGATTGCGGTGACACCATGTGGAATCTCAATTGAGTAGTAATTAGTTCTGAAAAGAACTGGGGGTACAACTCGACGTTTCGATCAGTATGCTCTGATCGTCCTCTGGCGACCTATACTACAGACTGAAGGATCTTCTATATCCAAAGTCCATAACCCACCCCAGACTGAGGGATCCCCTATATCCTAAGTCAACCACCCTCCTTCCCCTGTGCTTGTTAACAACTGATTCAGTTCAGTGAGCACACACTCCTCTCCCCCAACCCCTAGGATCCTAGTCTCATAGTCTCACAGTTTCCCGCCTGCGCGCCTCAACGAGTGAAAGTAAATTATGCACTCTCTGTAGAACTTTTTAAGTTGAGCACTTGTAGATGATAAATCAATTAGCTATTTAATTAGGGTAATTGTCTATTTTTCAAATTATTAATTAAGTCTATTATATTTAATAGTAATTTATTCAAATGATTTTATTCTCAAATTTCCTTTGGTAAACTATTTCTAATACTTTTTAGTTTGACATGAACTGCATGTAAATTATCAACTACTGTTGCTATGCGGGCTCAGGCCACAGCTGCCTGCCCTGATTTTACAGGTAAAGTCGTCAAACTTTTATTGCTTATATTTACAATATAATTTCATGATTGAAAACATTAATTTTGATTTAGGGGTAGGCCTATATCTTATTTTAACCAGTTTTGTTTATAGATCAATAATGTGAAAATTTTAGCCTAGGATGTCAAGATCAAGAAGAAGTTTAATTAGTAATTTTTGGCCAAAGAAAGCAGTAGTTTAGTGGCATATTGGTTATGAACAAGTGACAGTGCGGATCGTGTGCTTGTTTATTATTAAGAAGATACTGTAGTGTAGAGGGCCCTGGATAATATAAAAAAGTATAAGCAGATAATTTGTTTATTTTATTTTGATGGTCCCTAATTACATGCAAATAACCTAATGCTTAATTTTAGAAGTTTTGTAGATTTAGTGATTGTGAGATACATTGAGGGCAGATATGTGTATTTGGGTTGGGTGCACGCATGCGTGGGTTGGCTGCTTTGTGCGTGAAGCTGCCCACTTTGAGGTCTATTCTGCCTTTGTGTATCATGTGCTTGATCACTATTTCTACTTGATTTCCATTTATTTTCTCTTGCGCTCAATTGATAAGGTAAAACCACCAAAGACTGTGAATATTTAACTTTTAATTTAATATAATTATTTGTAAAACTCTGCCTGCCCTGATTTTACAGGTTCGTCATCAATAAAACCTTGAGAAGCTTAGAAAAAAGTACTCAACTGCAGAGTTGGAGTACGAGTACTTGTACTCACTCGTACTCGAGTACATTTTTCTGTACACGTACTCACACTCAAGAAAAAAGTACTCAACTGCAGAGTTGGAGTACGAGTACTTGTACTCACTCGTACTCGAGTACATTTTTCTGTACACGTACTCACACTCAAGAAAAAAGTACTCAACTGCAGAGTTGGAGTACGAGTACTTGTACTCACTCGTACTCGAGTACATTTTTCTGTACACGTACTCACACTCATGAAAAAGTACTCAACTGCAGAGTTGGAGTACGAGTACTTGTACTCACTCGTACTCGAGTACATTTTTCTGTACACGTACTCACACTCATGAAAAAGTACTCAACTGCAGAGTTGGAGTACGAGTACTTGTACTCACTCGTACTCGAGTACATTTTTCTGTACACGTACTCACACTCATGAAAAAGTACTCAACTGCAGAGTTGGAGTACGTACTTGTACTCACTGCACTCGGTACATTTTTCTGTACACGTACTCACACTCATGAAAAAGTACTCAACTGCAGAGTTGGAGTACGAGTACTTGTACTCACTCGTACTCGAGTACATTTTTCTGTACACGTACTCACACTCATGAAAAAGTACTCAACTACAGAGTTGGAGTACGAGTACTTGTACTCACTCGTACTCAGTACATTTTTCTGTACACGTACTCACACTCAAGAAAAAGTACTCAACTGCAGAGTTGCAGTATGAGTACTTCTACTCACTCGTTCTCGAGTACAATTTTCTGTACACGTACTCACACTCAAGAAAAAAGTACTCAACTGCAGAGTTGGAGTATGAGTACTTGTACTCACTCGTACTCGAGTACAATTTTCTGTACACGTACTCACACTCATGAAAAAGTATTCAACTACAGAGTTGGAGTATGAGTACTTGTACTCACTCGTACTCGAATACAATTTTCCGTACACGTACTCACACTCATGAAAAAGTACTCAACTACAGAGTTGGAGTATGAGTACTTGTACTCACTCGTACTCGAATACAATTTTCCGTACACGTACTCACACTCAAGAAAAAAGTACTCAACTACAGAGTTGGAGTATGAGTACTTGTACTCACTCGTACTCGAGTACAATTTTCCGTACACGTACTCACACTCATGAAAAAGTACTCAACTACAGAGTTGGAGTATGAGTACTTGTACTCACTCGTACTCGAGTACAATTTTCCGTACACGTACTCACACTCATGAAAAAGTACTCAACTACAGAGTTGGAGTATGAGTACTTGTACTCACTCGTACTCGAGTACAATTTTCCGTACACGTACTCACACTCAAGAAAAAAGTACTCAACTACAGAGTTGAAGTATGAGTACTTGCACTCACTCGTACTCGAGTACATTTTTCTGTACACGTACTCACACTCATGAAAAAGTACTCAACTACAGAGTTGGAGTATGAGTACTTGTACTCACTCGTACTCGAGTACAATTTTCTGTACACGTACTCACACTCAAGAAAAAAGTACTCAACTACAGAGTTGGAGTATGAGTACTTGTACTCACTCGTACTCGAGTACATTTTTCTGTACATGTACTCACACTTGAACTCAACTACAAGTCTGACATTTTGATCAGTATGCTCTGATCATCTTCAGGAGAAGACGATTGTTGTTGTTATTTTTGTTTTTGAGGGGTTTTTTGGGGGGGAGAGACAGGGGGAGTATTTTGTTCTAAGCGGCAATCAGTTCAACATGAAAGGCCACATCTGTTGGCTGAATAATAAATGTGAATTGAATGATAAACTTTACCTTTTTAAGTATGGATGACAAGCTGGTTTTTCCCTGGTACTGCATGACAATTCTTGTGAGTTCCTCTTCCTCCAGTAACTTCTTCAACAGACCTGAAACCATTATACCAAAATGCACACTGGCTAGGCCCATTCTATGGCCAATACACTGGACTCCCTCTGTATTCTTGGCCCTAACCCTACATGTAAAAAAAAAGGGCTGATCTGCTAATTAGTACAATCTTAAATTTTGTGATTAGGTAAGTTCGCTATTGAGAGATTGGTAATTTTGGTGAGATTTAAATTTTATTATGTAAAAATGTTTTGAAAATTTCATGAAAGTGAGCTATCCCAGAATAACAGATTTTATGCCACTGCTTGGGCAAGGTTACCTAATCACCAAGTTTTAGGTTGTAATAATTAGCAGATCAGAAGTTGAAAAAAATAAAAAAATCTCCTCTGTACATGTGGGGTAAGGGCCAATGATACCAAGGGAGTTCAGTGTATTGCTCTAGAATGGGGCTAGCATTATTTGCTTGTAATGAATGCATATATCACTTATCTCTAACATATTGACTGGGAAGCATGAACAGAGTGTTTGGCCAAGTCTCCATTTGCCTTATTCACGATAAATATGGCTGTAATTCTCACAACCACACTCTGTAGCTTACATGCTGCATACACCAACGAGAAGGCCCAATAATCTGATAGTTCCCAAGAAAAGTTCATTTCCTGACAGAAGGAATAAATAAATGGATGTAGCTATTTCCATTAATTTACTATTAATTCAATGACATTTGAAAGCGAGGTTGCCCCTGCAAACAGACACAATTAGGCAGGTTACTATAACAAGCATGTACAACATCTTGTATTCAGGGAATAAGACATAAGATGGCTAAGGCCAAAAAACCAAGTTTCTTTATACATAATATCTCCTGATTCTGAATCTTATAAAGTGTACAGTTGGGCATCACGTTACATTTTTGAGGTATTGAACCCACTCTTAATGCCATAATTTCCTTACATATATATTTTACTCATCAGTTTTTTCACAGTAGTTGCATTATACCCAGACCGTACTCAGCACATAAGAATAATTTCAGAAATTTGTTATATGCTACATAAAAGAAAAATGCTAGTTTATTACTCATGTTACATTTTTCAAACATGCATAAAATGTCATATGAGTAACCAGCATTTTTCTCTTATATAGCGTACATTATAACAAATTTATGAAATTATTCTTTTGTGCTGAGTAAGGTCTGGGTATAATTAAACTACTGTGAAAAAACTGATGAGTGAAATATATATTATGGCATTATGAGTGGGTCCAAAACCTCAAAAATGTAACGTGAGTAACCATGGAATTGCCCAGTTACATTTTACCAAATGTGTCTATACTGGTTTTAACCTGTAGTGATTGACAAAGCTGACAAAACCCTTAATAAAAATTGTTCTTGTGTTGAAGCCTACCCATGGCATTGATTTTCAAGTCATTGCTCTGCGCCGCTGCCAACAGAGGCAAAACACTACTTGCAAGCTGTCCGGTCTGTGCCAAGGAAACCTGTCTGCTGCCCTCTGTTGGTGAGATGACACAATGTGCTAAAATGAATGCACACGAGGACTTCACTTTTTCATCCGGGTAGGTCAGACCGGTCAGAAAGTAGTCGATCAGTGGCTCTGAAAAATGTGTTAATGATAAATGAAATGAAATAGCTCGATTTAATTTTAACTGTTGAATACTAAACAAATTAGATTTGATTTTTGCCCTTACACCGACGTATGTGTGAAGTACTGTATACTTGGTGCTTTCTGAGTGCCTGTGAAAAAAAATTTTTTGTCATCGGCTACAAAGGTGATTCTGCCAACATTTAGACTTTGTTTTGTATAATTTTTTTATGGTAACTATTTCATTTTAAGGCCAGTAAAAAAAGTCTCCGGTTTCTGGTCTCCGCGTGCGTCACCTCAGACCAGTGCGTCACCTCAGACCCGTGCATCCAAGAGACAATATCGTCACGATCAGAGCAGACTTTCAACAGGGCATGGAATTGTTGTCCTAGTTTAACCCTCTCAATACCGAATTGTTTTGACATAAACAACCGCTGGTGACCGCATTGTTTGACCACTCAAGCGTGAAGCACACATTCTTACACAACAGAAAGCTTGTGTTCAAAGGCCAATTTTACAAACTATATTATCACCTTGAAGATATCGTTTTACAGAAAAATAAGTAATAATAATTATCTTACTTATTTAATTCCCTTTCATATAATACAAAAATCATTACGATCGGTCAATAAATGTCCAAGTTCTCAATCTTTTTTTCCTCAGTGTGATCTGTAACTCAAACACTTTTTTGTACACAAACACATGGCGCTCCGTAGGTGTTTGGCATTTCGGATCTTTCCACTCCGATTTGAAGGGATTGCATAATTTAATAGCAACCTTATTTTATTTCACCATCAATGGAAAGATCCGATCTTTCTCTTTCCAACCATTGTAAGCTTGGGTATGGAGGGTGAACATGGACAAAACTACAGCTTTATAACAAATAGCCTTTTTGCTCAGGCTAGAGGGGGTATGAGTGCATTCGACTAAAGTCGCCTATGGTAAGGAAAGGGTTAAGATGAACACAGTTATTGAAAATTACTGGCTCGTTTATGCAGCAGCAACGGTAGTATGACCTTATCACGTGGAGTATTATTTTCAGTCACTGAGTTAATCTAAAACTAGCACTCTGATTCCATGCCCTGTTGATCGTGACGATATTGTCCCTTTAATTAGTATGGTAGACTGGGAGGGGGGTCTTTTTGTGCAATTTAGTCCTTTACGTTTTATTTTGTATGTAACTGTCCGTTAAGACTGTTTTATCATTATTATTAATTCATATGTACCTCCTTCTGTAATAGTTTTTGTATAATATTGATATATTTTTATATAATATGAGGGCCCTAAATGATCAGCTATGCTGGATGGGTTACACCTCGTTAAAAATGGTTTTAAATAAATAAACAAAAATAAAAAAGACGTTTGTCAAATAGTTACAAAGGAATTTTGCTTCGGAGTGCGAGTCATAAATGCTCAATCCAAGTCCGAGATTTAAGGGTCGAGCCAGTCTGAGTTGAAGTGAGTGTACACGGTGACTCATATGTCTGAGTCTTAAGCCTTGTCCGAATTGACAGCTTTGGCTGCGGCTATGGCTAAGATCAGCCCGTCTGCCTATGCTTCAATGCTGGCAGACTCGCTGATCTAGCCATAGCCGCTTTGGCTGCGGCTATGGCTAAGATCAGCCCGTCTGCCTATGCTTCACTGCTGGCAGACTCGCTGATCTAGCCATAGCCGCTTTGGCTGCGGCTATGGCTAAGATCAGCCCGTCTGCCTATGCTTCAATGCTGGCAGACTCGCTGATCTAGCCATAGCCACTTTGGCTGCGGCTATGGCTAGATCAGCCCGTCTGCCTATGCTTCACTGCTGGCAGACTCGCTGATCTAGCCATAGCAGCTTTGGCTGCGGCTATATCAGCCCGTCTGCCTATGCTTCAATGCTGGCAGACTCGCTGATCTAGCCATAGCCGCTTTGGCTGCGGCTATGGCTAAGATCAGCCCGTCTGCCTATGCTTCAATGCTGGCAGACTCGCTAATCTAGCCATAGCCGCAGCCAAAGCCGCCATTTCAGACGCGGCCCAAGTCTCTGAAAATGTGCTTTGAGTCGGACTCAAGTTTGAATCAAGAGTCATGTACAAGACTAGATGTTTGAACCGTGATGTGCAAAATGCAGAATTTCATAAAATATCAATAAGTTCATGATGTGCCTATACATCTACGTAGGTATCACTGACAGTCTCACTGACAGCCTCCAACAGCCGAATACCAGAGAGACTATGATAATATCTAGTACCTTCATTCTGGTTGAGTGTCTGCACTAGAGCGGGGATGGAATGCAGTAGTCGACCCAGCAGTGTGAGGGTGGGCAGGCTGGTGCTGAAGTTACAGGCTTGCCTTACCTGAAGAAGTACAAAGTACAGTTGCACTATTGGTAATCTCAAATGACACAAATAGTTTTATATTAAATTTATACACTCACTGGCCCAAAATATTGCAACATGCTCAGAATAGCACTTTACAGTAACAGGTGAGATGATCATTTAATCCGATTTCATTGATCGTGTATTACATAGCAAAAACAGTAAAAAAGAACATTGACTTCAAAACACAGGCACTTTCAAGAAGTCTCAAGTAGTGTAAATAAAATAAAATAACTTATTGTAACACAGTTTTCCAAACTGAACTTTGGTGTGAATTTCAATGTTGCAATACTTATGGCCAGTGAGTGTACATGTAGGTGTATCAAACATCCCTTGAAATATTTCCATCTCAGGAAAAATTTGAAAATGAATTTCAGTCAGTCATTCCACATTGGAATGAATATAAAATAAAATCAGAATGTATTTTCACTTTTTTCTTGAAATAAACTGAAACTTTCACAGGTTGGTTTTTATATACATGTATATCTTGATTTGTATTATTATTAATATTATTATTATGCATTTCAGGTAATGAAATGTGGAGTGCCATGGTCGAGCGATTTAGTGCATTGGATTTGTGTTCTGATGCCCGAGTCGTCAGAATGTGCATTTGAATCCCGACTGCGACCGTGGTGCTTGTGTCCTCGAGCCAAGACACTTTACCATAATTGTTTCTCTCCACCCAGGAGTAAATGGGTACCTGTGAGGGCAGAGTTGGTTGTTGTGTTTGATTAGCCCTATATGCGCCGAAATGGCAGCAACTGAGCTGTATACTCCCCAGGGAGCTGAGATGGTTTCAGGAATGATTTATGCGCCTGATGAGCAGGGGTAATAATGTACAGCGCTGTGATACCTCGTGTAAGAGCGCTTTAAAAATGCCTCCATTATTAATGAAACCAAGGATGCCTCAAAAGCACACTTAAGCACTGTAGCTCGGAAGGAAACCTGTAAACAAGGGTGTTTTGTGAACCAGAATCTCTGGGTTAAACCCCCTACTCTTAAGTGTTCTGGGTTCTTTTACATGCATAATTTAATAGTCTAGAACATGGGACCAACAGCTTAACATCCCATCCGAAGGACGAAGCAATTGTGGTTAAGTATCTTGCTCAAGGACACAAGCGCCATGACTGGCCCGACAACACCAGAACTTGAGTCCGATGCACTAGACCGCTCTGCCACAACATTATAAAGTGTGGATTCCTTTGCAGACATTTTACCACAAGTGTATACTTGTGGTAAAGCCAGTATATCTGTGTGCCCCCCCCCCCCCCACTCAGAATACAACACTAATTACCGGATTCAAAATTATCTGAAAACTAGCTTGATGTGATGTCGGTAAAGGTACCAAACATCCTGTAAAATTAATCCATGCTCTCATTTCAGAGAAAACACACAGAAATATGTGCATTTCAGGCCTGGGATTCCACAGAGGCCATGTCCTCCATTGCCCTGGTCTTGGTCTTGGTGCCCCTTCAAGATGTTTCCATACACATTTTGACATTCTAATGGCCTTGCCCCTTCAAGAATGAAATTCTAGGTCTGCATTTAAAAAAAAAAGATTCCAGAGGGTGACTTTTGGCACCAAGTGTTTACTGTACAAAATGTTTTTCACACATTTTCTCATCGCTTTCCTCTGAAACTTAGTTATGTTTAATAAATATCTTGATTCAAATAAAGCAAGCATACTTATGAAGAAATGTATGTCAACATTACCAATATTGTACCTTCCCTTTAAATTTCCCCTCTAGAAATAGACACACCCCCAGAAGCCCTGCAAATTGGGCCCTAGTTACAACCCAAGGTCAAATTTGGCCAATAAACCTCCCTCTGTGACATCCCGTTTTCATCTGACAATTCTTTTTCTCTATAGATCGAGTATGTCCCCTGATCTACCATATGAGCAAATTATTATCAGAATTCACCCTGATTTATATTTCCATCATCATATTTCTGCTCTGGAAATGCATGATTTTCGCTTTGTTTATCTGGGATAACAGAGATCCTTTACAGATAGCCATTAGCCTTCTCAAACTGCTGTGAATATAAACAAGTTTTTTTTCCAGGTATTTTCTTTTTTTGGAGGCGGTTAAGGTGAGATATTCCAAATATTTCTCCTGAGTAGCCTGATATTAGAGATAGCATCTCATCAGCATTTTGCGATAGGTACTTGAGGCGGAGGCTATAATCTATAGGAATATGAGGCCTATGTGTATTGGTGTAGTTCAAGAGCCAGGAATTTGTACTGCTTAGAAACTTGATACAGTTGACATTGCATGGAAACCTTTGACATAAACCGGTATTTTAAAAAGTGGGTGGCAACATGCATGGTGACATTTTGAGAGAATCATACAGTCTGGTATAGAGTTCTGATGATTTGGTTTTCTTCCTTACAGATTGGGACTCTTAATCTAGAATCTTTCATGCCTATATTACAGGGGTGTGATTTGACAAAAGTCAAAAATCCTGAAAATGGGTAGCGGGCCTGGGTCTGCCTTTGGTCTAGAGGACAAAGCCCCCTGAACCTCCTGGATGTTTAATTTTGGAGGATTTACAGACTCTCCACATCCCCACAAACAAGAAACTAGAGGTTTGGACACAATACAGGCTATGTCTTTCTTTCCTTGGTGGCTACTTCTCTTCTTTCAAGAACAAATTGAGGCAAAGGGAGATTTATAAAAAATCCTGAAATCAGGAAAAATCCTGAAAGCAAAAACATAAGTGATCACAATTTCACATGAAACTTATATTGTTAACTTGTACAGTTCATAATGGAATCTAACATCCCTGGAAATATTTCGGTATGTGGTGCAGGTTCAGTACAATTAATCCAATTATTTTGCAGATGTTTTTTCAGTTTCCTCAGGAGAAGTAAATTCCATGTACTAGAGGAATGTAACTAAATGTGTTCAGGAGGTCAGAGGTTATCAGTGTTTTATATATGAATGTTTTGGTAACTGGTATGCATGACATTATGCCCTTCCGGGCTATGGGCAGGTTACTATGTGGAAAATTCTTGTTGAGATTTAGTGATAATTGTGATAATCATCTAAGGTTAATTCCTTTTATCTTGATTTGACTACAGTGCTGATTTGCTAACATTATCTTGACCATTATAGGGTGTAGTGAATTTTGGAAAGGTTTTGCAAATGTTGAATATATCCTAAAATGATGTTCTGGCAATATCTAAGACATCCCACATTCAAAAAAAAAAAATCATAGAAAGAAACTTTGCCCAACCAGAAAATGGATAGTATATTCCACCAAAAAGTGCAGTCATTGTTTTTTGTGAAAAATTTGTGTTTTAAAGGGACAGTATTGTCACGATCAACAGGGCATGGAATCGGAGGACTAATTTTAGATTAACTCAGTGACTGATAATAATAACTCACATGATAAGGTCATGTCCTGTTGAAAGTCTGCTCTGATCGTGATAATCTCCTACTGTAGCTGCACTTTAGTGGCAAGTAGCTATACAGGTCAAAACCCAACTGCCTGTTTTGACTGTTGACCCAAATGTGCACACAGGGACATTTTTGACTGGTTTTAACTGTCATGTTGACCACCCTCAGCAATTGCAAGACAATGCTTTTACCAGTCAAAAATGGTCAACTCAGTTTGACCTGTAACTAAATGTACTTACTACACGTAAGGTTTGACAGTGTTCAACTTTTAAGTGCACTAGATAAACCTTAGCAAGTATATCAACATTTTGACTGATTTTTACCCTTGCAGTCATAGGAGGGTTAATGTCCACATTTTTATGGTTTTACCTACTTTTAGATTCAAAAATAAATAAATAAATATCTAGCCAGCTGGAGAAATCAGATGTTACAGTACTGACATTTTCTCCATTGGGATCCTATAGATACCTGAACAGAATAGCTACCATACAATACGTCTCTCAAGAGCAATTATTCTTCAAGTTATCAACCTCTATCAGAGTTTAGTCTGAACCCCTTGGGGGAAAGCAGAGAAATACTTATGAGACTACAGGGTCCGGGATGAGACATGGTTGGCTTGAAATGGGATATGTCATGTTTCATCCGAGTGTAAACTGACATGGCACAAAGTCATATTTCATATTTAAAGATAAGGTATAGGCATAGAACTGGTAATTAAAGCTTAGGCAATAACATGATAATATCGAATATTGCGATACTTTTTTTTAATTCAATTACGATATCGAGAACCTTTTCCAGTTACAGAGATATCGGCAAATCACGATTAAAAAAATATATCGTGACTCATGTACTTTGGAAGTGTTTCGTGTGTCCCCAAAACGTGAATTTGCCCATTTCTATTTGGGTTTATTCAACAAAAAATTCATTTTTTTAATTTTTTTTTTTTACATTTTGAAAATGAAATCGATACGGGCATTTATGAATGGGAATAACAGTTTGACGCTTGGTCTTTACCGCAGGGTTAATGACTGGTTTTGTGCATGGAAGTGTTTCGTGTGTCCCCAAAACGTGAATTTGCCCATTTCTATTTGGCTTTATTCAACAAAAATTGTATTTTGAAAGCAAAATCGATACGGGCATTTATGAATGGGAATAACAGTGTGACGCTTGGTCTTTACCGCAGGTTATTGACCGGGTTTTGGACGTGGTCACAGGCGATAAGAACCTCATCTTCAGCTCGATCCTTATCGCCCATGACCATGCCCAAAATCAGTCGTTAACCTGCAGTAAAGACCGCACGACAAACTGTTATTCCCTTAGTATGCACTGAATTCCATCAACTTTACATTACATAAGTGTGATTACAAACTGTGATAATTAACCCTAACCCTCCCAAATCCTCCAAAATCCTCTTTGCCAAAGTGAAGGATTTTGAAGGATTGAGGTTAATACATACGCTACATGCTCTTTGCTAAAGTGAAGGATTTTGGAGGATTGAGGTTATTAGGCATACTTGCCTTTCCATGGTACATGTACATCCATGTTTGTTGTCGTGATTGCAAGGTCAGTGCTTGGGTCAGTGGACACTGTTTATTGCTCCATGCATGCAGGGAGGGTCTCTGGCCATGTACATGTATCACAGATTAGAAACACATGTGTGCATACATGTCATGTGCTTGCTTTACTACTGAAGGATTTTGGAGGATTCAGGTTATGTGTAAGCATATGGGCCTAGGGAGTTAGGGTTAAAGATGTTTTTTTTTCCGGTAATTCTTTTGTATAGATTTTCCACATGATAATAGTAAGAAGCTTAGTTTTACAGCAAATAAGTGCTTTTATGAATACTCACCTACATTTAACATAAATATATTTTAGGACCATGCTTTTCATTTTAACCAGTTCGTGTCGGAGGCCGTGTATACATGCAATTTTTTTTTGCACCGCGGATCGGAGAGCATCTAAACACGCCATAGGAAACTCCGGAATATTTGTATGCATGGTCGGTTGAGCCACGCGTGTACGGTGACATGCTCGGAAGTGCCAGCCACCCGCTGTGGAAGCTTCCATTAACGTGTGTGTGGGAAAAAGAAACCCGCCACAGGGGCCCAGAAAAACTGTTTTATTCCCGACGCGAACTGGTTAAGAAACTGTGTAACTTTGAAGTATTTATTACCCTGTTCTTGAGTAGTGATGTTCCAATGAAAATGGAAATTTTCAGAAATTGCCGTCAAATCTACCAAGAGTGTAACCTCCCTCAAGAAATGATACATACATGAAGCTGTTTTCATTTGCTGATGGCATTTAAAGGTTAAATATGATAACTTGTGTGAATATAAATACTTTAATTTACTTATTTTTGTGAAGTGGCTTAACATGAAAATAAACAGTTGTTCCAAAAGTATGATTATTCAATATACAAAGTCAGTATAATTAATCATTTTGCGTGACAGTGTATTCTGGCATTTGGGAATGGACAAGTGGGGAATTCAGCCTTGTCGTTTTGAGGGGGCAGTAAAAATAGCAAGGATTTTCTGTCGGCCCGCAAGGCGAAGGCCAAGTTAAAAAAAAACTTTAAAAAACATACTGATTGCTAGTTATCTTCGGACTCTTCACCCAACCTACTTGACTGACAGTTCTTGATTTATACCCGACCTTGATTTTTGTGTTTCTTAACTGTTTCTGGACGGCAAGCGTTTTAAAAGGAACGCGTGCGCGCACCACGTTTTGACAACAAGCCTTTTAAAAGGCTCGAACGTCATCACCTGACTATGGGCCTTGTTTTACTTGTTTTGACAACCGAGCGCACAATTGACCAATAAGAATCATAACCTTTATTTTGATACCTTACTCTCTTCAATAGTCAAAAGATAAACAAATTATTAATGATTTCCACACTTGACCTACGACTGATTAAATTCTGGATAGAAAGGGACAGTATTAATTGTCACAATCTGAGCAGACCTTCAACAGGGCATGGAATCGGTGTCCTAATTTAAGATGAACACAGTGACTGAAAATTACTGGCTCATTTATGCAGCAGCAATGGTAATATGACCTTATCATGTGGGGAATTATTTTCAGTCACTGAGTTAATCTTAAACTAGCACTCTGATTCCATGCCCTGTTGATCATGATGATACTGCCCCTTTAATGCCTCGTCTTTTTAACATGAGAATAAATATCAGGGGTGTAATTTGACAAATGTAAAAAATCCTTTAAAATAGGTAGCAGGCCTGGGTCTCCCTTTGGTCTAGAGGACACAGACCCCTGAACCTCCTGGATGTTTAATTTTGGAGGATTTACAGACTCTCCGAATCACCACAAATAAGACACAATACAGGCTACTTCTTTCTTTCCTTGGTGCTTCTCTTATTTCAAGAAAATTCTGAGGCAAAAAGAAGCCATTTAAACGAATGCAATTCAGATATAACAATGACCACCAATCCTGTAGTCCAAGTATGCTTTCAGCCAGTACACATCCCAACAACTAGGCCAATACAGTTAAGTCAATCGGCTGTGAAGAAAAACATGGACAAATGCCTACTCTAAGTTTTCACCTTGTCATAAAAATGGTGTGTAATTTTATCATCTCTAAAATGTTTATACACATATATTTACTGTTAGGCAAATATACAGGGACCATATATTATTTATATGTGTTAGCATAAAGGCTATTCCAGTGACAAATCATAAATATCATAGATGTTAAAATCCAGGCCGGTGAATCCAAGCAACAGATGCTGCAGTCACATGTCTTAATATGGTATGGCAGAGCCGTGCCCAGGGTTCTTACATGACTCATGAATTATGCATGAGATGACTGACCTCCGTGTCAGAGTTAATAGAGGTCAACTAAATGGTACGATATTATTGATAAGGGCAGATGGTATGATAGGAGATACACATGAGCCGGGGCCCAGCATGTTAGTTCACTGCAGTGATGATGAGTTACTGCAGGCGATTTAACCTTCACCAACAGATATAGCACTTTCAGTTATTTAGCGGTGTATCCGCAGCTGTTGTACACTGCACAGTCAACTCACATGTTCATCTGTTCTTGATTACATCTGATATTTACATATAGTGACTGGATAATCCTTATTATTTGAGAGGTAAATCCAGGGCCGTAGCAAGGGGGGTGTGACACCCCCCCCCCAACAGGGCCGTAGCAAGGGGGGGTGTGACACCCCCCCCCCAACAGGGCCGTAGCAAGGGGGGTGTGGGGTTGGTGGGGGTGTGACACCCCCAATAATTTTTCTCAGTCAGCATTTAGAACCTCAGTCGGCAAATGAAGCATCAAAGGTACTAGAACAAGGGTTGGTCCAGAATAAATTTTCAGTCCCCCCTCCCCCCCCGATCTAAACTGTCTTGGTCATTTATGAATATATGTACATGTAACTCCATTCACTACCATCAATTGGTTAAGTTAAAGGGTCAATATCGGATCAACAGGGCATGGAATCGGAGTGCTAGTTTAGATTAACTCAGCCAGCAACTGATATTAATACCCCACATGATGTTATATTACCATTGCTGCTGCATTAATGAGCCAGTAATTGTCAGTCACTGTGTTCATCTTAAACTAGGACACCACAATTCCATGCCCTGTTGAAAGTCTGCTCTGACCGTGACGATATGGTCCCTTTAAATTAAGTGAATCAACTTGTTCCATAATTTATTTTCATTTTCTGTTTCATTATCGGAGTGACCCCGACTTGGACCCTTAAGGTCATAAATCAACGTTGATACAGTCAGTATCAGATACACCAGTTACATTGTAGGCCATTAATTAGCACTGCTACGGGATCGAGTGACAAGGATTCTGTTGCTGAGTGACAGAGTCACTTAATTCCAGTGATAAACCAATGGACAGTTTTTGTACATGAAAAATCAGTTATTTGGCACAATCCAAAACAAACATTTAATTTAGTTTCTAAAATTTATTCAGAAAAAATTCCCAGATAACACACAAAATATTAAACCTTGAATTATCATTTGGAGGGGGTGTATGTATGCATTATAGTATTGACTTAAAAACAATTGGGACAATAGGTCCTCAATTATTGCTTTATTGTTCTAAAATGTCCTCAGT
Organism: Zoroaster sp. YZ-2022; assembly: GCA_029582265.1. Classification (NCBI taxonomy): domain Eukaryota; kingdom Metazoa; phylum Echinodermata; class Asteroidea; order Forcipulatida; family Zoroasteridae; genus Zoroaster; species Zoroaster sp. YZ-2022. The sequence continues at coordinate 7,577,614 of CM055819.1, forward strand.
TGTGCCTTGTGTGAAAAAAATCCAACGGGGCATGCTTAAAAAAGGTTATAAAGTTCAACAACAAATGGAAACAGTGGAAGGGAATTTGATAGATTTGTCCATGAAACATGACTGGGTGTGCGTGTTGGGTGGGAGGGGGGGGGGTCTGTTCCTTACCATCTCCCCATTTGTCTCAGAAGAAATAGCATCCACTGCTGGATCAATGGAAATGGGTCATGTACTGCTGCTTACTATACACAGTGTATGGTTCATGTCTTTAGACAATCTGACCAATGACATCACATGTTTACAAAAGAGCCCCAAAGATCAAACTGCGCTGGACACAAAATATACACTGGTCTATGACAAGAAACCATCAAATCTGATATTGTGAGATGTCAGCAGAAAAATTCTTAATTTGATTTTTTTTTAATAAGGCACTAACATTACATCTCAAATTTTATTAATATGAAAATTCTGTTATGTGGAGAAGTACAAAATGTACAAACTCTGAATACAAATGCACACACTTTTGCCCAGTGGGAAATCAATCTGGTACTCTAAAGGTCACGCAAAGTGTAAACAAGTCACATGGTCTATACATATATGTGTGCAATTTCTCAAGAGATCCTCGGAATTACGCCTGAAGTACTGTATGGTACATACATTCGTAACGTATACGCACAATGCTCACTTGACACTTAAATGCCCTATTGGCCAGCACAGCAAAAAAAAGGGGGGCGGGACTAATGGCAAAAAAAGGGACACCCATTATACGCTACTGGTTTCTCCAAAAGCATTAAAGGGACAGTATCGTCACGATCAACAGGGCATGGAATCGGTATGCTAGTTTTAGATTAACTCAATGACTTCCATTTTACCGGATTCAAGTTCTGGTGTTAGCAACATAATGTGGGTTCGAATCACGGCCGTGACACTTGTGTCCTTGAGCAAGACACTTAATCGTAATTGCTTCTCTCCACCCAGGGGTTAAATGGGTACCTGTGAAGGCAGAGTTGGTTTGCTCTATATGCGCTAGAAATGGCAGCAATTGAGCTGTATACTCCCCAGGGAGCTGAGATGGTTTCAGGAATGATTTATGAGCCTTATGAGCCTTATGAGCAGGGATAATAATATAATGCGCCTTGAGCACCACTTAGTTGGTGGATACGTGCGCTATATAAATCCACACATTATTATTATTATTATTATCATATTACCGTTGCTGCTGCATGAATGAGCGAATAATTTTCAGTCACTGTGTTAATCTTAAACTAGGACATCGATTCCATGCTCTGTTGAAAGTCTGCTGTGATCGTGACGATAGCGCCCCCTTTAATGATCACAGATTCATACGAAACTAATTACTTGGTGTAAAGTTGATAATTCTATCTGTATGTGGTGCTATCATTTCGGTCAGTTAAAGGGACCAGTATCGTCATGATCAGAGCAGACTTTCAACAGGGCATGGAATCAGTGTCCTAGTGTAAGATGAACATAGTGCCTGAAAATTACTGGCTCATGTATGCAGCAGCAATGATAATATGACTTTATCATGTGGGTATTATTTTCAGTCATCTAAAACTAGCACTCCGATTCCATGCCCTGTTGATCGTGATGATATTGTCCCTTTAATCAAACTATTTTGCACATTGGAAATTATAAAAGAGGTCATCGTTGAAACAGAGTTGCCCATAATGATTTCTACTGCATCAAAGGCCCTTTAAGTGCAGAAAGTAGGCAGATCGACAAGAACATGACCCTTATAGCAATGTGCAGATGGAGTCTGCAGAATGTGGGCAGTAACCTCATTGACAAGAAGCCTAAACCTGTGAACGTCACATAATAATAATGTGGACTTATATAGCGCACGTATCCACCAAACTGGTGCTCAAGGTGCATTATATTATTACCCCTGCTCATCAGGCTCATAAATCATTCCTGAAACCATCTCAGCTCCCTGGGGAATATACCATATTAAAAACTTTCAGGTCTAAATGAGCAGAAAACAATGTTAGCCTCAGATTACACAGCACTCTGCAGGACACTGTGCGGGGCATGCACACACGTACATACACGAGTCATTGACCGCGCCACAAAGCATTCTGAAAAGAAACGCGTCTTTCAGTTGGTTTCACAATTTACAAGACCTTCCTCTAGACCAATCAAAATGGATTTTATATGAACATTTACAGAATTTTACACAGAATAAAGCTGCGGCCGAGACAGACTAGAAGGGCTGTTCGTTTGTTTGCGCTGTTGAATTTAGTGAACCGACTTCACCTAAAACGTCTTAAATTTGTGTGTGAATCGTGCATGAATGGCGAAAAACTAGACAAAACCGACAGTTTAAAGATCTTTTTTCGACTGAATTTACAACGTTTTCTGGGATAATATTGTTGCTGAATTTTAGTTTACTCTAAAGAGGAACTTTAATACATTAAAATCCAGATCGAGATGGTGTGAAATGTTACTCCAATCTCAAAATATAGTGACAAATTTAGCGCGCGGTGCATTACGTATGGGGTATTTCCCGTGTTAAATGCCGCATATGCGCGCAAGAATTTCAGTGAACAGCAAGTGCGACAGAGTTTTTCATATGAGCTCAATTGCTGCCATTACAGCGCATATACGGTAGGGCTAATCAAACACAACAACCAACTCTGCCCTCACAGGTACCCATTTACTCCTGGGTGGAGAGAAGCAATGATGGTAAAGTGTCTTGCTCAAGGACACAAGCACCATGGCCGTGGTTGGGATTCGAACCCACATTCTGACGACTCAGCCATCAGAACGCAAATCCGATTCACCAAACCGCTCGAACATGGCACTGTCATTTCTAGCCTTGGAATATCATGAACGACACATTGGGTGAGCCTTAGCTGGTTCACCTTCCTAATACCCACGGACATGTAACTGTCAGCATTGATATATAACTGAGTCCCTACATAGATTCATGAACCTCGTGATCGCATACCGGTCAATCCCCTGTAGCCTGTCTGCATGCATGACCATGCCATGCCCCGGTCAAATCAGTTCCAGGTTCTACGAATTCTGCTCATATATACTTCATCACTGTGTCGGGGTCATGCCTATGTTCCCTCAGCCCTATGTTCCCTCAGCCCTATGTTCCCTCAATGCCTAACATTTTTTAAAAATCCAAATTAGGCCCTATGTTCCCTCAACCCTATGTTCCCTCAGCCCTATGTTCCCTCATGGAGTGTTAAGACTGGATGAGGGAACATAGGGCTGAGGGAACATAGGGTCTATTTAGGGCTGAGGGAACATAGGGCTGAGGGAACATAAGGCTGAGGGAACTTGAGTACGGTCCCACTGTGTCCATACCGCATCATTGTGCTATGAATTGCAGCCCTCTAGCAGCTCAAAATGGTAAAACTGTATCCGCTCTGTGCATAACCTGTTGAGGGCGCCCTTTGCGGAGGGTGCTTCTTGTCGCAAGCGCCTTAGCATATCACTGGTTGGAGTGTGCTTATGACTCCATTTACATTCAATACAAATGGTTACCAGGGAAGATTTTTTTTTGCTGTACTCTAGCATAGGGGTTTTGCATATATGCACAGCATCATGTAATATGCCCCGGACTCGGTAGACTGGGTGCATTTTCGCCACTAGAGGGCTTTGCATCCAATCTGCCATTAATAATAATAATAAAGACTTATAAAACACTGGTATCTAGTAAACTATTCACTGTGCTGTTTATTTCCCCCTGCTCATCAGGCGCATAAATCATTCCTTGAACAATCTCAGCTCCCTGGGGAGTATACAGCTCAATTGCTGCCATTACAGCGCATATAGGGCTAATCAAACACAACAACCAACTCTGCCCTCACAGGTACCCATTTACTCCTGGGTGGAGAGAAGCAAATGAACTTTATCAAGGCACAGCCATCTTGTTTTTCTTCAATACAAATCCTTGTAATCAAACTGAGGCTGGAAGGGAAAAATAGCCTGGTTCCTTTTCATGCATTGAGAGTTAGCCCTATAATCTTACTTGCGTATACAGGGAACCTGACAAAGATGGCCGCGGAATGATAAAGGTCTACTATGGTAAAGTGTCTTGCTCAAGGACATGAGCACCACGGTCGCGGTCAGGATTCGAACCCACATTCTGACGACTCAGTCGTCAGAACACTAAATCTAATGCACTAAACCGCTCAGCCATGACCACAGTCAAGCTTTCCAGGGTTATGTGGTCCTGTAGATACATGTACATTAGTATCCACCTTTTGGGGTGAACAAAATTATTTTCTTCCATGGTAAAATACTGCTCTTGCAGTACATGTTCATCTGACACTGTGTTTTCACATTGAGTTTGGAGAGAAAGCCATTTTGTTCTTCATCATTGCCAGTTTGATAATGTTAAAAATGAAGTTGAACTTGACTGCAGGCACAGCAATAGTCTTGAGCCCAGACGCTGGTTAATTTGTTCACATTGCGCTGTACTCGCACACAGTGCAGTGAATAGATTTCTCATATCAAAATGTCTTGGTGCAAGACTAGACTAGTTGTTTAGAGTTGCTTAGGGTCGGCGGGGACTGTTGCCAAATCCAGATTGGTGTACTGACAGGCCATCTCAGCATATGGGTAACATGAAGGCAATTAATACATGTAGTCCCATTCCAATACGCTGTACATAGGCCTACCTGTATGGATATTTGATGCAGAAGGCAGCATACCAGCTCTTCAGACTTGAGCATGCAACACAGTTGAACCAAAGCTGTCACAAAAAAGGAACAAATTTTGTTCATTCAGTAACAGTAAAAACAGTAAACCACCCAAAACTTATAGACAAAAGAACAAATTCACAGGAAACAGGAAACTTTAAGCCTGTTGCCTCCTCTGGAATAAAATGCTAGTTATTCTAAAATATTAAAAGACAAAGCATAGGATTGGTAATTTAACCAAAAAAAATAAATTGTCAAATTGTAATGTAAAACTTACTTGGTGTAAAGCACTTGATGGTTTCAATAATAATAATACTAATAATAGCACACGTATCCACCAAACTGGTGTTCAAGGCACATTATATTATTACCCCTGCTCATCAGGTGCATAAATCATTCCTGAAATCACCTCAGCTCCCTGGGGAGTATACAGCTCAATTGCTGCCATTACAGTGCATATAGGGCTAATCAAACACAACAACCAACTCTGCCCTCACAGGTACCCATTTACTCCTGGGTGTAGAGAAGCAATTATGGTGAAGTGTCTTGCTCAAGGACACAAGCACCATGGTCGCAGCCAGGATTCGAATCCACATTCCGATGCACTAAACCGCTCGGCCATAACACTTCACTTCGCTGTAAATTTTAAGAAAAGTGAAATAATGTACAGTTTGAATTGAGGAAAGAGTACTCTTTCCAAAATTCCACGTTACAATGAAGACCAAAAAATATAAAAACTGTTTTAAAATGTTCTCGTAAACGCCACAGTGTAATAAGCTTTTAAACTTTCCAAGCTTGGTTGCTTGATTCAAACAGAGTAAGCATACTCGTAGAAGCAGTTTTGCCAATTTTACAAATGCTGTTCCCTTCCTTTAAAGTTTAAATGAAAATGTCAGATTCCATATACTTGGCAAATTCTCTACCTTAACCCTCTCAGTACCGAATTGTTTTGACATAAACAACCGCTGTTGACCACATTGTTTGACCACTCAAGCGTGAAGCACACATTCTTACACAACAGAAAGCTTGTGTTCAAAGGCCAATTTTACAAACTCTATTATCACCTTGAAGATATCGTTTTACAGCAAAATAAATAATAAAAAATATCTTACTTATTGAAATAAAATCCAAAAAACATTAAGATCGGTCAATAAATGTCCAAGTTCTCGGTCTTTGTTTCCTCAGTGTGATCTGTAAACTCAAACACTTTTTTGTACACAAACACATGGCGCTCCGTAGGTGTTTGGCATTTCAGATCTTTACACTACAATTTGAAGGGATTGCATAATAGCAACCTTATTTTATTTCACCATCAATGGAAAGATCCGATCTTGCTCTTTCCAACCATTGTAAGCTTGGGAGGGTGAACATGGACAAAACTACAGCTTTGTAACAAATGGCCTTTGTGCTCAGGCTTGAGTGCTTTTTTGTGTGAAAGCTTGGTCGACTAAAGTCGCCTATGGTAAGGAAGAGGGGGTATGAGTGCAGGCCACTAAAGTCGCCTATGGTAAGGAAAGGGTTAACAGGGTTAGGATATGCCAGTGGTCCACTGGCCAAATGCCAGTTGTCCACTGGCCAAATGCCAGTTGTCCACTGGCCAAATGCCAGTTAAAACGGCAGTGGACTAGTCCAAACCCCTCTCCTAGTAGTCCGGCGGGCTTGTAAGAATTACAAAGACTGCACTGAATCCTAGTTCTTTTTATTTAATATTTACACATTTTATTCCACCGGGGCATGAAAGTTATCTCGGACTCGGACGTTGTCTTACCAAAAAAATACTAACAATTGTGGTCCACCCTGCGGATTCTTATAAAAAGTGCTTAAGAAAATATGCAGTACAGTGAAAATGTCTGCTGAATAGCTAAAAGTCCAACTTACTGGTCCGGCCGGCTAGTGAACAAAAAAAGTTAAGGGCAACCCCTGCTTAAGTTTATGTTCATCCAAATGCCTGTAAGGCACCTGGTGTTTTCATGTGCAATAACAGTATATATGACATAAAACACAATAAAGGGGGCCACTTTGCATCCGTCACGTTAGCAGTTTTTCCAATGGTTGTTATTTATTTTTAAGTACCCGAAACCGACCAAAAAGTGTTTCAACATGTGAATGGACATGCAGGCTTATACTAGAACTAATTTGAGTTGATTTATTTTATTTTTAAATTTTGTTATCCTCAAATTTCCATAAAAATTGGACGGAAAAAGTTACCTCACTTTTCCGTCCATTTATTGATGGAAATTTTAGGGTAATTAAAAAAATAATAGTAATAATCAACTCAAATTATCTTTAGGATAAGCATGCATGTCTATTCAAATGTTGAAATTCGTTTTGGGTGGTTTCAGATATTTAAAACAAAAATTACAACCATAAGAAAAACTGCTAACGTGACGGTAGGAAAGTGGCCCCCTTTATTGTGTTTTATGTCATATATGTGTGTACATCATGCATATTTATTTATATTTGAGGACCATCGATCATGTGTTTCCTAAATGCCCGCGCAATGGCGCATGACACTCACTCCACATTTCCTCAATTTTGAAATAGCTAGGAAAATATGAAAACAAGTAAAAGGTATATTAGCAGCATAGAATGAAATATTTGACATGTGTGATCTGAGCTCTCATTCCTGCAGACCCGTGCCTGAAACAATTCAGAACAGTCTGTTAGTTCCATTATCACGCATGCCTTATAAATTCACTGGAGACTAAATGTGCACTTTTGTTAAAGGTCGTGTGTAACCTTTGGTATTCTCAAAAAGCACATTGATCAGTTTTATAAATAAAAAAAAATTAGTTATTTTAAAGGTGTAAGTAAGACTTGTAGCTGTGCACGGTGAAAAGGATAAGTAAAGACTGTTTGTGGTGACACCATGTAGATGTTCTTGTTTGAGTAGTAAATAGTGGTTGGTTACAACTCGACGTTTCGATCAGTATGCTTTGATCGTCTTCAGGAGAATTTCTACCTGGTTATCACCGTGGTGTCTTTACTTATTTTAAAGATGCTAATAATATCGACCAACCCCTTGAAATGTTTTTATTTGACATGCTATTCTATTCAATACAAAAATATAAGGAAAAAAAGGAACCTGAGAGCTCTGAGTATTACTGTCTTTATTTTTTGGGGGGGGGCAATAATTATTTGGGGGGGATTAATATTACCGTCCAACCCACCCCTTTCGTCGTAAATATTGAAGGGGATCGGTACCCATGAGTGAGACACTTTCCCATGTCACGTCATGGCAATACATAGCCAAGTGGTTTATAAGCTAGTGCATTGAACTACATGTATAGAAACATGTGGTTCTAATCCTTAACCAAGAACCATGGAGGCGGGGTTCCAATAGCCTTTAGTCAAGGTGCATGCATACACCTGAGTGACGACAATGCGAGTGCCTTTACCAGTTCGTTCTGTGCAGTGGCGTATATCCGTGTCGAAAAGTGGGAAGGGGCGGGGGTGGTTGATATTGAAATATGTTTGCATAATGTGCAATGAAGTACTGGTTCTTGAACGTTGCTCAACGGGGGTTACCCAAACCCCCCTCCTCCCAAACACCGCTTAAAACATCAATATGTACCATTTCTCTTCTTTTTTTCCCTTTACTATTTAAAAGATGTTTGAACCGTTGCTGCTGCATAAATGAGCCAGTAATTTTCAGTCACTGTGTTCATCTTAAACTAGGACCCTGTTGAAGATCTGCTCTGTAAACGATTTAAAAAAAGAAAGAACACTAACCTTCTATAACAACCGCAGACAGTGTCTCCTCAGATCCTTCAAGAATATCTGTGTGGAAATAATCATTGGTTACAGGGATGGTAACACCTTTGTAATGACCTGATAATAAAAATACTGAATGCACCAAGGTTTAGAATATAATCACATGTGTTATTTGTTACTATAGTCATTGGCGGATCCCCCCCCCCTAAAATCTTTTTTTTTTTAAATTAAAAGGGAGAGAAAGAGAGAGAGAGAGAGAGAGAGAGAGAGAGAGAGAGAGAGGGGAGGGGAGGGGAAACGCACTCCCATTCCCTCACTGTGCTTTGCTTTTCTCTCCCTTTGATTATTTCATTGTAATTTTTGTAGTACTGAAAAATAATTGTTTTTGATTCTCAGCCCCCCCCCTAAAAAATGTTCTGGATCCGCCCATGATAGTGGCAATTTTAATTTATTAGCACAAGGACTAAATGTTTTTAAAATAGCTCTGTTCCCTTTTTCATCAACCTTTTAAAAACTTTGCCTTGCCTTGAGGGGTGTTCCTGATTTGTGATACATCTGTGACTCTGTATTGTGTATATGTTTTTTATATACTACTCAAAACAATTTAGGGAACACCGGAATAATCTCAGTTAAAGCAAGATCATTTATTTCAGATGAAGCTGCAGAAGGCAGGGGGCAGTGGAAATCCATCATGAGATACCAAGATCAGGGTATGCATGCTGTTTCGATTTACACTCTAACCGTTTAGTTGACTCCTTAATCAGGATTATTCTAACCATTTAATTGACTACTTAATCAGGATTACTGAAACCGTTTAGTTGACTCCTTAATCACGATTACTGTAACCATTTAATAGTGTACTCCTTAATCTATATACTACTCAAAACAATTTAGGGAACACCGGAATAATCTCAGTTAAAGCAAGATCATTTATTTCAGATAAACACAATGTTTCACAGAATTGATGAGAAACAACTGCACAATGAAACAGATGATAAAGGATGCATGTAGTGATTACACATTTCATGACATGACTACTGAAAGAGAGAGGCGGTTGCAAATGAAAATCCCGGTTCATGGAACATTTCAAACTTATTTGATGTTAAAAATCCGGTGTTCCCTAAATTGTTTTGAGTAGTATATATAGTGCAATATTCAAAAGTGTTTTTGTTTTTTTTTGCAATATTCATGTGCTTTGTATGTTTTTTTTGGTTCTTTTTTCAGAATTTTACCAAATTTTATGTATTGTTTAATTCGCTTCTTTTAAAATCTTTTGATGTATTGTCACATGTAATTTGGCCCTTCGGCTTCGAATTGTGATATTTAACAAATAAATATAAAATCAGATCATTGCTAATTTTGTTTTAGAATGGAAAACAAATACTTTGAAATAATAAATTTTTACAAAATACATGTAGTCAGAAGCTTGGTTTAACAGTTAGGATTTGCCAAAATAAATTGTAACAACAAATCCTGAAATAAGGAAAAATTGTGAGAGGTCACAGGCCTGCTATTTTGTGAATGGCAATATCCAGCATATAAGTTATAACCCTCTGCCTGGATCTGGGCACTTTCATTTGTTTACAAGTCTTCCATTGGTTTGGTCATGTGATATGTAATAAATGTTGTGATTGGCCCTCGATTATGAATGAAAATAGGCCAGCTGCCTGTAAAAAGTGGATTTTACTCACTATACACTGTCTGAGTCAGGTGCCATGCCACACGGTTGTCCTCTGCTAGGAGGTCCAACAGATGCTGCTCATGTGAGTTGATGGCATTCAAGAGCTCTCCTATGAGGTGCTTCTTCCTCACCATGGGTATCTCAGATACTGGGTCCTCAAAGGTCTCCGTGGCACAGGCAAGACAGAACAGGGACTGGGGACGGGAACCAGGGATTGTCCATTCGGAACCGTGCTGGCCGTGGTTGACAGTGAATGCTGAAAGTTGGCTGAGATCTGCCATCAAATTCTATCAGTTTCACTAGGCCTACTATAAAATTCAAGTTAATTTCGACCCCTGACGTCAGTCACAGCCTTGCGCACAGTGCGGTGTGGGATGCACTTTTGAATTAAAAATGTAAGTTAGATCACAAATTCATGGAAAAAGTTCGTCCAAAAAGTTGCAAAGTTCAAAGGTTTGTGTTCTCATAATTTAAGAGTCTGATGATGCAGATGCACATGTGCATTTGCACCCTGTTGCCAATCATTTTGCACTCGATCATGAGCAGTTTCCCAGCAATGTTTTACATACTTGTTGAACATATCCTTGAGAACGTACATGCGTCTTGTTATGTGCACACAAATTTATTTATTTATTTTTCAATAATTAGGCCTACTCGTAAATTTCTCAAAAGTAAATTGTTGCACAATTATTATTATTTTATTTTTTTAGGCTAACGTAATGAGGGTCTGAAAATGTGAAGATTTCTAACGTTGTCTGAAATTTGAAAAACATTCAATGTTTTTGTGTAGGTAGGGCTAGGAAAATAGGTCCATGGATATGGAGAGATGCCCATACTATGCCATACCAGTGACTGGCTCTATTTAACATAGGCCTATATTGATATTATCATTATATGGAACTCGACCATATGTCGGACTTTGATTATATTTATAATTTATATTGCAGAATGCAGCTATAACGTGTTAACTGTTAAACGTGAACGGATCTGAGACTGGGATCTTCAGCTTCAGTTCCATTTTCAGATTCAGAATCAGATAATACTAATAGTAATACTTAGGCCTAAGTTAAGTAGGCTATCTATGAATGATTCTATCTGAATTTTTTCTGATACACAATTACCAATCTTGTACCTGCCCTTGCAGCCGACCACCGAATTCACAAGAATCGTCGGAGTACTTCAGTTCGCAGTTATAAATAACTAAAATGGGTTAAAAAACCTAAGCTTTATTAGCAATTTGTGTCAGCTTTCAGAGTACACGGACAATTTTGAGAAACGTGGGGACCGCCATTTTATATTTGCATAGAATACTGTGATTGGTTTAAAGTTAACAGTGCGTCATCCGTCGTCTAATCCGTTGCACGAAATTGTGAGTGCGCCCTCTTGTGATTTAATCATGTTTATTTCATAGATCAATAATCTGTGGGGGTTTGGTCTATCCATTGATCAATAATTTTCATTAGCCTACTTTGTATTCTTGGTACCTACTTACTAATAGTTAAAGCTTATAAACACAGTTCCAAAATATAAAACAAACAAAAACAGGTCAAGTAAAACCAAATCAAACAAACCATTATTTTTTTTAAATCAATCAAAATTATAAATATACTCCCAAAATAAATAAATAATACATTTAAAACCAAATAGAAAGTATTGTGTGATATTTAGAGTAAGTTTGTGGTAACACCATCTAATTAAAATATGTGGGTTAACTCGACGTTTCAGTCAGTGTACTCTGACCGTCTTTAGGAGACCGAGACTCGAATTATCACTTTCAACCATGCAAACCTAGCTTTAGCATTATTTGTGGTCTCTGTATCAATTCTTTTCAGAGTATTCGTTTATTGTGTTTTTCTGAATTAACTTATAATTGACCTTGGATTGAGGCCAGGGCCGTGCCCGACCACCAAGAGCATTATGGCCCACTGGTGACTTGTACGGGGCGCGGGGGTGCGGTGTCCCCCTGGCTGGCCCATGTTTCCGTACACCCCAAATAAATATTGGGTCAGCATTTTTCATTTTCAGCTATGAATTTACGGAACTGTTATGGGAAGTAATTCATTTAGCGTTCGGTGCTGCTCTGTCTGGGGTTCGTCTCGAGTAACGATGCTTCACCTTTATTTCATCAGGATTGTGGGGTACTCTTGAAATGTCTGGCTGGTATTATTACAGTCTATGGATGACTGCTTATCTGAGAGGTCAACTTGATTGGCTTTCCTTTTATGGATGGAGCGCACATGTCATCAGACGAACCCTGGGCAACCATGAGTTGGGAGAATTTTATAACAGTTATCCAATACAAGAATATCCTGGATTATTTTTTGGGGGACATGGGTTGTAGTTAAAGAGATGCCAATACTATTATAAAGGGTGATGTGTGTAGCACAATATTAGTATGATTTTAGCATGTTATTTTTATCGATTTTTATTTCCTATTTAATTACACAATATTTATCGAATAGTTTTTCATAATAATAATTTCTAGAAAACAATCCCACATAAAGATAATTATAAATATTTTTTCATTAACAGGAGAAGATTTGTAAAGAAAATGTAAGCAATATATTATGTATAATGCACTCTGGTGTTAATTACTCAATTGCAATACAATTCAAATTCTCCCAACTATTACCCAAGCCTTTGCCCATCTCCTGTCTGAAGAAAATACATTTTCAAGACGACCATAAATCGCATATTATAACTCTCGCTCCTCACCGCACTGCTTATGCGAAAAACTACTCGAAGGCAACGGGGAGAATAGTCCATAGTCTCCCGCCGAGAGAATGCCTGTCATGTCGCGCATTCCTTCTGCATTCCTCGGGATGCGGTTTTGACGTCAGGCACGTCTTATCCAGCATCTCACTTTATGCAAATTTTATACAAAAACAGCCGGTTATCCCGTCCGCCGATTGGCGGGAAGTAATCAGCGTGGGCGGGTCTGCGAGTTGACCAATGGGATAGCAGATGAGATGGTTGATGGGAGATGCATAATTTACCCATAGGTTTAGTAACCTGGGCCTGATCGCAGTCTGCTCTCTGTGATTGAGACGACTCTCTTAGGTTGCGTTCCTCATCACGCTCTCTGTAGATCTTCTGAAAGGTACGTACACGTTTAAGCTTTTTTCTTTACACTAATTAAGCATTAATTGTTATAATTCCGGCGGCCTAAAGCATTAAGAACGTTTAAGAATTAAAAAAAAACTACCGTGGTTAAATGATAAGAATTATAAGAATCACAAAGTGATTTTCTGTAGGCCCTAAGTATGGAGGAAGGATGAACACAAAACGGCAGAAAGGTCAAAATTGAATATCAGAAAATTGAAAATAAAAACTAAAAATGACCAACAAGTCATATTTACACTGAGGATGTATTTGACATTGTTTGATAAGTTGAATGGGCGGGTGTTTGGTCTCATGCAACGGATGTATAGATTGCGATTAAACAGCTCTTTGCTAATCCCTTGTAATATTGTGATAATCTTATTCACTGATCGGATTGGATTACAAAAGGGAAATGCTTTTCTTCGTTGCCGAAGTGAATTAACTGGAAAAGACCTTGCGATATTATTAACCGTTTTGTGTCATTAAATATTACTGTAATGGCATGTTTATAAGAGGTCGATTGGACTATAAACTGAACACGGCTGGAACAATAACTGAACTTTTTTTTTATTTTGAAATCAAATGTTCATTTTCCAAAACTTCTTTGAATGTCATAGCTTAAATTTGGTTTATTTCGAGTTCTCTTTCTTATCATTCTTTATTGATAAATTCTCATCCCTTTTTCTGTTGCCCAATGTGTGTGTGTGTGTGTTGTTGGGGCTATATACATCGGACAATAAGTGTACATGTACTGTACGTGCAGATGATACATAGGCTTACATAATCCTGGAGTTGTGTAAATGAATGCGATAATTTCACCGGCAAGATTACAGTTTTGACATGGTCTTGAGAAAGTCACTGGGCCCTGGACAAGCCCGGTCATTAGTTCCCTGGGGGCATAGGCTATACTGCGCACGTGCACATCTGTTTATCTGATAAGAACACGTGCGGGCATTATAACTGTATAAAAGCACAGCATGACACAACGGTCACACCATAGCATGCACCGCTAGTCTTGCAACCAGCAGCCTTGTTTGGCCACTGCATGTAGCGCGGCCAGCCATTCTGATCTCCAGTGCATGCAGCGAAGTTTAACGTTTGGAAGTAAATTTTGACACCGATTCCTAAATTAACGTGTTTATCATCTTGGATTTACAGGGGTTGTTGCTGCCTCTGCCGCTACAAGTAGCACAAGTGCACAACTACAACCAAATCAGCTCACATTTTGGGGATTTTGAACGATCTTACCGGTGAACCTGCTACACGGACCCTCCGTGACTAACATAATATACCGCCGCACACTTCTCAAGAAGCACATCAACTTACTTCGTCAAGATCATGTCTGACGAATCTGAACAGTTTTTGTCCGTGGACCGCAAGGGTCAGCTGGAAGCGGCTGCCACCCAGTTCGACAGCAAGAAGAACTGCTGGGTGCCCGATAAAAAGGATGGTTATATTGCTGCCGAGGTGCTTAGCACCAAAGGGGACCAAGTCACGGTCAAGACGCTCACGGGAAAGGTATGGTAAAATTTCAAGTCATGTTCAAGTTAATAAAGGGCTAAAGGTTATTTATTTACGATTTATAAATACCTTATATTGCTCAAAATAACATGGAAAGAATGTCGTATCCGACCGCCACTTTTTAAGGGTTTTTTGGAGTTTTTTTTACAACCACTAACCAGTTAAAAAATGATTCCATCGATTTTTGGGGGTACAAAAAGCGAAAACTACCTTTAAAATCCACTTTTATGATGGTTTTCGGACTTGATTTCCCTTCTAAAAAAAATCCTCCCCTTCAGAAAATAGAAGGATCCTATTATAGTTGCCACTGCGCATGTACAATGACCGTGTTGGTCACTGGGGGAGTTGACAAGATCAGACTGACATGACTGAGGAAGTCATCGTATCAAAAATGCCTGATTTTTCATGAAATAAATATCTTGGAAGAATTTGAAGTATATGTCCATCATCATCCATATGTTCTCCACCTTACTGGGTAGGTAAGATTACATTATTGGTTATATTTAATGAGAAAAAGTGGCGGTCGGATACGACATTCTACCCAATAACATAATACAGGAAAAGAATGTCGAACCCAACCGCCACTTGTGCACAATGTCTAAGGTCACTATGTGTTTTTAGCAGAGGATAAAATGGCCAACATCTCACTGTATGTGCATACATTCATTGCTCAAAAATACCAAAATATCATTTCCAATCCTCACTTGATTACACCTTCCTCTCCTTAAGACTAAGAGTGTCCTCTATAATCTTTTCAAGGAAAATTTGTCATATTTGGATAGATAAGTGGCAGTTGTATTCTACGTTCTTTCCATATGCGAAAAAGTTCATTGACCTTATTTTCAGGCCATATCAATAAAAATAATAAACAATTCTCAATTGACACTCCAAATATCTTAAAACCAAAATGAAATGTGATGAAATTGTTGACATTAAAAAATGCATGAAACTCAATGTCAGTGGTAACCGTACCATAACAGAACACAACAGAATAAGGTTTATCGCAAATAGCGCTGAAGCAACAGAGGGCGCACTGCCGCAAAGCATACTGGGATACAATTTGGGGCATCTGTTTGGCGTGTTTTGTCCGTCGTCAAGTGTGAAGTCAGTAATCTTGAGTTCAATCATGCGGCACGCAGTGGCGCTGTTGCGCCCACAGACATCCCACGATTCCTTGCGGCCGCTATTTGCAATCATCCTAAATGCAACAAATGTAAACAATTGTGTTGGATCTTGTTGAACTTGATGAGAGCTGAGAACAAATTTAAAAAAATTTCTGTCAAGAATTATGTTTTTAAATTGCCTGTATCTCAAAAAATAACTTTCCCAGATAAATTAAAGAGGGGCTCTAAGGTCAAATTTAGTTTTGTGATTTTCCAATAACTAGAGTCCTTATTAAAGTGTGAAAAAATTTCAAAACAAATTAGTCTCTAACCTCACGTTAAAGTGATGTAAAATGTCATTTTATTTGATAACCTTCCTGTGTGAAATTTGTTAACAAGACAACAGTGACGTCACATTTCAAATAAATGGATCTCTACATTTTTGTACGGTGAATTTGCAGTTCATTCCTGAATCTCCACAATATTTGATCAAATCGGCGTTGAAAATGACTTTTTGACAAACAAAAAATTCCTGTATGGAATGTTACAGACTCATTTACCGTAAGAAAATAGTGACGTCATGTTTCAAATATCGCTCTGAAAGGGTATCAAATAAAATGATATGTTACACCACTTTAAAGTGAAGTTAGAGACTTGTAATTTTTTCACACTTTAATGAGGACTCTATCTATTGGAAAATGAGTGCATCACAAAACTGAATTTGACCTTAGAGTGCCTCTTTAATATGGTACGCAATTTATGTAGGCAAGATGCCAATGCCATGACATCTAGGCATTCATCAAGGCACTGCACTGTTGTGTGCTGAGTGTTGATTTAGGTGGGATTTGAATGGTACCCTTAAAAACCATTCCCTCTTTGCACAAGTCCGACAGTATTCATGTCAACAACTAATAATAACAGCCTGCCATCAACAGACATTGATTTTATTCACAACTTGGACTGGTTGGTCAGTTTACACAGATTAGTTAACAACAGGGCGTGAAGTGGATGATATTAGGTAGTTACCAAGCCTGCACAAATACACAATAAGGCAACAACCAAATAAAGTCTCTGGTTTCTGGTCCCAGTGTGCATTGCCTCAGACCTGCGTGTCAACAATTTATTATTATTTTGTTGTTGCTACATGTATTGAAACATTGGTCAATTACAGCCAAAATTGCTGGATCGATTGGAATTCTGCCGCACTGTGTTTTTAAATGGCTTTTTCACATAGGGGTATGAATGTAAATCCGATTTGTGCGGCCTCTCTCATCTAACATAAATCCTCCAAAATCCCTCCAAGGGATTTTTTGGAACAATTGGTACTTTCACCTCTTCAAATGAGGCAAAATTACTACCTGGCAAGAAGTACATGCCATAAGCGCTGAATATGAAAGATCAACGAAAATGAAGGGTGCATTTTGAAGATAGGGGCATGTTTCTAAAAGTGCACTGGAGGACTTGGGAGGATTCAGGAAGGTTCCTAGCCAGAATACCTAGGTTTTTTAATATTTAATATTAAAACAGTTACATTTATTCCCAAATAAACTTACTACTTTAATACTACTTAATACTAAAATTACACCTTTAAGAATAAACAAGAAATTCATGTTTGCCAATCAAATATTCTAAATATATTTAACCCTGTGTGCTTCTTGATGACTCAATTTAATAATCTTAAAAGTGTACAGGTTGGTTTGTAAGCTTGCTTCAAAGAAAGTAAGCTTACTCATAGAAGCAGTTTTACCCAACATTATCAATGTTTTACCTTCCCTTTAAAATGAGAACCATTATTACTTGGCTTTTATGTAGATAAAAGGATTAGTTTGGCCATGGAGCTATAAAAAAGATAGCTCCATGGTTTGGCTGACTCAAGTGTTTAAATCCTTTGAAGAAGAAGACAGATTAGAAAGCTTATTGAAAGTGATGATATTTAGTCACTCTGAAATGTTGAGTATTTTCATACACTCCAAGAAAAGCTACATGGGCCTGTTAAGAATCGGTTAGAAACCATTTTTCTTTGAAACAGAATAAACAGGAATGTTTCTACTTGAAACAAAATAAAACAGAAGTATTAATTGTGAAAACATACCATGTAAAAAGTTCCACCCAAATTTTGAAAGAACCTCTCTACTCCAAAACAGGGATATATATGACAAGCCTTATACAGGTATACATGTAACTGGTAACTCTCATTTAGATGGAAGGGGTTTTGGGTAAAACTGGGGGGGGGGGGGGAGGGAACCTCCCTGTCCTCATACAGGCAAATATTCCAAATTGGGCTTTCCCCTTTAAAAACTGCTTCAACTATGGTAGTATAAATCTCTCTTCTTGTGTACACTGTTATATGGAGAATGTGTCAAGATATTGTACATGTAATGTAGCTCTTGGCAGATCCAGGGGGATTGGTCAAGTGTACAGTGTTCCCCTTTTATTATTTTATTTGGCAAGGGTGTCCCTTCCCTTTTGTCATGGGGGCCCTCTCCCCTTTTGGCAAGGGTGTCCCGGATTCCCTTTTGGGCAAGTGTGTTCCAAATTCCATTTTGGGCATGGGTGTCCCGAATTCCCTTTTGGGCAAGGGTGTTCCGAATTCCCATTTGGGCAGGGGTGCCTCTTCTCTTTTGGCCAAGGGTGTCCCGAATTCTCTTTTGGGTAAGTGTGTCCCAAATTCCCTTTTTGGGCAAGGGTGTCCTGAATTCCCTTTTGGGCAAGGGTTCCCCAAATTTCCATTTGGGTGCTTTACCTTTTTTGGTAAGGGTATGTACCCCTTACATTTTGGGCAAGGGGTGACCCAAATTAACTCTTAAATGCCTTGAATTCCCTTTGTGGGTCCCCTATTTTTTTGGCAAGGGTGCACCTTCTTTTTTTTCATTGTGACCCTCCCCATTTTCACATTGGCCCCTCCCACCCCCTCCCTTTTCAGTCACCCCAGATCTGCCCCAGACCTCGCCACAATTTTGCGTATTTAATATTTGGTCTCTTTCCTTGCCCCCCTTGCAGCAAATGACCCTGAAGAAAGATGACACCTCACAAATGAACCCCCCTAAGTTTGAGAAAGTAGAGGACATGGCCGGTCTGACTTTCCTCAACGAGGCTAGCGTACTTCACAACCTCCGTAGTCGTTATTTCTCAGGTCTCATCTACGTAAGTACAACTCCCAGACTTTCATTAAAAGGTACATGTACCCTGCAAAAAACGAGTGTTTTTTTTGTTTTGTTTTTTTTACATTCGGTGGTGTCACTTGATTCTCACATGGTTTTCATATTAAGCAATTTGACCAATGATGTAAACAGCAAGGTGTTAGCCAGGATTTAGAAATAGGACGTCCAAATTTGCTGAAAATTTCCAAAACGGGGTGTCCAAATTGTTCACTTACAATACTTTTACATGTAAATAACAGATGAAATAGGGTGTCCAAAGACACCCAGACACCCCTCTGGCTAACACTATGGTAAATATCACTGGTGTTAGGGCTGTGCGTTTTCGGATATTTTTGGAACCGGATACCCGAAATCAGGAAACTTCAGATACCCGGATACCCGTTTTCATTTTTGTTGAAAACATGCCTCTGGTGGTGTAGGCCTACATGTACTGTAAATGGTAACAAATTGACTTTTATAATACAGAGGATACCATGCTATCGGTCTTTTCTTTATTGGAGTGTAATCTCTTGAATTTAAAGATAATTTTCTGTACAAGTGCATTGTTCAAGAGTCACAGATTTCTGTTTGCACCGCTCAAATGTTAAGTCCGAATTTTAAAAAGTCGTTTACGGGTAATTGGAACCGAAAAATGGAGCCGGGTAATGACTGTTTCGGTCGGGTACCCGGATACCCGGCACAGCCCTAACTGGTGTTGGTTTTATTACACCACAATTTTTGCAGAATGTGTCCATGTCATTCTCTGTTTGATCATTTGAATCAGGTTTTCTAGAACGAACAAGACAAACTGTGTTAAGTAGGATTTGATCCTTTTAACCTCCAGATACAAATATCGTTTTTGTGCCTCCCAGAACATTGGCAATTTGGGAGACTGCTTTATACCACATAGCTAGATTTAGCCGAGTTGGTAGAACACTTGTACGGTCATCCAGAGGTAGCAAGTTCAAATCCCACTCGAGTCATTTCTTCTTTTATACAATTCTCCCATGCGGATCAACTATTTGATGGAATATTTCATGCTTTTTAGGGTGTTTTGCCCTTAGCTTATTATCTATTAAGTTATCCAGCCTTTATGCCGATTCAGATGGGATTTGAGCCAATGACCTCCTGTTTGCTAAGTAAAGCACGGATCAATAATGATGTTACAAACGCTGCATCTGTGCACGACAGCCATTACAACATGCACAAAATTTGACTGGAAATTGGTTTCGGACCAATATATCAAATATAGACTGAACAGCAAAAGAAACGGAAGTCCGAGGACAGCAAAAGAAATGCAAGTCCGAGGTCTTGTCATGTTTTCAAACAGAAGACAAACCATTTTGATTCTAATCACTCATTTAATGAAAAATGCTTTCAATTTGTGAGCTGAAAGTGACTGTTGAAATTGCATTGCAAGATTTTCACATTCAACAGTCACTTTCAGATCACAAATTGAAAGCATTTTTCATTAAATGAGTGATTAGAATCAAAATGGTTTGTCTTCTGTTTGAAAACTTGACAAGACCTTGGACTTGCGTTTCTTTTGCTGTTCAGTATATATTTTGGCAAATGAGGCTCATTTGGCAATCGATGATATATTGAGTTCTTGTTTATTACAAATGTTTAGATTATTGCATGTACGTAGCTCAAATTTTGCAAACTGTTGACCAACCGTAAGGACCTGGTATTATAAGTGTGAAAAATAGTAGGGCCTCATGTTTCAACCCCACAAGGTCTTTACCTAAGTGAAGTGTCCCTCTTGCATTTTCCTTTGATAAAGATCTTGTAGTGCTAGGATCGAAATGCGAAAAATAATTAAAACGGAAATTGCTTACTCTCACTTTGCTTAATTTTGTTTCCCCGAAATAAATCAGAAGCCTTGGCAATTGCCATTTCTTAACGCCCCCTCAAACAGCCTCTAGTTGCATTTAGTTTTGATTGAATAATTTTTGGAATTCCATTTGAGTAAACAGTAATACAGACAGTACACGCATTCTGGCTGGAGTCCAGATCTATCTATAGTCATTGACCAGACCAGCATCTACGGCCATACCAAGCAGGCCGACCTCGCCATCTGATATCTTGGCATTCATTCCTCCATTGAAATCAGCATTTCTCATTAGCGCTGGTGATATGGTGTTAGTTGTAATACAAGACTTCATACACACAGTACACGGTGTAAGGGTTAATTGGATGGACCCCCTGGTGACCTTATTAAAATTTCAGCCTGAACAAATAGTTTTTGGTGAGAAAAATTTTAAGGGTACTTTTTTATGTAACGCAAAAGCCTACCAGATGTTAATGTTCTTTTACAGTATATGCTGTGTACATGTATATTGTATTAGGTATATATTTTATTCCATATCTGGTACAAACCTATTTACCCCAGGGTAGGTTACAAAAATGTACATCACATAAAACAATCAATAATAATAATAATATATAATAATAATTTATATTGCCATGTAATATTTACTTTTTAAAGTTTCACGAGAGCTGGAAATTTGTTTGATAGTTTTTTTTTAAACTGCATTTTCCTTTTGAAAATACATCCTCAACAGCCATGGATCACCAAACATAAATTTTGAATGAGAGAAAAGGGAGACAAATGTCAGATGGGCATGTCTTCTAAAAAAAAAAAGATTAAAAAAAAGAAGATTTTGTGGAATATAATATCCCCATTCTTCTCAACAGGGATAATAGTTTGTGTGGGGGACAGTCAAAGTTATTAATAAAAACCTTTTGATTATAAATTGTGGAGGACCACACTTTCTCGGAAAGCTACTTTTAGCGATTAATTTAATAATGTCTCGAAAGACAATTCCAGCAGCAGGTAATTTATTTGTGCGTGAGCTATGATGCGTGCATTGGTTTTTTTGTGTGCATTTAATCAAGTTATTGATTTGTGGTTAAAATGATTCATTGAGGCATTGAATAGGAATAACAGTGCAGATAGCAAAACAAAATCTCTCTACAAAATCTCATGCTCTTCATAGTTTTGTACACTAAATAAAATCATCATGGGTGTTCCCACACAGCTTCAATTATACAGGGGATGTTTATGCCCTTGTAGTCAGGTTACATGAAGCTGTGTGGATCTACTGCCTTAATAAAGGGAATGGTATTGGAGTGCTAGTTTTAGATTCACTCAGTGACTGCGATAATTCCCACATAAGGTCATATTACCGTTGCTGCTGTATAAATGAGCCAGTAATTATCAGTCACTGTGTTCATCTTAAACTAGGACAGAGATTCCATGCCCTGTTGAAAGTCTGCACTGATCGTGACGATACTGTCCCTTTTTAAGTGTATGTACTAATCTGTAGAACACTTTGTGAATAATCTAGACAAATGAATTAGTTCTGTCAACAATCTCATGTCAAACATTAGAATTTATTGCTTACAAAATTGCTATTTGAAAATTAATTTTAGTTCAAGTTGATGGGGTGGGGGGTTTGACAAAAAGAAGTGTACTGTGTATATTTCTTGCTTTTAAAGTAGGCCTATGTAATACGTTTTTTTTGTTTTTTACTTTCAAAGGACAATACATTTTGTATTGTATTTCTCTATAGCTCTAGAAAAAAGTACAAACTGGGTAGGCCTACATAAAATGTAGTCATATACTGAGGAAATACATACACTGAAGATTGCAGTGATTTACAGAAATAAATAAGTACAATTATTAAATTGTCAAATAATTAAAAAGTCATAATAGAAATTGTACATTTGATGTACTTCCCATATAGTCATCCTACTTAGAAATTCATTTACTCTCTTAATGTAAAAGAGTGAAAACCACTCTTTTAACCAGTTCACCGGGAATAAAAAAGTTTTTCCGAACACCCGTGGCGGGTTTATTTTTACCGCACAAACACGAACAATGGTGCTCACCAGAGCGTGACCGGGGAGACCGCGTCTTCCACCGTATGCTTATGGCTCGTTGCCATGTCGACCGGGAATCTATACAAATATTCCCGAGAATCCTGTGGCGTGTTTAGACGCTCTCCGATCCGCTGTCCCCCAAAAAATGTGCGTGTATACATGGCCTCCGACGCGAACTGGTTAAAGAGAGTCTTTTTTTTGAGGGAAACCCACTCTGATTCGAGTGAGAAATACAGTAAAAGGCCTACCAATTCACTCTTTATACACTACTAATTTTACTCTTTAACCACTCCAAAAAAGACTTGTCCGCCATATAGCTCTTTGAAAGAGTGGTTTTCACTCTTTTACATTCAGAGAGTATAAGCTGAATTTGTTTTTGAATGCTGATATTTATAACTTAGTTTCTAATCTGGGTGAGGAATCATACACCCACAGTCCACATACACACTGGTACAGCTGTGACTTAATACAGGAGCCATATAGGCCTAGTGCTGTACATTCCATCTGTGCATGTGTAGACATGCCTGACCATATAGGGAGATGGCAGAAAGGTTGTATGGGGATGGTTAGGGCTTGTTATAGCAGCCAGTGCATGTTAGTGGCATCCGTTGGTTTTTACCGTGGACGAAGAAACACCAACGCTACCCAGGATGTCCAACTGGCATCTTCAGGAGGAGCTTCGATAACACAAATTATGTAGAGTTCATCTGTGGGCCACTGATGAAATAAAAATAGCCTATTGATATGCAATGTGTACTCAAACCAGTCACCATACAGTTTTACTCATGTGATTAGTCCGGATTTCCGGATTTTTACAAATTGCAATGTTGTGATCCTCCCGGATTGGAAAGATTTAAGCAATAAAGGAAAGCAAAGCAAATGCTCAAAACTATAGATTTCACCCCAGTGCTGTTCACAACAGCGGTTCCAGTACCCCTAAGCAAAATTTACGTGGATTTTTCAAAACTGCCCAATCACACCCCTGTGTACTATGCTTTGGTTAAAAAATGCAATGACATGAAATTCATGAGTAAAAAAGGAAAAAAAATTAAAATAAGATGGTTGATTTTAAGGAAGGTACACCTTTTGGTTATTACCAAATTACAAAAATCACTGAATTATAATCTAAAAAGCTTCCTTCCTTCATAAAATATGAAGTTGGTAAATGGTTCCAATCATCTTGATAAATTTGTCCATCTGGCATGCTGCAATTGTTTGGTAGAAAACGTGTAAATTCCCTTCTGTGATCAATCCATTTCAACAAAATGGAACGAATGCTAACAAATCTGAAGGCATTTTCACGATTTTCTTGTAAAAATGACACGGTGAAATGAGCTAAAACTGGTTGGTTTCTGTACATCAAATAAAATTATCCAAACAGAAAACGTGTAAATTCCCTTTTGTGATCAGTCCATTTCAACAAAATGGAACGAATGCTAACAAATCTGAAGGCATTTTCACGATTTTCTTGTAAAAATGACACGGTGAAATGAGCTAAAACTGGTTGGTTTCTGTACATCAAATAAAATTATCCAAATTAAAATGATGTATGAATTCAACAAAACTCCCGCATCACTTTTGTTTTCTTGTCAATGACACAATGTACACTGTGTAATAACATGAACCTTTCACAGGTTTATCCTGGAACTCTCAATGCTTTTTTTGACACAATGACACAATGTACACTGTGTACTAACATGAACCTTTCACAGGTTTATCCTGGAACTCTCACTGTTTTTTTTGTTTATTTAAAAGTTAATACACAGTGTGTCTTGATTCAAAGAAAGTAAAACTTGTAGCTTTGCATGGTGAGGATGATAAGTAAGACTAATTGCGGTGACACCATGTAGAATCTCAATTGAGTAGTAATTAGTTCTGAAAAGAACTGGGGGTACAACTCGACGTTTCGATCAGTATGCTCTGATCGTCCTCAGGAGAATGCCGGACTCTGGAAAATGCTGCTGCTTAAGTAGGCTGCTGGAGGATCATCCCATGAATGGATGCTGGAGGATTAGTTCGTTGAGTAAGCAATTTTTGTAGAAGCAGTTTTGCCATCATTACCAGTGTTGTACCTAGGCCTGTGCCGGGTACCCGGGTTCACAGGTACCCAACAGTTGAGTTCAACACCCGTTTCCCTTTGCCAGTTCAGGTACCTGCAACCCACTTTTTAAAATCTGATGTAACATTTCAGAAAAACCAAATGCCAGTCTTTGATGAATATGTACTGATCTTTCATGTTTATACTACTCAAAACAATTTAGGGAACACCAGATTTTTAACATCAAATAGGTTTGAAATGTTCCATGAACCGGGATTTTCATTTGCAACCCCTTCTCTCTTTCAGTAGTCATGTCATGAAATGTGTAATCACTACATGCATCCTTTATCATCTGTTTCATTGTGCAGTTGTTTCTCATCAATTCTGTGAAACATTGTGTTTATCTGAAATAAATGATCTTGCTTTAACTGAGATTATTCCGGTGTTCCCTAAATTGTTTTGAGTAGTATAATAAGGTTTCAGGTACTTAGTTTTATTTCATAAAATTCATAACAATAATAAATTATCATTTTTGTGTGTGTTATTATTATTTTTTGATGAACGTAATGGTAACGAACAAATGGAAATGAATGTCACTGTCTTGTGTTGCGTTAGGTCTATGCATTGTGCAAGGAATTATTGAGCGTGGCGGGATGCGGTGGAAAATCTGTGTTTTCCCCATTTGCTTACAGGTACCAGGGAACCAGATCATTACGGCGGCCGGGTGCCCGGTTCCAAAATTATCTGTGGATACACAGCACTAATTGTATCTTCCCTTGAAAACAATTAAAGGGACAGTACCGTGAAAAAAAATTCAAGAGGCGGTATCATCACGATTAGAGCAGACTTTCAACAGCGCATGGAATTGGTGTCCTAGTTTAAGATGAACACAGTGACTGAAAATTACTGGGATATTATTCTCAGTCACGGATTCCATGCCCTGTTGATCGTGACGATATTGTCCCTTTAAGTACCAAAGTACATGTACACAGTGCCATACAAGGCCATAGTATAAATAACAGCCTGGTGTGTTGTGTTGTTATGGACACTGAAACAGTATGAACATATTTTATCACCAAGCCTATGTACACAATCATGTATTATGTACATATAAAATGATGTGAAACCCAATACATGTAAATAGAGTGTTATGACTGAGTGCACGATTCTTAAATAAACTTAAAATAAACTTAGATAAACCAACCGATTGTTGCAGAAGAGAGGTGCTCCACTCAGCACCTGCCATCAGACAGATTCAATAAAATGTAGCACTTAAGGAAGCATGGATGCTAGTACCATTATACATGTACAGAGAACATGGAGGAAGGAACACTTTAGTAAAAAGAGCATGGCCTAAAATTTAAAGGGGCAGTGCTCTGGGAAAACTAAATAAATATAATACTCACACACAAGGGTGAGTCCAGGGTCTCAAAAAAGAGGGGGCGGGGCACATGGCAAAAAAGGGGGCGAAACACTGACAAAAAACAGGGTACACTAATAATTTTGTGTACGGCAATAAAAATAGAAGGGTTATTCCCCCCTTGGTCCCTCCTCCCCCTGGATCTGCCAAAGAGTACAGTGTTTCCCATTGAGGGTACCGTAAAGCATAGAGAAAGGCACGCTTACTTGCCGGCTGTTATTGCTGGCAAAGGAGTGACTCGACAATACAAATCCGTGGTGAATGCAGACGCGCCGATCTGAATTTTCTTGCTAACCTGTGAAAGCAAATCTTTCTGCTGTAGTTAGCATGACAATATGCATACCGGTAAGCAGCGCTGTGAAATTGGGCAGAGATCTTTAAGTGCCATTTACCAACTGCAAACTCTTCTATTTGATATAGTGTGATTTGTACAATGTATTATTATCCACTTATACTTCAAGGATGACACTGCAATCTAAGGTAAATTTGCTCAAAGGGCAATTTGGTCAACGTCAAACAAACAGTTCAGAGGGTGTTAAATTTTGATTACATTTCGGTTAAGGGTAAACAATTTGTAAAAACATGATGAAATTTCTAACTGTGATTTATTGCAGCAATTTTTACACATACAATGTATACTGTAAATTTGGTAGCAACTTTGGTTTAAAAAAATTGAATTCATCTTAAAAGAGGGAATTGTACATACATGTAGGCCTATATCTAAAACAATTAACTTATTATGGGTGAACACTGAACATAGGCCCTAATCCATAAAAAACGGATTGAAATGCATCTGAAAAAGAAACTGTAAAAACAGTTTGAGCAGAACACGTAATTTTATGCATGTGAGTGGGAATTAATTTTAAATAATGAAAATTAAAGATTATGTTTATTGTATAATTGTCCATTAACCCTCCTATTACTAAGAGGGTCGAAATCAGTCAAAATGTTGATATACTTGCCAAGGTATATCTAGTGCACTTCAAATACTGTCAAAGCTTAATTGTAGTAAGTACATTTATATGTCAAAATGAGTCGACCGTTTTTGTTTGGTAAAAGCATTGTCTGGTATTGTTCACCGTGGTCAAAATGACAGTAAAAACCAGTCAAAATGCCCCCGTGTGCACATTTGGGCAGTTGATTGGTTTTGACCTCTATAGCAACTTCCCACTAAGTGCAGCAATAATAGCAGGGTTAAACTGACTAAAGTGACTAATGTTGCGTATTAAGTTAAATTTACCCTTATTTTCCTTGTTTGATGTAAGAAAAGTGTTGGTCTTGATTGTTAAAAGCATTTTAGTGTAGACTAACGTTACATTCTTAGGCTGAAGGTGATGTTGACACCCAAGGGATTCCCGATCGGGGCCTACGTGTATTGGTATATCCTCATTGGGAGAAAAGGATTTCAATCAGGGTAAGACTAATCCCAATCAAGATAGTATAGCTGACAATGACCCTGCAAGTGACAGTGGAGCAGAAGGTGTTATCATCCAGGGTTTCCCGATTGGGCCTTCTGGTATCCTTATTGGGAGAGTAGGGTATCAATCAGGATAAAAGTATCTCCCAATCGGGATAGTATAGTACACATCGACCCAATGAGCCATAATAGTGCAGGTGTCATCACCCAAGGGGTTCCCCGATTGGGGCCTTCTGGTATCCTCATTGGGAGAATAGGGTATCAATCAGGATAAAAGTATCTCCCAATTGGGATAGTATAGTAGACTGTCCCAGTGAGCCATAATAGTGCAGAAGGTGTCATCACCCAAGGGTTTCCTCGATTGGGGCCTTCTGGTATCCTCATTGGGAGAATAGGGTATCAATCAGGATAAAAGTATCTCCCAATCGGGATAGTATAGTAGACTGTCCCAGTGAGCCATAATAGTGCAGAAGGTGTCATCACCCAAGGGTTTCCTCGATTGGGGCCTTCTGGTATCCTCATTGGGAGAATAGGGTATCAATCAGGATAAAAGTATCTCCCAATCGGGATAGTATAGTACACATCGACCCAATGAGCCATAATAGTGCAGGTGTCATCACCCAAGGGGTTCCCCGATTGGGGCCTTCTGGTATCCTCATTGGGAGAGTAGGGTATCAATTAGGATAAAAGTACCTCCCAATCGGGATAGTATAGTAGACTGTCCCAGTGAGCCATAATAGTGCAGAAGGTGTCATCACCCAAGGGTTTCCTCGATTGGGGCCTTCTGGTATCCTCATTGGGAGAGTAGGGTATCAATCAGGATAAAAGTATCTCCCAATCGGGATAGTATAGTAGACTCCCCTAGTGAGCCATAATAGTGCAGAAGGTGTCATCACCCAAGGGTTTCCTCGATTGGGGCCTTCTGGTATCCTCATTGGGAGAATAGGGTATCAATCAGGATAAAAGTATCTCCCAATCGGGATAGTATAGTACACATCGACCCAATGAGTCATAATAGTACAGAAGGTGTCGTTGTCACCCATGGGTTTTCCTGTTTGGGCCTATTGGTATCTTCATTGGGAAAATAGGGTAATCAGTCAGGATAAAGGTATCTCCCAATCGGGATAGAATAGTTGATATCGACCATGTGATAGTTGCATTAATGATATATTTATAGGGCGGGAAGGCTTGCCTGCCTTCAAGGGATGCAACACTTAATATGGTCAGGGTATGCCTTAGTGGACATACTTAAGAAATTCCTCAAGGAGTAGTTGGGTGTTTGGGTATCTACATGTACATGTAGCATTTAATTACTTCGCTGGGTGACTGGGCATATTTATATTTTGACTAAAAGTAGCAATAGGGTGAAGGGAACCACCAAAAATAAACCAAGTGGTACGCCCGTGATACTCTGCAATAAATCGGCAAGCCACGGCAGGCCTAGGGTCGGCATGGTGCAGCCAAAACTCGCTTAAGTTAGGTGCATAACAATAACAGAAGTTTATGCATAATTTGTAAAGATTACGATACAGCCATTTAGCTTTCTGGTGTAGACAACATCTAGCTTTGGGGTGATAATTTGGTAATTTGTAATTGGGTTACGTCCATGTATTATCAACATTGTGCCTTCCCAGCGGCATAGCCAGGACATTTTCAGTGGAGGGGCACAGGGGGAGTGGGGGCACTACTTTTCAGTGGGGGTGGGGCCCAGGGGGTATGGGCCCAGGGGGTATGGTGGGTTTTTTCCCTTTTCTTTTTCTTTTTAGGGGCACTATCGGGATTTTTCGTGGGGGGGGGCACCTGAGGGGCACTGGAAATTTGTGGGGGGGGGGGGCACATCCCCCCAGGCCCCCCCGTGGCTACGCCACTGTGCCTTCCCTTTTAAAACGATCTACAAATAAAGAGCTATATAGTACACTTGTGTCTATTAATACATCGTAATTTGAAGGTCAGTATTAATGCATGCAATTGAGACCAACTTTATGATCCTGGGCATATGAAATTCTCACCTAAACATTTTGATTTTTGACATAAATGTACTGTACATTTGTGAAGAAGAACGAATGTTTTTATGTACATTTTGTATGTTACTGATGTACATGTACTGTAGTTGGACTCTGAATAAATTTTTATACAAGAATTGGTCTTGCCCTTTAGAAATATCATGTTTGGGTTAAAACATGAGGCCAGTAACTAGGGCTGTGCGTTTTCTGATATTTTTGGAACCGGATACCCAAAATCAAGAAACTTCGGATACCTGGATACCCATTTTCATTTTTGTTGAAAACATGCCTCCGGTGGTGTACAAATACATGTACTGTAAATGGTAACAAATTGACTTTTATAATACAGAGGATACCATACTTAAATCGATATTTTCTTTATTGGAGTGTCATCTCTTGAATTTAAAGATAATTGTCTGTAAAAGTGTAAACATTACATTGTTCAAGAGTCACAGATTTCTGTTCGCACCGCTCAAATGTTAAGTCCGAATTTTAAAAAGTCGTTTACGGGTAATTGGAACCAAAAAATGGAACCAGGGAATGACCGTTTCGGTCAGGTATCCGGATACCCGGATATCCAGCACAGCCCTACCAGTAACTACCATTGTTGCATTTATTTTGGTAATAATTTATAAATTTTGTTTTGTAGTGTTTTATATTTAATTTAGTTTACTATCATTTACTATCTACATGTCCATGTGTCTAAGTACTTTTTTGTTTATCTGTATTTTGTTCATGACATAAAACACAATAAAGGGGGCCACTTTGCATCCGTCACGTTAGCAGTTTTTCCAATGGTTGTTATTTATTTTTAAGTACCTGAAACCGACCAAAAAGTGTTTCAACATGTGAATGGACATGCAGGCTTATACTAGAACTAATTTGAGTTGATTTATTAAATTTATTAATTTTTTAATTAATTTTTTTACCCGCAAATTTCCATAAAAATTTTACGGAAAAAGTTACCTCACTTTTCCGTCCATTTTTTGATGGAAATTTTAGGGTAATTAAAAAAATAATAGTAATAATCAACTCAAATTATCTTTAGGATAAGCATGCATGTCTATTCAAATGTTGAAAGTCTTTTTGGGTGGTTTCAGATATTAAAAAAAAAAATTACAACCATTAGAAAAACTGCTAACGTGACGGTAGGAAAGTGGCCCCCTTTATTGTGTTTTTATGTCTCATGTACATAGTACTTTGAAGTGGAATTGCTTACTGTAATTGTTTGCAGCTTACAAATGTATTTTTATTGTTAGTATTTATACTACAGGCCCTTTTGGTTGGTAAGCAGTTTACAGTACAGCTAATTCTTTAACACATTTTTCAGAAACAGTGCACAAGTTTATTTGACAATTTGTTCACCCAAGTAACACATTATTAATTTTAACATTTATTTTCTACCTTTTTCATTGTTGTTGTACCTTATTTCATTATTTATTTTAAAAAAATGGGAAAGGGGAGTAGTAATTATATCCGTGTGTTTGGTGGACTCAACAAAATTACGGGAAGGGAAAGAATCCCATTATGTTCCCCGGGTCTGCTACTTGGCAAGTGCTCAGAATTTGAGCCCCTCCAAGGCTAAATCCTGGGTGCACCATTATCCCAAACCTTAAATCCGACAATGAAAAGTGACCAATTTTTTTTCTTCAAATTTGGTTGTAATATTTATTTAAAAAAATATTTGATCTGTTCAGACTTACTCCGGTTTGTTCTGCGTGGCCATCAACCCCTACCGCCGCCTCCCCATCTACACAGACAAGGTGGTGATGCTCTACAAGGGCAAGAGAAGGAACGAGATGCCGCCCCACGTCTACTCCGTGGCTGATAACGCCTACCATGACATGTTGCAAGGTATGGATTTTATTAGGCAAAACTTTCTTTTCCTCAATTTTCTTTGTGGCAACATTTAAATTAATCGTTTAAATAGGTCTGTCTTATTTATTTTTTTAAATTTATTTATTCAACAAAAGTTTTTTTTGGAGGAGGGGGAAAGGTTGGTGAAGCACACGGCACACAAGTGCCAAAGGGACTAGCATGGTACATGTTAGCTCCTGTCGTACAAATTTAACCCCACCTGTTCTCAATGTGCAGTGTGTCAATTGAAATTCCCTGGTCACAATTATATTTCAGTATGCTAAGGCACATAGTTTCAATTGTTTTACATTTTGACATTTTGAAGAATTGTGGTGGGGGGGGGGCACATTCATACAACCAAGCACCAATCCTTCGCAAAACTTAAGGCACATTACCCTATGCGTGTTTCAACTGTTCCAACTGTTCAGTGTACATGTAGCATTCTTGAAACAACAAGCAAACAAGTCCGTCTTGCATCGTTGTGCACTTTGGTGCGACGTGCCGTTATTTAATTGGACAGTTGCTTTACAGGGGCGGATCTAGAGGCTTGCCCCACGTTGAGCAGGTACGTGCCCTCTTCGTCCAGGTATCCACAGAAGCAGTTCTAACAGTACTCGTCATTTCAGTCAACACAAATGCTGGAAATATACAAATATGCTTGTTTTCAAAAGGTTGCCAGGTGTCAAACTTTTTGATAAAAAATTTATGATTTGTTTTTTCACACTTTGCTCATGATTAAGACTCTGTATTGAGCTGAAATGTTCACATTTCATTTAATATATCAAACAGAATTAAGCACACATGTCATGGGCGGATCCAGAATTTTTTTTAGGGGGGGCTGAGAATCAAAAACAATTATTTTTCAGTACTACAAAAATTACAATGAAATAATCAAAGGGAGAGAAAAACAAAGCACACTGTGGGAATAGGAGTGTGTGCTCCCCTCCCCTCCCCCTCTCTATCTTTTTCTCTCCCTTTAAAAATTTTTTTTTTTTTTTTTTAAACGATTTTAGGGGGGGGGCTACAGCCCCCTTAGCCCCCCCCCCCCTGGATCCGCCAATGCATGTACTTTCAGAAGCCAAATTATTGTTTTCTTTTGGTCATTGGATCATTCCACCAAGTTTGGGGCAAGCTTTGTGATAGCTGTGCCTTGTTACGTAGGTAAATGTACCATTTATTATCATTTATTATGACTCCTAATTAACATTATTGTAACTTCATATTCAAGGCACATCTATAGATTGATTTCATTCAAATTTGAAGAACAACTGAGAAAGTGCACTCATAATAAGGATAATGAACGGTACATCTACCTGTACCTACGTAACAAGGACACCATGTCACAAAGCTTTCCCCAACCAGGTGGAATGACCCAAGAATGTGCACTCATAATAAGGATAATGAACGGTACATCTACATGTACCTACGTAAAAAGGACACCATGTCACAAAGCTTGCCTCAACCTGGTGGAATGACCCAAGAATGTGCACTCATAATAAGGATAATGAACGGTACATCTACCTACGTAAAAAGGACACCATGTCACAAAGCTTGCCTCAACCTGGTGGAATGACCCAAGAATGTGCACTCATAATAAGGATAATGAACGGTACATCTACCTACGTAACAAGGACACCATGTCACAAAGCTTGCCTCACCCTGGTGGAATGACCCAAGAATGTGCACTCATAATAAGGATAATGAATGGTACATCTACATGTACCTACGTAACAAGGACACCATGTCACAAAGCTTGCCCCAACCTGGTGGAATGGCCCATGAATGTGCACTCATAATAAGGATAATGAACGGTACATCTACCTATGTAACAAGGACACCATGTCACAAAGCTTGCCTCAACCTGGTGGAATGACCCAAGAATGGTACATCTACCCATGTAACAAGGACATCATGTCACAAAGCTTGCCTCACCCTGGTGGAATGACCCAAGAATGTGCACTCATAATAAGGATAATGAATGGTACATCTACCTAAGTAACAAGGACACCATGTCACAAAGCTTGCCCCAACCTGGTGGAATGACCCATGAATGTGCACTCATAATAAGGATAATGAACGGTACATCTACCTATGTAACAAGGACACCATGTCACAAAGCTTTCCCCAACCTGGTGGAATGACCCAAGAATGTGCACTCATAATAAGGATAATGAATGGTACATCTACCTATGTAACAAGGACACCATGTCACAAAGCTTGCCTCAACCTGGTGGAATGACCCATGAATGTGCACTCATAATAAGGATAATGAACGGTACATCTACCTATGTAACAAGGACACCATGTCACAAAGCTTGCCCCCAACCTGGTGGAATGACCCAAGAATGTGCACTCATAATAAGGATAATGAATGGTACATCTACCTATGTAACAAGGACACCATGTCACAAAGCTTGCCTCAACCTGGTGGAATGACCCAAGAATGTGCACTCATAATAAGGATAATGAATGGTACATCTACCTATGTAACAAGGACACCATGTCACAAAGCTTTCCCCAACCTGGTGGAATGACCCAAGAATGTGCACTCATAATAAGGATAATGAATGGTACATCTACCTATGTTATGTAACAAGGACACCATGTCACAAAGCTTGCCTCAACCTGGTGGAATGACCCAAGAATGTGCACTCATAATAAGGATAATGAAAGGTACATCTACCTATGTAACAAGGACACCATGTCACAAAGCTTGCCTCAACCTGGTGGAATGACCCAAGAATGGTACATCTACCCATGTAACAAGGACATCATGT
The DNA here is from genome assembly GCA_029582265.1 of Zoroaster sp. YZ-2022. Lineage (NCBI taxonomy): Eukaryota > Metazoa > Echinodermata > Asteroidea > Forcipulatida > Zoroasteridae > Zoroaster > Zoroaster sp. YZ-2022. Next base: position 7,611,936 of record CM055819.1, read on the forward strand.
CACAAAGCTTGCCCCAACTTGGTGGAATGAACCGTTTGCATGTAATAAAGTAATTCCTCCTACAAACTTACGTATATATGTAAAGTGTAGCGTAACTAAAAAAAAAAGTTAAATACATTTTCTTCTTTTTCCCAAATTTTTTCTACAGATCATGAAAATCAGTCCATGTTGATCACGTAAGTACAGATCTGTGACAGATGGAGTTATCATCACCAACCATTTGCATGCTGTTGACTTTTCTAGTGGTGAAACAATGTTCATCTGATTTGTGGTTTTTTTTTCATGGTTTTTCTAATGTTTGTTTCTGGTTGACTGAAGTGATTCTTGAATATCCTGATTCATTCAGATCAATCTGTGATGAAATATTGAAGTGAAAAATGATCTTAAGCAAAGGGGGGGGGGGGGCTTACACCAAGAAACTGAGCCACTTATATCTGGGTCTGCCCACACTTATGGGTAGATATGATAACTATTGGAGTGTGACATGGGAGGATCAAATAAAGGCAATTATTTTGTCCCTGTCTTTCCGGAACATTCCTTAGATTTTAATGATTGTGCATATTAAACAATAAGAAAATATTATGGGTAATTAAGAAATTGCAGGATCATCTTTAAGCAATAGTTATAATAGAATTAAATAATTGATTCAAATACTGTTTCATATAAATCTCTAACCCCTTTCGGATTGTTATGAACCTAAAACTAAGACATCTTGTGGGTATTAGAATGCCAATATTAGAAATTAGAATGTCAATCAAAACCATGCATTAAATCACTGGAACCTAAGCTTGGGCGATAACACGATAATATCGAATATCGCGATACCTTTTTTTTATTCGATTACGATATCGAGAGCCTTTTTATGTTATCGAGATATCAGCAAATCGTGATTAAAAAATGTATCGCAAATAAAAAAAAATCGCCATTGTGAGTCAAGTCAGAAATTCCATGGAAACAAAAATTAGAACAGCCTTTTCAGCTTTTGGAAGTGAGAAACAAAAGCGAACTACTTCAGAAGTGCATACACGCTCTGGAAACGAATTTCGGATTATTGTGCCGCTTGTAGAGGGGTACACCAGTGGTTACTGGTTCTAAAGCAATCGTGCATGAATGAAAATATAAAACGCGATAGTATCGAAAATCCCGATATTTGTTTGCCGATATATCGCGGATGAAAAAAATTGATATCGCCCAAGCTTACTGGTACCCTCACAGGTATCTGTTCTCCTGGGTGGAGAGAAGCAACTATTGGTAAAAAAAGTGTCTTGCTCAAGGACGCAGGCACCACAATCCTGGCCTGGATTTGAACCTGCTATCAGAACACAAGCCTGATGTACTATGGCGAACTTGATGGACCGGTTGGAATTCTGCCGCGCTGTGTTTTTTACTTTTTCACATTCGGGGTGTGAACGTTTGCCTGATTTGTGAGACCTCTCTTAGCCACCATACTTTGTGTATGGGAAATTTGGTCTGGTTTCAATAACCGTGTATATGTATCACATATTTCAGTGGTTGGCAAAAAAAAGATTACAAAAAAAACAAAAAAAAACAACTCATCACCGCACCGATTTTGAAGCCGACCTATGACCAGAAACTGGACTTTTTTTTGGGCCAAAACCATGTTTTTTTTCCAATTTTTTTTCTTCTTTTTTTTTCTTTCTCCAAAACACGACAAGTTGATAAAAACACAAAAATTTGGTACAGCATAAAGACATGACAACTAAAATTTGAATGCTCAGCTAGTTGTGGATCATTACATGTAGATAGTGTGGTAGACATTGCTGTTATTGTTTGCTGTTTTTTAACTAATGTTGTCTTTCTTCCTAACTTTTCAAAGTTTGTTCAATGCAGGTGTTTTCCTCCGAGACTCTGCAAAAAAACATCTTCAACCATAAATTTTACATAAACAATTGATCTGTTCAGACAAAATTAATGAGTTTCACACTAGGGTCTTTAAAATCTTCCAAAAATGAAGATTTAAAAAAGAATAGCTCAACATACATAGGGCCTACATGACATTTATCAATTAATAATTCATTATTGTTATTAAATTAAAAGACTGATTTCATATTTAATTTCCTAATAATATTGTTACATATCACGAGTGCCGTGTGAATGCCGTGTAACCTAGTTGATTTGTTTCTGTATCGAAGTTGATCAAGTCCATTTTTAGCCCATCCTTTGTTTTTTTTAAAACATAATTTGATTAAACTATCATCTAATGTTGTGGACTCTCTGCTGTTAACTGACATAAATATTATTTGTAGAATAGCCCGTGTGTTTTGACGTTTTGAAAATTAAAACAACAAAGTTATTGAAAACTTCATTATACATAATTGTAAATTTTTAACTTCAAATTTTCTTCCCATTTCACCCCCCCTTCCACTTTTACTGCATACCATCAGCGGAGAGTCTGGAGCAGGAAAGACAGAAAACACCAAAAAAGTCATCCAGTATTTTGCCAACATTGCTAGTTCTTCATCGGGCAAAGGAGGCCATGAGGAAGGGAAGAAGGTATTTGCTTCGGATAGGCCACAAGATGATAGGTCACAGTGGGCGTGAGCCATGCACTGGGCCACCCCTTCCCCCACCTTATACTATGATCCTTGCCTCCTTGCTCGTTGATATATATACCCCCCCCTACCCGTAGCAGTGGCATAACCAATGAGCAGCTCCCCTGTTTCCCCCCAATCGGAAGTTATGTGGGTTCACTGACAACCCTCTGTTAATTGGCTACAAATGGCTAGTATTTCTAGAACTAATTGGGGTGACACCATGTGAAATTCTCTATTGAGTAGTAATTAGTTCTGAATAGAACTGGAGGTTACAACTCAACGTTTTGATCAGTATGCTCTGATCGTCTTCAGGAGAATGAGGACGATCAGAGCATACTGATCGAAACGTCGAGTTGTAACCTCCAGTTCTTTTCTGAACTAATTACTACTCAATAGAGAATTTCACATGGTGTCACCGCAATTAGTCTTACTTATCCTCTTCACCATGCAAAGCGACAAGTTTTACCTATTCCTAGAACGTTCCACATTGCAGATTTTTCAGACGCTTCCGTTAGTATACTTGACAATACGATCAGTTTGCTCTGATCTTCAAGGTTTTTTGCTTTTTATAAACCCCAAAAGCCAAGAGAAAAGATTAAACATAGTGGGCACTACAAACATGTTTTTGGGGCTTCATGGGATATGATTTTTCATATTTTTGTCTTTTTTTTAAAATATACGAACGTCTGCGATGAACAAACTTTAATGCATCTCTGTCCCAGTGAATGTTTGCGTCGTCAGGCATCGGCTCCCCAAATCTCTGAAATTACTGGTTACACCGCTGCTTGGGTGCCGGGTAAACTCATCAGACTTCAAACTCTGAAACCCACCATAATGTTATGAGGCAAAAATTGCTCGATATGCAGATGACACAACCGAATGATTAAGTAGACTGACGAGATGCTAGGTGGCAGGAGACTTGCACCAGTCCTTTCATTGTTTTCGCCTTCATATGCATGCTCAGACTTGAAACTTGAAACGATGGAAAGAGTCTGGTAAAGTCTACTGTCATCTCGCATCTCAAAAGTCGCCTGTTGGATGAAAATCATGCAAGCAGAAACAGTTCCGTAATTTCCATGTCTTAATACCAAGATGCAAACAAAGCCTACTGAAGTGCTGAGTTTTTAAAATGCATGTTTAACCATTTTTATTTAAATATGCTAGCAAAATATGACTTTTTGCATGATGCCATGTAAATATAAGTATAAATCTGAATGTGATCTGGTCACGTTTTGTGAACTTTAAAAAAAAATAATAATAAATAAAACTAGATAGAACATTTTAATAATAAAACATGATGGGTTTTTACTGTCCTTTTTAATATTCAAAAAAAAAATCATCATTTTAACAAATAACACCGTGTGAAATTGTTCATATAATTTCAAAAAGTAACCTTTTTTTAAAACTGTTATGTTTGTTTTGAATTTGAACATTAATTTTGTTTTGAAAATTTTTCTTCTGAAATTCTTTTCGAATTAATAGTGAGAGTAGAATTCAACGTAATACATTCAATGAGTTTTTTGTGTGTGTGTGGTTGCGTTTTGTTTAAAATTGTTTCATTAGACAAATGTTTGACAGTTTATTTTGCCAGAATTTATAGAACAATCGTGACAACAGCTCTTTCCCAAACTTTGGAATGGGTAGATTTAGCAACTAATATTGCTTGAGCTTGCATCTTAGGACTTCCTCAATATTCCTAAAGGAACTTAGTCTTGACTGTGGAGAAGCTATCAGGCTTTAAATGATAGCATAACTTTTCCACTGCAAAACTGGCAAAACTGGCCAATTCCTCCACCCAAAATATCCTTGCATTTCCTGATGTATTCCTATTCCCAAATCCTATCTGCATCTCCCGCAACAATTCCATGCACCAAAAACTCTGTTGCATCATGATATAAAAAAAATAAAAAATAAAAAAGCTGAAAAAATTAAAATTAAAAAATCCCCCCCTCCCCCTGACATTAAATCATCTGTGACCTATTATCTTGAAGGTAACAACTGAAGCGTGTAATCTATCTTGCATGGCCAATGACCCCCTAGTGTATATTTTCATTGAATTGTGTATTTGTCGGCGGGTCAAAGGTCATGCAAGGTTTCCTTCTTGTCTCGTTCTCATCTGTGCACTTATGGTGATGTTGGTATGTTCTGGGCTATATGGCTTCAATTGGGTGGGGGGACCTGAAGGTTCAATGCACTGTTGAATTTCAAGGAGAATTTTTAAATTTTATTAAACTTTTAATGTTTACTTAAAATAAACATTAAAAGTTAACTTTTGAAAATCATGGAAATTAAAAATTTAGTGTCTCAAATCTCATAGTGGCAGATTTAAGCCAAATAAAAATGATAATTATTAAAATTAACAGTAATAATAATAAAAATTATTACTATTTCAAACAAGATTAGAAAGAATAAAAAGAAATAAAAATTAGAAAACGGAAGATCTAAACTGAATCTAATCTAAATCTAAAATATAAAAAGCTAAATGCAAAACATTTCAGACATGAAACTAAAAAATTATATTTATACTAATCAGGGATTTCAAAAATTTAGCAATTTAAATTTATTAGTACACATCATTTCAATACAGCACACTTTGGGTAATAGCCAAATTTTTTTAAATATATATATCCCTTAAAATGTTTATTCTGTGGAATGTGGTTCTTTGTCGCTATCATCATCACCATGCGCAGTCCTTGCCTTTGTTGACTTAATTAGTAATGATTGTCAATTATTTGTTGTCGGTATACATTTATACCTGTGAACATCTCTTTGTATTTGTAAACGCACCATTTTGTAGCTCTTGTGCATCTTAAAATCACTATACACTTTCGGTAATCTTAAGAAAAAAAACCCCATAAATAATCACAGAATGACATGAAACTTTACTTAAAGTTGATGCTATTATCAGTTTCCCTTTTGAGATATTTCTGTCTCAAGTGCTGTCATTTTAGTCAAATTAGTGGAAATCATTTTCTAAAAATGAATTTCTTTCATCTGAAGACGGAAACTCCCAGTTGGAAATGAATATGAACAATCTGAATGCGTTGAAACAATGAAATAAGCTGAAACCTTCGAAGGTTTTTTTTTTTTTCTTCTACATTTCTACAGATTCTCAAAAAGCATGCAGCTCAGCCTAAAAATAATTTACAGACATTTTTTTACCAAAAGTGTATACTGAATTTAAAGGTACCCAGTGCCATTGCTGGACTCATTTGGGCAGTATTGGACGTCCACCATTTCACAGGACAAGATGTCAATGGTTTTTGGAGAAAAAAAAGTGACTTTTAAGAAGAATTAAAAAAAATATCAAGTAGGAGTACTCAGGCATGCAACTTTTCAGCTGATCAGCTGATTAGCTGATTTCCTCTTTTTTTTCTTTAATAATAGTGCTATAGAAAACTGAAAAACACTGTACAAAGTTTTGTGTGCTCGGCCATTTCCTCTTTTTTTTTTACAATTACAAAGTTGCATGTCCGAGTACTTCAAACAAAATTCTTACTTTGAGTACGAGTACGAGTACTTTGTACTGAGTAGAAGTATGAGTACTACAAATCTGGTTGGACACCCATTATGGCTTGCTCAAGCAGATGGGGGTCGTTGGCACCTAGTTTATACTCCCCAATGGTACCCAGGAAGTCTCAGTCCTATGTAACGTAGAGTACTTTTATGATTGCCTGGGTACCATTGGGGAGTATCCTGGGTGACAATGACCCCTTCAGCCGTACTTGAGCACAACAAAGGCACTATGTATCCCAAGATCAGGTGCGGATCCAGGGGGGGTCCGCGGGGCACGTGCCCCCCGGGTAAATAGAGTTTTAAAAAAAGGGGGAAAAAAAGAAAAGTAAAAAATTATTAGTTCATAATTAGATCATCTAAGCGGGCCCCGGACCCAACGCCGTAAGGGCTTCGCGCTTTGCGCTTGCATTTAATAATAATAATAATAATAATAAAGATTTGTAGTGCGCACATATCCACCCTGCTGGGTGCTTAAGGCGCGAAAACAAATGAAAAAAACATGATTACAAACAATATACAATGTTAGCATAGGAAAAAAATGTTCGTGTTGGGTGTGCCGGGCCCCCCGTCTAAAAAAATTCCTGGATCCGCGCCTGAAGATGGACCTAAGATGGACAAACCCCACATTGTACATGGAAAATTGAATTTTAGGAGAACACATCTGCGGTGCTCAGAATCTTACCAGACAAAATATTTAAGTGAATGGGTTTAAATACCATGTCACATTTGCCGTACAATATTTAAAGTTTGTTCTTTCTTTGTTGCATAAAGTTAGCACTCAACCGTCTGCCATTGTTCTGACAGTAAGCGGCAAATTTACAAGAGCGCACACACAACCAAAGCTAAAAAAAAATAATATAATTGTTTAAGAAATTTTAAATCTGAAAACTAAAATTCACATTGACCTGTTGTTTCACTGGTACCTGGCTATACTGTATATCCTTTGGATTGGAATCTGAAGGTCGTGACATGAGGTCACACCAGTCCCACAGAGGTCACACCAGAGGACTCGTTTCTGTGAGTTGTTATATATGTTTAGAAACTACATGTAAGATTGTGTTTTTCATCATTATTGTTTTCATTTTCTGTTATTTATCATGCATTCTGTTCTCATTGTTGTCAATTTGTATGTATATGTAAATAATCCATCAATTCTTTTCTCAACTTTTTCTCCAAGTGTCACAATGCATGCCCTTTATTTGCATAATATGAATATTCATTATCCCCCCAAATTGAAAAATACACCTGTAGAGCAACTTGGAAGATCAAGTCATCCAGGCCAACCCACCTCTAGAAGCTTTTGGAAATGCCAAGACCATCCGTAATGACAACTCCTCCCGTTTTGTAAGTAGCATCGCCACGAGGGCGCTTCATCATTTGTGCCGTGGTTACAGCGTGCTGTGTTATTAGATCTCGGTTCCACCCATTTTTTTGGTCGTCTGATGGTAGTTTGTCTTGTACAAATTTGTCTTCCAGTGGCGAGGCATATTGATCAATGGCCATCACATTGCATGCCCCAGTGATCGAAAGTCACTTGACACAAATCAAGATGATGCAAAATGAATGAATTCTAGACAAAAACTTATTGCATTAAAACATTGAAAATGTTTCAAACAAATAAGAACCATGAAAGTGACAAGATTTCACCATTTATTAAGCATATAGAGTGCAATTAGAACTCCAAGGAGTGTTTTTGTTCAAATTGTTTAAATAGCTTCATTTTTAGGGAGGCATTTTGTTGTGTTCATGTCTGTACAGTATTTCGTTAATAAGATCAGATTGGCTCTACCTTTCATTGCTTGAAGTGATCATTGTTTTTTCTTCTTTATAAGTTTGGAATTGGAATTGTTTAGTATGTTAGACAATAGAGCACATGTGTATTTCCCCCCCCCCATACCTGTGTTGGTTATTAACTTTTCAACTGCTCGGTATGTAGGGTAAGTTCATCAGGATCCACTTCGGTACCACCGGCAAACTCGCAGGAGCTGACATTGAGACGTGTAAGTCAACTTATTGTTTCACTTTTTTACTTTAACCAGTTCGCGTCGGGAATAAAAAAGTTTTTCTGGGCCCCTGTGCGGGTTTCTTTTTCCCACACACACGTTAACCCTAACTCCCTAGACAACAAAAGCAGTTGGAGGATTTTGAAGGATTTTTATTGTTCAGTAACAATGCTTAGGGAGTTAGGGTTAATGGAAGTTTCCACAGCTCATGGCCATGTCTTCCGAGCATGTCACCGTACACACGTGGCTCAACCGAGCATGCATACAAATATATCGGCGTTTCCTATGGCGTGTTTAGACGCTCTCCGATCCGTGGTGCAAAACAAAATTGCGTGTATACACGGCCTCCGATGCGAACTGGTTAAAACCCCTGTACAATATCAGTAATTTCTGTAAAAAATCTAAAACAAAAACTCACACACACACAAAAATGAATGATCATTTTTTTTCTCTGAAACTTACTTAAAATATTAGTAATTTCTATACAAAAACTAAAACAAAAACACAAAAAAAGATGAATGATAATTTTTTTCTCTGAAACTTACTTACATGTACAATATTAGTAATTTCTATACAAAAACTAAAACAAAAACACAAAAAAAGATGAATGATCTTTTTTTTCTCTGAAACTTACTTCCAATATCAGTAATTTCTATACAAAAACTAAAACAAAACCCAAAAAAGATGAATGATCTTTTTTTTTCTCTGAAACTTACTTACAATATTAGTAATTTCTATACAAAAACTAAAACAAAAACACACACAAAAGATGAATGATCATTTTTTCCCCCTCTGAAACATACTTGGTATAGATTTTATGACGGTATTAAACAGCCCTTGAAGTCTTCTGTCTAAAGTGCTTTTATTTGAGTGGAAATACGCCAAAACTGAACTAAAATCTTAAGGCTGGTCAGACTACAGTGTCACCTGAACTAAGATAATGAATGACGGGAGAGGGAGACTGCCAATGTTAGAGCTAGATAGCTAGCTCAGTTGGTAGAGTGGCGGTACAGTGATTTAGAGCTCGCAGGATTAAATCAAGCTCCAGTCAATTTTTCTTATGTACGTATCTAGTCAATTTCCCTTGTGTTTGACGGCCCTATGGTAGAGCCCTATAATATCAACAGGGTCCGCATCCTGTGACTGGGACACAAAGCTGGACTTCCATGGAGTGCCATGGTCGAGCGGTTTAGTGCATCGGATTTGTGTTCCGTTGGCTGAGTCGTCAGAATGTGGGTGCGAATCCCAACCGTGACCATGGTGCTTGTGTCCTTGAGCAAGACACTTTACCATAATTGCTTCTCTCCACCCAGGGGTACATGGCTACCTGTGAGGGCAGAGTTGGTTGTTGTGTTTGATTAGCCCGATATGCGCTGTAATGGCAGCAATTGAGCTGTATACTCCCCAGGGAGCTGAGATGGTTTCAGGAATGATTTATGAGCCTGATGAGCAGGGGTAATAATATAATGCGCCTTGAGCACCAGTTTGGTGGATACGTACGCTATATAAGTCCACATTATTATTATTATTATTATTCCTCTGTATTAAGGCAGTGCATTAATGAACCCAGGAACACTTATCATGAAAGGGAAGAGGCTTGCCCCGGTGTTTCTGGAATGGCAAGAAATGCACAAAAGTGCTTTGAAGTCTTTAGGGAAAAAGGCGCTATATAAATGACAGTATTATTGTTTTTATCATTGATTTTTTTGTTTTGTTATTGGTGTGAATTTCAGACCTTCTGGAGAAGTCCAGAGTTATCTGTCAGCAATCCACAGAGAGATGCTACCATATCTTCTATCAGATCATGTCAGGATATGTTCCGGGACTCCTGGGTAAGCAATGGGAACAATAGAATGGAACAGTGGAGGTCCTTGGTCATCTTGGAAAGCACGGCTGTGTAGGCTCAATTGGCATTGGTGTATATACCTTTCCATGTCAGAATGTATACAACAAAATCTTAATGCATTTTCACAACAAATTAATCTGAAACTTTCAAAGGTTGGTTTCTATACTTATCAAGTATTAACCCATATATTCACATTTTCACCAATGGTGTACAATCCCCTCTCTGGATCAGAATCATGTCTCAGTACACTTACACCGATCCATTAAGCCCCGCCTCATTAAGCCCCGCCTCATTAAGCCCCGCCTCATTAAGCCCCGCCTCATTAAGCCCTGCCCACCATCCTCTTCGCAAGTTGATATATAATACACGTGCACATTGGTAGTACGCGCATTCTTTTCGCTACTGGTTCCACACCATTGTGTGTAATTTAACCTAAATTCCTTGATTTTTAACATTTAAAAGTGATTCTTGAGGCAGAAGTTGTCTTTGTTAATAAGATTTTGAGTCTTGACAACACATGCTAAATGCAAATCCCGAGCTTTCTAATTTCTTGCGTAAATTCTTAACGAAAAGGGTGGTCAATGCATTTCCGATGGGCTTCTGATGATCGTTGGAGCCAGCACGTGCGAAGTGGGCGTGGTTTATGTTGGAACTACGTCACGCTTACGAAAAGGATATTAACTGCCTAGCACGGCGCAAGTGGGTACAACACGTGAGCCTCACCCCTCGATTGCCAAGACACCGACGCACGTCATGCATGCACACACTTCCCGTACATACATAACGGCGACCTGTTTGTTTGTCTGTCATCGATGCAATATAGCTATTTTAACATGTCAGACTTTTTTCGGACTTTTGGACGCGTAATCGCAGCTGTGATTTGGTCAGTACGTAATGGGCTTTACAAAAGTCATTTTGTATTTGTGTTACAGATAAACTACTTCTGACTGGAAAGGCAACCGACTATTTTTACATCAGCCAAGGCAAGACGGAGATCGACAACGTGGACGATGGCGAGGAGATGAAGATCACTGACGTAAGGAACTTCTCACTTCTCTTTGCGGCTGTGTATGATTAATTTGAAGCACGTTTGGTTTATCATCTTGCGTTTGCTATATTTTTGTATTCAAAATACAAAAACTATAATTTTGATTTTTAAGACGAGCCCGATTTAAGTGACACGGTTGTATATAGCCATATTGATTGTTACATTGTTACCAAAAGATAAATGCGTAGTCGTGTTATAATGAGAGTAGGGGTTTCTTACTTAGCACCCAGTGTGCTAATTCCTCTCTCCCCTCCACTTCTACTCGTTTCTGCAGGATGCGTTGGACGTTTTGGGCTTTTCTGATGAAGAGAAGACGTCCTTGTACCAATTGACGGCTGGTATCGTTCATTTCGGTAACGTCAAGTGGAAACAGAGACCCAGGGAGGAACAGGCCGAAATCGACAACACTGATAGTGAGCTCATATTGGGTCAAACTAAGATTTATGAAGTAGTTAAATGCTCATAAGAAGGATGATTTTGATCTGCACATTCCTTATGCAAACCTCAAATATCCTCGAACTTTAACCAAAAAATTACACATTTTGGCATGCGGGATGGGTAACATATTGACTTTATTCCTAACTTAAAATCATAAGTTGTTAATACCAAAAAGATCTGTTTTTTTAAAAAACCAATCATGGTTGACCTCAAATCAGGGTCCAATTTCATAGCGCTGCTTATCGGTGAGTACATTTTTGTGCTAACTATAGCCGACAAATTTGCTTAAGCATGAGCATATTTCACAGCTTAGCAAGAAAATTCAGAGCAGCATTTGCCGCATAAGGGTATGAACATTTGCCCGATTTGTGAGGCCTCTCTCAGCCACTGATACTTTGTGTATGGGAAATTTGGTCTGGTTTCAATAACCACGCATACATGTATCACGTATTTCACTGGTTGGCAAAAAAAAAATTAAAAAAAGATTACCAAAAAAAAAAAGAAAAAAAGAGCATCACCGCACCGATTTTGAAGCCGAACTATGACCAGAAACCGGAGACTTTTTTTTTTGGCCTAAAATGGCTAATTCATGAATAAGGTGAATGAGCTCAAAATCGGACATTTTAACCAATTTGAAACTATTATATGTATATTTCTAATCTTTTTTTAATTTTTTTTTAATCAGTCGCTGATAAGGTCGCCTTCCTATTGGGTTTGAACTGCGCTGATATGGTCAAGAACTTGCTCCGCCCACGTATCAAAGTCGGCAGTGAGTATGTACAACAGGGACGTACCAAAGTACAGGCAAGTGTTGAAAATCTTAAATTCCATACATGTGACTGGCTCTGGCAAAACCCTAAACATGGACCCAATTTTCAAAAGTAAGATTTTGGTATAGTTTGATTCTCTAGATTGTCCTCTTTCATTTGATAGCAGATTTGTAGAAATCAGGGGAAAAAAATGTTTCCTTATATTAGGCCAAAAAAAAAAAGATGTTGAGTTGCCCTCCACCGACCGACCCAAAAGTGCTGAAATCTCGGGTCGGGTTTTTTTTTTTTTCCCTGTCATTCATAGGCCTATTTATTAATGAAACTTACCAATTTTCTTTGTATAAAACATAATATGTTTGATTTGTGAAATTTTCCACTTTTTTTACCGGTAAATTTACCGGTACCCAAGACTCAATCTACATGTTTTCAAATCGAATGGCCCCGGCCCTCACATGGTGCACTGCCTTCGCACACACTGTGTGCCAACGATTGCGACTCAATCTACATGTTTTCCAATCGAATGGCCACTCACATGTTGCATATTGAGCATTGCACGCAATATGGATGAATTTGCTGTGTCAATCACAGCGAAAAGTACAACAAAAATGCTTGGGATACTTTTATTCTGAAGCAAAATTCCTTGCTGATAGGTATACAAATGAAAAACATGGTACATGTATGTGGTTTCAGTTCCAATGTATTTCAATCTTAAAATGATAGTCAAGGGAAAAAAAAAAAAAAAAAAAAAAAAAAAAACCCGACCGACCGACCCCTTCAAATATTTTCACTGGAGGGCAACTCAACAATTTTTTTTGGTTGGCCTTATAAGAAGTTTTACCGCAAACCGAAACGATATCGATATTCCACCATGCAAAGCCTCAAATCTTGTAACTCGGAGCTTATTTAACATTTTTTGACTGAGACTCTAAAGTATTGGGCAGGATGATCCTATGAATCCCAGTACAGTGACCAACGCCAAGTCCCAAAGACCTATGACTTTTAACCACTACGATGGTCACGGCCTGAATGTGACACCCAGATTTCACGGTTGATTCTTCATATTTTATCCAGGTGACGTACTCTGTTGGTGCTCTGTGTAAGGCCATCTATGACCGTATGTTCCGCTCCCTCGTAGGACGTGTCAACAAGACTCTTGACACCAAGGCAACCAAGCAGTATTTCATCGGTGTCTTGGATATCGCCGGGTTTGAGATCTTTGAGGTAAGCATCTTTAAAGAGTTCTACAAGATTTGTTGCCAAATTTTCCTGAATACACAGGTCCGCAGTGTAATTTTGTCGTTAGTTTTAAAACACATTTGCCGATAGAACTTTTTACGATTCAATTGTAAAAGTGCACCACGTTAGACAACACATGCCCAGTTTCCGGACGTCAGCGTTTTGGAATTTCAAAATGATTTCCAGCATCCAGTGTTAGCGCAGTCCTCCAGCAGTCTACTTAAGCAGCAGCATCTCCCAAAGTCCGGCATTCTCCTGAAGACAATCAGAGCATACTGATCGAAACGTCGAGTTGTAACCACCAGTTCTTTTCAGACCTAATTACTACTCAATTGGGAATTTCACATGGTGTCACCGCAAACGGTCTTTACTTATCCTTTTCACCATGCAAAGCTACAAATATTACCTAAACTGATTTCATCATATTAAAATATTTAAGAGAATAGTGGAGCTGAGAAAGGAGGACGATAGAAGGAAAGAAGGCTGGGCTGAGAGAGGGTGAGAGGTGGGCCAGAAAAAAAAAAAAGTATGGTGAAATTCAGAGGCAAATCCAGGCTCTCAAAAAACAGAGGGGGCATGCAGTCATTCTTAAATCGTGCTGTGTACTTATTCCGTCTTAGTACTAAGATCCGACATTATGACGCAAGTTATAGGCAGTTCCCAATTTCATGGAGCAGCTAAGCAGCTGATTTGTATTTTGTTGCTTACTGAACGTTCTTCATTTCATAGCACTGCTAACCGTTAAGCACGGAGAAAGGCACGCTTACTTGCCGGCAGTTATTGCTAGCAAATGAGTGATGCAACAATACAGATGCGCCGCTCTGACTTTTCTTGCTGACCTGTGAAATACGCTGATGCTTAAGCAAATTTTTCTGCTATAGTTTTTAAAATTTGCTTACCGGTAAGCAGCGCTGTGAAATTGGGCTAAGATCCTGAAGGTGTGCAGTGGCCTTCATGTCATATATCTATTGTCACCCTTTTATTTCTGGCTTTGTGTCTTTATAGTTCAACACCTTTGAGCAGATCTGCATCAACCTGACCAATGAGAAGCTGCAGCAGTTCTTCAACCATCACATGTTCGTCTTGGAGCAGGAAGAGTACAAGCGTGAGGGTATCCAGTGGGAATTCATCGACTTCGGTCTGGATCTGCAGGACACTATCACCCTCATTGAAGGGGTAAGTCGTGGCAGTTTAATAGGATGTGTGCCAATCATGTAGTGACTGTAGTCCATGGCACTGTTCCCCAAGATGAATGGATTTGGGCCATTCGTGTTGCCCTATTTCACGGACTGTCGTGCGAGGTCTCAAAAAGAAGCAGTGCAGTCTGGGTGACTTTGCTGGCGTATGCGTGTACTTGACACAGGCCTTTAAAGGGGCAATATCATCACGATCAACAGGGTATGGAATCGGAGTGCTTGTTTGAGATTAACTCGTGATAAGGTCATGTTACCGTTGCTGCTGCATAAATGAGCTAGTAATTTTTAGTCCACTGTGTTCATCTTAAGCTAGGACGTCGATTCCATGCCCTGTTGAAAGTCTATTCTGATCGTGATGATACTGCCCCTTTAATGCGTGTTGTGCTGTAAATGCTTTAAGTGTGTGTTGTGCGATTTTTAGGTGTTCGGGTATGTACCCGAAACACCTATTGTTTTTGTACGTTTTTTTTTTTTTTTTTTTACTTCTTCTTCTTCTTCTTATCCCCGACGTCTGTCCACAAAAAAACACATACTTGCAAACTTCACATGAACTTGAAACTTGGCATGTACTTAGAACTTAACAAGTAGATGAAACTCGAGTTGTGAGTGACCCCAATTTGACCTTACTTCCTGTCCAAACCGGAAGTCAAATTTTAATATTTAAAAAAATCATATCTCAACAACCACAAGAGGTAAATTCAGAGTTTTTCCACCATTGTACAGATTGTTAATTGTCAAAAATATTTTAAAAAACATGACCCCAATTTGACCTTTACTTCCTGTCCAAACCGGATGTCAAAGTTTAATATTAAAAACTATCATATCTCAACAACCACAAGAGGTAAATTCGTAATTTTTGTACCATTGTACAGATCGTGAATTGTCAAAAAATATTTACAAAAAGGTGACCCCAATTTGACCTTACATCCTGTCCAAACTGGAAGTCAAAGTTTAATATTTAAAAAAATCATATATCAACAACCACAAGTAGTAAATTGACATTTTTGCACCATTGTATAGATTGTTAATTGTCGAAATAAGGTGACCCCAATTTGACCTTAATTCCTGTCCAAACCGGAAGTCAAAGTTTAATATTAAAAAAATCATATATCAACAACCACAAGTAGTAAATTGACATTTTTGCACCATTGTACAGACCGTTAATTGTCAAAAGATATTTACAAAAAGATGACCCCAATTTGACCTTACATCCTCCCGAACACCTAGAGTTTGTGTCGAGACAAACTCTGAATCTCTATTTTTTTTATTTTTTTTTATTTTTTATTTTTTATTTTTTGCCCACTAAAGTGCAGCTATAATAGGAGGGTTAATTTCTATACACATAGCATAAACAATACAATAATGAAATGCAATATAGAAAACATGGAGGACACACCTTCAAACTCTATCAGTCACTTTTGTTTTGATTATGCTTGCTCTACTTGAATCAAGATATACATTAAAAACCCTAACCCCGAGGTATTCTGGCTAGGAACCTTTCCTGAATCCTCCAAAATTCATCAGTGCACTTTTGGAAACATGCCCTTATCTTCAAAAAGCTTTTTCGTTGATCTTTCATATTCAGCACTTATGGCCTGTGCTTCTTGCCAGGTAGTAATTTTGTCCCATTTGAAGAGGTGAAAGTACCAGTTTCCAACAGTGCTGATGGTTAGGGTTAAAAAACCAATCTGTGAATTCCAGCTTATGCTGTGTCGTAAACAAGACAATGGTGACAATGCAGGAAACAGTACTCTTTCCTTCTAAATCTAACTGGAAATCATTTTGCTTTTCTGAAAAGTGATAGCACCTCGGACAAAATGTGACCCGCTCTGGCAAAACTCAAAACTTCTTGGCATTTACCATAATGCGTAACAGCCATGAAAAGTCAAAAACTGACCCCAGGGACCAGTTTGAGGGACCAGTTTTCATGTCACCATATAGAGCATTTTCTCTAGATTTTGATGGAAAAAGAAAAATCCTGAAACGTCGTTGCAAACATTGTTAATTTTCATGATTAATTTGGGAGGTCACTTTTGAAAATTGGGTCCAAATTTAGGGTTTTGACAGAGCCAGTCACAAAGGATTGTTTTTTAAGGGAAGATTGATACCACCATCATCAACTTTACACCAAGTAAGTGTCGCATTAACAATTTGGCCATTTTTGAATGACCAAATCTTAGCCTTACTTTTTAAAACTGGTCTGATTTTCAGCCCATGGGTGTGTTCATGGTGCTCGAGGAGGAATGCATGTTCCCCAAGGCCACGGACAAGACCTTCCTGGAGAAGCTGATCAAGAACAACGCCGCCAAGCAGGCCAACTTTGGCACCCCCTCGGTCGGAAGCAAGAAGAAGTGTGGAGGAGAGTACCACTTTGAGATCCATCATTACGCTGGCACAGTGAGTAGCGCATTTTCATCAAAACAATTTTTCCCCCTGATTTCAGGATTTGTTTTACAAATCTCCCTTTGCCTCAAAAGTGTCTTGAAAGAAGAGAAGTAGCCGCCTGTATTGTGTTCAAACCTCTAGTTTCTTGGGATGTGGAGAGTCTGTAAATCCTCCAAAATTAAACATCCAGGAGGTTCAGGGGGGCTTTGTCCTCTAGACCAAAGGGAGACCCAGGCCCGCGACCCATTTTTCAGGATTTTTTTACTTTTGTCAAATCACATCCATGTTTTTTATGAATCTTTTCTACAGAGTAAGGCATCTTCTTAAATAGGTTACTGCCGACATTCTGCAGACGCTCCGCAGACTCTGCACATTGCTAAGGCTGTTCTTGTCTGCAGACTTTTGTTTATGAGGTGTTAGGATTTCGTGCAGAGTCTGCTGGTGCCAAGTTGGATCAGTTTATTTTGGAAAATTGCAGTGGGACCCAATCAGTTATCTGGCGTGCCAGTTCTGTATTTATAACTACTGAAGCGTGGTGGTGTTGCTTGTGGTTGGCCCAAGGACCCAAGGCTAGTGCGGGGTAACCACATTCAGAGTGACGATAGCGCATCTTTAATGTTGTGTTTTATCATTCGTCTCAGGTTGGCTACAATGTTGACTTCTGGCTGGACAAGAACAAGGATCCCCTGAACGAGGCCGTTGTTGAGCTCTTCCGCAAGTCCACCGTGCATCTTCTCGCGACCCTCTTTGTTGAGGTTGCTACTGGTAAGACTCCAAATAACTGGGAGATTTAAACAAACTTTGTGAATTAACCCTTTAGTTGCAGTGGCCATGGCCGAGTCCCAAAGACCCACTGCTGTACCGGTACGGTGGTCACGGCCGCCACGGCCAAGTCCCAAAGACCCACTGCTGTACCGGTACGGTGCCCTCAACCAAGTCCCAAAGACCCACTGCTGTACCGGTACGGTGGCCACAGCCAAGTCCCAAAGACCCACTGCTGTACCGGTATGGTGGCCACAGCCAAGTCCCAAAGACCCACTGCTGTACCGGTACGGTGGCCACAGGCCAAGTCCCAAAGACCCACTGCTGTACCGGTACGGTTGCCACAGGCCAAGTCCCAAAGACCCACTGCTGTACCGGTACGGTGGCCACAGCCAAGTCCCAAAGACCCACTGCTGTACCGGTACGGTGACCACAGGCCAAGTCCCAAAGACCCACTGCTGTACCGGTACGGTGGCCACAGGCCAAGTCCCAAAGACCCACTGCTGTACCGGTACGGTTGCCACAGGCCAAGTCCCAAAGACCCACTGCTGTACCGGTATGGTGGCCATTTATCAGATTTTTAACTTTTGTCAAATCACACCCTGTTACACTTTCTGTATAAACCTGATTGTTGTGGGTACCATTGTAATTTGGGACAGATTTCATTCGTCCAGATTCATGTTTTGTCAGTGAAGTGAGGATTATTGTCATCATTGTTTTCTTTGAGTTTTGTAACTTTTTCATCATGCATTCATTTTCATCAAGCACTTCATTGCAGACGTCGTCACTCGGCGGCCATCTTGGTTTCATTACACACAAGGCTAGAACTGGCTAAGCAGAAAAAACTCGCTTACCAGAAATATTTGCTGAGCATATTTTCTTGATTACCAGCCAAACTTGTGCATAACATGAGTGTACTTTGGCTGGTAGTCTGTTTTTATAATGCCGAGCAAAACAAATTGCTAAGCAAAATTATCTGCTGAGCAGCTCTATGTAATTGGCCCCAGGATGAAGGTCATGTCCAAAAATAGACTAGTGCCCGTAGTCATCACAGTCATCTTAACCAGTTCGCGTCGGAGGCCGTGTATACACGCAATTTTTTTTGGGACAGCGGATAGGAGAGCGTCTAAACACGCCACAGGATTCTCGGGAATATTTGTATAGATTCCCGGTCGAACGTGGCAACGAGCCATAAGCATACGGTGGAAGACGCGGTCTCCCCGGTCACGCTCTGGTGAGCACCATTGGTCGTGTTTGTGCGGTAAAAATAAACCCGCCACAGGGTTCGGAAAAACTTATTTATTCCCGGTGCGAACTGGTTAACTGTGGCCTTCCAGAAACCTGACAAAACCGGCCGCAGTGTGAAATTTCCATTCGCTTCACTCACACTAGAAACGAAAGCGAGGCTGTAATTCTCGCAACCACACTCTGTAGCTTACATGCTGCATGCACCAGCGAGAAGGCCCAATAATCTGATAGTTCCAAAGAACAGTTCATTCCTGACAGAAGGAATAAATAAATGGATGTAGCTATTTCCATGAATTTACTTAAAATTCAGTGACATTTGAAAGCGACGTTGCCCCTGCAGACAGACACAATTAATTAGGCAGGTTACTATAATGAGCATGTACAGGTACACAACCTCTTGTATTCAGGGAATAAGACATAAGATGGCTAACTCCTGAACAAGGTCATGTAGCTATTTCCATTAATTTACTCAAAATTCAATGACATTTTGAAAGCGACGTTGCCCCTGCAAACAGACACAATTAGGCAGGTTACTATAATGAGCATGTACAGGTACACAACCTCTTGTATTCAGGGAACAAGACATAAGATGGCTAACTCCTGAACAAGGTCATGTAGCTATTTCCATTAATTTACTCAAAATTCAATGACATTTTGAAAGCGACGTACGTTGCCCCTGCAAACAGACACAATTAGGCAGGTTACTATAATGAGCATGTACAGGTACACAACCTCTTGTATTCAGGGAACAAGACATAAGATGGCTAACTCATGAATGAGGTGAATTGATATTACATATTTGTGTCCACTTCATTTCAAACGTTTCAGTTTATTTTATTCACGGATGTGCAACCATTGTTTGCATAAATCACCCATTTTCGATCAAACCCACAAAATAAAGTCTTTGAAATTGCTTCATGAAGCCACTGTCAAATACTGCTATCATCCAAATCGTATTTCTGTTGCATTTCCCTTGCGATGTGGATCTTGCATAGGCCTATGCACTCTAGCCACAACACACGTTAGGGCTGCAACTTGGCATAAATACTAAGACGCATTGTAAGTTAACAGTAGTTTGGTCAAATTGGATCCTGGCCTTGCCATGACCTTGCCAGGAATTTCTTAACCCTTCTGTGACTGCAAGGGTCAAATCGGTCAAAATGTTGATATACTAGTGCCAAGGTATATCTAATGAGCTTAAAGGTCGAACACTGTGCAGTAAGTACATTTACAGGTCAAAATGAGTCGACCGTTTTTGACTGGTAAAAGCATTGTCTTGTATTGTTGATGGTGGTCAAAATGACAGTAAAAACCAGTCCAAATGCCCCTGTGTGCACATTTGGGTCAACAGTCAAAACGGGCAGTTGACTGGTTTTGACCTCTATAGCAACTAGGGTTAAAGGAATTATACATTTAATCGCAAAAGAAATATGTTTTACATACAGCTAATAATTGGTGTGAAGTTATTGATGGCATCAAATCAAACATCAAACTATCATTTTAGCACAAAGAGTCAAATTATATTTTAACTGAATTAAAATCTAATGGCAGATCAATATTTCATTAAGAATTCCTCATTGAGTTGTACATGAATTTTTGCACTTTTCTCAAAAATGTGGGGACATATCGAGCTATAAAATATTTGACAGTTGGTTTCTTACCATATCGGTTGATCTTGATTCCTTTTACCAAAAGGAATATGTTTAAGCTGTCATTCCTCGCACAAACTATAAAACAAATTAGTTTCAAACTTCATGTTTGGAATGTAACACAATTAATAAGCCTGATCGGAATTGCCGCGTGTATATGCATTGACTTGTAAAACAACCTCGTGTTATGGGGAAAATTAGTACCCTTGCATATGAGGATGTGTACAAAGTCAACAGGGAGTTTTTTTTACATAATATGACAACATTTCGGTGACACCATGTGGAATTTTTTTTTTTAGTAATAATAATAATAATAATAATAATAATAATAATAAAGATTTGTAGCACCCACATATCCACCCTGCTGGGCACTCAAGGCGAGTAGTAATTAGTTCTGAAAAGAACTGGTGGTCACAACTCGACGTTTCGATCAGTATGCTCTGATTGTCTTCAGGATTGTCTACTGATTGAAACGCCGAGTTGTAACCACCATTTTTTTTCAGAACTAGCTACTACTCAACAGAGAATTTTCACATGTTGTCAACGCAAACTGTCTTTACTTATCCTTTTCACCATGCAAAGCTACAAATTTTATTATTATATCAAACCAATTTCAAAGAAAAATTCTTCATAATGTTGCCATAATAATGTAAAACGTTACACAAAAATCACCCCCATTGACTTTGTACACAACCTCGTACACAAGGGTACTAACTTTGTCCGTACCGCATGTGCGCTGCAATTCCGATAAGGCATAATTTCCAGTCATGTGTTTTTCACTCTCATTCTCTCGTGGTACAGTCACTCCTCACCACAATTCTCCTTGTATCATTTACCACTTGTGGACATTTTTTCAGGTTTACGTCACTGTGTTTCTGTGCTTTTTCTCTGTTTAACACTATCCTAGCTGGAGCCGGCCGTAAGAAGGGTGGGTCTTTCCAGACCGTATCTGCGATACACAGGGTATGGTTATATTTAAGAAAATTTTTTCATCGGCATTAGCATCAGCACGTCGCCCCCAGACAACCAACCTGGACTGTCATCCTAAATACTTGCTGCATCTTGTCTTATGGCTGTCTTCCTTCTTGCCTCTATGTCAAATCCCGGATCTGAGCCTGAGGTTTTGAAAGAAATATCGCCCCCCCAAAAAATCAAATCGAATATCGCATTTGGTACCCAAAATTCTCAAAATCGACATCAAGGCTTTCCAACTTCATTACCAAGGGAAAAAAAAATTCATTACCTAGTCAGAAAATCAAGAGCAAAATGAAAAATGACTTTTGAAATGACCTGATGGAATCAAAGTCATAGTTTATGAATTCAGATAGGTCCAAGGTCATGGGCTTAGAAGCATCTCATTAACCAGGTCAAAGGTCAGATCTAAGATTTGAGTAAGGGACAATTTATCGACTCCTCCTCCCCCCCCCCCAATCCTATCTCCCTGGCTGCATCGCTCTGAATTAATCATCATCTCATTGTGTCTTGCCTGGTGTACCTTTCTTCCAATCTGTACAGGTGATCCTAGAAGCAAGAAGACTATCAAGACTATAAGCGGCTCTCACAGGGTTTGCATGAACTTTGGGCTCCTCTATCTTGCATGAAACGGCATGATCAAAATAGTGTGTTTCCCTAATTTGAGAAAAAGACCCCCCCCCAAAAAAAAGCTAAACCAAAACACCATTGCTTCTATAATCTTTCCTTCCTTCATGCATCTGTAACCCTTTCCCCTCCTAATTTAGACAACATAGTCGTCGCTCGTTAAAAGAAAAATAGAATTTGAAAAAGAAAGACGAAATTGTAAGTAGGAGAAACTTAAAGTTGCTTCAGCTTGACAAGGGAACGTCACAGTTGGAGATGTGTGATTTTTGGAATGGACAGTCTACAGGGTGAGACCACAGCAGGGAAAACATGCTTAGCAGTGCAATTTAGTAAGCAGGTTTGGTTGGACACCATGCCAATTGCTCACACTTAACCCGCTCAGCTGGTCTATTTTGCTTAAAGGGAAGAAACGTTATTGGTTGTTATCCGATCACAAAGATACCAAACGATTATCCGAAAGCAAACTTGATTTGAGGTTGGCAAAAATAGCAATCATCCTGAAAAACTTATTCTGTCTGAAGTGTTTTGTTAATTTCAGAGAATACTCAAACAAAAATATGGCTTTTTACCCCCCCAAAAAAGAGATGCCATATGCTAAGGTTATATATATATATATATATATAGGTTGGTGAAATTCTTGCGTCGGGAGATAAACTCAGGCGACTCGGGCGGGATATCCTGCCCGAGTCGCCTGTGTAGTTTTCTCACAGACACTCGGGAAAGCACTGAGCATACAGTGCTATACACACGTCGGTGTAGGGCCAAATTAAATCAATATGCTAAGGTTGTTGGCAAAGTTTTTTTGGGGAGTAATCGTGAATGCCTTATCTCACCTTTCTTATGACTTAGACTCCACATTGAGCTGAAACTTTCACAGGTTGGTTGTATAATATAAATTTGTAAACAATTCCCAGTTTGAATTTAGGAAAGAGTACTTTTTCCTTAGTTCTGTGTTTAATAGAATACAACAAAAATCTGCATACAATTTCCACTATTTTCTTGTGAAGGTAATAAGCTGACACTTCCACAGGTTGGTTATTTAATGTAAATCTTGATTTAAAAAAGAAGAAGAATAAGCATGATCATAGAAGCAGTTTTGTCAACATGACCAATGTTGTACCTTCCCTTCAATGTACATCTTGATTCAAAGAGAGTAAGCATACTCACAGAAGCAGTTTGGCCAACATTACCAATGTTGTACCTTCCCTTCAATGTACATCTTGATTCAAAGAGAGTAAGCATACTCACAGAAGCAGTTTGGCCAACATTACCAATGTTGTACCTTCCTTTCAATGTACATCTTGATTCAAAGAGAGTAAGCATACTCACAGAAGCAGTTTTGCCAACATTACCAATGTTGTACCTTCCCTTCAATGTACATCTTGATTCAAAGAGAGTAAGCATACTCATAGAAGCAGTTTGGCCAACATTACCAATGTTGTACCTTCCCTTCAATGTACATCTTGATTCAAAGAGAGTAAGCATACTCATAGAAGCAGTTTGGCCAACATTACCAATGTTGTACCTTCCCTTCAATGTACATCTTGATTCAAAGAGAGTAAGCATACTCATAGAAGCAGTTTGGCCAACATTACCAATGTTGTACCTTCCCTTCAATGTATATCTTGATTCAAAGAGAGTAAGCATACTCATAGAAGCAGTTTGGCCAACATTACCAATGTTGTACCTTCCCTTCAATGTATATCTTGATTCAAAGAGAGTAAGCATACTCATAGAAGCAGAGTTGTCAACATGACCAGTGTTGTGCCTTCCCTTTAACAAAGTATTTTCACAGCAAGGTTTTCTGGTTTTCGGCTTGGGAGCTAAAAGAAATTTGCCCATTGTGAATTCACACAGGTTTGTCAATCACTGTGTTCGGTTTGTCATCAGGGCACGGTGAGCAGACATTTGAGTATTAATTAAAGCTCTTTAGTAGAAGCACGCTTCTCAAAAGGTGATGTCCCCATTTCTTTCTGCTAGAAGCCACATTTTCGAATCACATTTGAACCAGTCAGTCCTTTCTTACCTATCTTATCTCACAATATTTTCTTGATAAGATAACACACTACAGATAACACTAACACATAACACTAACACATATTCTACAATGCTGCATAACAAATTCTAATTCCCTACTAATTGCTATCAAACAATCTTATTGAATCATTCAAAACTACTACTGGGATAAAAAAAACTTGACATATATATATATGACATAAAACACAATAAAGGGGGCCACTTTCCTACCGTCACGTTAGCAGTTTTTCTAATGGTTGTAATTTTTTTTTAATATCTGAAATCACCCAAAAAGACTTTCAACATTTGAATAGACATGCATGCTTATCCTAAAGATAATTTGAGTTGATTATTACTATTATTTTTTTAATTACCTTAAAATTTCCATCAACAAATGGACGGAAAAGTGAGGTAACTTTTTCCGTCCAATTTTTATGGAAATTTGAGGGTGAAAAAAAAAGAAAAGAAAGTATAAGCCTGCATGTCCATTCACATGTTGAAACACTTTTTGGTCGGTTTCAGGTACTTAAAGATAAATAACAACCATTGGAAAAACTGCTAACGTGACGGATGCAAAGTGGCCCCCTTTATTGTGTTTTATGTCATATATATTCTGTGTGAATTCTTGTTTTACTCATTGTTTCATTTGTTTTATTGGTACATGGCTAGTTTACTTGTAGAAAAGGATGAAAATGGTATTCCATGAAATAATTTCTTTAAGTAATTGATTAAAGAATCGGGAAAAAGAGTTGGTAAGAGAACACATTACAGGGACAATATCGTCATGATCAACAGGGCATGGAATTGGAACACTAGTTTTAGATTAACTCTTAGTGACTGAAAATAACAGCCCCACATGATGAGGTCATATTACTGTTGCTGCTGTGTAAATGAGCCAGTAATTTTTCTGTCACTTAAATTAGGACACCGATTCCATGCCCTGTTGAACGTCTGGTCTGATTGTGACGATATTGTTCCTTTAAGTAAAAGATGCTTCAGGTCAAATAATTGCACTCGCAGGACTAAAAAGGATTTTTGCACAATGTTGCAATAAGTTATTTTGTAAAAATATCTTATTTGAAAGTGATTAACTGCCTTTTGACAAAATAAATGGCAATTTACCAATAAAAACAATTACAGTGAAAACCATGGAATATATATATATATATATGTATGTATGTATGTATGTATGTATGTGTGTGTGTAGGCACTGGCAAGGTTGTGGGGACCTATAACAAAAGGGATGGCAAGAACGCCGTATCTGTGGGGACATTTTCATGTCCCCACAACTGCGTCTAATAGCGAGTGTATGTCCCCACAACTACTGTGTGTGTGTGTGTATGTATGTATGTATGTATGTATGTATGTATGTATATATATATATATATATATATATATATATGTGGGCTTAAAATGATTTCAATTTCTTTTGTCGTATTTCTTTTATTTTCTTTATGATATTTCAGCAATCAATTAATTCTAGAAATGGTTAAGATTATCAAATCAAATTTTAAGCAAAACTTGGCTATTTAAGAGGATTTCCTGTGAAAAATCAGATTGTTTGCAATTTAGAATTGTGACATCTAACCAGGGATAAGTTATAATTAACATTCTTAATTTGGTAATCTTATTAAGTGCAATTTCATTCTGATGTGGTTGAAAGGAATGTACAATATTGGTATTCTGAAGAAAACAAATCTTGGTGTAAAGTTGACATCAGTATCAATCATTCTGGCAAGTAATTACATCTGAAGTGTTTTTATTAAAAAAAAAAACTTGCTGTAAAGTTGATGATGGTATCGAACATCCCTCAAAACATTTCTTTCTGAGGTTCTAGCATTTCAGGAAAATTAGTAAAACAATTTCATAACTGAATTTCCATCTCAATTAGATCAAAATTCCATGTGAGACTAACTATGTAACCATGAGTTTAAGCAAAGACAGTTTGCAGTGACACCGTGTGAAAAATCTAAGTAGTAAACTAGTTCTGGAAAGAACTGGTGGTTACAACTCGTCGTTTCGATCAGTCTGCTCGGATCGTCTTCAGGAGAACCACCAGCTCTTCTCAGAACGAATTACTACTCAAAAGAGAATTTTCACATGGTGTCACCGCAAACAGTCTTTACTGATCCTTTTCACCATGCAAAGCAACAAATATTGAATATAAGTTTGTTGAACAACAATATTTCATGCTTTAAAAAAAATATTTTTTGTATGACATGGAATAATAAGCAAAACCTTTCACATGATAGTTGTTTAATGTAAATTTTGTTGCAAAGAAAGTAAGCATACTCCTACAAGCAAATTTGTAAACATTACCAATGTTGTACCTTCCCTTTTGAATATGTAGATTCGGTGTGAATCCACAATTTGTTTTGGGAAATAAAAACGTTATACACCTTTCCTTACTTTCAAATGTAATTTGCTTTCAAGTGAGACATTTCACAAAGTGACCGAAGCATGGTTTATCAGTTCTTAGTTGCAGTTGTTTGACAAGCAACGAACGGATCACGCTGCATCCTGAATTCATTTGTTCACTTATTTACTTGTTATAGCCATGCTCTGGTTGTTTGTTTGTTTTGTGAAATTTAGTGAAATGGTAAAATAAGGATTCACACGGAATATACATCTTCGATATTTCCGTTGATTAAATTCACTTTTGTTGAGAGTGGCGTGAGTTTTTCCACAATATAATTGCACAATTTTTGGTTCAGAACTGAAATGGAGAAGAAAGAAGAAAAAAACTAAAAAGATGGAACAAAAGTAATATCATAAAAGGATATTGAAGTGAATTCTGTTGAAGGTGTATCTTTTCAACCAGGTTCATTAAAGATTAGGAAACCCTGGTTAAGTTTAGGAAACTCTGGTTAAGTTTTTAACCATGGTTAAAATGCATGTAACGAAACCCCAGGCCATACCCCCGATGCCTGAACATCAACCAATGCAAAGAATGGTCTTAAATGCATGTTTTCTTGCTGCAGAATGGAAAGCTCATATGCTCAGCATGGCATAGCCGAATATTGAGAGCGCCAAGATACTTGATTTATCTTTGAAAATGTTTATTTTTCATAATGATCTATTTTTCATTGGGAAACCAGCTTCTATCCGTAGTTATTGGTTTCTATAGAAACCAATTCATCAATATAACAGTTCTACTTTAAGTTAATAGAAATTGTTCTTAATAACCTTTTTCATACTAATTTGTTCATTTTATAGATATAGGAAGGTTCTTCGTTTATTTATGTATTGTAAAACATGATTTTCGCATGAATTGGAAGTTAAGCCAGAGTTAAGCCAGGCAAAAGTGACCAAGATATAAGGAATGCAGTTTATTTCTACAATTTTAACTTTGGCTTGGTAAAAAAAATAAAACAACTCAACTGGATAGAAAATGACCTGGAAGTACCTCTTGGCTAATGACTGGGGGAATATGGATGGATTCGTCTGAACTGTATTTCTATATCGGCTATTGTTCATTACTTCGAAACTTTTGCCAAACCACTCGTGCAAAAAAAATGTTTTTTACATTAAATATTGTTTTACAAGTATTAAGTGTTTAGTTAACACACTAGTTACAGTTGAGACACTTAAACTTAGATAAATGACTACCAGTTCTCAAGTCAGTGACCTTTTGGTCAGTATCAGTTGCTACGGATGTTGACTCGTGCATATCCCACTCCTGCCACCAACAGGAACAACTGAACCGTCTGATGAACACCCTGTTCAACACCAAGCCTCACTTCGTCCGCTGCATCATCCCCAATGAGCACAAGAAGCCCGGTGTCATCGACGCCCGCCTGGTCCTCCACCAGCTGGCTTGCAATGGTGTGTTGGAAGGTATCCGTATCTGCCGTAAGGGATTCCCCAACCGCATGCCCTTCTCTGACTTCAAACAAAGGTGAGTTTGTGCCTTCTTTTTCTAAGTAAAGATGCATCGCATGGGTGTTTCCAGCGCATTCTGGAATGTTTTTGATTTCCTTGGAACATTGATAATTTCCTTTTTAGAAAGGAAAACAAATACTTTGAAATGAGACATTTCACAAAATAATTGTCAGAAGTTTGGTGGCAAAAGTGGCAAAAGTGGTAAAATGAAATTGGACCCACCATAAATTCATTTTGGTACATATTTATTGCCAAACCGTGCTTTTCATGATTATTTTGAGAAATGTGTAATTTAAAGCATTATTTTCTTCTTTCCTGAAGTAAAATAGGAACGTTCGTTTAAAAAAGAAAAGTCAAGGAAAATGCAAAAACCACAGGCAATACATCTTTAAATATATGGATCCCTTGTTATTGGCAAAATGGTGAAGCCATGTTTGTCCTGGATTTATCGCCATGGTGAATACTAATTTTGAGTTCATTTGATTAAAACCAAACTGATGGAGCCGCTGTCGCTGCAGAGTGAAGTGTTTCCTCAGCATTTGGTGATCACTTTTGGAGGTTTTCAGGGAATCGATTTATTCAAACATTTTGGATAGCAAACATTTTAAAGCAGAAAGTTTGTCGACTGTATGTTAAGTAAGACTAATTGCGGTGACACCATGTGGAATCTCAATTGAGCAGTAATTAGTTCTGAAAAGAACTGGAGGTACAACGCAAAAAAAAAATGTTATACAAATTTTGAAGAGTAAATCTTGAAATTTGATTAGCAAATTGTGTGCATCTTGCGTAGTATATTTTGCTATGCAATATAAATGAAAAAGCATTCACTGGGTTTCTATTGAAGTCCTAAATTTGCTATGTAATATTTTCTGCTTAGTGGCTCTATGAAATTGGGCCCTGTGGGGGAATCCATGATATGCATTGAAGAAGTTACTCTCTGTGAACGAATCAAGGATAGACAAAGTAATGAAACTTGGCGTTTCTTCTTCTCCTAGATACATGATCTTGAATCCAAGCTCTGTACCCCAGGGCTTCATGGACAGCCGTAAGGCCTGTGATCTGCTGCTCAGGTCCTTGGATCTGGAAGCAAACGAGTACCGCATGGGTCACACTAAGGTATGTCTAGAAGGTGTCTCTTTTAGGATCACAGCACCCTGGAGATTCCTTAAAGGGGAAGGAAAAGACCTTTTCATATGAAGGAGTGTGGCATTGGCCAATGGTCCTTGGAGGGACCTTTGAGCAATTGTTAAACGATTCAATGGTTGAATGATTGAGCCAAAAGTTATTTTCAACGCTTGAATGTGCCTAGCTCAACTGGCCCTCCTTGGTCAGACAAAAGGGCTATTAACCCTTATCCGCCGATCTACGTGATAACCCGTAGATATGTAAAACGCTACAAATGCCGACCTACGTGATTTTCCGTACCGTGTTTTTGTCCAATTCTAATTTACTACGTTTTTCCGATGACTGTATTTCATGATTATAGATATGAAATTAGACAAGTCTGACATCATAATAATGTGCATGTTCTCCTCTTTCCATCAGTATATAATGTGTCTGTGTCAGTGATTGTAATATTCTCTAAATAAGGAATCTTTCTGATTGTGTGCAAAAAATAATGTATCTCTGTGCGGAGGCTTAGGCACATACAGTCTTTTGAGTGTTTACATGGTTAGGCGGATATGGGTTAAGGGATTACTGCCTGTTGTGTAGGGAGGATTAGTGAAGGATTAGCAGTGGCAGTGCCATTGATGTTCCAGAAGACAGTAGCTGCTTTTGTGGGTGTTAGGACTGTCAATTATCACTTCTTTTATCTGCTTCCAGAAGCTGTTCCATGCAGAACAGTTGCTTTCAAATCTGGTATTACAAGTGAAGCCAGCTTAATGAATAGTTTGGGCCAATAGTTTGACGATTGCTCAGTGGGCCCTGAGAGGACTGTAGGCCTTACGTTGCTATGACTTCCCTCTTACCAATCCTATTGCTTGGTTTTCTACAGGTGTTTTTCCGTGCTGGTGTCCTGGGTCAACTTGAAGACATGCGCGACGAGCGTCTCTCCAGAATCCTGTCCCTCCTCCAGTCATGTTGCCGTGGTTTCCTCATGCGTAAGATCTACAAGAAGATCTTGGACCAGAGGTTAGACAAAGAAAGATGTTTTTTTCCCCTGTACCAATTATGTATGATCTTCCCATCGAGAGAACTCAACAAATTTATTATGGGTCACTGCGGGTCATAATAAAAGGCGTCAAGGCCTGGATTCGGTATCAAGGCCTACATCTCAAGGTGTCAAGGGTTTTTCTCATTGACAATGAGTAGAAATAGCTGACAACAACATGAACATGAAGAATATTATGAGTAGGGAGTGTAACACGAACACAATGTGGCAAATTTCCTTGACCTCAAAATTCATCATGCATGACGTCTGAGGATACATAGGCCTAAGCTAAACACGTTATCAGACTTATCAAAATTTAGGGGGTGACATTTCTTTTGCTGTTATGTGTGTGTGTGTATATATATATATATATATATATTATTGTTATATATATATATATATATATATATATATATATATATAGCAATATATATATATATATATATATATATATATATATATAAATTTTTGTTTGAATTTCTAAACCCTTGATGCCTTGAGATGTAGGCTTTGATGCCGAATCCAGTCCTTGATGCCGCGAATCCAGTCCTTGATGCCTTTTAGTATGACTGGTCACTGCTAATAAACAAACCATTCTGGTATCAGAGTTGTTACCTCATGAAGGATTCTTGTGCAGAAATTGGCCTATCAGTGCCATTAATAACGGCGCAAATATATGCATTTCAGTCTAGATAGCAATCACCATTGACGTTTCGTAATCGAACTATGTACGCAGTTTAAACTGAAAACAAAAAGAAAAGCATGGCTACTTGTCATTCAGTGTGGTTGTAACATTGATGGACAACGTCTGGGGAGGCGAGGTTTAAAAAAAAATTTTTTTTAAAAGTATTTTGATAATTAACTATGGACTAGCATGCATTATGCAAATTG
Source organism: Zoroaster sp. YZ-2022 (assembly GCA_029582265.1). Classification (NCBI taxonomy): domain Eukaryota; kingdom Metazoa; phylum Echinodermata; class Asteroidea; order Forcipulatida; family Zoroasteridae; genus Zoroaster; species Zoroaster sp. YZ-2022. Next base: position 7,643,128 of record CM055819.1, read on the forward strand.
GCTTGCACATGTGAACGGTGTTATTTGTCTACACCTCTTGGTAGAAACTCAGTCAGAGTCAACATGTACAGAAAATATTATTCTTTATATCAAGCTTGTCGGAGATAAAGGCATTACATATCATGTTACGTACTCGGTGTGTACATGGCCGTTCAGCGAATCTGATTCAATGAGGGATTTGTGATAAGCAGCTGTCGTTTGACCCAGTAAGCATACTCTTCGAAACAGTTTTACCAGCATTACCAATGTTTTACCTTCCGTATAGTATAAACATAAAGACACACGTTTTATTTCAAGCTTGTCAGAGATAATGGCGTCACATACTATGAGCTTGTTTTGCGGTCAGCGTGCATCCGTCCAACTCAGCAAATATGATTGTTCAATGAGGGATTTTGATTGGCAGCTGTCGATTGGCCCAGTAAGCCTACTCATCGAAGCGGTTTCGCCAACTTGTTGTACCTTCTGTTTAGTTTTGAAACCGAGTCGTCTGTGCTTGTCCCCCCCCTAGGGTCGGCCTGGCAGTACTTCAGCGTAACATCCGTAAATACCTTGTGCTGCGTAACTGGGGATGGTGGCGTCTGTACACCAAGGTCAAGCCACTGCTGAACGTGGCCCGTGCTGAGGACGAGATGAAGGCCATGGACGAGGAACTCCAGAAGGCAAAGGACAAGGCCTCAAGGGAGGAGAAAGAGCGTAGGATCCTTGAGGACAAGAACACCGAGCTGCTGAAAGAGAAGAATGACTTCTTCATGCAGCTCCAACAGGTAAGCTACGTAAAAAAAAAAATTTAAAACACAAATTTAAAAAAAAAAGAAGGTCATCATCCTGTAAAAATTACGCTTTTATCTTTCATTAGTTCCTCATAGACCATTTCTTACACATGTACGAAATGTGACAATTTCCTATGGAAGCATCCTATTTGTTGGTAGTCAAATGCAGCACAATTTGGACCGGACAGTTCAAGTCAATGATAGAGCAATACTATGTTAATGAGTATGTACTACACGTTACAATGTCCATAGTATGGGAAACCTATGCACCACGCATTTTCGTTGATCTTTCATAATTCAGCACTTATGGCCTGTACTTCTTGCCAGGTAGTAATTTTTCTCCATTTGAAGAGCTGAAAGTACCAGTTTCCAACAGTACTTGTTTAAAAAAAAAAAGATTTCTCCTTGGAGGATTTTGGAGGATTTGGGGTGGTTAGCGTTAATGTCATTCTGTCTTGAAGCCCTCATCGATTATTGGAGGAACATTTGTTGCTTATACATAGAAACACGCCTTAAAAGTTGTTCCAGTCAGAATCGATGTTGTTACCCGAGTCTAGTTAGCCTGAATTGTTTTGTTGTTGTACAGGAACAAGAGAATTCTGCTGAAATTGACGAGAAGCTGATGAAGGTCATGGGCCAGAAGGGGGATCTTGAAACACAACTTGCAGTAAGTCCCGGTATTCGGAAACATTATCAATCTTTCCTGTATTACACAAATGCCCTGACATACAACATGAAATACCCTGATTTTCATCATTACTGAAACATTAGGCCTTTTAATAATAATAATAATAATAATAGACTTATATAGCGCACGTATCCACCAAACTGGTGCTCAAGGCGCATGACATTATTACCCCTGCTCATCAGGTTCATAAATCATCCCTGAAACCATCTCAGCTCCCTGGGGAGTATACAGCTCAATTGCTGCCATTGCAGCGCATATAGGGCTAATCAAACACAACAACCAACTCTGCCCTCACAGGTACCCATTTACCGCTGGGTGGAGAGAAGCAATTATGGTAAAGTGTCTTGCTCAAGGACACAAGCACCATGGTCGCGGTTGGGATTCGCACCCACATTCTGACGACTCAGCCATCAGAACACAAATCCGATGCACTAAACCGCTCGACCATGGCACTCCATTTTCCCTTTTATAAAGACACTGTCTTTTAAAAAGACACTGCTCTCACAGCAATATCATTTTGGAAAAGAAAAACCATTCCTATTGGTCGGGTCTAGGGATAAATTGTCATTCCAATCCATGTAACGTAAAAAAGTACACTAAACTCCTTTTTTAGACATATTGGAGAAAAAATTAGTGTTTGTTTCTTCCGTATTTGTCTTAATTTTTAACTTTAATGTGATTATTGAGATATAAACCGAACTGCATTGTGAAACGAGAAGATGTGATTTTGGAGATATTGGAGTTATTCAGTAGGATGTTCAAGGCAAGGTTCGTTTATTTCCACAGTATCAGAATTTGTTAACAAGTATTACAAGTATTCAAATAAAAGTATTACAATATGAAGTAAAAGTGAGCACAAGATATGGATGATACTGCAGAGGGACCCATTGAGAAGCTGAGCTTGTAAACATGGGTCCCTTAGCATACATGTGCATTGAGTATTACAAGTATAGACACAATAGGAAGTCAAAGTGAGCACAAGATATGGGTGATACTGCAGAGGGACCCATTGAGAAGCAGAGCTTGTAAACATGGGTCCCTTAGCATACATGTGTATTGAGTATTACAAATATAGACACAATAGGAAGTAAAAGTGAGCACAAGATATGGGTGATACTGCAGAGGGACCCATTGAGAAGCAGAGCTTGTAAACATGGGTCCCTTAGCATACACGTGCATTGAGTATTACAAGTATAGACACAATAGGAAGTAAAAGTGAGCACAAGATATGGGTGATACTGCAGAGGGACCCATTGAGAAGCAGAGCTTGTAAACATGGGTCCCTTAGCATACATGTGTATTGAGTATTACAAATATAGACACAATAGGAAGTAAAAGTGAGCACAAGATATGGGTGATACTGCAGAGGGACCCATTGAGAAGCAGAGTTTGTAAACATGGGTCCCTTAGCATACACGTGTATTGAGTATTACAAGTATAGACACAATAGGAAGTAAAAGTGAGCACAAGATATGGGTGATACTGCAGAGGGACCCATTGAGAAGCAGAGCTTGTAAACATGGGTCCCTTAGCATACATGTGTATTGAGCCGGAAGAAAAAAGAATGTCCATTAAACCATGGGCCCACATCTACATGTAATAGCTGAATTGAACAACAGATGTCCTAGTGCCTGATCCATTGGCCCCCAATCAAAACAAAGAAATACATTGAAGAGAACAAACAAAATTCAAGAGTTTTAGGACCCCGAGTTACAACGAAAAAAAAAGAGAAATCAGAAGTTTAAGACTTTTTGGACTTCCCCACCCAGTTTGTCTGGTTTGGACTTGTCTTTAATAACATTTCAAGATCTGAGCATGTTAGCATACGCCCAGCCAGCTGTTCAAAATGACATCTTACATACTCATTGGCTTCTCCCGCTTCTCCTCCCACCTCCCAGGAGCTGCAAGCCCGTCTGGAAGACGAGGAGGATTCCAACGCCGACGTCAGCGCCTCCAAGCGCAAACTGGAGACAGAATGCAGCGAGATGAAGAAGGACATTGAGGACTTGGAGATCACCTTGGCTAAGGTACTGATTCATTAACCGTCTTGACGTTTCCCTGCCAACCAAGCTCCGCTGTGCTATCTTGCCTCATGTTTTCTGCACGAGATTTTGTGTTCTGGACGAAATAAGGAGTTAATTTTTTCTGGATGGAAGCTCCTCTTTTCAATGAGTTGCAGAGAATAAAGTGAAATATACTTTTTAAATTTGCACGATCACAGAGATTTTCCGTCGAGGACAAAATAACAAGCTAATTTTTCTGGATGGAAGCTCCTCTTTTCAAAGAGTTGCAGAGAATAAAGTGAAATGTACTTTCTAAATTTGCACGATCAAAGAGATTTTCCGTCGAGGACGAAATAATGAGCTAATTTTGCTGGATGGAAGCTCCTCTTTTCAAGTTACAGAGAATAAAGTGAAATGTACTTTCTAAATTTGGCATGAAGCCCAAATAACATCTTGTGGCATTACCTTCTCAAAAAATCAGTTACATTTCCATTAAGAAGCCGAAGGTAGCTTATATTTTTTCAGTACGAATTCTGCTCAACTTACAGTGCGAGTCATTGCATAATTTTCAGAGAAATGTTTTCAACTGTTTGTTATTGAAAAAAATGGCTAGTTATTATTGAGTAAAACTATGTCAAGGTGACGCCGCATTTTACTGCCGGTGTTTGCTGTGATTGTGCACATGAGGCATTCTAGTCTGCTGATGCATGGGCATGGTCAAACTTCCCCTGTTGCCGTGGTGATTTACTGAACCTACTGAATGATGGGATTGACAGGAGCTGACACCCTTTTCCGTTGACATTGCAACTCATTTCCCCCCCCCCCCCATTCCATGTGATCCACTTTCATGACAGTATGTGCGTGTGTGTGTGTTTTGCTTGTTTTTTTTCTTTCATGAATTTAAAAGCAAATTTTACAGGTCGTTTCTACAAAAATCTGAAACATACTTTTTATAACAAACCTTTTTTTTTAAAGAAAAATGTGCTTGTCCGCCCAGTTCTAAAAGTGTGTACTGGGGTTGAATTTAACAGATTTAACGTTTCAAAAGTCTCATCACATTAAAGGGAAGATACAACATTGGTAATGGTGGCAAAACTGCTTCCATGAGCATGCTTACTCTCTTTGAATCAAGATATACATTGAAGGGAAGGTACAACATTGGTAATGTTGGTAAAACTGCTTCCATGAGCATGCTTACTCTCTTTGAATCAAGATATACATTGAAGGGAAGGTACAACATTGGTAATGTTGGCAAAACTGCTTCTATGAGCATGCTTACTCTCTTTGAATCAAGATATACATTGAAGGGAAGGTACAACATTGGTCATGTTGGCCAAACTGCTTCTGTGGGTATGCTTACTTTCTGTGAATCAAAATATACACATAAAACAAGCATTCTATGAAAGTTTTATCTTAATACAGAGTCTAAGTCACAAGCAAAAGTGTGGACATTTTTACGGAAAACATTTAGAGCAAAAGGTTACCAAATGAATTTTAAATGCTCATATTAAATGCTCATACTTCAGAAAGAATGTTATTTTTCTGATAATTACAGGGAATTACCATTCCTATACTTTCCCGTAAATGTCCGTAATAAAAGAAAATTAAATCTGAATTTAATGAAGACTAGGCCTATCGGAACTTGAACTGCATGAAAAGTAACGGTTTGGGAACCAGTCTGAAATTGACGTATCCATTAGCATTATTGCATGTCTTGTCGCCTGTCTCCCTGTGACTGTTCATAAACTTTCATTGTCAAGTCTAAATTATGAGTTCTTGTTGATTTTGTACTTTCAATCCACCAAAGTTTCAGGGCGGCGTTGTCCGCAGATCAAAGGGAGACCCAGCCCCATTACACCAAAGGATTTTTTTTACTATTGTCAAATCAACCCCCTGATCCTTGATTGAGTTTTCATAATTTCCAGTATAACCAACTGCCATGAAAAGTGTGAGCCCAAGGCATGAAAAACCTGATACACCTGTTTTTGAAATAAGTAAATTGCACTCATCAAAGTGTGTCCATTGACCTACACCCAAGCTGTATTTAACATTGCTTATGAGTGGTCATTAGCATGTTTCATATTTTGGAGATGACATTATAACCAAAAGTGTTTGAAAAATGTTTTAGGTTTGAACAAATTTAAAATGCTGTTCATTGGTGTTACAAAACACATTGGCTTCTGCATATTGAGTGTGTGTTAACTAGTTATATTTTGAATGAGAATTTTCATATTTTGATGAGAAATTTAAGGTTAAATGGGGAGGTGGGGGGGGGGGGAAGATAACATACATGTATCTGGATATTCACAGTGAGAAACTAGTTTGCGGGATTCAGGTATCATAACATACATTTGCAGCCATTCATGAATAATTTGAATATATGATTGGCTTTGATCATTTGTTCTGGTTTATTTCTTATTTATTTTTGTGAGCTTTCCTGAATCTAAATTAAAAATCCCAATCAAACAAGTTGTTAACACAGGTCATACAGGTCAGGCGTCTTTAAATTGTGTTGAACAGTGTTTGGTCTTTTTTGGAACAAAACGGATTTTCCTGGAGTTGTGGAGCTTTCCTTTAGTGTAAAAAAAACCCAATCTTTTTCTTTATGTTGGTTAACTTCGTATATTTTCATTTTATTTGTGTATTTGTCACTTCATTTGATGTCTTTCCGAGTATTTTTTTTTCATCATTTTCATTTGTCTGTGGCAAAAAAAAACATTTTGTTTTTCATAATTCACTCTCGTGTCTCATCTAGTCCAGCAGTGTATACACAAAAAAGTTCCTGTGGTTTTATTACCCAGAATTCAGTATGTTTTGGATCACTATGGTAACCAGGGCTTAGCAACCAAGATGGTTGGTGTATCAGTGCCGTAGGCAGTGGTAGCCAAGTCTGTTGATGTATTTTGAAGTGTATTTTTTAAGGCGTGTTTTTTTTTTTGAAGGCACATCTGTGTCTGAAGCCTTTCAGGTGATCTCACTTTACAGAAAAATGCAAAATTTGTCTTCAGTTTTCTTTGTTATTTTTGGCATGACTGTGTTCAATTATCATGCCAAACTCAGATCATTGGTAAGTTAGATATCTTTTTAAAAAAGGCTACTTTTCTCATATATTTTTCAGAGAATAAGAATTGACTGAAGTGGGACTATAACCTGCAACCTCATGATTACAGTACTGGTGCTCTACCAACTGAGCTATCTAGCCCTGTAGGTGGTTGGCTCCCAGGTCGGGGTAGCCCAATACCCCCATCCAGTTATGGCCATATCACCCACCCACCCTAAGCAAAGTTGAAAACTCAATCACATGAAATTTATTGCAAATAAAAAAAAAGGGACATTATAAAGCTGTGGGCAGGATCATATCCTCTTGTGAGCATATTTATCCACAAGTGGTCGAAGATGTCGATCAGTGGATGAGATCATGTCTCATTTGCATATTTATCTATGAGACAAGGATGGCACCCAATCAAGTGAGGGGATCATGTCCCCCTCATTTGCATAATCCATTTTATGCGGACCAGTCAAAGAATGGGGGAAAAAAGTTCCCTCATTTGCATATATTCATTTATGATTGGCCAATGATGCCATCCGACAAGTGGGCGGGACCGAGTCCCCTCATTTGCATATTTCATCTGTTACTAGGTCGAGGACGAGAAGAAGGCCAAGGAGAGCCAGATCAAGATGCTGAATGAGGATTTGGCCGCCCAGGATGAAGTCATCGCTAAGCTGAGCAAAGAGAAGGCTTCCCTGGAGGAAACTAACCAGGTAAGGTGTTTTTCCCCCAATTTTTTTGATCATTAATACCTTTTTTTTACCAGTTCCTTTCCTAAACTGAAAGTTTACACTAAAAGGTTATAATTTTTACTGTCAAGACCCTCGAGTCCACAGTCTTAAGACTCATCCTTAAGAGCCCTAGTGCACAGTCATGCACTCATGTACAAATACCAAATTCCATTTTTTGGGGGTCACTGATAAAATTTAATGGTGAGGGTTATCAAAATCAGTTTAAGGTGTTTTCCAGCGTTAGTGTTTTGCCAAATTGATTTAAACACTGCCTTAAATTTGCCGTCTTCCCCCCACAGAAAACCATGGAGCAACTACAGGCTGAGGAAGACAAGTGCAACCACCTGACCAAGGTCAAGGCTAAGCTAGAGTCTACCGTCGACGAGGTCAGTACAGGGGTGGAATAGGGGCAGCTTTCCTGCTTGTTTGATAATCAAAATCAAAATTCAAATTTAGATTAATCATGCCCCCTTCTGGTTGTGTGCAAATCTTCCTGTGCATTGAACGACCAATCTTTTGATGCTTGTTATGGCTAATTGAGTAATGGGTAAATCGTTCAACAATCAGCCCTTAGCAGAGTGTTTAAGTATTCCATGTTGGTGTTTTGCCTGGATTCAAAACACTGACTAGTCTAGCCACGACCCTCGGGTGTGATCTAAACATTATTAAACTAATGTGTACACTCGATTGATTGATTGAATGTCACGTTTTGCAATCTAAATCTAAGCCCAGTGTGAAAAGACATTGGTCAAAAAATCTGTTTTACAGACAAAATACAGTACTGAGAAACTGGGAATTTTTTGGAGGTGGTTAGAAGTTGAGTTTTCTCATAAACACTTATGGTTGTTGGGGTTGACTGTTGGGGTTGGACTGCCGAGGTTGGACTGCCGAGGTTGACTGGTGAAGTTAACTGTCATCCTTCTCCTTTGCAGCTTGAGGACAGCCTGGAGCATGAGAAGAAGGCTAGAGCTGATGTTGAGAAGGTCAAGAGGAAGCTGGAAGGTGACCTCAAGATGACCCAGGAGACCGTTGAGGAGCTGGAGCATGCCAAGAGGGACATGGAGGAAACCATCAAGAAGTAAGTACTGACAGTTTGTGTTTCCGGTTTACCTGGGTTGCCTGGTAGCCTGGTAGCCTGGTAACCTGGTAACCTGGTTACCTGGGTTGCTAGATCGTTCCAGTTTCGCTAGATCGTGACCAGAAACATGTTTTGGCTGTGGTCGTGGGTTGAGCATTTTTCGCACGTTTTTTGCAATGTTAATGGTAGCTTGGATGGTATGTCTGACATTCCTCAGTGTAGCTAATGATATGCAGAGCATAGGGCCGAGTCAGTATGTCAGATGTCATTTACACTCTTGTCTATAATATCACAAAATGCCACACAGTGACGGATATACATAAATATTTTTTTTCCAAGAATGGCAGTGCTCATGAAATTTTTTGGAGAAAAATCAAGCAATCAGATATAACAACCATCAACTTGATTTGATTAAGAATGATTTTATTAACGGGCTGGTTAGAAAAAAAAAACATTTGGGATTAAGTTATCCATTGAATAATAATAATAATAATAATTCATTGTTACATTTATATAGTGCATTTCGCATAATGCCCCAACGCAATTTACATTATTATTGAGTTATAAATATTGATGTACTTTTTGGAACTAATTTTTGCTTGTTCTTTTTCTGCTCCACAGGCGTGATTACGATATCAGCCAGCTGAACAGCCGGTTGGAGGATGAACAGAGCCTAGTTGCACAGCTTCAGAAGAAGATCAAGGAATTGCAGGTAAGACATCGTTTACTCTCCCAATCCCTCCCTGGCACGGATCTAGAGATAACAAATGTACACAAATAGGCTTAAAAAAGCAGACGCTTGGATATGTGCTTGCCCCGTCAACCCTTAACTCTCCACCCATTCTCCACGCCCCGCCCTCTTTCTCAACAGGGTGGTGCTATAGACAGCAGGTAAGTCAAGCCCCTCCCACCATTATCCAAGCTCCGCCCAAAGACCCGCCCTGTACTAAAAACACTTCCATATCACTGTCGTTCTACTTGTCAAATTGGAAATTTGTCATATTTTATGTTTTCATGTGAACTAGGTGTTTCTCTGACACATGTACATTTATACACTCACTGGCCAAAAGTATTGCAACATGAATTTGTACGAGACATTGCCTAGACGGATGGCCGCAATTATCAGGTCACGTGGTTACCCGACGTATTGAAGGACTTTGTTTCCGAGCAAGAACAGTAAAAAAGAACATTGACTTCAAAACACAGGCACTTTCAAGAAGTCTTAAGTAGTGTAAATAAAATAAAATAAATTATTGTAACACAGTTCTCCCAACTGAACATTGGTGTGAATTTCAATGTTGCAATACTTATGGCCAGTGAGTGTAGCTGATTTGATTGATACCCAGAATCACCAGTTGGCATTTTTTGAAGAAAAAAAATGATGTTGTATTTTGTTGTTTTATTACTGAAACGAGTGTTTGAGAGCTCTGTACTCAATTTGTACTGTGTAAATATTTGAGTTTGGTCATTGAAAAATGAAAGGTATAAACATTGTATACAAGTAGGCCTATTTGTCTTTATTTGTAATATTAATTTAAACAAAAATGTTTGTGTGTGTGTGTGTCTCCAAGGAAGGTGTTATCGTGGGTAAAGTTTGACAATATCAGCAAAAAATGTTGTACAATTTTGTTGTTCGAGTATATAATAATAATAATAATAATAATAATGTGTGGACTTATATAGCGCACGTATCCACCAACTGAGTGGTGCTCAAGGCGCATTATATTATTACCCCTGCTCATGAGGCTCATAAGGCTCATAAGGCTCATAAATCATTCCTGAAACCATCTCAGCTCCCTGGGGAGTATACAGCTCAATTGCTGCCATTACAGCGCATATAGGGCTAATCAACCAACTCTGCCCTCACAGGTACCCATTTAACCCCTGGGTGGAGAGAAGCAATTATGGTTAAGTGTCTTGCTCAAGGATACAAGTGTCACGGCTGGGATTCGAACCCACATTCTGCTGCTAACACCAGAACTTGAGTCCGGTAAGCTAGACCGCTCGGCCACGACACTCCATGTAGATTTCCTCCTAAAATTACAATTGCAGATATGTAATTTGCAGTTGAATTGACAAGACCAGTTGTTTAGTGAGCTAAACTGTTAACTCTGTTGTGTCTATGTATGGGTTTTCCCCTCAACATTGTCGTATGTAGCAGGCCATATTTTCGTTCACATCTCCCTATGAAAGAGTTAAGGAGTTAAAGACTGTAAAACTTAACCGCTAAGCCAGAGGCAGATCTTGGGTTGCAGAAAAGGGGCAGGGCGCCCAATAATTAAGAAGGGCACAAGACCCCAACATTTTGAAATAGATGTTTAACTTTTGGAATTTTTGTAGATTGGTTGAGGGGGGAGGGGCACAGGCACACCCCCAACCTTGAACCACCACTTAGCTAAGCTGATACAATTGTCAGCTTTGCTAGCTGTTGACTGTTAAAGCTTAGCTTATAAGTGCTTGGATAATCCTTTGGGAAATTCAAGGTTCCTGTAATAACTCTCATTTCAATACTGAAATGAGGACAAACCACCAATGCTAATCCACATGTAGCTGTAAACCGTTAATCTGCTTAGTGCAATAAGATAATCCTTTAATCCTTTAAAGATAGTGAAAATCAAGGTTCCTGTAATAACTCTCACTTCAATACTGAAATGAGGACAAACCACCAAAGCTAATCCACATGTAGCTGTAAACCGTTAATCTGCTTAGTGCAATAAGATAATCCTTTAATCCTTTAAAGATAGTGAAAATCAAGGTTCCTGTAATAACTCTCACTTCAATACTGAAATGAGGACAAACCACCAATGCTAATCCACATGTAGCTGTAAACCGTTAATCTGCTTAGTGCAATAAGATAATCCTTTAATCCTTTAAAGATAGTGAAAATCAAGGTTCATGTAATAACTCTCACTTCAATACTGAAATGAGGACAAACCACCAAAGCTAATCCACATGTAGCTGTAAACCGTTAATCTGCTTAGTGCAATAAGATAATCCTTTAATCCTTTAAAGATAGTGAAAATCAAGGTTCATGTAATAACTCTCACTTCAATACTGAAATGAGGACAAACCACCAATGCTAATCCACATGTAGCTGTAAACCGTTAATCTGCTTAGTGCAATAAGATAATCCTTTAATCCTTTAAAGATAGTGAAAATCAAGGTTCCTGTAATAACTCTCACTTCAATACTGAAATGAGGACAAACCACCAATGCTAATCCACATGTAGCTGTAAACCGTTAATCTGCTTAGTGCAATAAGATAATCCTTTAATCCTTTAAAGATAGTGAAAATCAAGGTTCCTGTAATAACTCTCACTTCAATACTGAAATGAGGACAAACCACCAATGCTAATCCACATGTAGCTGTAAACCGTTAATCTGCTTAGTGCAATAAGATAATCCTTTAATCCTTTAAAGATAGTGAAAATCAAGGTTCCTGTAATAACTCTCACTTCAATACTGAAATGAGGACAAACCACCAATGCTAATCCACATGTAGCTGTAAACTGTTAATACCACATAGCGCAATAAGATAATCCTTTAATCCTTTTGAGCAAGGTGGAAGTTAAGGCTCCTGGATTAACTGTCACTTCAGTGCTCAGCTAATCTTCATGCAGCTGTAAACAGCTTAGCCCACTGGGATAATCTTTTAATCCATTTGCTGGTGGGAAAGAAGAATGTTGAATTACCTGTCACTTCAGTAATGAAGACATTATTCCCTTTCAACATTGGGGGCCTAGATGTAGCTTAAAATGACCAATTTGATAATAACCAGATTATCAAATTTTCAAACTGTTATCTTAAACACTTACGGTACTTTGTGTAAAGTTGATGTTATAAGTTTTGAGGCTTTGCATGGTGGAATATCGATATCGTTTCGGTTTGCGGTAACACCATGTGTTTATCTCAACTAACGTGAAGCTGAGGTACAGGTTCTGAAAAGAACCGTATCGTACAACTCGTATCTCAACCTTCGTTAAGTGAGAAAGGTTCAAGGGAGAACCAATTTCGGGCAACTCGTTTTTTCTCTACTGTCGCTAAGTAAGAAATATGGTTCAGGGAGAACCATGGGGACTTCACGGGTTAATATGGTTCAGGGAGAACCATGGGGACTTCACGGGTTGATGTTTGTATCAATCTTCCATGAAAATAGTTTTGTCCGAGGTGCTGTCATTTTTAAGAAAGGTGAAGTTATTACCCATAAATTTCAGTTTGAATTTATCTTTATTTTGGCCCGAGTCCTAAATTCTGTAAATGTGACCGGCTCCCCAAAAATGGGTATTATGTCACAAAAAAAAGGAAAAAAAAGTTATATACATACATTGTAGTTGAATTGGTCACATTATAAGCTTTAATTTGGCATAGGTTTGACCCCTGTAGCATTTTCCATTCTGGAGATATATTAATATTTGCATATTCATATTTTACAATTTAACGAAAGTGCCTTCAGAGATACAGCCCTTTAAACATAGCAAGTGGAAAAAGAAATGAGCTAAAAATAAACTCTCTTGAATGCCCATAGCAACAGTTATTTGTAGGGGGTGTTAAAATCATATCACTACGAAATCATAACATTTGTGGTTTTTCTTCCCTAAAACGGACAGAGTAAAACAAACGACTAAAACAATGCACACAAAAACGTTTTTTTTTTTTCTTCATTGTTCATCAATATTAATATTTCTGAAAATAAATTATGAAAATATTGATATAATAGGCTAGAAGCCAACAAACCAACAACAAAAATCACTTTGTGAAGATTTTTTTCACCCTCTCCACATCGAACAGCCCTTTACGTGTAATAGCATAGCGGGACTTAATACGCTTTTTCGTAGAGCGGGTCACAGATTCCACAATGGGAATGAATACGGCCCTCTATTGACTAGTATTGTCAAATTGAAAATGGATTTTCTCCTATGTGTGGACTGATTTAGCTTAACCTTACCACCCAGGTTAGTTGTGTATCTTGATTCGAAGAAAGATACTTTTAGAAGCAGTTTTGCCATCATTACCAATACTAGGCTATACCTTACCTTTGATAATTATCTATTTGTATGCTGGCTCAGCACCATAGTATCATAACCAATTTATTTACTGTGTTCCTTTTTACGAACCTTGAAATAACTGAATATAATTTGAAGGAATGAAATCTATAAGCCCCCCTAGTCATTGTGAATGTCTTGCTCATTGATTCAAGTAACAATACGAAACGCTTCATTATGTACGCATGACTTGAACACAACGGTGTTACTTTTCAGCCTGGCCAGAGTTAGAATATTTAGAATATTTAGAATGCAACCCCTCTCTGACCAGTTAATTACATTTCAAGTATTTTCTTTTGTGTATTAGGCCTGTGATTTTTTTATTATTTTTTTTAATTTTTTTTTTACAAATCTCCCTTTGCCTTGAAATTTTTTGAAAGAAGAGAAGTAGCCACTCGGGAAACAAAAATGTAGCCTGTATTGTGTCCAAACCTCTAGTTTCTTTGCTTGTGTTTTTCACTTTTTACTGGCAAGTTCCAGAATGTTTTTGTTAACATTTGAACTTTGATCATTTCCGTTTAGATAATATTTGTTGGAAGCTTGGTTTAACAATAATAAAGTTCCAAAATTAATTTATGATGGGACCCTCCATAAATTCATTATTGGGGCATATTTACTATAAACCGTGTTTCCCATGATTTATTTGAGAAATTTGTGATTTTAAATCATTTTTTTTCTCTTTTCCTAAGGTTAAATAGCAATGACCAGATCTAAAAGAAAATTGCAGGATTTTTTATTAAAATATTGACAAAAAGGCAAAACGTCTTAAACAATAATTAGATTATTATGACTGTACCATTTATTTTCAAAACAGAAGATTCTGTGGTTACTGGCATTGACAATAATGCACAAACTTTGCCCACCACACTTAGACAGAGGGCGCTCTAGATGTGAGCAACTGATGTCAGAGTTAGAAATCAAGGGTTGTCTAGGCAACCTAAATTCCAATGGGGCATTCTTCTGATGAACTGAAGATGGTTGTCTGTTTGGCAACCTCAATTTTTGTTTTTAAATCAAATACCGATTTGAAGTTTTAGCTCAAACATCTAGTTTCCTCTCTGATTTTAAAGATTTTCAAAAAGATTGTCAAAAATTCTAAATCAAAATGAACCATCTTGTCCATAGTTGTACAATTTCCCCTAGCCAATTTGAGGTAGAAAAGTTAGCTGGTTATAGACAACGGTGGCGCCAGATATTGAAGGTGTTGTTGGCAGAATTGTTGGGGGGAGGGGTGGGGGGGGGCAACCTGAGAGTCAGTTGCTCGGGGCAACCAGCTGATGTTCTTAATTTCACACCCTGAATGGCATGTGTCATATCATCTCATGTTTTAGGTCCACAGATAAAAAAGTTTCTGACCTGGCAGGTCAGTTGTCTCAGATTTAAGATATCACTGGGTGATCGGTCTCCTGGGAACATTCTTCAAGACACCAAGAAACCTAATGATAGCATAATGTCAGGACAATCATTACCTCAGATCCGACCTTTATTAAATATAGCAACTGCTGTACATCATTAGCATGCCTAGCTCTGGTCTGTTATCAGTTACACATGTTGTAGGTGGCAATTTGAAGGTAGCAAATGTGACATGAAAGGGAAGGTTACAGCGTTGGTTTATGTGTTGGCAAAACTGCTTCTACAACTTGGGCTATAAACTCTCTTCTTTAACCAGTTCGCGTCGGAGGCCGTGTATACACGCATTTTTTTTTTGGACAGCGGATCGGAGAGCGTCTAAACACGCCACAGGATTCTCGGGAATATTTGTATAGATTCCCAGTCGACGTGGCAACGAGCCATAAGCATACGGTGGAAGATGCGGTCTCCCTGGTCACGCTCTGGTGAGCACCATTGGTTGTGTTTGTGCGGTAAAAATAAACCCGCCACAGGGTTCGGAAAAACTTTTTTATTCCCGGTGCGAACTGGTTAAATCAAGATAACCTATACATTCAACAATCAACCAACGATTGAAGCAATCAACAATAACAATTTTCCCCTGTGAAAGTTTCAGCTTATTTCGTTTTTTTTTTTTTTTATGAAAATAAAGAATGGTGCATTTTGGCCAGAGTAACATTTCCTTTAACATCTAGAATTATGCCAACAATTCTCTTAGGACAGTTGTCCCTTTAAGATACCTCCAAGGAGAAAAATTTGTCAGCCATTCCAAGTTGGATTACCAACCTTGTGGCTTTTACTTTGTGGTAGAACCTACGAATTCTTGAGCTGGGCAGGCAGTGCGATAAAAAAAAAAATAATAATAAAATAAAAAAATGGACAAGCGATAGACTTAGATTATTGTGACATACCTGAAGTTGACAGCTCGGCTCCCTTATTTGGTTTCCCGCTTATGATGAGGGCAGTAGTAGGTCAGCATAGTTTACGGAATGCAGTGGTCATCGTTTAAGTTTGTATGTTAATTGCCTTTGAAGAGTGATAAACATGCATGTGGAATAATAACAAATGGCCTTAATAGAATGCTAGATGACACTGTCATGAACTACATGTACATTCACATAACTTGCAGTGTAGTTGACAGAATAGTAATCCCATTGATGTTTGTGTAAAACTTCAAACAAATCGAAACAAAATCATCAGTGTGGAATACCGGTATGGTTTAGGTCTTTAGACAATACCGGTACATGAAGCCTGTGATTCCTCAGGATTTTTCCTGATTTCAGGATTTTGTACAAATATCCCTTCTGCCTCAAAAATTTTCTTGAAAGAAGAGAAGTAGCCACCAATTGAAAGAAAGAAGTAGCCTGTATTGTGTCCAAACCTCTAGTTTCTTGTTTGTGGGGATGTGGAGAGTCTGTAAATCCTCCCAAATTAAACATCCATGAGGTTCAGGGGGGCTTTGTCCTCTAGACCAAAGGGAGACCCAGGCCTGCTACCCATTTTTCAGGATTTGTGACTTTTGTCAAATCACACTCTGAATACATGTAGGTACTGAAATGGTTATTTCCATAATTGATGCAGTGGAACAGGAGATAGGCTAGTCCATGAGGAATGTCACATTATCTTGTGTGTATTAGGATTTATTTTATTTAGCTTAGAATTGGGAAGTCTCTCAAACGGGCCAGTACCGTATCTAAAGAACAAACTTATGCTCACCAGTTTTGATGTCAAGTACATGTGTAAACTATCCCGATTGGGAGATACCTGTATCCTGATTGAAGCCTTATTCTCCCAACGAGGATGCAAATAGACCCCAATCAGGGAAACCCTTGGGTGGCGTCAACACCTTCAGCCAAATTAAGCTGAAATACAGCTTCTCTTCTCAGCTGAGTTATATTCTAACCCAACCCCTCCCACAAATTTAAAATAAATAATAAACATGGATTTGTTTATCTATTTCTAGAATATAGCTTGCTTTTCTCAGGCATAGCAGCATTAGGCCTAATTTTGGTCTCTGGTAAAATTATGCTAATTCCCCAAACCAGAATCTGTCGGCGAAAATTGGGCTAAGCGATTTCTTGACTTCAGTTGGCTCATCTGAGGAACAGCTAAATGTGAATTCTCCCTCGGCAGAATGATTCTAACCCAATGAACCAGAGTCACTTATGGCATCTGGCAGGACAGTTACAAAGGGTAACATTGCTAACCAGACCTCCCTGTGATCGCTAGAAGTGTTTGGTATGCAACATGGCATTGTTGGGAATGTTGACAACACACATAACTTCATTAAGCTGTGTGGCATTATAAGATGTACCGTGAACAAATTGGGCAGCACGGTTTCAATTATCTTGCGGTTTGAAGAATTTTTCCGAGCGATTAAAAACTATCTGTGCATTCTTAATATAAATAAGGCAGTTCCTGTTTGTGACACTGATTGTTGAATTTATTTTAAGAAATTCTTACATACTTTTCAAGTGCTTCATTTTCACTTACACACAATGCCAAGGCATCATTGTGTTAGCTAGCAATACCTTTGGGTGTCTTTTGGACCCCCTGTTTTCAAATGGACACCCTGTTTTATTTGTAATACACATGAAAAAGTGTCGAAAGTTTGGACATCCTGTTTTTTTTATTTAAAGAATAACATGTTGGAGCACTGGTTTCAAATTCTGGCTTATACACTTCAAGAGACGGATGCAATTTAATGATTTTTGACAAGCTGTTACAGAGAATTAGTGTATTTGTCAAAGGAATATTAAATTGGTGTAAGGAGCAGGGGGGGCTTGTGGCTAGGCAGTCTATTAAGGGAATATGTGATTAATCATAATGAATGTTGACGTGGAAGTGTAAATATTTAGTGTCTGAATACCCTTGGGGGTAAACATCTGTTTTCTTTGTCTACCTCCCCCCCCCCCTGAAGAATATGTTAATTGTTGTGTCTGCAATTCTTTGCGTAGATAATGAGGGATTAAGATGAGTCAATAGTAGGAATCGGTGTCCTGATTTGGTGTGGACTGGGCTTGGTATTTGTGGAATGACAGAATGAATAGCGGCTGGTGGATGCAGACTAACCCAAGCAGGGACTGAATTTGTATTTAAAAAAAAGAAAAAGTGTAAAACGATCTCACACGGAACAATGGGAAAGTTTGGATGAAGAAACTTGTTTAGAGTTAGTGCTCAAGGCCTTGTCTGGTCATGGTTTGATGATGTTTGGTTCATGTAGCGAGCAGATAATGGTCGAGTTGAAGATGATTAGGAACGGAGAACGTGATGTTGGGACTTTTCTGAGGCAACAGACATGCGTAATTAAAGCTGCGGATATTTGCAGTATCAGGAAAGAAGAAGTAAAAAAAAAAACTTGCTAGGATGTGGGGAATCCAGTCGTGCGGGAGTTGGGTTACAGCTTTGGCATGCAAAGTAGCTGGGCTGGCAAGACAGTCTGCCATTTACAGACCAGCGCATTCCAATTCCAAATATGCTCAGGTCTTCCCAGTGTGACACTGTGTTTGGGAATGGCTGGTGGCCCATGATTGGTCACAGACGGGCTGGCTCATTTGCATAGATGATGGACAGTACCAAGCCCACTAGCTCTCATCACACAGGGATGCCACATGTGTTCTAATAAGTCTGTGGGTCTTTCATAGGTGTAGTGCACAGTCTACAGTCAGTCATACTGTCAAGTTCATTAGATTTGTAGTCCCTGAGGGCATTGATGTGTACAGTGGTCCCATACCAGCATATACAGCCCCGACATACCATCCTTCCTAGTCAGTGCAATCTTACCATATCCGGTGATCTAGTCACGTCACTCGTGCAGCAGCCGGCGGTGTTCTCAGTGCAATACACTCGTCTCTCTCGCTCTCCACTCTTCACTTCGGACTAACTGTCTCTAGCTTCGGCGTGGAGGAACGAAATACACGGTGAAGATATATAGTCCTGTTCTACTGAATTGACTCTGTGCACAAACACACACACACACTCTCTAGTAACCAAGATGGCTCTATCATCATCGTCCTCGTACAAGGCAAGCTCTTCAAGCGCCTCCTATAGCAGCTCAGCTGGGGGAGGCGGCGGCGGCTTGGTCTCCATGAGATCCAGCAGCATGATGCCCTCCTACCAACTAGACACAGCAGGATTTACAAACTACAAGAAACTCAGCTCAAAGTCCAAGAAACTAATTCGACAGAGCTACGAGATGGGGGACAGTGGTGTCGGCATGAAGAGATTATTTCAAGTAGGCATGGTTTTCTTTCTTATCTGTACCAATCAATGTCAATATTATTACTAGAAAGGATAAGTTAGAGCTCTAGGGTATAATTTCTTGAGTATTATTGTATGACGATAAGTTGTTTTGACAGCAGTCAGTTTTGACAGCAGTTATACAAAGCATATTACAATTGACTGAGAAGTAAAGCTCTCAGTCTTAATTCAGAAAAGAGAGCATTGACTGTGGACAGAGCTTGGCCATTTTGCTTCAGCCTGGAGTATTTTGGTCCTATCGACATGCTGAAAATAACTGACATATCAAAGACATTCCTATAAAAGGTTATGAGGTAATTGCCTTAAATGGGGCCTGTCTAAATATACATTTTCAAGAGGGGATTATATGAATAGGAAGGAATATATACTACTAAACATTGTCTGAGAATATTCATTTTGTAAACAAAAATTTAATAATCAAAACATTGACTAGGCTTGGAATTGATAAATAGTATAATGTTAATATTACAATATTAGAATACGACTCTTGGCGAAATTGTTACAGTGGATATTTTATAGGCCTAGAGATTGGTTTTAACCATGAGTTAAAAAAGGTAACATTTTGATTGTATTATGTCTGTGACCCCCTCACCCCCAGCCGCCAGGTAAATACTCGGTCTGGGGTACAGATGCATCATCCTTCATAAGCTACAGCAAGTTGAGCGTTACGTCTAAACGGCTCATCCGGCAGAGTTACGAACTTGGTGACAGTAGTGCCGGCATAAAAACACTCTTTCAAGTAGGAAAAATATTCAGTCTGTCTGGGTTTATTACCAGCGAAAAAAAATAGTCCATAGACAAAACACAGTTTAGAGACAAGGTACCAGATCCAGACATAATTGCTGAAAACATGGCATATGTATTTAGGTCGTATCCGAAATGACGGCTTTGGCTATGGCTATGGCTAGATCACTGTTTCTTCCTGTACTTCAGCATTGCCGCTGCAGCCAATAGCCATAGCCAAAAATGCTTAATTCGGACACAGTCTTATTTTACTAATTTACTGCACATGCATACGATGTAAAGTATGCAGAGTAGTAGGCAATCAGAAATGCACCAAAAAAAAAAGCTCAAGGCCAAGTGGATTAAGCGTTATGTTTTGTGGGGATCGCATGGTTTAAAATCACAATGTTTGCCCTCTTTCTTTTTTAATCACTTTAAAAAAAAATGATATGAGAATCCCTTAAAAGCAGCTGGGAAAAAAAATGCTATTGTAATTCGGCTGTTGGATGACTTCATTACTAATAACCTAAATTAGTTTTTAGAAGGGAAATCAAAACTGATCTTTGCAGCAAATTTAAGTCAGGATCTGTTACTTCCAAAAACTGTGAAAAAAAAGGAGAAAACATACAAAAAACAGCATGGAGATTTTTGCTAGGCCAGAGAGTAACATGCATGCTGGGTTTACAGGCTGGTGTTGAGAATTTCACTTCTGTCAGTGTCATTGCCTAAAAACATTGAGATCAAAACGTTTGAATTCGGTTTTGTTTCATCTGTTTCTCTGACGTGTGATTGGACAGTTGATTGGAACAGTTGATGTTTACATGGCTGATTTTTTTTGATTTGCCGAATAGATGTGGCTGTCATATGACTAAACGAACTAAAGACAACAAACCTATTAAACAAAAATTAATAAGTTTGAGCAAGATGCTAATAATTGTATTATAACCAAGCAGCTTCTCAACTACTTATGTTTTTAAAAATAATTCCTAAAGTCTGTATTATTTGTGTCCAGCTACGATTAATGCATGCAGTTAAATAATAGTTTCCATTGCACTGTCAAGCTGTCATGTTATGTATGGGAAGTTTTACATTATGTTTCACTTTAAAACAATGTTAATAATAAATAATAATAAACAAATAATTAACAAATTGGAACAGAACAGTTGTGCTTTGACACCAGAAATGATGAAAATCCCAAACCGTTTTTTCCCCCCCAGAAAACTTGTACTAAATGATCAAGTTACCATCAAATTGAAATGAATATTTGTTATAGATTTGTAAAGTTGATACATCTATTGTGATTTGTAAGGAAATATTACCAAGGTCTGTTCTTCTTCGCATATTGCCTCTTAGTCCAAGGACAACCTCATTCCACTTCCAAATTCCGAGGATAAATTTAGCCAGCAGACCTGGTCTGCTGAGATCTGCTTTCAAACGGCGGTGTAGACTTCCCAAAAGTATGCTACAGATCAGAGTGTCAACATGCAGACACAGTGGGGTACCATGTAACCCCTGATGTGTTTGTTGAAAGGAGTTCTTCCGATGACGGGGGAGGGGGGGGGGGACCGATGATGATGACGATGATATGAGAGGCACAGATGATGAGGGAGAGACGAGGACAACAGGCTACGTGGAGGAGGCTAACTGACAAGTCGTTGTCCTAATTGGATATGACATTAACATAAACGGTAGCTTCTTGCCTACCAAGATATGCCATCATGACTCCAGCTTCCATTCTTAGATATTTTCTTGACATTTTAGATGATTTCTGTTTAGCTGAGGGAACGGTCGAGATGTAAGGAGAGCCTTAAGGTTCTCCTGTAAGAATGCCACTGTTGTTATACTCTTGGATCATTATACTGTGTATGAGGTCTTTTATAGAGATAAACCCTTGCTTTTCTTCCATATAAATGCATGTCGCCAAACAGAGGCTGGGAGGAAAATAGTCTGGCCCTTGTGTTATGCATGAAGAATCAGTGCCTCGTTCTATCTGGTGTACAGGGAATTGGACAGAGATGATTGCAGCATGATAGGGGTCTATTGGGGTTTAGAAATGAGCACAAGATGTGTAGCCATGGAAAATGTGATCATAATAACCCTTTAAGTAGGGGCTTCTGTCTGGCTTTGCAGATGGAGCTGCATCGCCGAGGAATGCTGTGAATTAGACGACATTCCATGATGTGGATTGGTATGAGAAAGACACCCCATCAGTTACGTGTACATCTGCCTGTCAAAGCATAAATAACACACTGGGAGTTGTGAGGCTGGCTTCCCCTTGTCACCAAATTTGGTTGCTATGGCTGTGTCTGGGATTGTGTAAACCATCTAGACAGATCTGGGATCTCTTATATTGTACATGTAAATATTCAGTCAGGACGTGAATGTATCTAGAATGAGATTCAGATCCCTGACGTTTTACTAGTCGGAAGTCATTAAACTAAAGCATGCCGTGTAGCCACGGATTCTGCCCCCATGTTATGATACAACCTGGGAAGCGACAGTCTGGGGATCACTAGAAGAGGATACGACTTTCTATATCCTCAACTTTTTATATTATATAATCACAAAACCGATAAGAAAAAAGATAACTTATTTATTTTATCTTTCACAACTTTGAGGGTTTTCCTGTAATGGTCATCATTTTAAAATCCATGTTTTTTTTTCTTTTTTTTCCTTTTTTTAAATTTTATATCCACTTCAAAATATAACTCTGAATGATTGATTCTGTATTGGTGTAAAAACTCAACCACTGTAGAATTGTTCCCTATTACCATGGAGGTACACTATGACTATGAGTAAATATCCAGCTACACTTTATTCTTATTGACCTAAGGTCATCCCAGGGTACTGAAAATAATCCCATTGACCCTCAGGGGTCATAACATGACCTCACTGAGGTAACGTGCAACCTGGAATCTGTCTGTTAGTGTCCCATAGGGGCCCCTAATCTGGGGAATTAGGGTGATTGTTTAGACAAATTGGGGGAAGTGGTTTGGCACTTAATTTCAAGGCCAATGAGGCCCTTGGTGTGTCTGAGAAGAAACATCTGGAGTTACTTGTGAGGGATATTTCTGGGTACACCATGACCGCACTTTACCTGTACCTGTTGAAATCAATGGTAGTTTTAGAAGAAGACATTGATATAACATTCTCAGTTTTACCTGAAACCATACATGGGTTTTAGGTTAGTGATGGTGTCAAACACCTTGTGAAACTATTCTGCTTGAAATTTTCATTTTTGTTGTTGGAGAAATAATTGTAATCATTTAAGTGAAGTCCAAGTGCAATGTTTTTATATTCAGTCATATTTTATTTGACATTGATCATGATCCAGCGTTTTATATAATTCACAAAAGCTTCCATTTTTCATTAGTAATTTATAAGACATTTTCATTCTTTTATATGTAAGTATGCATCATTACAATGAATTAATCCACACAATGTTTTCTCTTTTTTTAAAGCATCATTTTTGCTTTTCTATCCGATTGTACATCCATAGAATTGTCAGTTATTAAAATGAGTAGATTTTGAAGTAAATTGTAATGGATTAGTTGTCATGGCAATAGTCCTATGTCTGGTAACACAGCGGCCATTTTGGTTTCCTACACACAACGTATTTTAATATCTAACCTGTCAATAAATCTATGGGTAATATAGGCCTACATGTAGTGAGGTTTTTGTCTATAATAGACTGCCTCATTAAGGTAGAGCTCTCAAACTTACACAAAATGTATTGTTTGTAAATTTGTTTGCGTTTGTGTATTTGTTTGTTTATATTAAGAGGAAAATTGACAAGCTGAATTGCTGTGAGCTGCTGTAAATATAGCGAGTTTCGTTTGAATAATGTTTGGTTCCTTGACTTCAGTCGGTGACAAGTGCATATTTAAATATTAATTTCCCCTGACTTAAAACACTTGCTGTATCACATGATTCAGGGCAAGCTCTCGCATAGTAACCTCCATCTTGGGATAGTCTGGTACCTTTGTGTCATACACATTCAGTGTACATGTATACTGTGTATAGGTGTTAGACTTGGAACTCGGAACTGAGGTTACTGTGCAAGAGCTTGCCCCGAATCACGCGGTGTTTCTTTTTGTAGCAACAGCGAGTCAAGTCTGGGAAAATTCAAATTTAATATGTGCACCTGCCACTGACTGGAGTCAGTGTACTAGACATTATTCAGATGCAAGAAATGCTGCGTATACGCACAAGTCTTATGGGCTAATTCCATAGAAGGGACACATTCGTTGTCCCATTTGTCACTGTGTTCTTGCCACTGTTCTAATGAAAGTCAACCATTGTGCTGAAAACTTCTGCAATCTGGTGCTGCAGACGAAAATGGCAGGATTTTGAATGTTTTGGTGACACATGAAAAACAGGACATGCCTTATATGGGATTAGCCAACTACAAAATTCTTTAATGGTTTTATGAAAAGCTGGTATGCACATTTGATGATAATTTGTATCATCATTTGAATAGTTGGCCCTTTTGGGTTCATCTTTGTATGATGAGAAGTCAAGGAACAATACTTAATAAATATTTTGTTTAAAAAATTACCAGCCAGGTCACTCACTATCGTGTGCATACCAACTATCTTGTGCATACCAACTATCTCATAATTGCTCACTTGGTTTTCGTTTTGCTCATATCTTGCCTTTATCAGCATTATTGTAAACCAATAACTGGATATCGATTTTTTTTCCCCACTTACCTATAGGCTCGCATTGAAGAGCTTGAAGAAGAGTTGGAAGCCGAAAGACAGGCTCGTGCTAAGGTAAGAAACAATTATGATTTTTATGGTTTGTTAATTTTGTTTTCTTAACATATTTTTTTCATTTTCAAACACTGGAAGAAGTATTATTTAATATTTACCAAAAATGTTGTTTATCAGATTAAAAAGTTATTTTCTTAATTAATATTTTCCCCCATGGGCCAAATACTTTCACTGCCAATTTTTATAATGCTAGAACTCTCTGTAATTCTTTTTTCCTTTTATCTTTTGAGAATTACCACAGCCACTATGTGTGCACAACCAAAAATAGATGAATAATTGACTATTAATTTGTTTCTCTTCAAACCTAATGAAATAAGGAAAGGATAAGTTAAAGAATAACCCCAGTCTGGTTGATTTAAAATAATTAATTTGTTAGTTACCCCCCTTTTGAAATGAATTAAATCTTGAAACCATCTCAGAATTTTTTTTTTTTTATGCAATTGTCATAGCATTGCATGTTGCTAGACTTCAAAATGACATTCCATCTACAGACAAGCAAAATGAACCAATACCCTAAAGATAATCTACACCTGTCTAAGTCAAAATGGCAAACTCAGGGGGTGGTTAATAGCAAAAACGTGCCGCGGAAACTAGTGTGTGGGCATTTAATTCAGTTAAGGATTGGCTGGGAAGACGAAATGAGATTTTTATCATTATTTTGTTTTAATAAATGACAAAAGCATTCGGAATAATTCAGTTGATTAATTTAGTCAAGTTATTTAAGGAATGAGTAGGTATAATTTAGGATTGAGGCGTACTATGGCAAAGTTGTCCTGCTGCAGTACAGAATGTTGAATTGGTTTCGGAAGCAATTTCACATGAATTTCAATCACTTGGCAATTCAACCCAGATTATTTCTTTTTTCCTTGGGAAAAAAATAATTTAAAAAAAACCCAAAAAAAACATTACCCAGCAATCAACCGAGTGTTGCTGTATATGGCCTTTTTCAAAAATAGAAAGCCCTACCCTGGGCCCAATTTAATAGCACTGCTTAGTAGATAAAATTGCTTACAAGAAAAATTTGTTTAGCGGATTTCTTTGGTTACCAGCCAAACTTTCATACAAAATGTAAGCATTTTGGCTGGTAGTCTGTTTTATATTGCTTAGCAAAAATATTTGCTTAGCAAAATTCTCTGCTTTAGCAGCTCAATGAAATTGACCCCTGGTTTACACATGCAAAAATGATTGTGATTTCAACTTTTAGAAATTAAGTTTTTCACATACTAACAAATGTTTTGGATGGCAAAGTCACTGCTAAGCTCAATTCAGTGATATGGTTCAAAGATAATATTTCATTTCCTAAGCATCTTGTGTGTTATTATACTCTTTCTGTTTTCAGTATTCCCAGGTCCTTGACATAAATACCAGAAATATTTGGAATTTCAAAGTAGTCTGCAGCCATCAATCCAAGAATGTTGAAATCAAATAGTGATCACAAATATAGAAAAGCAGATTTGTTTGGCACTCGATTGTATAGCATCTCAAAATATCTTACAAAAAAAGCCATATTAAGCATCTTCTTTTATAAATAGAGAATTAGCTGTTGCAAACTGCTTCCCAACCTCAAGGACCTGTAGTATAAATGCAAAATAAATGTTACTGACCTTACGTTTCGAACCTAGCAGGTTCTTTCTCAAATATTATTATAAAATAAAATTTGTGAAAAAGTATGTGTAAGCTTTTTGCCTTGAGTAAGTTTTTATTTATTTTTTTATCCCTTGTTGTTATTCACTTTAAATTCTAGAGAGTTGCGGACAACATTGATAACATTTTTCAGTTTTGCCAGTGTGGAGTCCAATTTCAACTCTAACCACATTTTCCCTTTTTGCTTCATAGCCTAGATGATGTTTCATAAGAATGACCAACTAGTAAGCAAAAAGGAAAAAGAAAACTTTTGGGGCTTCAATTTAACAACAGTTTCTCAGCCATTGATTTAATTTTGCCCTACACCGTGTGTATAGCACTGTATACTCGGTGCTTTCCGAGTGTCTGTGGAAAAAACTTCACGGGCGATTTGGGCGGGATTCGAACCCACGACCTCCTGCTTACTAGTGCAGACGTCTAAAGTTTCTTAGCCACTGTATGTTTCAATCAGAGATGGGCCTATCGTTATATCAGTGCAATAAGGTCAGAGTGCAAGATGCAACCCCAATTTTAGAGAAAGAACATTGTATCTTCCAAAAGCTTCCAGATGTACTTGCAAAACCAACAACAGTAGATACAATGTTAGTGTAGGCCTACTCCATCGCTTTTAGTGTAGGAAATTTATGCCAATTTGGGGATATTTTTGGATTTGTTTGCATTTTGGGATAGGACCTTGTTGTAATGACTGACATATTTTACGCAAGTGCAACCAACCTGAAGTCTTGTAACATGTACAATGTTGTGGTTTATTTATTTTTAAAAAAACCACACAATTTGTGTCATGATTACAGGCAGAAAAGCAGCGCGCTGAAATAAACCGCGAACTTGATGACCTCAGCGACCGTCTTGACGAGCAAGGTGGCGCCACGGCCGTACAGATTGAAGTCAACAAGAAGAGGGAGTCCGAACTGATCAAGGTCAAGAGAGAGCTGGACGAGGCCCACATGCAGCATGAGACCACAATGGTGTCGCTCCGCAAGAAGCAACAGGACATGGTGGGGGAACTCTCCGAGAACCTGGACCAAGTCCAGAGGAATAAAACTAAGTGAGTTGGTCAAAGGCGTGGCACTAAAGGGGTGTGGTCAAACATATCCAAAACGTTATTTCTAAGGTTATTCAAAACATTACTCTCTTAATGTAAAAGAGTGAAACCACTCTTTTAAAGAGCTATATGGCGGACAAGTCTTTTTTTGGAGTGTAAAACCCACTCTGATTCGAGTGAGAAATACAGTAAAAGGCTACCAATTCACTCTTTATACACTACTAATTTTACTTTTTATCCACTCCAAGAAGACTTGTCCGCCATATAGCTCTTTGAAAGAGTGGTTTTCACTCTTTTACATTAAGAGACTATATTCAAAATGTTATATCAAAAATGTTATTCCTAAGATTATTCCATCTGAATGCATAAATCTTTCTGCAACCTTCCGACGAACCCATAAGCTAAGTCACAAATGGCCATAAGCCCTAAACAATGATTATAACTCTCAGTCATACCACCCGTACCATTGAGAACATTGCAAAGCTTCTTGACTGAGGTACAGCGGTGGCACCAGACCTGTTAAACTGGGGGGGGGCAAGCTTAAATTTAAGGGGGGCAAACATTAATCTTTAATGTAATTTTGTACTGCTGAAAAAGCATTGACTTAACATCGGGGAAAAATTGGGGGGGCAAATTGGGGGGGGCCAAAGACCGTAACCGGGGGCATTTGCCCCCCCTTGCCCCCCCGTAACGCCGCCACTGCTGAGGTAGCAGCAGTCGTCATGGAAATGCATAACCCCTTTTATTGGTTAATCTGTGCTGTTTGACAGGCCAGATCGATCTTAAGTCATATTCCACTGGGAATCCCTTCTCTTTTGATTAATCCAGCCGTACCACTGCTAAGCAGAGACTGTTGCAAACAACCAGCTAAAGTGTACACAGTGTTTATGAACATTTGGCTGATAACCGACATAACCTGGTTTATAGTGAACTTTGCTGCTAAGCGGCTTTGTTGTTTCTTACATTTTTTCCCCCATAGGATTGACAAGGAACGCCAGATGCTGAAAGTGGAAGTTGAAGACTTGAACACAAACATTGAAATGCTGCAGCGTACTAAGGTAAAGATGTGAAAGGTTAATGTGAAAGATTTTTGAATGAAAAAGAAACCCAGATTTTGTGGTATATTTTATATATATATACATATATACATATATACATATATACATATATACATATATACATATATACATATATACATATATACAAATACTACTCAAAACAATTTTGGGAACACCGGAATAACCGGAATAATCTCAGTTAAAGCAAGATCATTTATTTCAGATAAACACAATGTTTCACAGAATTGATGAGAAACAACTGCACAATGAAACAGATGATAAAGGATGCATGTAGTGATTACACATTTCATGACATGACTACTGAAAGAGAGAGGGGGTTGCAAATGAAAATCCCGGTTCATGGAACATTTCAAACCTATTTGATGTAAAAAAATCCGGTGTTCCCTAAATTGTTTTGAGTAGTATATATACATATACACATATACACATATACACATATACACATATACACTCACTGGCCATAAGTATTGCAACATTGAAATTCACACCAAAGTTCAGTTTGGAGAACTGTGTTACAATAATTTATTTTATTTTATTTACACTACTTAAGACTTTTTGAAATTGCCTTTGTTTTGAAGTCATTCTTCTTTTTTACTGTTCTTGCTATGTAATACACGATCGATGAAATCGGAATAAATGATCATCTCACCTGTTACTGTAAAGTGCTATTTTGAGCATGTTGCAATACTTTTGGCCAGTGAGTGTACACATATACACATATATACATATATACATATACACATACATATGCAAACAGAGTTGGAAAAACACTTAGCTGAGCATGAAATATCAGTTGATTTTCTTTGGGGTAACAAGATTTAAATTTCATGGAGACAATTGCCCCTGGTCTTGTACCCCTTAAAAAGTTCACAAAAAGACATTTGAATATTCTTATGGAGGTCTTTTACCATGTCCTTACTTAAGAAAGATTGCCATCCTCCTTCAAGAACTTAATTCAACTTCCTTTACCCTCTCTTACTCCCACCTTCCCCCCTTCCCCTCCCATCAGTTGAACTCGGACAAGCTGATCCATCAACTCGAGGCTCAGCTCTCAGAGGCCAACGGCAAGATGGACGAGCACTCGCGCACCATCAGCGAGCTCCACTCGGTGAGGTCCCGCATGACCAACGAGAACGTGGAGCTGACTCGGCAACTGGAAGAGTCCGAGAGCAACACTGGTCAGATGAGCAAGAACCGCATGCAGCTGCTGGCTCAGCTGGAAGAGCTCAAGAGGAACCTTGATGAAGAATCCAGGGTGAGTATTAGAACGAGTCTTTGCTTCGTCAACAAGTACTAGACCTCAAAACTCGCTCTCGTCGGGCTGTGGCCACATCTGTCTGGTTTCTTGACCCGAGTAAGAAACCTAAAACAAAAAAAGCATCAGTCTGTCTTTGATTTTAAAATATTATCATCGGACCTTAAATCAGATGTGGCCATATTAAGTCTGGAACCCTGACCAGAGTCTAAAATCGCCATGAGAAAACAAATAAAGTGTGAAAGGTGCCAGTCCCTTTTTGGCATTTTAATTTATCCACAATGGCCGCTCTGTAAAAAAGGTTTCATCTTTTTTGCATGTTCACCTCATCCATGGAATGGATGCTTCAGTGTTAGTGCCGTGGCTCCAAAAAATACACAATGCAGACAACGGCCTCTAATCGTCAAACAGTTTGTTTTTGTAAAGTATTGAGGAAGCTTTCTATTTGTTGTCCCCAGTCCCGACACTCCCTGATGCAACAGCTGAAGCAGTTCCAGATGGACAACGAGTCCCTTCGTGAGCAAGTGGAGGAGGAGTGCGAGGGCCGTGCCGATTTGGCCCGCCAGCTGAACAAGAGCAACATAGAACTGCAGGCAATGAAAGCCAAGTTTGACGGCGAGGCTGTACAACGGGCTGAGGAACTTGAAGAGCAGAAGTAAGACATGTTCATACTTTTGACGCAAAGCCCCGAATCTAAAGCTATAAAATAACATCAAAGACTGCGATTTGCAGAAGTTGAAAACGTCTGAATTTGCACAAATCATTTTCCACTAATTTATGATGTACACAAAATCAATTAGTGGTAGACGAGGGAAGAAAATATGGGTTTCCCCAAATTCATTGTGGAGTCAGATTATATGATGAGCAAGAACTGCATCGTCTTATAAATACTGAGTTAGGCAGGGTTCGTACGGGTCATGGAAAACCTGGAAAGTCAGGGAATTTTGCTTTTGCATTTTCCAGGCCTTGAAAGTCATGGAAAAGGGTAAACGTCTTTAAAAGTCATGGAAAGTCATGGAATTTTAAGACTTGTTAAAACCAGTTCGCGTTGGAGGCCGTGTACACATGCAATTTTTTTTCACACCGCGGATCGGAGAGCGTCTAAACACGCCATAGGAAACTCCGGAATATTTGTATGCATGCTCGGTCACGGTTGACGTGATAACGAGCCACGTGCGAAAAGTGACGTGCACAGAAGACGTGACCACACGCTGTGGAAGCTTCCATTGTCCTTTCGGGTGACGTGAAAACACGCCATTTTGGCAGTGCTCGTGCTTCAGTTGACGTGTTATTGTGTAACGCTTGTTCGGCACAAGAGCGGGGGCCATGTAAACACGCTCGCTTCACATGGGTGGTTGTGCGGGGGCACTCGTAAACCTGTTCCACACCTTTGTCTTTGTCTCCATTGAAATCTGTAAAGCTGCGGTATACTAAGATTTCTATAGACCAATTACCGTGCACCATTGTCCCATTGTTACTCAGTACCATGCCACTCGGATAATGGGGAAGGAATCCTTCCTCCATGCTCGGTTGACGTGTAAATACGACGAAGAATTCTTTCGAGGGCTCGGTGGACTTCTAAAGATGCAACACCAAACACGCCCTCCTGGCTATAATTCCCACGGAAAACTCGACAATTTATCTGCTAATAAGCTAAATGGGGGTGTCTCGTCTTAGTTTCATTGACGTGTTTGTGTGTGAAAAAGAAACCCGCACAGGGGCCCAGAAAAACTGTTTTATTCCCGACGCAAACTGGTTTTAAAAGAAAAAGAAACAAGACAACTGGCAACCAAAAAGACACAATTTCTGGGTCACAAGTTCATATCAAAGAAATGTCTGCCGACTTTGGAATGTTGAATGTATCAATTTGGGATTAGAGCCAAGACAAGAGTTGGGGCTATTGTTCACTTGACAATGACTGACAGGTTGTGGTTTTACACTCCCTGACCAAGAGACAATAACCTCTGGGACCTGGTTCTTGGCTGGTTTACAAGCTATTATAAACTAAACACGTGGTGTTTGTCCCACTCTGCCTGGCACGCGGGTACCCCGCTCATCTGGTTTTTGCCTAAGCAGTGTGGTCGCGGAACCAGTGTCATTTAACATTGAATGCTTATAAATAGATCGCGGCAGGCCGCATAGTTACAAATGCGGTGCATCAAAAACATTCTCTTGAAAAGAAACAAAGTTGCCGGCCAATTAAAATGTATCAATAAAGCTTCCTTCAAGATGAAATAAATCCCTCAGTGGCAACAAATTATTGTTGTTAACAATTAGTTCTCGAACTGAACAAAGGAAATTTTGGGGTGTTTTTTTTTTCACATGGAATAAATTATAGCGTATCGATAGCGTATCGGCCGATTTATAGCGTATCGGTATTTTTTATAGCGTATCGGGCATGCCTGGCTAGAACACTGGTGTTATGCGAATCTACTTAGATTCGCGTTGTTAATGTTGGGAGTGAATCTTCGCGCGAATCGAAAAGTCATGGAATACTTGTTGTAAAGGTCATGGAAAGTCATGGAATTATCTAAGTAAAAAAGTGTACGAACCCTGTTAGGTTTTCACTGTAAAAAATCAGGGTAAACATTAGAGTTTCACTGTAAACTTTCCAAATTTGATTTCGTTCAAGACCGTACACCCCAAGAAAGTTTGACTGAATGGTGATTATTGTTAATTCATAATGTTTGATTACACACTGGATCAGTGTATAGACTTAACTTGTTTTGGGGTTTTCTCTCCTTTTCATCATTTTTTCCCCCTTCTTTTTGTAACTTTAACAAATTTGATTTTGTTCAAGACCGTACAACCCTAGAAAGCTTGACTGAATGGTGATTAAGAGAATGGTGATTATCGATCATTCCATACTGTTTGATTACAGACCGGATGTTTGTATAGACTTAACATATTTTGGGTTTTCTCTCCTTTTCATCATTGCTTTACAGGAAGAAACTCCTGGCTCGTCTTATTGTGCTCGAGGAGCAACTCAACCAAGCCCTGACTAAGAACGGCAGCCTGGAGAAGGCCAAGGCCCGTCTCACAGGAGAAGTGGAGGACCTCAACATCGACCTCGAGAGGGTGAGTAAGACTTTGGATGTACATGATGTTGAGGAATGGATTAAGGGAAGTTGTGGTACAGGCAAGCCTTTGAGAAGCCTTCTAGGCCCAGGCTACCTGGCCTCCTAATCTGTCTTTTGTGAGTCCTAATCCTGTAAGAATACAGTACCTACCAATCAACCTAACCCAGGCTTCTGGAGGGCCTAGCCAAGTAGAGCTCATTATAATGGCTGTAGTTGTAAACAAAAGACAGTGGAGGTGTCAGTCAAGTCTGTGTTAACAATAAGAGCTATTTGAGATCCGTTCATTAGTAAATAATAATAATAATAATGTCGGGCATTTTAAAGTGCTCTTAAACAAGGTATCAGAGCACTGTACATTATTACCCCTGCTCATCAGGCGCATAAATCATTCCAGAAACCATCTCAGCTCCCTGGGGAGTATACAGCTCAATTGCTGCCATTTCGGTGCATATGGGCTAATCAAACACAACAACCAACTCTGCCCTCACAGGTACCCATTTACTCCTGGGTGGAGAGAAGCAATTATGGTAAAGTGTCTTGCTCAAGGACACAAGTACCACGGTCACGGACAGGATTCGAACCCACATTCTGACGACTCAGCCACCAGAACACCGCTCGACCATGGCATTAAGGGTATTTTGTGCTCGGCTATGGGATTATATAAGCCTCTAGGCCTGGGCAAAGCCAGGGTCTGGTTAGGCTTTTCAAAGGCTTGGCTGTACCACGACTTTGGCCGTCCTCCGTCAACTGAACTCAATTCAAACCTCTCAAAAGTTAGTGATTAGACACTAAATAAAAATCTTTAGTTGAACGATCATTATTCAATCCATGTACATAAAACAAAATCATGATGATATTTGTTTTTTCATCCAACGAATAATACTTCATGATATTTATAATTTTCCAAATTTGTTGACCGCAACTGGCATTAGGCGTGACTCCACTTGCCTCAATCTTGGTTTGTCATTGCACTGAAATGATACCGTCATGACAGCTTTTATTTTTAAACGTTTTGGGCATAAAATACACATCGCGCATTGTTATACGATTGCACCACTCAGTGTGTGCAAGAATCTTCTTGTTAATGTGATCTTGTTTTTTTTTTCCCCCCCCATTGATGACATTTTCATTTTCTAGGAATGCAGCCGTGCCAATGCTCTGGATAAGAAACAGCGCAACTTTGACATCACCTTGTCCGAATGGAAGACCCGGGTGGATGAGCTGAATGCAGAGCTCGATATGTCTCAGAGAGAGGCTCGCTCCTACTCGACAGAGCTCTTCAAGATCAAGAACACATACGAGGAAGTTGTCGAGACTGTGGAAATCGTCCGCCGGGAGAACAAGGCCCTCCAAAGTAAGAAAAGCAGATACACCAATGTGGTTTATAGGTTTTTCATTTTTGAACCGAAATGATTTCATTTTTAAATATCACGATAAACATGCCATTTGCTTTGTACTTCTGTGACATACACAGATGCTCTCATTACTTGTTATGTGTATCCCTTTCTTCCTTCCCAAAATCCTTCATGAATTTTTGTAACTCCTACGAAGCTTAGCCTACGTATTGTCAGATGGATATTCCTGGAATGCATAGTGCCCTCAATTGTTATCCGAACTCACCGTTGTACCCAATTCATTTTCTGATTTCCAGATGAGATCTCAGACCTGACTGACCAGCTCGGTGAGGGAGGCAAAAGCGTCCATGAGCTTGAGAAGGCCCGTAAGCGTCTCGAGATGGAGAAGGAGGAGCTGCAGGCTGCCCTAGAGGAGGCAGAGAACGCCCTGGAGATGGAGGAGGCTAAAGTGGTCCGTGCCCAGCTGGACGTTGCCCAGGTCAAATCCGAGGTGGAGCGTCGCTTAGCCGAGAAGGATGAAGAGTTTGAAGCCACTCGGTGAGAAGAAAACCCTGTCTAATAATATTTTTTATCAGGACTGTGATTTCTCAGGATTTTTCCTGATTTCAGAATTTTTTTTTACAAATCTTCCTTTGCCTCAAACTTTTTTGAAAGAAGAGCAGTAGCCACTAACGTAAGAAAGAAGTAGCCTGTATTGTGTCCAAACCTCTAGTTTAATATTTGCGGGGATGTGGAGAGTCTGTAAATCCTTCAAAATTAAACATCCAGGAGGTTCAGGGGGCTTTGTCCTCTAGACCAAAGGGCGTCCAAGGCCCGCTACCCATTTTTCAGGATTTTTTACTTTTGTCAAATAACACCCCCATTTTATTTTCCTTCTGTGCTGCGGTCCTTGAAGGGTAGGCACACCACAGGAAATGTTGGTTATACAGCTTCTTCAAGTAGTCTTATGCTCTCTTTTGATTCAAGATCAACTTGAAACTAACCAAGCTGTGCAAGTTCCATTATGTTGTGTTGTTGTCATGAAAATGTATTCCGATTTAATATCTCATTCATTCTTATGGCACAGTGAAATGAGCCCAAACTTTCACAGGTTGCTTTTGTAAAAAAAAAAAATGGTTATTGGCCTTGGGTTTCGAACCTAGCAGGTTCTTTCTCAAAGACAAAATGGACGATATACACACATACATACATAGATACATCAACACAAGAGTGAGCAGAAGTTAGTCAGGTTGCTTTTGTGAACATATCTCTCGATACTTTGGATGCATTTACATTCAATTTTAAAACAAGGGAAAGAGGGCCGAGATTTCACAAAAAATCACAAATATGTGAAACTTTTGCAGTAAGAACCACCAGCGTGCCATGGAGTCTATGCAAGCCAGCCTTGAGGTAGAGACCAAGGGCAAAGCCGAGGCCCTGAGGTTGAAGAAGAAACTGGAAGGTGAGGTCAACGAACTGGAGATCCAGCTGGACGCTTCTAACAGGAACGGCGCCGAAGCGATCAAGACCATCAAGAAGCTCCAGCAACAACTGAAGGTAAGTGGGGGTAAACCAGGTGGTTTACTCAACAAGCTGAAAGCGTTAGCAATAAAATCTAGGCATGGAGGGTGCATTCATCTAGTTCATTTAGGCCCATAACAATCAAATCCTGGCACGAAACATCCTCAGAAATTTCTAAATGTATTGCAATTTAAAAAATAAATGTAACAATTACTTACTGGGAATCTTGATTATAATATTAGCGGGCCCACTGGTTGCACTTCGTGAAATAAAAAAGACTGGCCAAATATCGCAAAAAGTTCCTTTTTTTTTTTAAATGTAGGATTCATTTACATATTTTGTAAATTTGAAAACGTTAAGTTTCTTTTTCTTTTCGTGTACATGTGTAAATGTCCCAACCCTAGCCAGGACCCATTGTGTATAGCTATTCTGTGAGAATGAGCACAAGGGCTGGATAAAGTGTGGCTTTATAGAAAGTCTCACTTGACTTAAAGAAGGGGAGTTACTCCTGCACATCAAACAGCCATCTGCAAAATGTATCATATATATGTACTAAACGCTGTTTCATGTTTCTGTTGTTATTAACAAGCATCTATTGGTTGGATATATGTGAAGGTACAGTAATCTCACTGTTTTAAGTCTTAAAGATAAGGTATAGAATTGGTTATTCAAAAATTCAAAAAATTGTAATGTGAAACTTACTTGGTGTAAAGCTGTATCAATCTTCCCTAGAAATATTGTTTATCTGAGGTGCTGTTTTATTTTTTCGAAATAATTGCCACTAAAGTTTATTTGAAAGACTACTCTCTAGTTAATATATATTCAGTTATATAATAACGCAACTGCATAGTTGTAATAATAATGGAGGCATTTTAAAGCGCTCTTACACGAGGTATCACAGCGCTTTACATTATTACCCCTGCTCATCAGGCGCATAAATCATTCCTGAAACCATCTCAGCTCCCTGGGAGTATACAGCTCAATTGCTGCCATTTCGGCGGAGATGGGCTAATCAAACACAACAACCAACTCTGCCCTCACAGGTACCCATTTACCCCTGGGTGGAGAGAAGCAATTATGGTAAAGTGTCTTGCTCAAGGACACAAGCACCACGGTCGCGGTCGGGATTCGAACCCACATTCTGACGACTCAGCCATCAGAACACAAATCCGATGCACCAAACCGCTCGACCATGGCACTCCATAACCACCAGTTCTTTTCAGAACTAATTACTACTCAAAAGGGAATTTTTTTCACATGGTGTCACCGCAAACAGTCTTTACTTACTACATAGATTGTTCGATAACAAACTACACAGTAGTGCACAGGGAAATGTAAATGGTAATCACCAGCTACAAACCTGGGGCCAATTTCAGAGAGCTTGCTTAGCAGATAAAATTGCTTACCAGAAAAATTTGCTTAGCGGATTTCTTTGGTTTACCAGCCAAATTTTCATACGAAATGTATGCATTTTGGCTGGTAGTCTGTTTTACATTGCTCAGCAAAAGTATTTGCTTAGCAAAATTCTCCGCTTAGCAGCTCAATGAAATTGACCCCTGGTTTCACAGTTATTGGAACTCTTGTATCACCCGTACAATGTTAAGTAAATTTTGTTCACATGAAACATTTTTGCATGAAAAGTACAAGCACAGGCTCTCAACATTGAATGGGGTTACTGATTAATGCATAAGCATTTCAACAATTCTGACAGTGATTGTAGACTGAGACGCAACGCCCACGAATACTTGCAAAGTAGTCTGTGTTGGGTTCGTGCTAGGGTATTCCACCGATACTAACAACGCCAGAAACGGTGACCTGTCATCGATTGAGTATTCCCCGCTGCGCAGAACAGTGACAACATTT
The DNA here is from genome assembly GCA_029582265.1 of Zoroaster sp. YZ-2022. NCBI lineage: Eukaryota > Metazoa > Echinodermata > Asteroidea > Forcipulatida > Zoroasteridae > Zoroaster > Zoroaster sp. YZ-2022. Next base: position 7,680,454 of record CM055819.1, read on the forward strand.
CTCAACTTTTTTCCCCCCCTTGTACACAGGACTTGCAGGCCCAACTGGAAGAGGAGATGCGTAACCGTGACGATGCACGTGACCAGCTCCAGCTGACCGAGCGCCGTGCCAACATCATCATGGCCGAAATCGACGAGCTTCGTGCGACTCTTGAACATGTATGATAAACCCCTCCCCTTCACCCTTTTATTCCATTCATCTGAATGTTCCCGTCCCTGAACAGAAGTGCTATTGGTAGAACGATAGAGCACTTACATCATTTCCTTGAAAGAAATTTACCAGCCAAACATTCATACAACAATGTACAGACTTCGGCTGGTTCCCTGTTTTGCTTTGCCGATAAAAAAAAAATATTTGCTGAGAAATATTATCAGCCGAGTACACTGGTTAGGCATGACTTCCAGAAGAACTATATTAGCTTTTGTGGGGTCAGTTGATGGATGGATGGTAACACCGTCATTGAACATAGTACAAGACAGGTTTCTGAGACAACTCTTCTTGAATAAAATGGTGATAAAAAGTGATTTGGTTTTGATTGTTTCTTTCCCGTTTTTCACAGTCTGAGAGGTGCCGCAAGGCAGCCGAGAATGACCTGGCCGACCAGACTGACCGCATGTCCGAGCTGCACGCAGCCAACCACAGCCTGACCAGCCAGCGCCGCAAGATGGAGAACGAGATCCAGACCATGCAGGGTGAACTTGACGACCTGGGCAACGAAGCGCGCAATGCCGACGACCGAGCCAAGAAGGCAGTCTCAGATGTAAGTCAATAAATTTGCTGTTGTTTTTGTCAGCTGTTTTTTTTTGTCTGCCTCTTAAAGATTCATATTTCGTGTGTTTTCCCTTATTTCAATGACAATAGCATTTTTCACGGATACACTTCTAATTGTTTTGTTATTAAAGGGAAATTAATAAGTTTTACAAATCAGTTGACAGAATAATTGGCATTCCGTAGGTTTCTCAAAGACAAAGTTAAACTTACAATGGAAAACTGCCATTTCTTGCAGCAGTGCATTGCAATTATCTTCCTCCGAGTATCATAATTATACAACTGACACCAAATAAATGCTTTACAGCAAGTCGTGCTACTTTCTTCATTGGCCAGAATTGTTCATCAGTTTGAATTACACTTCAGTTAAAAGAGGGGGGCTTTCTTAACCCTTAACCACCCCATATCCTCCAAAATCCTCCAAGGGGCACTTTTTTGGAAAAACTCAGCACTGTTGGAAACTGGTACTTTCACCTCTTCAAATGGGGCAAAATTACTACCTGGCAAGAAGTACAGGCCATAAGTGCTGCATATGAAAGATCAACGAAAATGCATGGTGCATTTTGAAGATAAGGGCATGTTTCCAAAAGTGCACTGGAGGATGTTGGAGGATTCAGGAAGGTGCCTAGCCAGAATACCTATAGGGGGTTAGGATTCAGGAAGGTGCCTAGCCAGAATACCTATAGGGGGTTAGGATTCAGGAAGGTGCCTAGCCAGAATACCTATAGGGGGTTAGGATTCAGGAAGGTGCCTAGCCAGAATACCTATAGGGGGTTAGGATTCGGTGCCTAGCCAGAATACCTAGGGGATTATAGGGTTAATACTTGTTTTTCCCCCTTTTTAGGCCACCCGCATGGCAGAGGAGCTGAGGACTGAGCAGGATCACTCCCTGCACGTCCAGAAGATGTACAGATCCTTGGAAATCACCATCAAGGACATGCAGAGCAGACTGGAAGAGGCTGAGATGATGGCACTCAAGGGCGGCAAGGCTACTATCATCAAGCTGGAACACAAGGTAGGCTATAGTCATATATACTACTCAAAACAATTTAGGGAACACCGGATTTTTAACATCAAATAGGTTTGAAATGTTCCATGAACTGGGATTTTCATTTGCAACCCCCTCTCTCTTTCAGTAGTCATGTCATGAAATGTGTAATCACTACATGCATCCTTTATCATCTGTTTCATTGTGCAGTTGTTTCTCATCAATTCTGTGAAACATTGTGTTTATCTGAAATAAATGATCTTGCTTTAACTGAGATTATTCCGGTGTTCCCTAAATTGTTTTGAGTAGTATAGATTAAGGAGTACACTATTAAATGGTTACAGTAATCCTGATTAAGGAGTCAACTAAACGGTTAGAGTGTAAATCGAAACAGCATGCATACCCTGATCTTGGTATTTCATGATGGATTTCCACTGCCCCCTGCCTTCTGCAGCTTCATCAAATTGAGATCGAAATGGACTCGGAGACCCGTCGCCGCTCCGAGGTTGAGAAGACCATGAGGAAACAGGACCGCCGCTTCAAGGAAATGGTGTTCACCTGTGACGAGGACCGCAAGAACCAGGACAGACTTCAGGAGGTTGTCGACAAGCTCCAGATCAAGTGCAAGAACTTCAAGAGGCAGATTGAAGAAGCAGTAAGTACCGGGCAAGACCGGTTGTGTGTCGGTCTGGTTATCATATACACCCATCACAACTTCTAAGTTCCCCCTAATATTTTTTAGAATATCTCAACAAGTATTGCATGAATTAAAAAAATTAAAAAAGCAAATGACAGAATGACATGTTCTACACAGCTCGTAATGAAATGGTTGAAATTCAATCATGCATGCACAATTGACAGTGATTTGAATGAAAATTCAGCTGAAAAAAAAGTTGCAGTACAAAGCATTGCTTCAAGGGCATGTTACACATGTAGTTTTCTGTAAGAACTCGGTTATGGAGAATAATGGAGGACCAATTCCATATTAAACTCTTGCTCTACCCTTCTGAAACAATGGACATGCATGTTGCATGTTGCTCTTTGAATATTCTTTTCTTATTATGAAACGGCCATCAATACCATTGTTATTGATGCATGAGTTCTTACAGAAAGCTACATGTGTAACATGCCCTTGAAGCAATGCTTTGTACTGCAACTTTTTTTCAGCTGAATTTTCATTCAAATCACTGTCAATTGTGCATGCATGATTGAATTTCAACCATTTCATTACGAGCACTGCAGAACATGTCATTCTGTCATTTGCTTTTTGAATTTTTAAAATTCATGCAATACTTGTTGAGATATTCTAAAAAATATTAGGGGGAACTTAGAAGTTCTGATGGGTGTATGTTGTGATAGAGTGGCAACCTTTGTTTCTACAATCTTGGTCGTATTGGTTGGAACACAATACGAAAACCCCTGTGCCCCCCCCTACTCAATGTTCGAGGCCCTTGCTTTGACTCTTCTGCAAAACATTCTCAAAAAGGCACTGGGGTTGGTGTTCCAACAAATTTCTGACCAAGATTGTTGCTGCAAGGCTATGGGAATGAAGAGAGCTCAAAAAGACAGATTGAGAAGTAAATAAGTATTGGGCAAGATGGCAAGTTTATCAGAAGGGGGGGGGTTGCATGTAGGTTATTATCAGAGATCAGTCTTTTCGTTCAATTGGCTAAATTCTGTGATTTTTTTTTTATATGCACATATTTATATGCACATATTTTACATCCTAGTTAGTAATCTAGACAATCTTCAGTGATTTTGTGTCCATCAGCCAGAGTCACCCCTGGGTTTATGGGACCTTTTGGTATGGAGTGGACATACATAAAAGTCCTAGGGGACAAAAATTGGACTCATGTGCAAAGTAGACTGGTGGCTTTTGAAATGAATTTTGTTTGTGTTTTCAGATGGCAGCAGCAGTCGGGGAACTGAACAAAATGGAATCAATAGGATAAGGGTTTTCATTTTGCTTTTCCATCTTTGTGGACATTAAAAACGTTGTACTTTGTTCATAAACACCTTACTCTTGCCTCCCCAAAACAGGAAGAGATGGCCAACCTGAACCTCCAGAAGTACAGGGGCGCCCAGCGAGAGCTTGAAGACATGGAAGAGCGCGTGGAGATTGCTGAAACCACCGTCAACAAGCTGCGTTCCAAACACCGCAGCAACGTGTCCAGTGTTACCACTCGCCACGTATCCATGGTACTAAGCGATTCTGAATCCGATCAAGAATTGGAATACCAATTCGAGGGGCCCGATTCGTACTACTAATCGATCTCAGCAAGCCCCCTTCTATCTGTCTGTCAAATTGCCACGGTACTTTTGCGCATTTCTCCGTTACTTTTTTTTTTTAAATTTAAATTTTGTTACTTGACGGACCAAGTTCATCATGTCAGGCGGCATGGTTAGGAGCCGGAAAGCACCAATCATGTTGTACCAAAGAAACGGCCAAAGCAATGGACAACAAGTGTTGTCATTGGCTGGAAAACATATGCAAATTAGATGCACATTCAATCACCTCGGGCTTTAAGTACCTGGCAACAATTACCATGGATACTGTTTGATTTGAGATTTCTAAAGAGCTCGATTGATTTGCTGATTTGTTAATACAGATAAATGGCTGTGATTATTATTATTTTTTTTTCTCAACACTTGTGCTTGAGTTTGTCTGGTGAAAAGCCGCTTTGTATATGAAATGTCTTTTTCTTTTGTGATTAATTTTGTCCGAGGCTGAGAGTTCCGAAACCTGCGTCCCGCCAGCAATCATGCCAAGTGACCAGTGAATGTGGTCTTGATTACAAATCCACCGTTTGTGTGATGAGAGCACATTAATCAACGAATTAGCTGATCATCATCGCATGATAAATACTTCCTGGCTGCCACCATTCCAGACCTAAATTGCACATTTTTGAAGTAACCGTTTCTTTAGTAGGCCTTGTTTGGTAGCAAGGCTACCTGTAGCTTTGAAGTTTCAAAAGATCATCTGAAAAAAGAAAAAAAAGAAAAAGAAACGGTGCATGTGAAAATCACCCAGAAATGCGCAACGGTAGTGTGGCATAGCACAGCAGAGATATGTTTTTTAATCTGTTATCAGTGGTTTTTTTTCTCTGCTATTCGTTTTTGCATGATTTGACAACTTGCTTTGTTTAATGACTGCCATTTCTCCAATATTTTTTACCCAGAGGGTCAGAAGATGATGCTTATAATAAATGTGGTTTTGAATTGCCAGCTGTCTGTGAAACAGATTTGCTGGTACCCAATCAAGAGCATGACTCCAACCGTTGGGTACTCCATGGGCACCATTGAATGTCAGGCCAGCTGCTAGGGTTTGGCCATGTCACCAGTGGCCAATTTCGTAGAGCTGCTCAGCAGAGATTTTTGCTAAGCAATATCAAACAGACTACCAGCCAAAATACATACATTTTGTATGAAAGTTTGGCTGGTAGCCAAAGAGATTTGCTAAGCACATATGGGGCGAGGGGGTAGTTGCAGTAATATTATTTCACACTGTCAATTGCATTGAGAACATCTTTTATTTTGTGCAAAGTGACAGACATCTTTCTGTAGATAGCATTGCGGTATTAATACCCTACTGCCATTGCATGTCCACATTAACAATTGCCCCCATTTGCTTTTTGTTTTCCCCTTCCGGTTTTTCAACAGCCCTTTTTAAACATTCATATACATAATCCATCATATGCTATTCTTGCATGCATCATATCCCACTTTATAGTTTTTCCTTCATTTTTTAAATTATTTCATTCAGATAAATGGTTTCTTTTACAGAATATCCACTATGCTTTAACCATTTTGTGTGGTCAGTTTGAACCAAACGTTTAAGAAAATGTGCAAATTCATCCATTTGATTTTTTCGAATGACAATTCATCTTTCAGTAACAGTTCATTCCAAGTGGATAGAGAATGATTTTCCATTTTGTTTTCTTTAGTAGTCATTATTACATATTTCTTTTTTAGTTTTATGAATTACATTCTGTTCACAATGCTATGCATTTTCCACCCTCATTTACTTACATAGCTACATGCTTGCTTCCCATGTAACCATATGGGGCCAATTTCAAAGAGCTGCTTAGCAGATAAAATTGCTTACCAGAAAAATTTGCTTAGCGGATTTCTTTGGTTACCAGCCAAACTTTCATACAAAATCTATGCATTTTGGCTGGTAGTCTGTTTTATATTGCTTAGCAAAAGTATTTGCTTAGCAAAATTCCCATTGAAATTGGCCCATGATCAACTCCTTCATACTATACATTAGTGGTATTCTTGAACATAATCTGTCACAAATTTACATAAAACGTACTTGGTTGTAAGGTTGTTGAAGGTGTCAAACATCCATTGTTATCAGTCTAAAAGTTTTTTTTTTTTGACTTTCAGAGACAAAAATCCCATGTTGGAATGAATAACAGAAATCCAAATGCATTTTCAATGTTTTCTTGTTAACGACACAATGAAATAAGCTGAATCTTTCACAGGCTATTTCAGACATATATCTCTTGATTCGCATAAAGTAAGGATACATTTACAGACATTACCCAAGGTGTATACTGGATTTATAGATAACCAGTTTCATTTGATAACCAGTTTTGTTTGCCTTGTGAACTTATACTCTAATTATTGACCTTATCATGCGGCGGCCATCTTGATTTCCCCCCCCCCCAACTTGTGAGTCTAGGAGAATCAGAATGAGGCTCATTTCCAAAATAGTCTGGGCCCTAGTATGTGGGGATCCACTCTATAACAATATTGAGCATATCCGTGGGGGACTTGACCAATATGGCCGCAGTGTTGAAAGGACTGTTCTTGGCATGATGTGAGACCAGTTAAAATAATTTCTATACACAAAATCAATCTCAAAAATCAAAAAAAAAGGGGAAAAAAAGATAATAATAAACAAAATGATTTTGAAGTTGAGACCGAGACATTTCAAGCATTTTTGGGGGGATTTGAAGATTTCTATTTCATTTTCTGTACATTTGAAACCATAAAGCAATAGTCTCAAAAGCAACAATATCTCACATGAAACTGTACAGAAATCATGAAAATATCTCTGTATTAATCATCTACTTCCTTTTCTCTTTTCTCCAACCATCCTTATATCTTTGTTTCTTCTCCTTTTGGTTTTACGTCCATTCCTTTTTTCCTCATACGTATTTCTCTCTTTGCCTCTTTCCCTCGTTCATCATCGTCTCTTCCTCTTCCTTTGTGTTTTTTTGTTTTGTATACTTCTGGTTATTTGTTTTGTTATATATTTGTCTTTGTCTTTACTTGCGTTCTACTCTACCATATCACCTTTTGTTATTTTCCTTTACCTGTTGTATCTCTCTTACTGTTACCATCCCATCTTTTCATAACCCCTTGTTTCTCCCCATCCTGGCCCTCTCTTTTACCTCTTGAATACCCACCGCGTTCCCCCCTCATAGAAATCAGCCAGTGGAATGTCTATAAAGAGTTCTAGCTCTAGCCGTATGTAGATGTCTCACCCGGGCTTATCATTGTAGCTCTCACTGGTAATTATTATTCACTTCTTTCAGGGGGAGGCGTCAACTTCCTGATCGCCAGTTTATGGGAGTGGCTACCTCATGATTTTTACCATTAGGCATTTTGTTATCGATGGTAAATTGGTGAGGTTACCACTTAAAACATCGATTGAAAGGTGAAGCCTCACTCTTCATTCCATTCTTACAAAGCTCATTCCACAATGATGTCTCAATGCATAGAAGTTATCATCACCGATAGTCATTGGATCACCTCTACTGTCACAGGTATCTATTTGCACTCCTGGGTAGAGAGAAGCGATTATGGTATTGTATCTTGCTCAAGGACACACGCAGCCCACATTCATTGGCCAGGATTGGAACCCACATTCTGAAGTCTGATGCACTAAAATAGTCTGCCAGCACACCCCCACACCCCACTGCACACTGCACACTGCACACTTTGATTAATATCCTCACAGGTATCCATTTGTATTCCTTGGTGGAGAGAAGCAGTTATGGTTAAATGTCTCACTCAAGGATCACAAGTGCCAGGATACCCTCCTTTCTTGGATTCAAACCCACATTTTTGAAGACTGCCATCAGAACCACAAATCGGAGGTGCTGAACAAATTGGCGATGACATCCCCTAAGAGAGAAGGAGGGCAAGATGTGGACCCCCTCCCCCCTCCTCCCCAGAAAAAGATTTGTAATTAAAATTACAAATTTATTTGATTTTTATGTTTTCAGGGTGGTATCAGCCTACTCTCATTGCCACCATCCCAACGCTCGTATGTGCCCAAAACTTATGGAAGTAGAGTCCGTAGCAACCGCAGTTCTGTCTCGTCAACTAATGGTGTCAGAAGGAATGGAGGAAAAGAAGATGAGGAAGAGGAAGAAGAAGAATAAATAAATTTTGCCGACACCAAATAGTCAAAGTACTTGTCACAAATGTTTAGAAGCTGCATGCGGAATTTTTAGTCCATGATTGAAGAACGTTTTACCCTCCAGAGCTTTTTAGCTTTAGTGTCATAGATCAAATACTTGTATGTCACATTTCTGTACAGTTAAGAAACAAAACCATTGCAGATAGTGATGTCTTATTTTTTTTCTGGCTGATAAGTGAGTAATTTAGGCCGGAAATCCCCCTCTTTGCTTTGTGGGGGCGAAGTCAATTGGGGGAATTAATGGCAATAATGTAGAGTTATACAAATCAACTAGAAGTACTTTTAATTTTTGAAAAATATATCAATCAAGTGCATTTTATATCATGCAATAGTTTTCGTGAGATATTTAGATTATATTTATTGATTTTTATAGCATTTAATTATTTATAGTATTTAAAAATAGTATTTAAAGAACTATCTTATTTATATGTGTCAGTCCAAATGGACTTACTCAATTTAAATTAATATGAATAATATATAAAATATTTAAATTTTACATTCGCTGGTTTGAAGAAAAATGAATGTAATTAAGAATAAAACTAAATGGTTTCATAGTCGAGATTTATGCAAAGTCGGGCATTTGGCTGAAAAGATTCGGGGCCTAAAGCTTTGACCTTTGACATAGGAACCATGTTTTGAATGAAATAAATACTGTTTGATTATTAACCACTGGATGGAGGCAGTGCAAATAATTGATGCTTTAACCGGAGTGAAAATGCATGTAAACGGGGTTTTTATAGCTAAACTGGTTTAGTTCAGATTTTTTAGAAAAGGGATATGGTTTTTAAACGAATCCAGGAAAACGGTTATAGGTTTAAGATATGCAGCCATTTATTGGAATGCAAACTTGATTTGAGGGTTCAAAAATGATGCAAAAATCAAAAGTTGATATATGCAACGAATGCACAACTTGTTTGGGGTTTACTTGAAGTAGAGTCGCAGCACTTGGTGTGGTACGAGTAAGGCTTATAGATGATTGCTGTTTTAGCGAGGAATTAAATCAACCATGCCACTCGTATTGGTGCTATTGTAAGATGTTTCTACCATTTAAACCTTGGTACCATGAGCTTTTCTGGATGCCTATTCCCAGTTTCAAAGAGTGCATGTGTACTTTCTTTCAAACGATGTAGCGATTTATACATTCGCCTGTACTATTTTTCTAAATCGTAAACCTCGTTACAGACTGCTTACCATTGTTCAGTGTTATGTTAAGGAGTATCGTTTACATTGTTTCATTCTAGTATTGACTTAACTCTGATGACTCAATGTGATGACTTCGTTTTCATGATATCATAAACCTGGTTTATAAAACCCAGTCACGTAAACTGTGATATTAAAAGTGTAAATACACAGCTCGGTATTTTATTGTCATTATCTTTGATGAAATTAACCCGTGGTTGAACTAAACATGTATCATAAACCAACTAGTATCTAGTTAACCCCCTAAACCGTTTAAAATCTGTAACCTGATTAAGGAGGAGAGACATGGGGCTGGTTACCACCCAGGAGTTTTTAGGCTGGTGCTTATTAAAACACCACAGAGACTCGATGTAAACTACGTTTGGCGATGAGGAAACTAGACACTTTGAATACGTTTTTAAACTTGTTATTTAAACTGGTTTTAAGTTAGTTATAGTTTGTGGTTTATGATGTGGAACCTACTGTGGCTTTCATTGCAATCGATTGCTTATTGTATGAATGTTCGTTTATGTCTTACTCCCTTGAAAAACTGCTTATTATTAAATGTGCGTGGGTTGGTACCAATTCGCTATAAAGAGAAAAACAAAATTGCCTCTTAGTGAAAGACTTGTTATTACTGTTCGTCCATCAAATAAATAATGGGAGTGGATATAATTGCCACGTCCTTTTTGTTAAAAGATATATCGCCCGTGTTTGTGCCGATTTGACGGTAAAATAGATTTAAGTGTTGAATTGCTATTTTTCTGGGGTTAAGGAAATTATAAGCATTCATTTGAGAGATTGAACGAAAACATCCGCCAAGGAATTAGTGCCAGTGAAATCAAAACTCATTAATAAAAAGCTGGGTCACTGTTTTAATCCTAGGCTTGTATTAGGGCGTGTGCTGTCTTCCGATTAGCGAGCACGGCTGTCAATCGGAATCTAGCGCGTTTTAAATATCACTTTGATACAGTTTCAGACATCCGAATTCATTTTGTTTAAATTGTTCGTTTAATAACGACATTATCTTTCAAAATGGTATTATCTTTCACTATTTTAATTCTATTTTTTGGTCTCTTGAGTCAAACACGGGCGATATATTTAATAGTAAATAGGCCTATAGCTCGAAAATCCTAACGAATTAACTTAGAGTTGCTTAGCAGAACATTTCGTTCAGCAAATATGTCCGATAAGCAATTTGAAACGGACAACCAGTCTAGGTCTGTGCAAAATTTCTGTGTGGTTATCATCCAAACGGCTCTTGGCAGCCATATGAAATTGGCCTCTGGCAAGCTCAGTGGTCGAGATGTCAACACGTCTGCTCTTGAACTTGCAAGTATGAGGTCATAGCTTCGAATCCCGCCAGAGTCTCCTTTAATAATAATAATAATGTGGACTTATATAGCGCACGTATCCACCAAACTGGTGCTCAAGGCGCATTATATTATTATCCCTGCTCATCAGGCTCATAAATAATTCCTGAAACCATCTCAGCTCCCTGGGGGAGTATACAGCTCAATTGCTGCCATTACAGCGCATATAGGGCTAATCTCTGTATCTGTATTCTTCCAGCAAAACGGCTACAGCCGCATCCCGCTAGAGTGGCGTGGCACGGGGCTAGAGGAGCTATGAGGGAACATTGGTATTAAACAGAAAATCGGCTGCAGCACTTTTAAACAGATTTAAATTAGGAGCATTGATGACTGAGAGGGGCAGATTGTTCCAATGTGGAATCGTGGATGGGAAGAAACTAGTGCTGTAGATCTTACTTTTTGCATGAACACGATGATATGAGAATTGATGGGATCGTCTGAGAGTTCTTGTTTGGATAGTGAGATTTGGTTTTGAGTCTACATCTACCAAACCATGTGAAATCTTGTAGAGCATGACTAGACGTGTCATGACTCTTCTTGATTCAAGGAGTGGCCAACCAAGATCTTGGAGCATAGTTGTGACGCTTGAGGTTCTGTTGTAATTATTACAGCACATTCTAGCCGCCGATCTCTGGATACCCTCAAGTTGCTTGTTTTCTTCTTCAGTGTATGGGGCCCAGGCGCACACAGCATATTCCAGTTTAGGACGGACTAGCGACTGGTAAAGACGGGATTTCACGTCTCGACTGCATGATTTGAAATTTCGGCGAATGATACCAACAGTTTGTTTTGCATTAGTAGTGATTTTGTTAATGTGGTGAGACCAGCTGCAGTCACTGCTAAGGATAACACCCAAATACGGATGGCTTATAGTTGTTTGGAGGGACTTGTTGTTAATATTATAACTAAAAATAATAGGAGCCTTTTTGGTGGTCATGTGCATTACGAAACATTTATCCGGGTTGAACTTCATTTCCCATTCAAACACAACAACCAACTCTGCCCTCACAGGTACCCATTTACTCCTGGGTGGAGATAAGCAATTATGGTAAAGTGTCTTGCTCAAGGACACAAGCACCCCGGTCGCGGCTGGGATTCGAACCCACATTCTGACGACTCGGCCATCAGAACACAAATCCGATGCACTAAACCGCTCGACCATGGCACCTTTTTCGTAGAACATTCGGGAAAGCACTGAGTACGTGGTATTCAGTGCTTCATACAAAAATTCAAATCAATTTTCATTATCTCGACTCAAGATTTTTATGAACTAAAATGTTTAAGCTGATGTGACACTTGAAATAAAAGTACGTGGCGAATACTTCCTCGTGCACATTTTGAACTGACTGGAATATAACACCAACTTGATAATCGCATCACTTTGATGTTTTGGTCATATCTGCCGGAGGGACGGGATATCCTGGCAGCCTAAACAAATAAACAACCAATCCAGCGTCATCATTCAAGGAGATATTGAGGGAATGCTGGTGTCGCCCCCAATACATTTGGGACAAGTAAGCAGACGTAAAACAATACTGCAACTGAAAAAAACATGAGGGTTCTTAGAGGATTGTTGTCCAAGCACCAACAGTGTTTCCCGACAGCAGACCTTTTAGGGGTGTGTTCGTACCACTGATCTCTATTACACTGACTGGGTAGAGGGCTGGCCCATTGGTTCTGGTTCTCAGCAAATCATTTGGCAGCTAAACATAATTAATACATTTTCCGCAGCTCTGGCGATCTGACAAAATTTCTAACACTCACATCTCATCTCCGTCTAAGACTATGTAAATCAACCACCCTTTTGTCCTCTCATTCACAACTCCACACATGGCTGGAACACAATAGCCTAAGGAATCCCAAAGGGAATACTTGGCAGTGTTAAACTAATACGTTGAACAAATTTACATATTAACAAAAGAAAGCATGGTTTTGAATACTTTCCTTTGGGGGAGCTGGTTGAAAGCACATTCATGAAAAGAGCTAAGGCAAGTTAAACTTTACGAATACAGATGAGGTAGAATTCTGACAGTGCCTACTTAATTAGTGATTTTACCACTCTCATACAAACGAAGCACAAACGGAATACCCTGAGGAACACAAGGAATGCACATACAACGGAGAGGGTAATTCGGCTCCCTCGTGCGTAGAATTGCAAAGCGTGGTCCATGAGAGTAGTAACTTGGCACACAGTGACTTCAATGTAAGTGAATGACCATTGATTCAGTCAGTATAGAGATCAGTAGTTCGTACCCAACGCAAGACCCTCTGTTCCCCTCCCCGTTACGCTCTTTGTAAGCGGGTATGGTTGCAAGTGAGTCATCGGAATGTGGGACATTAGGAATGATACAAAAACAAACGTTGTTGTTTAAAACAGTAAACACCATGTGATATTGACCCTTGCCACACGGTGGCCATCTTTGTTAGACTCTTGGTATGCATAACAGAGCAATTCTCTATGTATACCAGGAACCAGACTATTTTCTTTTGCAGCCTTGGTTTGGTCACGCAAATTTGTATGGACGAAAAACGAGATGGCTGCATCGTATTTTTTTTATTAAATTTTTTTATTATGAAAGGTTGCCATAACACAAGGCTCTTAAAATGCCACTCAAAGTGCAGTCTTTGAGGAAGGGGGGGGGTAACAAAATATATAAAATAAATAAGTAGGGCCTAAATAAAAATAGAAAATTCTCTCAAAAGTTGATATTTGCTGTCACCTGACAATACCCGTCAATACTTGGAGCCTTCCCACCTCACTGACAGATTACTTCACTCTAAGATGTGTTAAAGGTCTATTCATGAAAATGTGAACATATTTATTTAGACACAGAAAACCAACAATTTACCTGACTATGGACGAATCTTGGGGGCAATTCTCCCAGCCACATCGACTCCGTTGTGTTGGGGGGCTAAGTACACATAGGCCTACCATGACCCCTTACCAAAATTTCCAATTCAATTTTCCAATTGGAACTAATTGGAAATTTTTTCAAGATTGGGAATAGGCACAAAATCAATTGGACACAATTGGACACAATTGGACACAATTGGACTCAGTTGGATTCAGTTGGACGTTTTTCCCAACTAATTTTAGACCTAATTGGACTCGATTGCATTTAATTTGACTTTTCCCGGTTGGACCCAGATGGACTTTTTCCAACTACACTCAATTGGACCCAACTGGACTGTTTCCAATTCATTCCAACTGGATTTCCAATTGGAATGAGTTGGCAATTTTGGTAAGGGACGAGAGTATTAAACTTGCATGGACTGACCTGGATAATAATACTGCGGGTATCCTCTGGGAGATACTGGGAGAATATGGTTTTAATCAGGATAAAGATCCCCCAATGGGATTAGTATAGTTAACATCAAAGTCGAGACCCCTATCTATACGCAGAAGGTAGCAACCAAAGGGTTTCCCGATGTGGGTCTATTTGTATCCTCATTGGGAGAATAAGGTTTCAATCACGATACATGTATCTCCCAATCGGGATGTAGTTGTTTCCCTATAAGGTTTCCAAATAGGGGCATTGTATCCGTTCCAATCAGGATAAATGTAGCCTCCCAATCAGGGTAGTATAGTTGCCGTATACAAGTTAGTAGCATGGGGTTGATGCATGATGGTACAAAATGCACAGCGGTTAATTTCATAGAGCTTGCTAAGCAGATGAGCAGAAACATTTAATAGCTTAGCAGGTTTTTCGGGTTACCAGTCAATATTTAGTATAACAGGTACAGATATTAGTTGGTTATCAGTTTTAAATTGCTTAGCAAAAATATTTGCTTGGTGATATTTTCTGTTAAGGGGGTCTATAAAATTGGCCCAGGTCCACGTGTAACTGCTTCGGGGAGGAAGGTGGCTGAAATGTGGGCCACACTGCCTGCCATAAATAAGCGTAACATTCATTTTTGTACGTGCGTTCAATCATGGTTCAACAGTCCAATAGACCATAACTTCAATAAGGCAGACTTCTGTGGGAAAACCACAAATAGCCACAATACACTATTTTAGAAACATGATTTAATACATCCTGATCGTCAGAATGACAGACAAAGAAACTAAGAGTTCAAAGATTCTAAATTTAACTTTCGTTCAATTTCTGTGCACGCTCTAGTAGTTTTGACAATGTATTCCACCAATGAAGAGGCAAACAGACACAACTCCACGCATTGTCTAGAGCAGCGTTCCGCAACCTTTTTGGCCCACGACCCAATCAAAATTCCAGGCATTCAGCTGCGACCCATCGCCCCCATGGCAAATGCCATGGAAATGTAATTGCTATATGACGTTAATTTTAGTACACCATCTTTGTACATAGTAATTTGAGACTTAAATAATTCAAGATATTAACGTGAATAAACCAAATCAACGACAATCATATCGATAACTGTTCTTATTGCTGTTTGCGCCATCGCTCGATTCTGTTTTCTTCCTCCATGTCTGTTTTCTTCCTCCATGGTATCATCAGCCATGCAGCTTCACATGACCACGTGAATGAGTTTCGTTCTCGGTGGCATATTAACGATCAAAGATTCATCCACCAGCCCACTTATTATAATTAGCAGCCAAGCTTAGTGATCGAAGGGAGAGGATGACTCCACCTACTTATTACTATTCATTATTGGCCTATCAACGATCGTTGGATTGTAACCAGAAATAATTGACACCACCCAGATAAGGTACTTGGAACTCTGGCCGCGTTCACACTTGATCCGGCAAGGGCGATCAAAGGAGGATCAGATCCTGCAAGGGCGATCAAAGGGCGATCAACAGCTAGTGTGAACGCAAGAGCGATCAGGATCTGATCCTCCTTTTTGATCCCCCTTTATTGCGGGATCAGGAGGATCTGATCCTGCAAGGTGGATCAAAAACGTAGTGTGAACGCAACGCAGGATCAGACCCCGCAATTTGACCCACCGACTTCCGGTCTAATCAAACAGACTGGAGCGCGAGTTGAAAAAAATAAACCGCGAAAGCTTGTAAACAACCAGTGTTGGTTATGCAATGAGAGCGTCCCTTATTACACTGGTTCCAACACGTAACACAGCATTGTGCACAAAAGAACATTACACGATTTGAATGGTACTTGGCATTTGCATCCTGTTCTGCATGCAACAACCGTGCGTGACGAACCACATGCTTCGACCATTTCTACCTCTATGCATCGACCAGTTTCCTTCTCATCAGGCTTTCGTGTTTTTTTATCATAATACCACGGTTTTCATTAGTATTTGAAAATCATTTTGTATATCCATATTTTGTATTTTCTTGTCGCAGTATTATAGTACACTTAAGGTTTAGTGTTGTTGGTGGTTGTTTACGTTATTTCTTGTACGACATGGCCGAAGCTGCTGCTGTTGTACGGGGTCGAATGTGTGCGCACAATCAATGACCTTGCTCAGTTGACCTGTCACACGAGCAGTGTGGAACTTCCGTTGAACCGACGGTCGGGCTAGGGGGATCAATGCACGATCAGACTCAAGTGTGAACGCGTCCGCGATCAGTTTGATCGCCCTTCCAGGATCTGATCCTCCGTTGATCGCCCTTGCCGGATCTAGTGTAAACGCGGTCTTTATTTCTAGGAAACCAGACACTGAACACGGCTCTGATGAAACCGTCATTAGTCACGTGATAACGCGGTAGCTTTGTGAAACAACTTTTACGGTACTGCACTATAAGCTTGGTACGAAACAGTTGCTTTTCTATGTTCAACACAGTACTACTGGGAATTTTATTTTAAGGGAATTATAAAATGAAATCATAGAAGGAACACATCTCTGACGAAACCTATGAAACATCATTATTGTAACAATGTAAAAACAATTTGTAGTGAATTATAAACTTTAAACACGATTACTTTTCTATGTTAAAAAAATAAATAAATAAAACCGGACACTTTTATCATTATTATTAATGGGCTGAATTAGTGCGATGGCTGAGTTTGTTTTTTGGCTACAAGTTCATCGAAAAAAACTGACGAGGTTTGTCAGCTGAGTTGCTGTGCTTTTTTTTGGAGGTGACGCTGCAGCTTTTTAGGCTTGAACGATTCGTTCGCTAAAACTTCGCAACACAGGACACATTGTGGACGTTGAACATTCTGCTTGTCCATTACCGTAAATCCATAATTCAAGAATAACGGGTTATACTTTCTTGTACCAGCCATAGCCAACACTGCACACACTGACAGCTCAATAGATAGAATGAAAAACTTCGAAATTGCGTGTCTGAATTCCCACGCTTTACACCTGGCTGACTGGTTTATAATTATGATTATCAAAGATCCACTGCGCATATTTTGCGCGGTGGATCTTCTGATGTCTTGTTTATTTGATAACTGTGGATGTGCGCTACCCGCTACTATACGACAACGCGCTTTCTTTTTGCAAACATGCCGGTCTAAAGAAGTTTGTGTCAGTAAAAGATCTTATAAGTAGGAAGAAATAAATCGTTGATATTTTTTTCGCGATTTCTGAAGTAATCCCGCGACCCATCAAAAATCCTCCGCGACCCAATTTTGGGTCGCGACCCAATTTTGGGTCGCGACACATAGGTTGCGGAACGGTGGTCTAGAGAACATGCCCAAAGTTTAATATGGTAAGGTTTTGACTCATTGAGTAGCTCCTATGGGGCCAAGTTCGGCAAGCCAGCTTTGCGGTTGTCTGTCTGTAGTTAAAGGTTGTATGATACATCGTTAGTTACGAAATCCCCCCTTTTTTTTTCTTTAAAAAAAAAATATCTAAATCGAACTTGATGTGAACTTGATAAGAGTTGGATGGAGTACGTTACTCGTGCTCGACTGTACTCATAAACTCGTATTCGCTTTCATGATAAAATGATCAACTTGAGGTTTGCCATCAACCATTTCATAGAAAACACTTAAAAATTCCATTCTGGCAAAAGTGACCGGCAAAAGCTGCAGCTAGAGTTGTCAGCGGCAGAGACCATGGATTCCTCTATTTTTATGAGATTTCAGCTGAATGTTTTTTAAAATGGTACTTTTAAGAACTAGCCTGTTTACGTTAAATTGTAGTCATCGGTTCGGTAATTTGGTATTTATTAATATTATATTAAAGGGACAGTATCGTCACGATCAACAGGGCATGGAATCGGAAGGCTAGTTTTAGATTAACTCAGTGACTACCATAATAACCCACACATGATAAGGTCATAATTACCGTCGCTGCTGCATAAATGAGCCAGTAATTTTCAGTCACTGTGATAATCTTAAACTAGGACATCGATTCCATGCCCTGTCGAAAGTCTGCTCTGATCGTGACGATACTGTCCCTTTAATAAAATTCTAAGTACAATATGTAAAAAGTACACATGTACATGTACACCGATTCTTGTTTTGTTATGAAATATTTGATACTACCAAGGGCATTCCCACTTCTACTAAACCAAATCTACTAATTATTGGAGGAAGCGCTAATAACATGGAGGGCCGTACATGTCACTCAGTTCCTGTACATGTCACACAGGTGCGGATTTCACAAAACAGTCTACACATGTAAGGTGAATTTTTCATTTTCGTCAAGGGGAAACTAGCCTGTATCAATTACACCTTCGAACTGGAGAAAATCACCATGGCACAATTTCGGTAAAATCTATGTAAATGCATCCATACTTTGTAAGAACCAAGAGATATATACAGAAACCAATTACATATGAGCGTTTCAGTTTACTTCATTGAATTATTAAAGAGAGCCCCGGTCGTGACACTTGTGTCCTTGAGCAAGGTACTTAACCATAATTGCTTCGTCCTTCGGATGGGACGTAAAGCCGTAGGTCCCGTGTGTTGTGTAATGCACGTAAAAAAGAATGCGCCTTGAGCACCACTTAGTTGGTGGATACGTGCGCTATATAAGTCCACACAGTAGTAGTAGTAATGTGAACATGCATTCAGATTTAACTAAACGTGTTGAAATTAACGTACATTACTCATGTTCCCCCTTAAAGGGGGATTGTCGTCACGATCAGAGCAGACTTTAAACAGTGCATGGAATCAGTGTCTTAGTTTAAGATGAACACAGGGACTGACTGGCTCATTCACTGAGTTAATCTAAAACTAGCACTCCGATTCCATGCCCTGTTGATCGTGACGATATTGTCCCTTTAAAATGCAGTTAACACTATTGGTAAAAACTGATGTGTGTAAATGCATTGTGATGTAATTGCGAGTCCCTTTAGGCTATGTAACAGAAAACGTTTGGAATGAAACATCCGTGGGAAGTTCGTTGAACTTTCATTCCAAACTTTCATTTCCGTTCAGTGATGAAAAACAGGTTTTCTAAGAAAGCACGTAAGTCTAGAATTTGCCAGAATGATGATTTTGTTATAAAAGTGGTTCATCTTCGGTAGCTCCCTTCCTCCATGCCTATACCATCGAGGAAGGAAATGGAATAGTTGGATGAGATCATCAAACGGGCGTGGCGGGCGTCCCCGGCGCCACGTTCGTGTGCCCAGAAAATGATCGAACTTGATCATTAGTAAGATTAGGATTGTAAAGATTAGAAAGGATAGAAGAGTAGTGAGTGTGGATGACTTATGGAGAAGGTGTGGTTCTTCACCAAGTCAGTGTTAAGAGAACGAGTGCTCACGAAAAAACCCCACTGTAGAGTCATGTACATACTTTCATGAGAAAAACATTGTTATTGGTATCATTTATAAACCTGCTGATATTAATATAAATATTTCTGTTGATGTTTGACAACATCATGGCCAATATAAATAAGAAGAATAAAACGTCTGTTATTAATGGTGATTTTAACATATTATAGGTCTCTTTAACAATATATAGAGATAGCAAAAGTGACACCCCTTCTAAATGTGTATAAATTAAGCACCCCCTGTTAAAATTTGGTTTAGATCCATTCCCCTCATAAGTATATTTACCTATCTTGATAATGGAACACCCCAATAGCCAACTAAGCATCAAGATATGTGGCTTTGAAGGTCATTATATATATATTTCCTGTGATGACCACTGACCAACACTTAGAATAAAGCTCTGAGAAGTTCTATGATTCAACTTCTATTGTTCATCTTTTATTCTTTCCAGGTATGTTACTTTTCATTGTCATTATCATTACTTTTATTATTTATACAACTGTTGATATTGGATAATTTAGTTAGTATTGTTTTGCATTGCTTTAAGATTTTAGGAGATTTAGGAGATGCAAAGAAAAGGAAGTTTCAATTCCTTACAGTTCTTTCAAGGTCTTTACAGTAAATCCTTTAGAATTCTTTGTCTCTTATTTGATCATTGGTCAAGTTTCTCTCAGTTTGTGTTTTAGACTGACAATCAAGTTATTTTATCAATGTTCCATTTATATTTCCACTTTGCTAAGTATTGTTCCAGTGCTAGGTTTCATAGCATTATTATTTTGATTATTTAGTGGATTATTATTTTGATTATTTAGTGGATTATTATTTTGATTATTTAGTGGATTGTCTCAAGATCTGAGAAGTGTTAGATTTGTATAGTTTTAGTACACATGTAGTTGATTCTTGAAAGTATTCTTTCAAGACTTTTCTGTACAGCTCCTGTACTAAGGATGCTTGAGTACAGAACAATAAGTTTGATGTGTTAAGTCCACATACAGTACACTGTTAGGTGTGTCCATGTGTGTGGTAGTAAACCACCCATGCCTATGTAATGAGTGGCCAGAGGATTAAGGAAGTTGATTAAGTCCAGCTGGTCAATGCAGTGGGTTGGGTGGAATTGTTTATTGGGTTCATGAGCCCACAGGCAGTGTAGTGTTAAGTTGGCCAGACCCAGGATGATCTCCATGGTTACAGGGGTTATGGTCCAGTGATGTTGTTATGTTTTAGAGTAAATCTGTTTAAAGCCTTGTGAGACCTACAGTAGTCCAGACAAGAACACCTATTTTTATTGTGAATATTTAATGAGGTTGGTTTACACCACTGAGTGTAAGTAAACATAAGAGTTAAGCAGGCGCACTGATTTATCTTTGTTTTAGAACAAGTCATTCAGTGACCATAGGATGTTACATGTATCTTCTGTCATTTAAGCCAGGGTTTTATTGTGAATATTTAATGAGGTTGGGTTACACCATTGAGTATAAGTAAACATAAGAGTTAAGCAGGCGCACTGATTTATCTTTGTTTTAGAGCAAGTCATTCAGTGACCATAGGATGTTACATGTATCTTCTGTCATTAAGCCAGGGGAAAGAAATGCAGTCGAGTTACTTTGTTATACATGTACCTGCAGGTTAGCATTTGTCTTTTTATTGGTATTTAATTTAGATTTAAGATTTTATAGAATACCATTTAATTATATATATTTCCTGTGATGACCACTGACCAACACTTAGAATAAAGCTCTGAGAAGTTATATGATTCAACTTCTATTGTTCATCTTTTATTCTTTCCAGGTCATCGACCATTGAGTTATTAATGTACCCCGTGTAACTACAGTATTCAGCAGTTAGGCGGGTGCAACAAATAGCACTCATAATCCAACTCGGGATTGTGTTAATTCTATTTTTAGCAATTCCCACCTGCCTCTGATAAATAAACTCACTCGTATTAACTCATCCATACTTTGATTGATACTATTTTATCAAATGGTAATGACTACTTACCAAGAGCGGTATTTTATTTAATGATTTATCAAACCATTTACCAGTGTACCAAATTCCTTTTTTTCAATTGATCTACTGGTGGCGTAAAAATTGCAATACGGGTCGATCCTACAGACTTATTATATCTGAAAGTATTGAAAGGTTTAAGCTGGATCTAAGCATGGAGGAATAATAATAATAATAATAATAATGTGTGAATTTATATAGCGCACGTATCCACCAACTAAGTGGTGCTCAAGGCGCATTATACTATTATCCCTGCTCATAAGGCTCATAAGGCTCATAAATCATTCCTGAAACCATCTCAGCTCCCTGGGGAGTATACAGCTCAATTGAAGGAACTGGAATGTTGTTTTTCTCACAAATGAGCCCATTCTCAATAGGTCGACTTTCCACTCTCATTTTTTTGATTTATATGAAAAAAAATCCAGCTAAGAAGCCTTTGCGTGTAAACTGCGGAGACCGTGGAAATTGTGGCGCTTGTTTACGCTGCTATACAGGCGCATTTCCCAAGGAGCATTATCTTTGTATGTACAAACAGCCACATGGCGCTGATTTATGCGCTAAGAATCGCACAATTGTTAGTCTGTTACCATGTACGTCCCAATGTTCCGGTGCTATGTAAATAATAAGCACTCAAGACCCAAAATGTACTATATCATGTGCATGCTATGTATGACCTAATTAATTTTTTTCAACGCAAATTACCACGGAAAAGTCGTAAAAAGAGTGTAGAAATCGTCAAATTACACCTAAATCGTAGTAATTAGCGTCTCTTCTACACTCCAAAATCAAAAGCCAACGAATAATCCTCTAACAATAGTCACTGATCGACGGGTGATCTATTTCAGATTTGAATATTGGTAATCATATTTTCTCTAAAACTACAACAAGGAAAGACAGGACATTTGGTGATTAGTGGACCGTTACTCTTTTGTGTATTTTATAAGCGCTTCGCCTATTGTTCGTTTTGGGCAAATACTATAATGGTGCGCACCCCCTTTGAAGGGGAAATGTGTTCCGCCATTTTGATCATCATATAGATTTACCATAATAATAATAATAATAATAATAATGTATGGACTTATATAGCGCACGTATCCACCAACTAAGTGGTGCTCAAGGTGCTCATCTCACCTCTTTTTGACAGTGTTCCCACCTTTCCCCGCCCCCTTTTTTGCCACATTGGGCCATTTTTGTGCGTACTAGGCTTTCCACCATCAAAGCAAATGTGCTCGTATTCTATGCAAATGAAGAGGCGGGGACCAGCCTAGTCCAATGCATCTTATTAATTATGTCTGAAATGTACGCGAGATAGTTCTGAAGAAGAACTTGGCTGTATACGACCCATATCCTTTAATGGATAAACGACACTAATAGTAATAGGAAGTGACTTCATTTACGAATCATAGTAAAATCAACAGTAAGCATATATAAATTATACAGTAAGTTCGTTATCATAACGTCCGCTTGGGATTTATGCCTATTTGAACCTTGTGTAAAGTGCTCCACTTCTGTTATCACACACAGAAGTCCCGCCCCTTGCCCCAATCAACGTGTGACGCAATGCGAAGCTGACAACAGCGAATCCGACTGCATTCGATTTCCGTTTGTTTGAGAGTTTTGCAGGCCGCTCCAAACGCCAAAGACTCGATCTGCAGACGGACAATTTATGTACGGTTCTTTCGCATGTAAACTTTTCACGTTGAAAACTTTGTGATACACAGTGGCGTAAGCACGAGTAAGCGTTTCCACAGGCTTCACAAAAAGAATGGTAAGTTATTTCCTTATAGTAAACAGACAAACAGTACTGGTATTTAAGAAAACATGCAATTTATGAGGTGCGTTGGGCAAGTTTGTTTTCTGTGTATGTTTTTCTTAAGGCACGTAGAGTAGGCACAACAGCGCCATAACCAAAGGGAATGTCGATTCTCAGTTGGCAAATCGAGCCTCAGTCGGCAAAATCAAGCCTTAGTCTGCAAATAAACCACCAACTCAAGCCATCAAAGCAGGCTTGTATTTTTTTTTGTACCTGAAGAGAATTAATTTGGGGGGAGTTTACGCCCACCCCTCCCCCCACAAATGATAACTCCCCCTTAATTTGTTTTGGGCCCTAACCTCGCCCTCATCCGGCGATTTTGAAGGTGTTACTTTTTTTTTTACTGCCACAAGGTAAATGTATCTATGTTTTATAAGAATCAAGAGAGGTAGCCTATACAGAAAACAACATTTGAACGTTTCGGCTTATTTCATGTGAGTCATTCGTGTGGAAATGGACCCGGTCGTAATGCATTGCATTTGTATATGCCTTATAAGTAAATACCGTCCATTTCACGTTTTCTCAAAAGTTACATCATGTCAGAGTGAATAATTTCTCATAATGTTGGTACCATCATAAATTTCCCATCAAATAACTTTATAGATTATAATTCAGTAATTTTATTATCGAGTAATTACCAAAAGGTAATTAAATTGTGTTTTTAAACCAACAATTGGTTATTTATAGCCAATTTTATTTTCTTTATTTATTTTATATAATATAGGTTATATTACAGCGTATCCTTTTCAATTTTTCCTGCTCGGTGTGCCGAATAATGGTGCAAACATAACTACCATCCTATATATTGTCGTCTATATTTAGTCCCAAATTATATGCGCTTTTGTCCACTAGCCCCGCCCCTTGTAATTCTTTGCCCGAAATCATATTGATTGTCACAGACAACATGTTTTCCCGCTCCAACTGCTCGCGTTCCACACATCACGTGACAAAACATAATGACATAAAAACACCAGGGACATTGGTAGCTTATCATGAACAAAAATATCATGAACAAAACTATCTGCTGAACAACGTATATCTTTACTGACGATCGAACGAGCAGTCGGGACTGGATGTTGCCAAGAGTTCGTGAGTAATCAAAGCCGTACTTTTTAGCTAAAGAAATTCAGACAATACTAGAGATTCGAGTTTGTTTACACAAACTCTAGGTGTTCGGGAGGAAATAAAGGTCAAATTGGGGTCACCTTTTTGTAAAATTGTTTTGACAAATAACGATCTGTCTAATGGTGCAAATATTGTGAATTTACCGCTTGTGGAAGATTTTGTTTTAAATATTAAACTTTGACTTCCGGTTTGGACAGGAAGTAAGGTCAAATTGGGGTCATCTTTTTGTAAATATCTTTTGACAATTAACGGTCTGTACAATGGTACAAAAATTGTGAATTTACCTGTTTTGGTTGTTGAGATATGATTTTTTTTAAATATTAAAGTTTGACTTCCGGTTTGGACAGGAATTAAGGTCAAATTGGGGTCACCTTTGTGTAAATATTTTTCGACAATTAACAATCTATACAATGGTGCAAAAAATGTCAATTTACCTCTTGTGGTTGTTGAGATATGATTTTTTTAAATATTAAACTTTGACTTCCGGTTTGGACAGGAAGTAAGGTCAAATTGGGGTCACCTTTTTGTAAATATTTTTGGACAATTCACGATCTGTACAATGGTACAAAAATTGTGAATTTACCTCTTGTGGTTGTTGAGATATGATAGTTTTTAATATTATACTTTGACTTCCGGTTTGGACAGGAAGTAAAGGTCAAATTGGGGTCATGTTTTTGTAAATATTTTTGACAATTAACAATCTGTACAATGGTGCAAAAAATCTGAATTTACCTCTTGTGGTTGTTGAGATATGATTTTTTTAAATGTTAAACTTTGACTTCCGGTTTGGACAGGAAGTAAGGTCAAATTGGGGTCATGTTTTTGTAAATATTTTTCGACAATTAACAATCTATACAATGGTGCAAAAAATGTCAATTTACCTGTTGTGGTTGTTGAGATATGATTTTTTTAAATATTAAAGTTTGACTTCCGGTTTGGACAGGAAGTAAGGTCAAATTGGGGTCACTCACAACTCGAGTTTCATCTACTTGTTAAGTTCTAAGTACATGCCAAGTTTCAAGTTCATGTGAAGTTTGCAAGTATGTGTTTTTTTGTGGACAGACGTCGGGGGAGAAGAAGAAGAAGAAGAAGAAGAAGTAAAAACTAGATATAAGTTTTTGTCACAACAAAAACAAGGTGTTCGGTTGAAGTTAAAATGGTTACGTCATTAATTCGAAGTGTTGGAGATTGATAAGTACATGGACCATGTACCATACCAAGAATAAAGTATATGAAATTTCAGAGAAGTTCTAATTTATGTGAATGAGGAAGATAATACGTCACAGTGAACATGCTGTAAAAAATAATAGGAAAGTTTTATAAGTACATGGACCAAGAATAAAGTATTTGAAATTTCCGGTTTTGACAGGAAGTAAGGTCAAATTGGGGTCACCATTGTGTAAACATTTTTGAACAATTAACAATCTACACACTGGTACAAAATATGCCAATGTACCTCTTGTGGTTGTTGAGATATGATTTTTTAAAATATTAAACTAGATTTTTTTTAAATATTAAACTTTGACTTCCCCAAATTGGGGTCACTCACAACTCGTGTTTCATCTACTTGTTATTAGTTCTAAGTACATGCCAAGTTTCAAGTTCATGTGAAGTTTGGAAGTATGTGTTTTTTTGTAGACAATCTATCCGGAGAAGAAGGAGAAGAAAAAAAAAAGAAAAAAAAAAACGAACAAAAACAATAGGTGTTTCGGGTACATACCCGAACACCTAAAACAAAAAATTAAAAAAACCGAACAAAAACAAGAGGTGTTTCGGGCACAAACCCGAACACCTAAAAAAAAAAAAAAACGTACAAAAACACCTAATTATTTTGAGACTCACTCGGAAAGCGGTGATGAAGCTGCAATCCTCAAAAACTGCCATTGTTAACTCCCTAATCAATTGACAAAAGAGTGTTCCTGCAGAGCGTAGACCTTTTGAATTAAACCTTTTCCATTGTGTGGACAGATTAATGTTGGGCCAGCCCTGCTCAGTCAGGCAAAGAGGTTACATTGAACTAGTGTGGCCGGCTTCTATTGTTAAGGTTCTTCTAAAGGTCTGATTAGAGCCATCACTTTTTCCAAAAAGAGATCGTTACATGTTGTACCCAAAAGAACTCAAAAGCATCTATCTCCACCATGCAAAGCCTCAAAACCTACGTCTGGTAGGAGACTTGGAGTAAAAAATAGTGAGGGCGAGAATTTAGATTGTTCCGGAGTGAGTGGGCGAGATTGCTAAGGGACCTTAGCCAATCTCGCCCACTAACTCCACCCAGAACAATCTAAATTCTCACCTGCAAAAATTCTCGCACTTACTTTTTTTTTTTACTCCAAGTCTCCTAGCAGACCTTTAGAAGAACCTTAACAATAGAAGAAGCTGATGTAACCGCTTGATGTAACCGCTTTGTCTGGCTGGGCATGGCCAGACCTTAATCCATTCACACAATGGAAAGGTATAATTGGCAATTCAAAAGGTCTAACCTCCCAGGAACACTCTTTTGTAAATGGATTGTGTTGACAATGGCAGTTTTTTCACTGCTTTCCAGGCAAGTCTCACAATGGAGTGTCGTGGCCGAGCGGTCTAGCTTACCGGACTCAAGTTCTGGTGTTAGCAGCAGAATGTGTGTTCGAATCCCGGCCGTGACACTTGTGTCCTTGAGCAAGACACTTAACCATAATTGCTTTTCTCCACCCAGGGGTTAAATGGGTACCTGTGAGGGCAGATTTGGTTGATAAGCCCTATATGCGCTGTAACGGCAGCAATTGAGCTGTATACTCCCCAGGGAGCTGAGATGGTTTCAGGAATGATTTATGAGCCTTATGCGCCTTATGAGCAGGGGTAATGATATAATGCGCCTTGAGCACCACTTAGTTGGTGGATACGTGCGCTATATAAGTCCACACATTATTATTATTATTAATAATACTGTTTTGTTTTTGTTTGTTTTATATTTTGCACATAGTTGCCGAGCGGTAACTTTCAGTATATTCGAATACACTTCATTTGTTAGAATAATGGATATGTGTAGGCCGGCTATTTTACAAAAAATTCTTTAGCTTACATTTTTATTAACTTGATAATCTTGAAATTTCTGTTGTATTTTCCCTTTAACGTATTTGTTTGCCCTTTTCAAGGAAAATAGTAACACAAAATTGCTGAAATTCACCAGTTATAGGGACATTATCGTCACGATAGGGCATGGAATCGGAGTGCTAGTTTTAGTTTAACTCAGTGACTGAAAATAATACCCCACGTGATAAGGTCATAATATAACCGTTGCTGCCGCATAAATGAGCCAGTAATTTCCAGTCACTGTGTTCATCTTGAACCAGGACACCGATTCCATGCCCTTTTGAAAGTCTGCTCTGATCGTGACGATAATGTCCCTTTAATAGTAAAAAAAAATGAAAAATTCGGGGAATGCATCAATAAGTGTGAATGCCCATAATGTCCTTTTTACCTGTGTAGTTGGGCTTAAAAGACGATCCATTCTGGCGCCTATTGAACTAATACCCCTAATCCAGTAACTCGTCATATCTTAATACCACATAAACCCCCTCACTAGTACAGGGATTATCCTTCATCCCTACCACACACCAGGAGCATTTGAACTTTAAGATCCCCACGTGTCACGGTGATGATCAGTGAGTAACAAAAGATGCATTGCTCAGCCGGAAGACGTTATAGGTTTCCTAGATTAAAGGGGGATAGGCACCGTTTATACTTACACAAATAGAAACAGGGAGTGAATTATTATGTAAAATCTTTCTTGGTAATTACCAGATTATCACATTAACGATTTGGCCCAAAAAATATCCGGTTTCTGGTCATCGGTCGGCTTCAAAATCGGTGCGGTGACGTGTTTTTTTTTTTTTTTCTTTTTTTTTCTTTTTTTTTTCGTGATACATTGTATATGCGAGGACCAAATTTCCCATATACAAAGTATGGTGGCTCAGAGAGGCCTCACAAATCTGGCAAACGTTCATACCCCTATGTGAAAAAGTCGTTTAAAGCATAGCACGGCCAAATTCCAATCGATCCAGCAATTTTGGCTGCAATTGGACATCATTTCATAGCAAAAAAAATAAATAAAAAATAAAAATGCCGACGCGCGGGTCTGAGACGACGCGCGCGGAGACCAGAAACAGGAGACTTTTTTTGGCCTTTAATCTCTAACAACTAGTGTAAAGTTGATACACGTATATCAACCATCGTTCGACGTGCTTAAATCATCTGAAGTGCTTTCACCTGAAGTGCTTTCTCCCGAGAGAAACGAGGAATTGTTATGTCGAATTTACAACCAAAATTCGTCTTGAAACTTTGTGGTACACTGTAAAAATTGTTTACAGTAACAAACAATATACTGTATCGCGATACAGTATATTGTTTGTTACTGTAAAATTTACAGTAAGTTACTGGCAACCAGCTGCCAGTAACTTACTGTAATTTTTACATTAATTTATTTACAGTTATTAATGTAAAACTTTACAGTATTAGTTACTGGCAACCAGCTGCCAGTAACTTACTGTAATTTTTACAGTAATTTATTTACAGTTATTAATGTAAAACTTTACAGTATTAGTTACTGGCAACCAGCTGCCAGTAACTTACTGTAATTTTTACAGTAATTTATTTACAGTTATTAATGTAAAACTTTACAGTAAGTTACTGGCAACCAGCTGCCAGTAACTTACTGTAATTGTTACAGTAATTTATTTACAGTTATTAATGTAAAACTTTACAGTAAGTTACTGACAACTCAGCTGCCAGTAACTTACTGTAATTTTTACAGTAATTTATTTACAGTTATTAATGTAAAATTTTAAGTAAGTTACTGACAACTCAGCTGCCAGTAACTTACTGTAATTTTTACAGTAATTTATTTACAGTTATTAATGTAAAATTTACAGTAAGTTACTGACAACTCAGCTGCCAGTAACTTACTGTAATTTTTACAGTAATTTATTTACAGTTATTAATGTAAAACTTTACAGTAAGTTACTGACAACTCAGCTGCCAGTAACTTACTGTAATTTTTACAGTAATTTATTTACAGTTATTAATGTAAAACTTTACAGTAAGTTACTGACAACTCAGCTGCCAGTAACTTACTGTAATTTTTACAGTAATTTATTTACAGTTATTAATGTAAAACTTTACAGTAAGTTACTGGCAACTCAGCGTAAAAGCTAACAAGCAAAATAAAATGTCACATATTTCGTCCTTTTCACAAGAACGTGAACACCTATTGTGAAGAAAATTGTACAGATTAGTTTTTAAAAGCTTATTATTTTTTTATAAATTTAAAAACTAGTAGGTGAAAATGAGAGTATGCTATCAAATACCAATGATGTAACATTCCTTCTATAAGGGAGCGTAATCACTCGATCACAACATTACTAAATTATAATCTGAAGACTCCCTTACCAAATTTCCAATTCAACTTTCCAATTGGAACTAATTGGAACCAATTGGAAAATTTTTCAAGATTGGGAATTGGCACAAAATGAATTGGACACAATTGGACACAATTGGACTCAGTTGGATTCAGTTGGACGTTTTTCCCAACTAATTTTAGACCTAATTGGACTCGATTGGATTTAATTTGACTTTTCCCGGTTGGACCCAGTTGGACTTTTTCCAACTACACTCAATTGGACCCAACTGGACTGTTTCCAATTCATTCCAACTGGATTTCCAATTGGAATGAGTTGGCAATTTTGGTAAGGGCTTACCGAAGTTGGCATACCAAACATTTCAGAAATTATTTCGTCTGAACTGTAATTTTTGTGAAAACAATAAGCAGAAATTCTAGTTTTACTAAGTGGATCATCAATTGGTGATGATTCACGTTTGAAATAATATACCGGTACACAACATCTGGATGTACTTTTTTCTCCTTACTACACAACGAAATCATTTGAAACTTTCAAGGGTTGGTTTCTGTACATCATGTATGCATTCTGTTCATTTTGTACTTCTCCACATAACATCAAGAATTTGTAAAACTTTTTTCAGATGAATAAGATTTGAGATGTAATGTTAGTGTCTTATGAAAATAAACAAAGAATTGAGTTTTTTTGCTGATATCTCAAAATATCAGATTTTATGGTTCCTTGTCATAGACCAGTGTACATTTTGGGGCTCTTTTGTAAACATGTGATGTCATTGGTCACAAGGTCTAAAAATCAAGATACTGGTGAGTAAAATGCCAGTAGTGATATCCATTGACTATTTGAATTGTTTCCTCGAAAAGGACAACATTTTGGACGGAATATATTCTCAGGATGATTAGAATCCTAAGATAATAATTCTCACAGTTTCTTTTTTGGGTCCGTACTAGTGGTATACAACCCCTTTAACACAAACAAAATACCTGATATAGTGCCTAGACCTTTTCCCCAAGCGACCGTCAGTCGTGGGCTCTTAAGGTGACGTGGGCTCTTAAGGCGGGGCTGTGGGTTATGACCCAAATCACTGAGTGATGTTGACCTTAAAATTGCTCCCAGACTTGTCGGTTTCATTCGGTCGTGATGAGGACACAAATTAGGCGATTGTGACAAAAATGTATAAACAAACAACCTAAGTGTGTTTCCTATTGGGCGACCTCGGGTCAAAGCGGCCATCCATTAGCTTTGCCTCGCGTGTAATCGGCGCATGCGGTTGCTTCACTAACTAGAAGACAAGGGCTCCCCACAGAGAGGTCGGGACCCATGGGTCAGAAATCAGACGAAAAACCGCCTTTAGCATTCGTCATTCATCACTTCAGTTTATTTATCTGTGGGTTATAATTTCTGAATTCTACTCCCACTGTGGCGATTGATTTCCCCGCACCCCCATGATAAGTACTTTTACGCTTGGATTGAAGTTTGAGTGCATGACAAAATTCAGGCCCACAGTCACGATTCCCACGTGTAACAAATCCGTGATTAAATTCAAGTTTGTGGTATTTCACTAATAATGAATTAATTCACCTGAAACCTTTCTATTTATTGTCAGAATGAGCTCTTGTCAGACACAATAGCAAGCAGTTTTCTATTGGGAGCAGTTTATTCTCTCAAAACAATTGGGACGTGTCTTGTTACTGAAGTCGGAGAAGTATTGTTCCAACATTGGGAAAAGCCCAACACTCTCTCAAAAAAGGTACGGTAGTGCCCGTGTTTTCGCTACTTTATCGGCAGTTTACAGAAAGGTTTTTTTCATCGGAACATTTCTATTTTACTTGTGGAAGGGAAAAACAAATACTTAAAAAAAGACATTTTTCAAAATAAGAAGCATGGTTTTACAGTAAATATGTCCCAAAATTAACTTATTGTGGGACCAGTCACAAATTTTTATGAAATAAATTTTGGTAAATAAAGTCGAATTTAGAAATATTGCAATAAAATGATAATTTCTTTCATAAAAATTATGAAATTTAAATTCTTTCATTAAAATGAAAATTTATTTCATAAAAATTAGGAAAAGTGGACTTATGATTAAGTCAAAATACTTTTGAACATGCTATTAATTACGGTAACTTTGGCACATATTACTGTTAAACCGAGCTTACTTCAATTATTGCTGTAATATCTCAATTCAAAGTATCAGTTTTTCTCTTTCTAGAAGGATTTAATCAATTCTGATGAAAACGAAAATGTAAAATAGAATATCGAAAACACAGGTGATACAAATCTTACCGGTTGTCACAAAATGAAGTAACGTTTTTAATATAGGACTTCTCTAGTTTTTAGTTAATAATGAAGTGTATAAGTTATTTAAAAAAAACTTTATTTCAGTCTGCTTTGTAGCTGATGTTTGAAACCATTTGGCTAAGATCTTGAAGATGAACCAAGAACACGAACCAAACAACAAGATGCCCGGGCACCAGCAAACCGTGTCATCACGTGGTGACCGGTTGACGAAAGATGAAATGTGCTGCTGCTGTCTCCTCTGCTTCCCGCGGTGTCTCCAGCGATTTGCCTCCCTCAAACTCTTCATCTTCCTTGTATGTCTCCTCCTCTGCTTTGCTGCCGCCGCCCTGGCCGTCTTCGAGGGACTGGTCACGACGATCGAGACTCGCTACCAGCTGAGCGCATCGGAGATCGGCCTGAGCGTGTCCATGTTCACGGCCGGCACCGCGGTGTCAACCGTAGTTGTGACACATTTCGGTGGCCGGCCGACGAGCCGTCGACCGGCATGGATAGCGATGGGCGGAATCGTACTAGCCATCGGGGCGTTCTTCCACACCCTACCTCAGTTCATCTTGTCCCCGTATCAACCGCCTTCTTCGGTATTCCTCGTACCTTCTGACTCCAATACATCGGAGAATCTCGGCGGGTTGTGCCGTGCTGCTGACGGGGATATTGGCGGGGAGGACGGTGGCTCGTGTGAGGCCGGACACCAGCAAATACTCCAAGATAACAACGTAGCGTACATCCTTATCGTCATTGGGGAGATTTTACTCGGTGTTGGATATGGGCCGCTGGTACCGCTTACACTAGCCTATGTTGATGACAATGCTTCCAGGGGTACCACTGGTTTAACATCAGGTATGTAAACTAAAATTAATGGTATTTCCTTATAAATTACAGACGACATCTTTCAAAGGATGTTTTATATTGATATAATTATTTAATGGGGATTTGGTACAACATGTTGTAAGAACCTAATTACAAAATTTGAAAGCTCACTTGGTGTAGAGTTGGTACAATAGGAGGACAATGGTGGTACCCCACAAACCCGATCCATAAGGTTATGTGTGCAGCGGCGTAGCCAGGACTTTTTCAGTGGGGGGGGGGGGGGCATTGTATGGGTTTTTTCCCTTTTCTTTTTCTTTTCTGTTTTTGGGGCACTATGAGGATTTTTCGTGTGGGGGCACCTGGGGGGGCACTGGAAATTTGTGGGGGGAACGTGCCCCCCCCCTTCAGGCCCCCCCTTGGCTACGCCGCTGTATGTGTGCATGTTTGTGTATCGTCCATTTTGCCTTTGAGAAAGAACCTCGTTCGAAATGTAAGGCTGTTAATTACTATTTAGCATTAAAACGGTACCGTTTTATATTAACTAATTTAGAAACTTTATTACCGGTACTGTAAAAAAAAAACATCTGACGATTTTGTGTAACATTTGTCATCTTAAAGTTCTGTTCAGATTAAAAAGAAAATCAGCGGTGAAAAGTAAATAGCCTAGATATCTGTAAAAATAATATAATTTAATTTTTTCCATCGTAATTGATCGACTTTACTTTTCAGAGATAATTATTTGTTCTTTCTTGAACAGGTATTCTCGAGAGCATGTTTGGCTTGGGGGCTATCATTGGCTTTCAGATCGCCAGCGGTGTGGTCAGCCTTTGGGTGGACTTCTACCGCGTCGACGTCAGTGCCATCGAGCTGACCCCACACGATCATGGCTGGGTCGGTGCCTGGTGGCTGGGGCTGCTCATCGAGGCGGTCATCTTCTTCCTTCTCTCTCTGCCTCTCTTCGGGTTCCCAAGACGGATCCCTGGCGACCCTGAGGGTGACACAGAGGACGTCAAGAAGGCTAACACCGGTAATGTTCCCGGTGGGAATGAGGAAGCTGCAGCGGTGAAGCCATCCGCGCTGAAGGATCTAAAAGGTGATACCCTGCCAAGAACATTTGAAACGTTGGGCAAATTTTGGGAATATTTCGGAAGCTTTGTGAGTTTTTTGGAGGAAGGGGCTCGCCTGATTTGTTTATTATTTTAACATTTTGTAACTTTGATTTATATCACGTCAGGTTACCTATCATATCATATCAATGAGTCAGTCTGCAAAAAAATATAGTTTATTTGTACCCATGCCATTATGTTAACCTTAATAGTAGACTTTTATCAGCCCTTTTCTCATCTTTCTGCAGAGTGGCCTGGCTCAGTTTGGCGACTTCTCAAAAACGCAGTCTTCCTTCTGGCCAGTCTGTCGTTCATCACAGAGGGCGCCCTCGTCTATTCACTAGCGGCATTCTTCCCGAAGTACATGCAAGTGGAGTTTGGGCTTGATGTCTTTTCGGCAAATCTCATCGCGGGTAAATATATGATTAATAAGGTGTCTCCAACCTCCCAGCTCTCCCCACCCAAAATCTGCCAACATCTGACTAGGAGATTGTCACAAATGAATAGTCCATTAATTTAAATTTCCACAACTCCTCCACCCCATACTACCAATATCTTCAGCAGTCTACTTTTGGAGTTGTACCACCAGTTCTTTTCAGAACTAGTAATTACTACTCAATTGAGATTCCACATGGTGTCACCGCAATTAGTCTTACTTATCAATATCTTACATGGAGATTGTCAACAAATGAAATTGTCCATCGACTATTGTTACCACCGCACCCATCCTGCCGAAAGCTGTCCCTGGGAATGCTTCGGAGTGATGACATATTATTTAAGGGAGCAAGACATAAATAAATGAACTTTCTTTTAAAACTTTTTCACCCACGAAAATGTGGAGATGTGGAGATGTGGAGACGAAAAAACGAATATAAGCAAAAACCACCTGAGTTTTCTAACGTTCACATTGCTTATCAATTACATCAGTATGTTAAAGTTAAAATGTTTAACCCTCGGATAGTACCATTCAATGACTTGAGTTTGTATGTGAATCGACTTGACTTGACTGGCGCAAATATTGAGTCGACCTACCATTACAATGAAATAAGCTCGAATCATAAAGTATAGCGACTTGTTTACAACTCTTTTCTAATGCTGGCTCCGTACACATAATGATATTGTCAGAGCTTTAAGCAGACGATAAAATGGCTGCCATGTGCCATCCATTAAAATAATTGTGCACAACTGACACGGCAAAAATGTTTATGAATATACAGGGTCCATGAAGTTAAAATGAGCTTGTGCCACCTTCTCAACCGTAGTATTAAGTGAAGTTTATATGGAAAAGATGAATGTTTGTATAGTCTATAGAACAAGTGAATGTATATAGTACAATCTTTTACCATTTTTCTTTGTCACGTGGGTCAGGTTTTGCCTTTGTACCTCCCTGGGCTTTGGGTGCCCTGGGAGGGGGTATTTTCATCAAGAAGTTCGGTCCTGATGTGCGGGGTTCGGCACTCATGGGCTGCCTATCGGCGTTGCTGGCCTGTAGCTTCGCTGTAGTCCTGATGTTCGTTGGATGCGACAATCCACTGATTGCTGGTGTGACCGTCGGTTACCAGGGCAACGGGTGAGTCATTATGATTGTCAGAGTACAAACGACGATAATTGTACCCGTACATTTATAGTAGGGTTAAGGAATACGTTTAGAAATCAATGTTTCAGTTCTAAACATCCAGGAGCAACTTTTGTTCGATTCCCTGTATATCCAAATACAATCATAGCGCTGAATATCAATAATATAAGAGGGGCCAGTCTATTTACCTGCCAGCCTCGGTTAAGTTTATTTGTATGGGAGCAAAACATCAGTGACAGTAGTAATAATAATAATAATAATAATAATAATAATAATAATAATAATAATAATAATAATAATAATAATAATAATAATAATAATAATAATAATAATAATAATAATAATAATAATAATAATAATAATAATAATAATAATAATAATAATAATAATAATAATAATAATAATAATAATAATAATAATAATAATAATAATAATAATAATAATAATAATAATAATAATAATAATAATAATAATAATAATAATAATAATAATAATAATAATAATAATAATAATAATAATAATAATAATAATAATAATAATAATAATAATAATAATAATAATAATAATAATAATAATAATAATAATAATAATAATAATAATAATAATAATAATAATAATAATAATAATAATAATAATAATAATAATAATAATAATAATAATAATAATAATAATAATAATAATAATAATAATAATAATAATAATAATAATAATAATAATAATAATAATAATAATAATAATAATAATAATAATAATAATAATAATAATAATAATAATAATAATAATAATAATAATAATAATAATAATAATAATAATAATAATAATAATAATAATAATAATAATAATAATAATAATAATAATAATAATAATAATAATAATAATAATAATAATAATAATAATAATAATAATAATAATAATAATAATAATAATAATAATAATAATAATAATAATAATAATAATAATAATAATAATAATAATAATAATAATTAATAATTAATAATAATAATAATAATGTGGACTTACATAGCGTACGTATCCACCAAACTGGTGCTCAAGGCGCATTATATTATTACCCCTGCTCATCAGGCTCATAAATCATTCCTGAAACCATCTCAGCTCCCTGGGGAGTATACAGCTCAATTGCTGCCATTACAGCACATATAGGGCTAATCAAACACAACAACCAACACCGCCCTCACAGGTACCCACTTACCCCTGGGTGGAGAGAAGCAATTATGGTAAAGTGTCTTGCTCAAGAACACAAGCAACCCGGTCGCGGCTGGGATTCGAACCCACATTCTGACGACTCAGCCATCAGAACACAAATCCGATGCACTAAACCGCTTGACCATGACACTCCAGTATTAGAAGATGGTATGCAAACGTGTCTGTAATATACCACTGTGAAGTAACACGTGTTCAAAGTAGAACACAATACGTTTGAAGTCACATTGGTATAATGTACACGTTTACGTTCTGTCTTGTAAGGTCCCTGAAACTGTATAGGTTTGCAGTGACTGATACCACCATGTGGGCTAACTGAAAATTTCGGTCATTGTGCTCTGTTATTTGTCTAACCCTAACATTGGCGGATCCAGGGGGGGGGGGGCTAAGGGGGCTGTAGCCCCCCCTAAAATCGTAAAAAAAATAAAAATAAAAATAAAAAAGGAGAGAGAGAGAGAGAGAGAGAGAGAGAGAGAGAGAGAGAGAGAGAGAGAGAGAGAGAGAGAGAGAGAGAGAGAGAGAGAGAGAGAGAGAGAGAGAGAGAGAGAGAGAGAGAGAGAGAGAGAGAGAGAGAGAGAGAGAGAGAGAGAGAGAGAGAGAGAGAGAGAGAGAGAGAGAGAGAGAGAGAGAGAGAGAGACTTTTGACTTTTCAAGGAAAACTTTATTTACAAAGCAGAACAATACAACATTACAGAATAGAAAACAATGTTTAACAAAAAATGGTGGTTTCCAATATTACTGTAAAAGTAACAAAACTCTGTAAACTTTGTTTAACAAAGGTAATAACAACAATACATTATATAAAAAAAGACAAAAACATTAAAAGATCAAAGCACAATAGAAAAAATCAAAAGGACGAGTGGAACAAAAGGATGAGAAAGGAAAGGAAAGGAAAGGGATCCTCTAAAGGGAGACTGCAAGCACCATGGTGTAAGCAGACTCCCTAAAGCTTCCAGGGTGGGGAGCCACTGGCATTACTGGTGTGGTTCTTAAACCCACTCCAGCGGCTCCCAAAGAGAAAGAAAAGAAAGGAAAAGGAAAGGAAAGGAAAGAGAGGACCCCACTCGTGAACAGTGGTAGAGACCTTGCCTCCAATCAGAGAGAGATAGGAGTAGCTGTTCACAAGGTGGGTCGAAGAGGGGGAAAGGTGGACCGAGAGGGGTCAGACAGAGAGAGAAGAGACATTTCAAATATAATCTTCATTTCGAAACATTTTAAAACCAAACATTTTTAAAAACCAAACATTACAGAAAATGACATTGTATAAATTGTGATAAAAATTAAAACTATGAAAGGCACATTCTTTTTAAAAAATTCCAGCGAAGTAATATGAACAATAATTATTATATAGATGAAAAAGGATTTTTGTTAGAAAGGAAAGCTGGTGTATTATAACAAAAACAATGTTTGAGTAAAATGTACATGATCGAGGTATAAAAATACAAATGGTTTTAGATAAGAAATATTGAATAAAAGCAAATATGACTTTTTGTTTAAAACGATGGAGATATAAAATGTTTGGTTTAAAATAAAGGTACATTGAATAGATGAAAGGGCACAGTCAAAAAACAATAAAACACAAGAAGCGCTTTGTGATTTTTTTACATTTTTTTGGAATAATTTTGTTTGGTTTTTTGGTTTGTTTAATACGAAAAGCGTATAAAAAAGGCACGTCAATAAATATAGGTAAACATAAAAAACAAACATACAACAGTATATTTATTTTATAAATTTTTTAGAAAAGCCACGTTAATTCCCCATTAACAGTTTTAACAAGTGCGTTTTTTGGGGACCATTTCTTTTCGAAGTCATTAAGATTGTTGTTAAGTTTAAAGAAATAAAAATCAAGTAGAATTTTGTTTTTCAACCGTTGTTTCCAAATTAAAATGGGATTTAAAAAGTGGCAAGTTCTATACAGGTAATATATAACGTTCTTGCAACTGACGATGAGATAGTTTGCGATTCGCACGGCTTGTTTGTCGCGTCTTCTGGCATGCGGAATCAGAGACCAGTAGGTATTGAAGTTGAGAGGAAGGCTTGGAAGGAGACGGCTGATGAGGGTGTGAAGGAGCGTTAGAGCTGGTTGTACGGACGGACACAGGATGAAAAGATGCCAGATCGTTCCCTCTCTCCGCACCATCCGCATGAAGGTGGAATGTTCTTGTTGAGATGATGAAGCACTGGCAACGACGGCAAAATGTTATGGAACAATTTATATTGAACATCACCCTCCTTCTTCGAGGAGGGCAGTTCATCAAGCTTCCTTCCAGTTTATCTCATTGGGATGGTTCAGGAAGCCGACGTCGTGCCAGTGCGTTCGTGTGTATTCTGGGAGCTCGTTGATATGTTTGTTGATTTGTTCATATATAGCTTTGGATGGTGCGGAGATTCCGTTAATGTTGGAAGACAAACTGATTCCGAGGGGCAGATCTGGTTTAAGTTGAAACTTACGGGAGGAGAAGACTGGACGAGACCGTGAAGATTGAAGACATTTGGGAAGAGACGGATGACAATAGAACGAAGACGAAGGAGTTGACGTTGGAGAAGACGAGATGAGAGTGGGCGTGGTCCGCACGTAGATTGGATGACGTCGCTGGCATCGGACCAACGCCCACTGGATGGATGGAGGAGATGACGAACTTGTTTGAATCCGCATGCCAGGAGGCGATCAGTATCTAGATCATCGTCAGCTGCAAGAGAAGCTAGGATAGAACTGTTAATGGGGAGATTTATGACGTGACTTGTGTTGTCGTATGCAATTATAATTTGAGCTCCGGAGGCCGTCCAAGCACGCAACACATCGCTGTAGAAACTGGGAAGGGTAACATGGGATTCAATGTTTGTTTTTAGAAAAAATAATTGAAAATCGAATTTTAAGTTTTGATAGTTCTGGAGAAAATGAGCGAAGAGGGAAAGAGAGGGGTGTGAGCGATTATTAAGAAAAGCTTGTATGCGATTAAATCTATATGTGAGGGTGCGTGCTTGGAGGCAGGTTAAACCAAGTCCCCCCTTGTCGGGTTTTTGAAGTACAAGTCGTCTCTTTAGCAGGTGTTTTGGATTGGGCCAGACAAAGTCGAAAAGCATTCCTTGGAGTTCGTCAAGGATGTAGGCAGGGGGAGAAAGGACAGCGAGGGTGTGAAAAGTTTTGGAAGCAGCAAGTTGATTACAAATAAGGACTCTGCCTTTGAAAGAGAGGGACAGGGATAGTTTTTTCCAAGAAGTCAACGTTTTTTTGAGTTTTTCTTTACATTTTTTCCAATTAAGTTGTTCATAACTAGAGTTGTTTCTAGATGAACTCCAAGGGAACTCTAGCCCCTCGCTGTTCCACAAGAAACCGAGGGGCCTATCAACCCGTCTGACCCACGATCCGGCCCATAGCCCCTGGGATTTTTTAACATTTAAACAAGCAGCAGAGGCGCGGCCGAAAAGGTCGTAAGTTTCCTCGACCGCAGCGAAACCCGCATCGGAGGTGACAAACACAGACACGTCGTCTGCGTATGCCGAAACCGAGCAGTATTTCTCCGTATCAGGAAGTTTGAAGCCACTCTTATTGATGTTAGAACGAAGTTTGTTCAAGAGTGGCTCTATAGTGATCGAGTACAGCAGTCCCGAGAGCGGGCACCCCTGACGTATGCCCTTCTCAAAGGAGAAGGGCGACGTCAGGGAGCCGCACAACCTTGATCAGGCTCTCGGAACCACTGTACAGGAGCCGTAAATGACGGAGAAACAACTCCCCAAAGCCCATGGCCCTCATTGTGTTGAAAAGATAGCAGTGGTCAACGTTGTCAAAGGCTTTTTTTTGGTCGAGGTTGACCACTGCTAACGGGGCGTCGTTGAGATCAGAGTACAAAATAATGTCTCGGATCAGATTGATGTTATCAAAAATCGACCGCCCCGGTACACAATAGGTTTGATCTTCGTTAACAACGCTGTGAATGCACTGTTTGAGCCTGCTGGCGAGCAACCTGGCATAAATTTTATAGTCCGTGTTAAGAAGGGAGACCGGGCGCCAATTTGCAATGTCTGAGAGGTCTCCCTTCTTCGGAATTAAAGTAATAATAGCACGAGAGAAAGAACGCGGAAGTGAGCCGGAAGTAAAGGAAAAGTTGAGGACAGAAAGAAAGTCATTTTTAAGAATTGGCCAAAAGCACTGAAAAATTCAGAACTAAGGCCATCGAGACCGGGTGATATATTTTTTCCAAGTTGCTCGACAGCAAGGTCAAGTTCCTCAAGAGAAAGAGGGCAGTCAAGGTCCTCCGCATCTTGAGGTTCAAGCCTATTGAGGTCCTCGGTGATTTCATCAAAAGCGCTCTCGTCAGTCGGTACTCGACTATAGAGATTTTGTAAAAGGTGTGTATGTGGGTTTTATTTAAATTGGGTTTCGGTGATATTGCCAGAGGGAGACGTATTTTACTGATAGATTTAGATATTGAGTTGTTTTTCAAGGTTAAAGAAGTAGGATGTGGAAGAGTCGGTTTCATTTAAGTGTTTAAAGCGCGATCTGACGAGAGCGCCTTGAGCTTTATTTTAAAATGTTCGTTTAATATATTCCTTTGTTCCCGGAGGACCTCTTTGGCTTGAGACGTGAGATCTGGCGCAGTTTGTAACTTTTCAATTTTTTGGTTCAGTTCAGAAATAATCCCTCGTCTTTCTTTTGCAATTTTTTGACTATATTTTAAAGTAATAGATTTAATGTGGGACTTACCGAAGTCCCACCACAAGTAAAGGTTTTTATATTTATTTTTTTCATGTTGCCAATTGGCCCAAAAGTTACAGATAATATCGTTATAAGCATTGTCGGAAAGAAGGGAGTTGTTAAATTTCCAATAGGCGCTACCCCTCTGGGTAGCAGAGGGCAGCTTAATTTGAAGAGAGATAGCAGAATGGTCAGAAAGAGTGCAAGGAATGATTTTGGAAGAAAGGACAGAGGAAAAAATAGTTTGTGGGCCGTAAAAACGGTCCAGTCTGGCTCTGGATGAGCCAGACTGAGACGAGGGATTATTTCTGAACCATGTAAATGTTTGAACATTCGGATTGAGACTGCGCCAGATATCACGCAACGACAGTGCACTCACCGCGTCGCTGAGGGCACATGCAACTTTGGGTCGATGCTCGACTGGCATACACAGACGGTCGACGACAGGGTCTTCCGTGCAGTTAAAGTCACCTCCGATGACGATGACGCCGTCGTTAGCAAGTTGAGCACAATGCTCGCGGAAGGACTGGATGGAATCTAAAGCGAGTTTGTCGTTTTGAGGAATTAAAAAGTTGTAAAGATAGAAAAAGGTGTTATTAGTCTTGATTTTTGTAAAAAGAATGTGCCCATTAGAAATAATTTGTGAAGTAACAATAACTGTGTTTGTGTTTTTTTTAATCAGGGTTGTCACTCCCGACCCACGGGTGGGGCTTGGGGCACACAGAAGTGTATGGCCACAGTTTCCAAGAGGGACTATGTGAAGTTAGGAAATGTGTTTCCTGAAGGAATATTATTTGTGGATAATTACAAATATTGTCAACATATGTTTTAATGGAGGCATTTTTTAGAGTGGCCGTACACCCTCCTGTGTTGAGGCTGAGTAACGACAGCGTCATCGCAAAGAGTAGTGAAAAAAACATGTAGAAAGGAATGTTTATTTCTGTAGAGACTTTACGAGTTTCACTAGTCTCTGCTGCATGCTTTTAGACACACTTGGGTGGGTTCTGAGGGGTTTTAATTGTTTGGCTAACCCCGGCAGATTGCTCGTAAATTTACGAGCAATCGGCAGGGTTTTCTTTGCCCTTGACAGAAGACAGAAATGTACAAGCTCGCTGTGAGAGAGCGGGCCCTTTTCTGTGAGAACACTCTCAGAGAACGGCTCGTCGCCGTCCGTCTGAGAGTCTTCCCGATGTCGAGTCGGTGTCGGGGTAGTTGGAGGGTGAAGTGGACATAGGTGTAGGAGGGGTCTGGCTGGGTTTTGAAGTGGGCGTTGGGGCGGGTT
The DNA here is from genome assembly GCA_029582265.1 of Zoroaster sp. YZ-2022. Classification (NCBI taxonomy): domain Eukaryota; kingdom Metazoa; phylum Echinodermata; class Asteroidea; order Forcipulatida; family Zoroasteridae; genus Zoroaster; species Zoroaster sp. YZ-2022. The sequence goes on from CM055819.1 coordinate 7,723,139, forward strand.
CGGATGGGAGTGGGGATGGTTTGCTACAGCGGGTGGGTTTCGGAGGGGATTTGACTGTGAGAACAGGGGGTTTAGGAGTGGGTGGTGGGGGAGTGGATTTAGGAGCGGGTGGTGGGGGAGGGGATTTAGGAGCGGGTGGTGGAGGAAGGGATTTGGGAGCGGGTGGCGGGGGAGGGGATTTGGGCGCGGGTTGTAGGGGGGAGGATTTGGGTGCAGGTGGTGGGGAGGATTTAGGGAGTGATGGGGTAAGGGAGTGTATGGTGTTAGGGAGAGGAGAGATAGTATGGTCGACGTGCATGGGTGAAGCAATGCGAACTTTCATTATTTTTTTGGGGGGAGAGGGTGCTTTGAGGGGAATTAGGAGGGGTGTTTGGCGGGTAGCGGGAGTTGGAGGGGTAATTTTACGTTTGGAAACAACATCTGAGAAAAGACGGGGGGCAGGTGGTGGAGTTCCCCAGATGTTGACGGAAGTTGAAGGGTGGGGGGGCGAAGGGATATGGGAGGGCGAGGGGATATGGGAGGGAGTGGGGATATGGGAGGGAGTGGGGATATGGGAGGGAGTGGGGATATGGGAGGTAGAGGGGATATGGGAGGTAGAGGGGATATGGGAGGTAGAGGGGATATGGGAGGGAGAAGGAATGTGGGAGGTAGAGGGGATATGGGAGGGAGAAGGAACATGGGAGGTAGATGGTCTTGAGGTGGGAGAGGGTTGGGCTGGTGAGGGAGGGTGGACAGTGGTAGAAGAGTGGGTAGGTTTGGTTATGAGTGCGGGTTTGGCGGTGGGATTGTGCGTTTTTAGCAGGGTGTTTAGGATCGGATTTTTTATTTGCAAAGACTGGGGGTGGGTCGAGAGGATTTGAGTCATTTGTTTTGTTAGGGGCCCTACTCTTCTCACAGAAGCGAGAAATATGCCCCAGTCCGCCACAATTAAAACATTTTACAGTAAATTCAGTGGTGATGTAAACATGGTGGTTTCTCCCCGAGTGCTGAAAGGTTATGGCACTCGGGGGTGTAATGTTCTGGGGCATAATCACATGAACCTGCCTTCTGAAAGAAAGGATGTGGGAATTTTCTTTTTTTTTACAACCCAGGGGTAGAGGCTTTACCTGAGAGACGACTTTGCAGAAAGGTGATAGCTGGTGTACGAGAACATAGTCGGGTATTTCTGAGTAAACGTTGCTTAGTGTTAGGCGTACGGTAGGCTGGACCAGGGGTGTCAACTCAAGGTAGGAGCCCTTGTATGAAAAACCAGTTTGTACAGCGTTAAGGGCTACCTGCCTCGAGTCGAAGTAGACTGCAACCCGGCCATGGGAGATTCGTGATGCTGAGTGGATGTATGCCGAAGCCAGTGTATCCGTCATGGCGTCGATGTATGCATTGACGGACACACTGGCATCGGCTTGGAATGTAACTCCACTGTTCCTATCGGGACGCAGCCCGATAGGAACAATGGGATCAGTAGGTACATTGGGGCCGGGTGCAGTCATCCCTGACCCAGCCTTTTGTGTTTGTTGTGCTTGGCTGGCCATGGTGGCCAACCAAGGTCCTAAAACTATATAGAAAACGAAATGATTTTACCTAAATAAATACGAAATTGATAATAAACCCGACAATATGAGGGGACTTATAGTAATCTATGAGTACTAAATAAACAAATGGTATAAAAAACTGTTACCATTGGGTGTTTAAAATTAACGAAAATACCAAATTCTCCGGAGCTCAAATGCACACGTCCTATCGCTGTGAAAGAGAGAGAGAGAGAGAGAGAGAGAGAGAGAGAGAGAGAGAGAGAGAGAGAGAGAGAGAGGGAGGGGAGGGGAGAACGCACTCCCATTCCCACAGTGTGCTTTGTTTTTCTCTCCCTTTGATTATTTCATTGTAATTTTTGTAGTACTGAAAAATAATTGTTTTTGATTCTCAGCCCCCCCCTAAAAAATGTTCTGGATCCGCCCATGTCTAAATAACTATTTGCAGGCATCTCATCAAAGTAGATGATTTGTAAAATACATGCAACCGATAGCAATATTACTAGCTTAAACCAGCCACATTCTGACCTACATTGCAAAAACTGGATCGTTAAAAACTACCGTACACCGTGCAGTGATGTTTAGAAGAGACAGCTCGCCCAATATGAACAACATGGAAAAACACAGTTGACATTATTGGCGTTATTTTAACACCTCAGTTTAGAGAGGGTGATATTTTTGTAAACAAATGATGTTATTATTGTGTCACATTAGGTCCTGCACATGTATTCGTTTATAACCCTTTTGTGTGTAGTTATTCCACCAGTCTTGAGGCACCGTGTAACTCTGACTGTCTCTGCCCTGCTGGGGCGGCATTCACTCCGTACTGTGGGCCGGATGGCATCACCTATTTCTCGCCTTGTCATGCTGGGTGTATGGAAGTCACTGAAAACAAGGTACAGGGGCATTGATGGATCAAGGCGCTTGTCCCCATTTTATCGCGTAAAATGCCAAACGCCCTCAAAATTCAGCTGCTTCAGTCGAAAATTCTATTCTCATTCACAACATAAACATTCGGATATGGTGAATGCCATGCAGTCGCCGTTCAATACTTTTGTTCAAAGGGTTGGGTGTAATAAAATTGTATAAACACACAGATCCATGTGTTTTTGGAAAATTCAAACGAAATGTGAATCCTAATTTCAAAATACAGTGCAGATGTTCTTTTTAAAATCTAGACAACCTTATTCATATATTTTGATTATGTGCAGTGACGTAGCCAGGTTTTTTTTCAGAGTGGGGGGGTGGGGGGGTGGACATTTTTTGGGGTAAATTTACCCACACAAAACTCAAATGAACCGACAATTTATGTCGATCAGATATATCAACAAGTTTGTGAATTTATGGACAGACACTATTTTGCCAACAAATGGGGGCGCCCCTGTCCCCCCTTTGGCTAGTGGCTACGCCACTGGTTATGGATAGTATGATACACAAACGTCCAAGTGTGATTTTTGTTGAGCAACCAAAGATCATAGACAAATGTGACTGGCTCTGGCAAAACCCTAAACTTGGACCCAATTTTCAAAAGTGACCTCCCAAATTTATCGTGAAAATTAACAATTCCAACAACGTGTCAGGATTTTTCTTTTTCCAATGCTCTATATGGCGACATGAAAACTGGTCCCTCAAATTGGTCCCTGTGGTCAGTTTTTGACCTATTCATGGCTGTTACGCATTATGGTAAATGCCGAAAAGTTTCGGGTTTTGCCAGAGCGGGTCACAAATTAGATATGGTTTCTTCTCACAACATACAGACGTACAGCGACTGTTCCTGTTTGAACGATTCTTTATCAGACCTTTCCACCGACGCCCTGGTCACACCCACGCCCTCTACGGTGACCCGAGGTCATTGCCCATACAACTGCTCCAACATGACTATCTTCATCGTGCTAATGGTATTGTGGGCAATCACTCTGAGTTCAGCGACCTCTCCAAGGATCATTATAATCGTGAGGTAAGGACAACGAAAAGACAACGAAGGCGAACTAGGCCAGGCCTGTAAACCACTATATCATTGTAATCACCAAGCTTCAGATGACCTAGTTCATCTATTATGCACTCTAAAAAAAATATAAAAAAGAAAAACAGGTCATCAGGTCAGAATCATTGAATTTGAAAAGAGTCTCAAAAATCTCTTCCCAGTTCAGAAACTTTTCAGATTTCCGATTCATTTGGGTTCTCCTTATGTGAAATTAAGATTTCTGCTTAATTTGTATTTTATTTCATACAGATATAGATACACAAAAAATCTCATTTTTAAAAAATCACATTAATATTACAATAAATACAAATTAAAAAAAAAACACTTAATGAGATGGTGCCTACTGAGGCTAAGGCTGGGAGTAGGGAGGATTCAGTCAAAGGCCAAGCCCCATGCCCCTCGGATACGACACTGAGCTGTCTCATGAAAAAAAATCACTTTTTTTGGTCTGTGATAAAGCGATAATAGAGTAGGTTTGCGGTGACACCATATAATAATCTCTCTTGAATTGTACGATTCTGAGAAGATCAAGAACCAGTGGGTAAGAAGAATCATGCAAACCTTGAAGCCTGATCTATGATAAAGCTTATTTTATCACATCTTGATAATGAATCAACCATTTTTATTTCATTTTTTTTAAATATTTTCTCCCCAGCTCTGTCAGCCCATCTGATAAGTCTCTTGCCCTGGGCATAAGTCGTGTTCTCATGCTCCTGGTTGGTAAGTTGACGGTTTGATTCTGCATCGAATTCAAAAATAGCCAAAATGGTCCGAATTTCAATGTAAAATTAACTTAGTGTTAAATTATTTGTGGTATCAAACTTCCCAAAAATTATTATTGGAGTAGTTTATAGTGGACTCGCGTTTCGACCATAGAATAATTTTCCTTTCTTACAGTCTGTGGAAGAAACACTTCTAAGGCCGAATTGTGAGTCTTGTATATTATTACCAGAAGTCTATTACCTACATACATCTGATATTACATATTTGCTACGTGTCTTTCACGGAGAAAAACACCGTTAGAAACAAATTTTCTAACCACCTTTCTCCTATGATTATCAGGCTCTTTGCCTTTCCCGTTCCTGTACGGCGCCTGTATCGACGCAGCGTGTCTCGTCTGGCAGACTCTGTGTGGGGAGCGCGGATCGTGTGCCGTCTACGACATCGAGCGATTCCGGCTGATAGTCTACGGTCTTACGGCCGGACTGATAGCTCTCCAGTGTCTGTCCTTCTTCGTGATTTGGCTGATATCGTTCGCCAGACGAGACGGGAAAGATCGCGCCGCCGACGGTACAAAGAGCAGGACCGGCGACAACACTGGAACAGATGGCCAGGAAATGTCAACGCCCGCTGACGGATTGCAGAATAAGGGATACAAGATTGAGGGAGCAATTTGAAGATGCATACAATGATTTGCATAATAACACACTCGTCACTGGATTATTTGAAATAAAAAAATTGTTCGCTAAGTGTGTTAAAATATTGATTTGACAGTGGCGTAGCCAAGGGGAGGGGCATGGGGGTGACCACCCTCTACTTGTTGGCAAAATAATGTCTATTGATAAATTCAGAAACTTGTTGGTATTTCTGAAATTAATTTTCTGCTAAACATTGACATAATTTGTCGGTTTATTTGAGTTTTGTGTGGGTGAATTTACCCCCAAATATGTTTGCCCCACTTTGAAAATCCTGGCTACACCACTGTACTGATTTGAGGTCGACAGCTGTATATGAATTTTTATAATCTCATAAATTTGATTTAATTAAACTGAAACTATCACAGACCAGTTATAAGTATTTTACGATCTTCATCGAGACTGTACAACAGTACACATTATGTATTCTATACATGGTTATCCGAGTTTCATGAGCTCTCAATTCGTCCCTAATTTGCCATAGTGACCAATGCGGTATTGGTCACTTTGCCAAATTACAAAAATAGCCAGTTAGAGCATTCGTCATTTGAATGCATGCTCTATCTCCAAAACTATAAGGAATACATGCATGTGGATTAGATACAATGTTAGGTCTCTTCCTGAATGCACTAATGGGCGGGAAAACTTAAAGAGGGGCTCTAAGGTCAAATTTAGTTTTGTGATTTTCCAATAACTAGAGTCCTTATTAAAGTGTGAAAAAATTACAAAAAAAATTAGTCTCTAACATCACGTTAAAGTGATGTAAAATGTCATTTTATTTGATAACCTTCCTGTGTGAAATTTGTTAACATCCAAAGACAACAGTGACGTCACATTTCAAATAAATGGTGACTCGCTCTCGTAATGAGGAATGTCCCCCAAATATGAAAAATGGAGATATGCATACAGCATAACGAGCATTGAATGGGCTTTCCAATGAAGCCAAACATAAATGTGTCCCTTTTTCCGTTCCAAAGTTATTAAACAAAGAAGTTGAGATACTGGTGGGATTGTTACAGAAACGTTGACATGCAAGGTACGCGAAAGCACACAGTACAATCAGGCCGGCAGGCTGCGCTTAAACCGCCCACTTTGGCGCTTGTCTACGTCCATTCGAGGTAAACATCCAAACTGCGCAAGCTCAGTAACCCGTTGACGCACGTTCGTCCAATCAGCTCGCAGGAACCTATGACGTAGGCTTAGACTTAGCAACAAGGAGACTTTCTGTATTAAGTTTTTGGGCGCTTATCTTATTATTCAGTATTCAGACAGTGATGTCATTGCTACAGTTACAGAGGTCACATTATGACCTTTCTAACAGTACCAAACATGCATGTTAAATGATAATGGCGCGGCTCGATACGGCGCTTACAAAAGGAGTTCAAACTCGTCTTTTTGGAGCTAACGAGGACGATTTGCAACAAAAATGGACACAGACAGCTTGAGAAAAGGTCTTTATTTTCTACTTTATTTATATTTTTCTCAAAAAGTAAAATAACACACACAAACTTTGATATTTAATGTACCTTAATACACAAAAATCTCAAAATCGATTTCAATGCGATTTGTTTACGTTATGTGAACTTCAGAGCTTGTTTACGCGAAACGGTCCCTTGGGGGACATTCCTCATTACGATAGAGCGAGTACATTTTTGTACGGTGAATTTGCAGTTCATTCCTGAATCTCCACAATATTTGATCAAATCGGCATTGAAATTGACTTTTTGACAAACAAAAAATTCCTGTATGGAATGCTACAGACTCATTTACCGTAAGAAAATAGTGACGTCATGTTTCAAATATCGCTCTGAAAGGGTATCAAATAAAATTATATGTTACACCACTTTAAAGTGAAGTTAGAGACTTGTAATTTTTTCACACTTTAATAAGGACTCTATCTATTGGAAAATGAGTGCATCACAAAACTGAATTTTATCTTAGAGTGCCTCTTTAAAATTGAAAAAAGTCGGATTGGTCACTATGGCAAATTAGGGACGAATTTACACAATAATTAATTTTAAATATACTGCGTTTTATTTCAAACTTGTGAAGCATTAACAATTATTTAATAATTTGTAATTTAAATATTGTTTCAGAATTAATAGTTAATGGCCGATGAATATTATTCAAACTGTCCTTTATGATACTCTGTTGCGAGTTATGTCACAAGATCTGGTGTTCTTGTCGGTGTCCGACAGCCGATAAGTTAGACTTCCCATTAGTCCGAAAAAAGGGATCAATTGCCTGTTGGACCAATGGGTATTAATAAATTAATAATATATTTAAATATCTTTTGTTTGAGCTGACTCTTTACACATGGCCACGAGCAATTGTCAGTGACATAGTATTTCCATGGTCCATTATGTTGAAGGATTCATATTTTCGACGGACCATTAATCCGACAGGCCAGTGTTCCAACATTAGGAATAACTATTGGGTTGCTGTCACTGTGGTCGAGTTGAATCAGGTATTGGGAAAATGGGCTATCAAAACATGTCGGACTATTCTTGAATTTACGAAACATTTTTCAATGGACAATGAACTGTCGGACTAATGGTCTGTCGAAATATCGATTGTGTCCGTGTGCAGACGGAACATATACCAGCGTTTGTCTATTTCACTTCTTTAATTAAGTTTCAATCCATTAATCACACCTTGCCACGCTCGTTTTTATAAAAGTGGTTTAGTTTTTTTATTGAATTGTTGACAGCATAATTATATGCTCCATGTACAAACCGTTGAGGGCGCCATTCGTGCACTATAGACTCTTTACAAAAAAGGAAATAATTTTTGTTGAAATCCCCACGTGTCAAAGACTAGGTTTAGCCTTTTGCGCCGGCGCTTTAGAATATTATGGTTCAGGTCAATGTCATCCCCAAGGCTACTCGAGTAGTATTATTGCGCGACCACAAAAACCAGGTAGGCCCAGGTTACAAGGTTGCATTCTTATAATCACTGGTACCCACCAGTCTTATCTAAGACTATAACGCAGTTGGGCCGGGGACGCGCGAATTTCAGAGTGGAGAATGTCCCATAATGGCGGAAGTGTCCCAACGACGCCGTTCGTGTGAGTGTCAGACACCAAAATGACAAGAACCCAATATGTGAGTTAAATAAAACAAACACTGACTACCGTAAAGGGAAAATAATATCAGGAAAGAATGTCGAACCCATTAACCGCCAATTGCACACAATGGATGAACATGTGTTTTTTAGCAGACGACAAAATGGCCAACATCCGATCACTGGATCATGGATGTGCATTCATAATTTCATTATCTCCCAAAATATTGTTTCCAATCCTCACTTGATTACACTTCCCTCTCTTTAAGTGTGTCCTCTATCATATTTTAAAGGAAAATATGTGATATATGTCATATTTGGATAGACAAGTAGTGGTTGTAATCTACATACTTCCTAATAATATGACTCGATAACATCTATCTGGACTAGCGGTTCCATTTCACTAGGCTTCGCCTTGTCAAGTGAAATGTTATGGTACAGGGATCAGCAGAGCAGACGAGATATTAGACTCCCTGTCTATATCCTATCAAGGATATAGACAGGCTCCAGGCGTACCACGCAGAGGATTTCATTGGATACGTTAACGCGTTGTACTGAAGTTCTGACGTCACGCTTCGAGGCTTGTGTGCTATCTTCTAACCAAGTTCAAAGTTCAGCATCGGGAAAAATATGGCGGCTGCACGGCCATGATCAGGCGTAATTCACGCGCCTCTAGTTCAAAGCGTGACGTCAGATCTTCAGGCTAACAAGATGTTACCTCGTGATAATATTATTCGGGGATTATTTTGACCGATAGAGGGCTACGACTTTTTGTGTACGGAGCGGATAGTTTCATTGCAGTTTGTTTTAAAATTCGTATTAAAATAACGTGAATATGCATTGAACAGCAAAGCTAACTTTAAAAGTTTGAAAGGTTCCTTTATTTCCTATGAAGATGTGTAGCCTTGAAAGAGCATGGTATAATAATTTTGGCTAGCTATTGTGTGATATTAATAAAACTAAAGTCTTGGTAAAATGTCTATTATAACAATGCATCTATAAAGAGATGATGTCAGTACAGAATTCAACCTGTGAAAGTTTAAGCTGATATATAAAAGTGTCGTTAACAAGAAAATAGTAAAACAAAAATGCATTAAGAGTTAGTTGTAATCATTCTTATGTTGAATAATTTCTTATGTGGAATCATTTCTTAGGAAATGTTGGTACCATTAGGCATAGCATTCTTAACACTAAGCTTTTAAATAATATTCCAATTTGGGAAGAATGTCGTACCCAACCGCCACTTTTTCTCGTTCATTATAAGTGATAATGTAATCTTACCTGCTCAGTAAGGTGGAGAACATATAGGCCTAGATGATGATAGACATATAATTCAAATTATTCCAGAAGTGCTAATTGGGAAAAATCGTAATTTTTTTCTAGTTTGATTTTTTCGATATTCTGAATTACTTACATTGAAATCTACAATCCCACAAATTTAGAGGGTCTAAAAATCATTATTTTTGTAATTACACTAATTGGCCAAGGGCAAAATGGGTGCTTACGAGCAATTTGCGTTGTCACGAAGGGACAATTGGGCCACACAGCATTTAAGTAATATCTATGTTTTAAACGTACCATGTCACATTCAAGACGCAAAATACATGTAAAATGTGTGCCCTATTTATAGGTCTGTAGTGGCGCGCGCTGCCTTTCCGTTTTCACGAAGGGACAATTGAGAGCAAAATAAGCAGTTTCTAGTGTTTTCACGAAGGGAAAATTGTATTAATAAATCAATTATTACGCCGTAAATAATCGTCCTGTTGTTATACTTGTACATTTGAGAAGTTTGAAATCTGTACTTTCAAACAGTGCACATAATTTGGCAATATTCTGCGTTAATGAAACTACAATTTCAAAAAGTGAGCAACTTAAAACTTGATTATCTCGATTATCTCAAACCGCTAAGAATAATCTTAATTATGCTTGTGTTGTTCGTACTACAATGTGTTTAAATTCTAAACACCATTTTTACAGTGTAATTGTTTTATGTGATGGGTGTATGTTCTATAAATACGGTAGTTAAAAGGACAATATCGCCACGATCAGAGCAGGCTTTTAACAGGGCATGGAATAGGTGTCCTAGATTAAGATGAACACACTGACTGAAAATTACTGGCTCATTTATGCAGCAGCAACGATAATATGACCTTATCATGTAGGGTATTATTTTCAGTCACTGAGTTAATCTAAAACTAGCACTCCAATTCCATGCCCTGTCATATTAAATCTTGCAACAAAAACCACCAAATAAAATCATTACATTGCTACATGAAATCAGCTCAAACAAAACATTTATGCTTGTTATTATTTTTACTGTTAGGTCTATAACATAAAATTATAAACATATACTGGTCAGCGATTATCACTCCCTCACGACGTAGACAGGGACACTTGTAATTGTCAACGAGTCATTATACAAAACAAGGATAGGCCTAAGGCCAAAAACACACAAATCTCTGGTTTCTGGTTTCTGCGCGCGTCGCCTCAGACCCAGGCGTCAGCATTTTGAGTTTTCTATTTTGTTTTGCTGTGAAACGATGTCCAACTGCAGTCAAAATTGCTGGATCGATTGGAAATCTGCCGCTTTGTGTTTTAAACAACTTTTTTTCACATGGGGGTATAAGCGTTTTGCCAGATTTCTGCGGACTCTCTTAAGCCACCATTTTTTTGTTTGGGAAATGTGGTCTGGTTCCAATAACCGCGTATACAATGTATCACGTATTTCACTGGTTGGCAAAAAAAAAAAAAAAAATGGCCGAAAAAAGCGCGTCACCGCACCGATTTTGAAGCCGACCTTTGACCAGAAACAGGAGACTTTTTTCGTTGGCCTAATGTAAATCAGCTATGTAATTTCGGTATATTAAAATTTGGATAAATAATAATATGAAATTTTTGATCAATGTAAGCAGCAACGAATAATAAGCTGATTAAATTAAATGGAAGGTACTGCATTGGGAACGTTGGCAAAACAAGTAGGCCCAAGGCCTATATGCTTATACTAATGATATAAATTATGCTTGAATTAAGATAACTTTAAAAACCACCCACTTGAAAGTTGCAGCTTCATACCGTGGTGATGCATTCAGATTATTCGTATTCATTCTAAGGCGGGATAAAATATTTACTCTGTATCGTGTCAACTACCTATTGTCTTGTCTCTTGTCTGTCTGTCCTTTTTGTTTGTGTTTTTTGTCTGTATGGCTGTTTTTAACAAGCTTCTGCTTATATAAACAACCCCCATGCTCTATTTAACTAATTAATTTTGCTATGAATTTAACATTTACTGCTTCATCGTTTAATGCACTTTTAATATAAAGTTTGTTAATTCTTTTATGGAAGTATGGAAATAAATGTGATGTGATGTGATTGATCTCAAAAACATTATTTCACTTTTCTTTATTTTATAGAGAAGATTGATACTATCATCAGCTTTACAGTACGTAAAGTACATTTCACATACATCTAGACCGCTCGGTTAATAATATAAATCACAATATCACATTGACATTTCCTCATGTCTGTCAAAAATGGCACTCCTGGCGCAACAAAAAGGAACTCTGCCTACATGCACAATGACCAGATGCATGGCTATAACAGTTGGGAATAAGTGGGTTTTACGGTTCTTTTAAAATATTGAGCATGTGTCTGCTTAGCGGCATAACAGTAGTTATTGATCGTGTGCAAGATGAATATCATTCGCAATTCCATTGCTACAGAGCTGGCCTAAACATAAATTGAAACGCTATGTGCATAAGTTGTCGCGCACCCAGCAAAACGTGGGTGTTAAAATAACACCAATGGTGTCATCTTGATACCTCTATGGTGTTCATATTCGGCAAATTGGTCAATATGAAAAATTCGTGGCGATTCAGTCACAGCACAAGTTTAAGATGCATATTCCATGTGTTTTATAATTTCACAGGTATTTTTGTCATCTGTAAGCTTATATTTTCCTAAACAGAGGAAGTAAATTATTTTCAAATAAGTAATTTCACAATAAGTAATTTACCGGGCTTGGGTAAGAGTAGTAACTGAGTAAATAAATGAATTATTACGCACTATGAACAATTAATTGACGGTCAAATAATGACACTTAAAACGATAGCAGCTGAGACAGAAATATTTCAAGGGATGTTTGAAACCATCATCATTTTTTTCTCATCTCACATTTTAAAAAGAAAAAAAACCAACAGTGTATAGGCCTACACACTAAGAAATAATGGTTCAAATCTGCACCCATAGGGGTGCATATCGTTGATACAATAGCACCACCCCTGTGGGTGCAGACTTGGCACCCCCTGGATGTGTACCTCCCCTACGGGTGCATATTTGCTCCTTTGAGGGTGCAAATCTGCACCATTTTCAAATGTGCCTAACTCGGCAAAAACCTGCACCCCAGTTACACCCTTATTTCTTAGTGTGTAGGTTCTTTAAGGAATGTTTGCTCCAGTCAATTTATTTTGTGGAAAATATTTTTAAGTTTTTTTTTCCAATTCATACATTTATACAAACGCTTAACTTATATGTGTTTTATATACATTTTTGTGGAGATAAATTTCTTAGTTAGCAATAGCAAGTCAAACAACAGACTGAAAATGTTTTTTCTTAGAAAATGTTTATATCTATTATAGCTGCCGTCATGATCGTCACCGAAAAGTCTTCAACACACATGTATTAACATGTGCTGACAGTCTCGATATTTGGCCTCAGTCTCAAACACCTATACATTGATATAGTCTGTAATACCATTATCTAATATGAAGACCACATTCAATACCCCCTTCTGCACCATCTAGCTGCATCTTTATCTTCACAATATTCCCATATCCTAGTCATTGTATTCAGCATCGTAAGAATAGTCACCAGCCTTTTCTGAAAAATTGGCATCATCTTTAGTCGAGTTAGGCTCCGGTGTATTCTTACTGAAATTATCACGCAGCGAGAAGCGAGATGTGTCCTCATCTGCATCCATGTATACACTCTTTTGATCTTCAATGAAGGATTCAGGATGCTCGGTCCTCGTAGCGTTGTACTCACAGTGTTTATTGCGTGTATTGAAGTTGAATGACTTACAGATAAACTTGGAAAAAATGTCAGTTTTCAAAATGTCTTTGTGCTATCAGAAGGTAACTGTTAGATGAAACACTTCTTAACAACACAGGGCAGAATGTAGAAATCAAATGGAATTAACAGAAACATCAGTTTCCCAACTCTCAGCGCAGTTTTCTCAATGTCTTATGCGATCGGTGGATGCAAACACCTCTTAACAACAGAGTGTACAAATGAAAAAGTAGAAACCATTATTTGAACAATAGTAGAAATTGGTCACCCAAATTATTCAGTTACATTTCATTTTCATTTCATTTAAACATGATTATTTAGTGCTCTGTGATTGGTCAGTATCCTCATATCAACAAGTCACACCCCCGATTGGCCGATATCACTCGGACGGACACGAGGATCATAATGACGTCATTATCTTCTGTCAGTCAGACTCAGTAGTCATCAATTTAACTATTTCTGGGAATAAATCCTATAACATGGATGGTCATTGCTAAGTAACTTTTTAACAAAAAATGCTATTTTGTAATCATCATAACAAGCAATCAATAAACGTCACTGGTATCTCGATACATTTGCAAGTCGGTTAATATCCTGCATTATATTCCTGATGTATAAGCAGTCATTTTATGAGCGGTTTCGGTATTGCCGGAGCCACAATGACGGTTGAAATATGTGTGCTATTGTTCACCTACTATTTGTCACTACGATTCATTCGTTGATATTTTTCATAAGTAATTTGTGTTCTGTCCATGTATGTCCATGACTTCTTTTTGTCTGTCTTTGTCATTCATGTCAAAATCCTTGTTCTCAATGCAAGCTTTAAAGAGAATGTACATCATTGGTAATGTTTACAAAGCTGTTTCTAAGATTGTGGAATTTAGAAGAGTACTCTTGGCTAAATTCGAACTGGAAATTATTATTTTTTCTCCAAAAAATGACAGAACCTCAGACACAAATATTTATAGAGAGGATTTATATCATCATCACCTTTACACTTTTAAATGTTTTAATTAATATTCGACTATTTTGTTCTTTTTAAATTAAATTACCAATCCTATGCATTACCTTTAACGTATGGTAGTTATCAGTGTTTAAAGGCATTTCGCCACAGGCTTGGTATTTTTGAATAATGCCTCCATTGCCTGTGCCATTATTGTCATTTTTAATTGTGAAAAAGGTTTGTAAAAAGCCATTATACACTATCAGTAATGTTGGCAGAACTGCTTATAAAAGTATCGTTACTCTGTTTGATTCAAGATACACATTCAAGATACACATTCAACAATCATTATGGGAAATGTTCAGCTTATTACACTGTGTCATTATAGAGAAAATAATGAAAATGTATCCAGAGTTTTCACATTCTATAACGTTGAATTTTTGTCCCACGAGAATCAAGGATAACAAAGGATATTGTTTTACGTATTATACTGAAATGAGAGCAACTCGGACAGAAATATTAATAGGGATGTTTTACAACAAGTATTAAGTTCATATTTTGTTGTTGTTTAGTTCTGTCTTTGTATTACCAATGGTGTCTAATAGAAGCTTGGACATTTTCTGCAGGATGGACAGAAATATGTGACTTAACTTGAGTTGACTTGAATTAAAATAAATGGTTACATCTTTTATGTATTCTATACTAACCCTTTGTAAAACACGACATTGACATAAAACAGTGGGAAATAGGCGGGAAAGGGAAGCTTTCACGATAGCGAGTAAGGTCCAGGGCTGAGAAGGATTTTGAATGTGACAAAATTATAGTCTTCGGGAGGTTCTAGCCTATGAATGAACAGTTGCAAGAGAATATCAAACTTCAGCACACAGGGGCGGATCCAAGAAGATGGTGTACGAAAACATATGGCAAATTTAATTGGTGGCGATCAAGAAGGGGTGAACGTGGCCTCTGTGACACCTCCACCACCTTTCGTTAATTTACTATAGGTGTGTTGTGTGTCCCTCATTTTTCCGTGTGCCCCCTCTGCACCAGTCTGAATATGCCACTGATCGATTTACACAGATGAGTGGAGAGAAAAGACAGAAGGGATTTCCCAGGGCCGCCTGCGTTATTATTCTAGGATGAGTGAGGATTATTACAAAGTTTTATAAATTGCCATTTTATGCAAATTATCCTCGGTCATACTAGGAAATAAAATAACACAGACCGCCAGGACAACTAAAGGCCAGTGGTCAGGATTGGAACTTGGGGGGTATGTGGAGGGACACAAATTGGCCGCACGGTGGACACGGCGGTCTGTATGGAGCTGTTATTTCTTGAGAATCCCTAGGGCTAAAATTCACCTCGGCTGCAAAATCTCGGTCAAGAATCTCGAGAGAAAGAAGTATCTTCACCTGCCATGCATGGGGATTGTTCTCCTTCATAGTCACCGCTTACCAGCAGAACATAAGCAGCGATGCACACCTCAACCTGATGAAGGTCGGGAACCAGTTAACGTCGAACTCACTGGAGACATGCTCAGTAATAATTTAATTATAGATCGCAAGTAGGCAGAAAAATCGCCATTTATTATAATGCTGGTGATAAACTGGACAATTCTTAGCCTTTGAGAATAATTCAAAAGTTGCAAAAATTTGCCCCCAAAACACAAGGGGAAAAAGAACAGTAAGGCATTGTGAAATTATTTTGGAATACTCAAACTTTGCTGCAAGGATTTGCTGGCAAAAATGCAATTCCTTAATAGTTTAATGATAAACGGTGTAAATCAGTTTTTGTAAAAATGTTAAAAAGCCCAGATATTGACTAACTTTGTATTTTTTCAAACTAGTAAATAAAGAATATAGAAATTCTGTCGGTTCAAAATTAATTTTGTTTTAGATTTGCGTTATACATTTTTAACAATAGACTTCTTTTATTAATTAGCATTCACACCTAAAAGTCCAGCCCCTTATGAATATGCATGACTACACGAATCAGACCGAAAACGAGGCTATTGTCCATATTAGCTGATGCTCCAATTTTAGCCTGGTGGTTGAGCCGATGGCTTCGCTGTCGGGGACAATTGTTCGAATCACAGTGTCCGCAGTATTTTAAAATGACAAAAACACGATTATTTAAGTAGTTTAAATTTCAAAGTTGACCGTCTACGCGGATTGATGGCGTAGTTGCTAAGACGTTGGTTTCAGTGCAAAGCACCTAGGTTCGAATCCCTGTGGCGCCAAATTTTTTTAAATTTAAATGGTTATGCAATCACAATAATTTAAATGGTTTTTATATTTGCATGCTAATACTAAAAGGGATTAGTGTCCCAATACGGAAGCTTTGGGTTTTGGTGTATACGACCTTGGTTTGAAACTCAGTATCGAAATTATTTTAGTTTTAAATGATTACGCAATCACGATTTACTTAAGTAGTATTAAATTCAACTCTTGCTGCCAGTAGGATTGTTGACATAAGTCATTGGCGCTGGGTTTCGATGTAGGAAACCTGGGTTCGAATCCCAATGACGCAAATGTTTTAATTATAAATAATTAAGCAATCACCAATTGTTTAAGTAGTATTAAATTCAACTCTCAATACCAACATAATTGGTGGCGTAAGTCAGATGTTTGGTGTTTCGATGTAGACAACCTGGGTTCGAATCCCAGTGGCGGAAATGTTTTAATTATAAATAATTATGCATTCACGATTTATTTAAGTAGTATTAAATTCAAATCCGAATTTCAACAGGATAAATGGCGCAAGCCGTTAGTCCACTGGGCTGTCAATTGCAGGCAGTTCCAGGTTGGTACGTCCGGGTTCGAATCCTGCTTCTGACACATATAGATATCATTTTTTAAATGATTACACAATCACAATAATTTAAATGATTTTAAATTTCACGCTAAATACCAACACGGATGTTTAGCACAAGCATTTTCTGCTGGGTTTCGGTGAATGCAACCAGCGATCGAATCCCAGTGCTGTCACTATTTTAGTTTTAAATGATTACGCAATCACGATTTATTTAAATAGTATTAAATTCAACTCACATAGCAACAGGATTGGTGGCGTATAAAGTAAGCGGCATTGGGTTTCAGTGTAGGACACCTGGGTTTGAATCCCAGTGCTGTCGCTATTTTAGTTTTAAATGATTACGCAATCACAATGTATCTAAGTAGCATTAAATTCATAACAGCATGATTGGTGGCGTAAGTCAGTTGCGCTGTGTTTCGGTGTAGGCAACCTGGGTTCGAATCCCAGTGACGCAAAAGTTTAAATTTTAAATGGATAAGCAATCACAATGTATTTAAGTAGTATTAAACTCAGCTCAAAAGGATTGGTGGTTTAAGTCAGTTGCGTTGTGTTTCGGTGCAGGGCACCTAAATAAATAAATAATAAATAATACAAGCATTTGTAAAGCGCCATCTATCTATGTAGACATATTCCGAGGCGCTTGAAGAAAAGTTACTGTACAATAATAATTAATTTACAAGTCACTTGAAACAAAACCAGCATTCTAATTATAAGTTGAGTTAAACATGAATGTTTTAAGAAGGCATTTGAAGGTTTGTAAAGATTGACAGCTACGAATTTCCTGAGGCAAAGAGTTCCATAGAGTGGGGGCCGAGACTGAGAAGGCTTGGTCTCCATACAATGTTCTGGTTCTTGGTGTCACAAGAAGATGTTTGTCAGATGACCTTAGGTGGCGATGAGGGGAATACTGGGTGAGGAGATCCTGCAGATATGTTGGTGCACTGTCATTGAGGGCTTTCCATGTAATTAGCATTATTTTGAAGGCAACCCTCTGTTTGACTGGAAGCCAGTGAAGATTTCTCAGGACTGGAGTAATGTGATCAAATTTCCGTGTTCGGGATAAGACACGAGCCGCAGTGTTTTGTACACGTTGAAGTTTGCACATGAGAGTTCTAATACCCTGGCACCAATATTTTAGTTTTAAATGATTACGCAATCACAATGTATTTAGGTAGTATTAAATTCAACTCCAAATACCAACAGGATTGGTGGCGTAAGGCAGTTGCGCTGTGTTTCGATGTAGGCAACCTGAGTTCACATCACAGTGACGCAAGTTGTTTTAATTTTAAATGATTAGGCCAAAAAAAAAAAAAAACATGTTTAGCGTCCTGCCTTTTTGAAAAAAGGAAGACGGGCTTTTTATTTTTATTTTTATTTTATTTTAAATGGCCGCCCGACACATTTTTAAAGACAACCGGCCGGGCTATTTTTCAAGATGGCTGCCAGCTTTTTTCAAAATGGCCGCCACTTAGACTCAGGAAATGACATATTGGCTTCTTATTTATTTTTTTTTTTCGTCTGAGATCGTTAAAATGTATCCTTTTTTTTCGTTAAAAAAAAAATAAAAAAATATAAATAAAAAGGAGGCGTCCTCTAAAAAGGAAGCGGGCGGGGACGCTAAACATTTATTTTATTTTATTTGGCCTTACGCAATCACAATGTATTTAGGTAGTATTAAATTCAACTCCAAATACCAACAGGATTGGTGGCGTAAGTCAGTTGCGCTGTGTTTCAATATAGAAGACCTGGGTTCGAATCCCAGTGACGCAAATGTTTTAATTTTAAATGATTAAGCAATCACGATTTATTTAAGTAGTATTAAATTCAACTCTAAATACCGACAGGATCGATGGCGTAAGTCAGATGTTTGGTGTTTCAATGTAGACAACCGAGGTTCGAATCCCAGTCACACAAATGTTTTAATTTTAAATGATTAAGCAATCACGATTTATTAAGTAGTATTAAATTCAACTCTAAATACCAACAGGATTGGTGGCGTAAGTCAGTTGCGCTGTGTTTCAATGTAGGAGACCTGGGTTCGAATCACAGTGACGCAAATGTTTTAATTTTAAATGATTAAGCAATCACGATTTATTTAAGTAGTATTAAATTCAACTCTAAATACCAACAGGATCGGTGGCGTAAGTCAGATGTTTGGTGTTTCGATGTAGGTAACCTGGGTTCGAATCCCAGTGACGCAAATGTTTTAATTTTAAATGATTAAGCAATCACGATTTATTTAAGTAGTATTGAATTCATGTCCAAATACCAACAGGATAAATGGCGCAAGCCGTTAGTCCACTGGGCTGTCAATTGCGGCAGTTCCAGGCTGGTACGTCCGGGTTCGAATCCTGCTCCTGAAACACAGAGACATGGCAGCTGCTGGCTGCGGCAATGGCTTGGGGACCGCCATGTCTCTCCCCTGAA
This sequence comes from Zoroaster sp. YZ-2022, assembly GCA_029582265.1. Classification (NCBI taxonomy): domain Eukaryota; kingdom Metazoa; phylum Echinodermata; class Asteroidea; order Forcipulatida; family Zoroasteridae; genus Zoroaster; species Zoroaster sp. YZ-2022. The sequence continues at coordinate 7,742,375 of CM055819.1, forward strand.
GGTTAGAGCGTGGAGGAAATGTACGGACGGGGGAGAATAAGGAGGGACCGGGAGGGTAGCGACCTCCCAGAAGGGTGCTAAGGTGATCACCATGCCGGGGTGTCCCGGACTTTGAGTCATCCTAATACCTGGTCGACACTCTGACTAACTCTCCGCACTTTTTTACAATAATTTTTATTAAATTATTATTTTACACAATTCCGGATTTGCCTAGTGGGATCAATAAAGTTATTTGTCTTTTTTTAAATCTTCCTTAAATAATTATGTCTTTTACGAACATAGAGTCACAGATACCTTCCTTGTAAACTATACGACAATCGAAGGATGGAAAAATAGGCGACTCGAATTAAGAACAATGTGATCCAGGCATTTTTTCATCTCGAAAATATCTGGTCGACATTCCCGACACTTTTTTATGATTTTTTATTTAAGTAGTATTAAATTCAGCTCCAAATACCAACAGGATTGGTGGCGTAAATCAGATGTACTGTGTTTCGGTGTATGCGACCTGGGTTCGAATCCCAGTGACGCAAATATTTTAATTTGAAATGATTAAGCAATCACGATTTATTTAAGTAGTATTAAATTCAACTATAAATACAAACAGGATTTGGTGGCGTAAGTCAGATGTTTGGTGTTTAAGTGTAGGCAAACTTGGTTCGAATCCTAGTGAAGCAAATGTTTTAATTTTAAATGATTAAGCAATCACGATTTATTTAAGTAGTATTAAATTCAACTATAAATACCAACAGGATTTGGTGGCGTAAGTCAGATGTTTGGTGTTTAAGTGTAGGCAAACTTGGTTCGAATCCTAGTGAAGCAAATGTTTTAATTTTAAATGATTAAGCAATCACGATTTATTTAAGTAGTATTAAATTCAACTATAAATACCAACAGGATTGGTGGCGTAAATCAGATGTACTGTGTTTCGGTGTATGCGACCTGGGTTCGAATCCCAGTGGCGCAAATATTTTAATTTTAAATGATTAAGCAATCACGATTTATTTAAGTAGTATTAAATTCAACTATAAATACCAACAGGATTGGTGGCGTAAATCAGATGTACTGTGTTTCGGTGTAGGCGACCTGGGTTCGAATCCCAGTGACGCAAATGTTTTAATTTTAAATGATTAAGCAATCACGATTTATTTAAGTAGTATTGAATTCATGTCCAAATACCAACAGGATAAATGGCGCAAGCCGTTAGTCCACTGGGCTGTCAATTGCGGCAGTTCCAGGCTGGTACGTCCGGGTTCGAATCCTGCTCCTGACACATAGAGACATGGCATCTGCTGGCTGCGGCAATGGCTTGGGGAGCGCCATTTCTCTCCCCTAAAGGTTAGAGCGTGGAGGGAAATGTACGGGCGGGGGAGAAAAGGAGGGACCGGGAGGGTAGTGACCTCCCAGAAGGGTGCTAAGGTGATCACCATGCCGGTTCGCCCGGACTTTGAGTCATCCGAATACCTGGTCGACACTCTCCGCACTTTTTTTACTATTTTTTATTTATTTTTTAAATTATTATTTTACACAATTCCGGATTTGCCTTGAGGGATCAATAAAGTTGTTTGTCTTTTTCTATCTTCCTTAAATAATTATGTCTTTTACGAACACAGAATCACAGATACCTTCCTTGTAAACTATAGGACAATCGAAGGATGGAAAAATAGGCTACTCGAATTAAGAACAATGTGATCCAAGTACTCTATTGCGTCTCTCCAGCAAGTATAAAGCATTTTTTCATCTCGTAGAAAAAAATTGTCGCCGAATACCTGGTCGACACGCGAACTACATCTCGGCACTTTTTTTTTTTAAATTTGTTTTTAATTTAATTTATACACATTTATTGTAATTTAACAACTTAATTAAAAATGAGTACCCCTTGTCGTTTTTTCGCCCTGAAAAAATTGTCTCCGATTCGCCTAAAATTTGACCTAAAATGACATTTTTCAAAATACTTGATACTTGCTCGAGAGACGTAATAGAGTGCCTAGAACCCATTTTTCGTAATTTGAGTCGCCTATCTTTCCAACTTTTTAAGAAATCAATATTTTATGACAAAATATGGGTAAAATTGTGATATTTTAAAGTTGTCCAAATAGGCTGTAACTCGGTGGCTGTATTCTGCAGACACAGTGGTTCATTCTGTGTAAATTTGAACCGAATCGGAGAGAATAGTTTTTCGAGGTGAAAAAAACGACAATGCTTACCCCTTGTCGTTTTTTCCAAATTTGGCCTAAAAATGACATTTTTTCAAAATGCTTGATACTTGCTGGAGAGACGTAATAGAGTGCCTAGTACCCATTTTTCGTAATTTGAGTCGCCTATCTTTCCAACTTTTTAAGAAAATCAATATTTTATGACAAAATATGGGTAAAATTGTGATATTTAAAAGTTGTCCAAATAGGCTGTAACTCGGTGGCTGTATTCTGCAGACACAGTGGTTCATTCTGTGTAAATTTGAACCGAATCGGAGAGAATTTTTTTTCGAGGTGAAAAAAACGACAATGCTTACCCCTTGTCGTTTTTTCCAAATTTGGCCTAAAAATGACATTTTTTCAAAATGCTTGATACTTGCTGGAGAGACGTAATAGAGTGCCTAGAACCCATTTTTCGTAATTTGAGTCGCCTATCTTTCTAACTTTTTAAGAAAATCAATATTTTATGGCAAAATATGGGTAAAATTGTGATATTTTAAACTTGTCCAAATAGGCTGTAACTCGGTGGCTGTATTCTGCAGACACAGTGGTTCATTCTGTGTAAATTTGAACCGAATCGGAGAGAATTTTTTTTCGAGGTGAAAAAAACGACAATGCCTACCCCTTGTCGTTTTTTCCAAATTTGGCCTAAAAATGAAATTTTTTCAAAATGCTTGATACTTGCTGGAGAGACGTAATAGAGTGCCTAGAACCCATTTTTTGTAATTTGAGTCGCCTATCTTTCCAACTTTTTAAGAAAATCAATATTTTATGACAAAATATGGGTAAAATTGTGATATTTTAAAGTTGTCCAAATAGGCTGTAACTCGGTGGCTGTATTCTGCAGACACAGTGGTTCATTCTGTGTAAATTTGAACCGAATCGGAGAGAACTGTTTTTTGAGGTGAAAAAAAACGACAATGCTTACCCCTTGTCGTTTTTTCCAAATTTAGCTTAAATATGACATTTTTTCAAAATGCTTGATACTTGCTGGAGAGACGTAATAGAGTGCCTAGCACCCATTTTTCGTAATTTGAGTCGCCTATCTTTCCAACTTTTTAAGAAAATCAATATTTTATGACAAAATATGGGTAAAATTGTGATATTTTAAAGTTGTCCAAATAGGCTGTAACTCGGTGGCTGTATTCTGCAGACACAGTGGTTCATTCTGTGTAAATTTGAACCGAATCGGAGAGAATTTTTTTTCGAGGTGAAAAAAAACGACAATGCTTACCCCTTGTCGTTTTTTCCAAATTTAGCTTAAATATGACATTTTTTCAAAATGCTTGATACTTGCTGGAGAGACGTAATAGAGTGCCTAGCACCCATTTTTCGTAATTTGAGTCGCCTATCTTTCCAACTTTTTAAGAAAATCAATATTTTATGACAAAATATGGGTAAAATTGTGATATTTTAAAGTTGTCCAAATAAGGCTGTAACTCGGTGGCTGTAACTCGGTGGCTGTAAATTTGAACCGAATCGGAGAGAATTTTTTTTTCGAGGTGAAAAAAAACGACAATGCTTACCCCTTGACGTTTTTTCCAAATTTGGCCTAAAAATGACATTTTTTCAAAATGCTTGATACTTGCTGGAGAGACGTAATAGAGTGCCTAGAACCCATTTTTCGTAATTTGAGTCGCCTATCTTTCCAACTTTTTAAGAAAATCAATATTTTATGACAAAATATGGGTAAAATTGTGATATTTTAAAGTTGTCCAAATAGGCTGTAACTCGGTGGCTGTATTCTGCAGACACAGTGGTTCATTCTGTGTAAATTTGAACCGAATCGGAGAGAATTCTTTTTCGAGGTGAAAAAAACGACAATGCTTACCCCTTGTCGTTTTTTCCAAATTTGGCCTAAAAAAGGAAAAGAAATTCAAAATGCTTGATACTTGCTGGAGAGACGTAATAGAGTGCCTAGAACCCATTTTTCGTAATTTGAGTAGCCTATCTTTCCAACTTTTTAAGAAAATCAATATTTTATGGCAAAATATGGGTAAAATTGTGATATTTTAAAGTTGTCCAAATAGGCTGTAACTCGGTGGCTGTATTCTGCAGACACAGTGGTTCATTCTGTGTAAATTTGAACCGAATCGGAGAGAACTGTTTTTTGAGGTGAAAAAAACGACAATGCTTACCCCTTGTCGTTTTTTCCAAATTTGGCCTAAAAATGAAATTTTTTCAAAATGCTTGATACTTGCTGGAGAGACGTAATAGAGTGCCTAGCACCCATTTTTCGTAATTTGAGTCGCCTATCTTTCCAACTTTTTAAAAAAAAATCAATATTTTATGACAAAATATGGGTAAAATTGTGATATGTTAAAGTTGTCCAAATAGGCTGTAACTCGGTGGCTGTATTCTGCAGACACAGTGGTTCATTCTGTGTAAATTTGAACCGAATCGGAGAGAACTGTTTTTTTGAGGTGAAAAAAAACGACAATGCTTACCCCTTGTCGTTTTTTCCAAATTAACCTAAAATGACATTTTTTCAAAATGCTTGATACTTGCTGGAGAGACGTAATAGAGTGCCTAGAACCCATTTTTCGTAATTTGAGTCGCCTATCTTTCCAACTTTTTAAGAAAATCAATATTTTATGACAAAATATGGGTAAAATTGTGATATTTTAAAGTTGTCCAAATAGGCTGTAACTCGGTGGCTGTATTCTGCAGACACAGTGGTTCATTCTGTGTAAATTTGAACCGAATCGGACAGAATTTTTTTTCGAGGTGAAAAAAAACGACAATGCTTACCCCTTGTCGTTTTTTCCAAATTTGGCCTAAAAATGACATTTTTTCAAAATGCTTGATACTTGCTGGAGAGACGTAATAGAGTGCCTAGAACCCATTTTTCGTAATTTGAGTCGCCTATCTTTCCAACTTTTTAAGAAAATCAATATTTTATGGCAAAATATGGGTAAAATTGTGATATTTTAAAGTTGTCCAAATAGGCTGTAACTCGGTGGCTGTATTCTGCAGACACAGTGGTTCATTCTGTGTAAATTTGAACCGAATCGGAGAGAACTTTTTTCGAGGTGAAAAAAACGACAATGCTTACCCCTTGTCGTTTTTTCCAAATTTGGCCTAAAAATGACATTTTTTCAAAATGCTTGATACTTGCTGGAGAGACGTAATAGAGTGCCTAGAACCCATTTTTCGTAATTTGAGTAGCCTATCTTTCCAACTTTTTAAGAAAATCAATATTTTATGGCAAAATATGGGTAAAATTGTGATATTTTAAACTTGTCCAAATAGGCTGTAACTCGGTGGCTGTATTCTGCAGACACAGTGGTTCATTCTGTGTAAATTTGAACCGAATCGGAGAGAATTTTTTTTCGAGGTGAAAAAAACGACAAGGGGTTACTCCTTTTTAATTAAGTTGTTTAATTACAACAAATGTATATAAATTAAATTTAAAAAAAAAAATCATAAAAAAGTGTCGGGAATGTCGACCAGATATTTTCGAGATGAAAAAATGCCTGGATCACATTGTTCTTAATTCGAGTCGCCTATTTTTCCATCCTTCGATTGTCGTATAGTTTACAAGGAAGGTATCTGTGACTCTATGTTCGTAAAAGACATAATTATTTAAGGAAGATTAAAAAAAAGACAAATAACTTTATTGATCCCACAAGGCAAATCCGGAATTGTGTAAAATAATAATTTAATAAAAATTATTGTAAAAAAGTGCGGAGAGTTAGTCAGAGTGTCGACCAGGTATTAGGATGACTCAAAGTCCGGGACACCCCGGCATGGTGATCACCTTAGCACCCTTCTGGGAGGTCGCTACCCTCCCGGTCCCTCCTTATTCTCCCCCGTCCGTACATTTCCTCCACGCTCTAACCTTCAGGAGAGACATGGCGGTCCCCAAGCCATTGCCGCAGCCAGCAGCTGCCATGTCTCTGTGTTTCAGGAGCAGGATTCGAACCCGGACGTACCAGCCTGGAACTGCCGCAATTGACAGCCCAGTGGACTAACGGCTTGCGCCATTTATCCTGTTGGTATTTGGACATGAATTCAATACTACTTAAATAAATCGTGATTGCTTAATCATTTAAAATTAAAACATTTGCGTCACTGGGATTCGAACCCAGGTCGCCTACACCGAAACACAGTACATCTGATTTACGCCACCAATCCTGTTGGTATTTATAGTTGAATTTAATACTACTTAAATAAATCGTGATTGCTTAATCATTTAAAATTAAAATATTTGCGCCACTGGGATTCGAACCCAGGTCGCCTACACCGAAACACAGTACATCTGATTTACGCCACCAATCCTGTTGGTATTTATAGTTGAATTTAATACTACTTAAATAAATCGTGATTGCTTAATCATTTAAAATTAAAACATTTGCTTCACTAGGATTCGAACCAAGTTTGCCTACACTTAAACACCAAACATCTGACTTACGCCACCAAATCCTGTTGGTATTTATAGTTGAATTTAATACTACTTAAATAAATCGTGATTGCTTAATCATTTAAAATTAAAATATTTGCGTCACTGGGATTCGAACCCAGGTCGCATACACCGAAACACAGTACATCTGATTTACGCCACCAATCCTGTTGGTATTTGGAGCTGAATTTAATACTACTTAAATAAATCGTGATTGCTTAATCATTTAAATTAAAATATTTGCGTCACTGGGATTCGAACCAAGGTTGCCTACACTGAAACACAGCGCAACTGACTTACGCCACCAATCCTGCTGAACTAAATTTAATACTACTTAAATACATTGTGATTGCGTAATCATTTAAAACTAAAATATCGACAGCACTGGGATTCGAACCCAGGTGTTCCTACACTGAAACCCAATACCGCTTACTTTATACGCCACCAACCCTGTTGATATGTGAGTTGAATTTAATACTATTTAAATAAATCGTGATTGCGTAATCATTTAAAACTAAAATATTGACATCATTGGGATTCGAACGCTGGTTGTATACACCGAAACCCAGCAGAAAAAGCTTGTACTAAACATCCTTGTTGATATTTAGTGTGAAATTTTAAATCATTGTGATTGTGTAATCATTTAAAAAATAAAAATATCGGCGCCGCTGGGTTTCAAACCAGTGTCCCTTGCACTGAAATCATGGACTTAACTATGCCATCGCTCCAAGTTGGTACTGGGAGCAGTGGCGCACCCAGGATTTGATTGGGGGGGGGGGGGGGGGCTCAAAATATTTTTATTTGAAATCCAATATGGGGGAGAGACATGGCTGACCCAAACCATAACCGCTGGCGCGGCTGCAGCCATGTCCCTAGTCGTGCTCGTCAGTGAACCTACGGCACATGTTAAATGTTTCCTGGTGGTTTCTAGTCATAAAAAGAAGACATTATGGCATGATTCGGACTCGTAGGGTTTTACCTTCCATATAATTTCCTCCTCTTGATGTAAAGAACTTGAGCTTGTTTCGTCTGCAAGATTTCTATAGTTAAATACTTTCATTGCGTGGACGTAAAGTTTGTGATCATTCCGGGCGGAGCTAAATTTTTCAAACACGAATTTGGCGGCAAAACCAAATCCCAATATTATCCAATCGGTGTTTGCTAAAAGAGTGTCACATAATCTTTGTAACTAAAACCCAATCCTGGGCCATTGTGTACAAACTGGAAAGGAGTTGATTATAATGCGGGCGTGTTTAAATTTTACGAGTAACCTCAACGACAGTCAACGACCTCAACAAGAGAAACGGACAACAGAAAATGAAAATAAAATTAAGTAAAGCTGCTCCCTGATCAGGGTGCACCATGGCAGGGGAGAATGTGTAAAAATGCTTGTTATATATACTGGTGGCCCTTCAAGCTTACATGCACATGCATACGCAACGCCGTAAAATATAATAGTGAGTGGAATAAATGGAAAACTTTTGGAGGGGAGCTCGAGTCTCCCGAGTCCCCATCCGTTGTACCACTGCCCTATACTCCTTGCCAAACTCCTCTGTAGACAAGACTTGGGCTCAGATTTTGCTCTTTCCTGGCTCCTTCTTTAAAAAAAAAAACAACACATCAGCGGGCCCTTGGGGGGGGGGGGCGCGAGCCCCCCTTGGGTGCGCCACTGACTGGGAGTGAAATGTAAATTACTTATTTGATTGCGCAAGCATTCTAATATTACAGGTGAGTTTTTGGTGGTCATACTTCCGTTCAAAATAAAATCTGCAGTTTTTGGTCTCAGTGGACGTTGCCTCAGACCACCATGTCGTCATTTTTAATTATTCATATTGTTTTGGCTATGAAATGTACAATTGCACCCCAAAACAATATGTATCACGTTACTTCATTGGTTGGCAAACAAATAAGATTTAAAAAAGAAACCACGTCATACTCAATGATAATGTAACACTTAAAAGAGGGGTGCTGCCAGATGAAGAAATGACACTTATAAGAGAAGCTTCTTGGGCCGAACGAATATTTTATTTATTTCTCCGTGGCTCTAACAAGAAGTACAAAATCTATTCTTATACTCAATACCGACTGTAGGGTCACAAAGTTATTGGACTAGCAGTACAGTATATATATAGAGAGAGAAACTGAGATTTCTAATCTAAGGTATATGAACTGGTCATTTACAACAGTGGGGGCATCGTGTTTAGATTATAATTTAGGGGAGGTCGAAGTGATAATAAAAATTGGTCTAGGGGATGTCAGTCTTGGAGACAGGGAAATTTATGATCCCACTGACCCCACATGTGGTCAGTGGCCTTAAGTGTAAAATCTACCAGATGTCAGCTTACAATAATCAAGGGTGTAATTTGACAAAAGTAAAATCCTGAAATATGGGTAATTGGGTCTTACAAAGGATTGACATTATTACATATCCCCACAAACAAGAGGTTGGACATAATACAGGCTACTTCTTTCCAAGAAGATTTCAAGGCAAAGGGAGATTTCTAAAACATTCCTGAGAAATTATAGGCCTGGTGAGAGGATGGAATGCTTCAATGAAAATTAGTGGTTTATATTGTAAAATGACTTTATTTATTCACTCTATTGCAAGAAAAGCAAAAAAGATAACATCGGTCATAGTGATATTGAAGTTTATGGTAAATTTGACCAAACTGAAAGTGTAAAACAGAACTTTACCAGGGTGTCCGAATATAGAAAGATTTAGTGACAAAGTTAATCCATAAAAAGTCCATTTCTTGATGTTGCACATTCTACATTTTCTCATTTTCTTCATAGTTCCATAAGGCACAACAAGCTAATTTTGTTAAATGCCGGAAAGTTTTTGTGTAAAACTGGGAACAATTGTTTTTTCAGATAACCAATAGTGTATGTGACTTTAAAGGTATCTACTTTTAGCTCGTGTATGTCACCAGGATTTTTTCCCAAGGGTATTATGACCATACATTTCATGAGTTAAGCGAGTATTTATGTGTTTTCCTTCGGTAGGGATCCAGGAGAAAAAGCTCTGCAATCTCATTGATTTTTGGTATTCAAAATATGGTTTAGGGTTAAAATAAAATAAATGTATTAGAAATCATGTTTAAAAAATATATATAATTTCGACCTAAAAGGGCGGGTTGTTCAAACCTCCCTGGTAACATGCATGGAAGTGGAACTCTTATAAAATATGCAATACAACTACACTGAATAACTATATTTTATAACTCAATAGTCACTTTAGAAACATTCCAACCACACTAAGCCATTGTTGAAATAGCTTACACCCACAAAATGGTCTGCTCAAAAGACTTTTGGTTAGCAAATTAAAATCTTGTAATTATATTAATATAATCCATCTCTATAGAAACAAAACAAATCATGAACCCAGAACTTTACACTAAATCTTATAAGATATTAGATATTTATTTCTTTAAAAAAACCTATCCAGCCCCTGCTTAAGCTTATTGAACGAATATTGTGAATTTGAAACTGCGCTCGACATATAACACAAAAGAAATCAGTAATTTTACTTGGGACATGGACTCAACACTGAGAACTCCAACTTGAGGTTTGAGGACTTCATTCAAAGTCTTGGTTAAATGTTGTTTTTATGTGTATTGTCAATTACATCCAACCTCATTTCAATTTCTGAAAGGCAATTATCTCTAGCTCTATGACAATCATTTGATAATTTGATAAATTAATCTTAATTATTATTTTTTGGTATAAAATAAAATTGTCCATTTGTTTTAAAAGATGGGAAAAGAAAATTGAATTTTGGTGTAATTTGGAAACTTAAATTTTGAACAAAATATACAAAAACTGTATAAGCCTTACTTTATAAAATAAGTTTGACCAAATTTTGACCTATTCAAGTTGTATTAAAACTGACAATTTATTCTCTTAAGTTGACTCTTCTTTAGTATGCATCCTCTTGTGTTTAAGGATCTCTGATGATGTGAAGGAGAAGTCTTCATTGCAGATGGAGCACAGATACTGCCTCCTCAGCGTTTCCATGGCAGTTGTGTTGCTCTTATTCTCAATGTTCTCATCAACAGAAACTGCATCATCTTGAGAAGCTGTAAAGGGTTCAAGAAAAGTTGATATCCAACATACAATAATGAGTTTCAACTAAGGAAGACAGTATAGTATGGCAATGGATGGATCAAGTGAGGGGGAGGAGAGACACATATATGTATGCTACACCTTTGACTTCCTCTGGATCTGTTCATCCTAGTCCATTTATCACAATGCCTGCTTGATTGATTATCCATTATTTTGATCATTGGATTTTTGTGAATACATGTATGCAGTTTTATTTGTAATAATTGTTCTCAAGCCACAAAGTTGCATCCACACTGTTTTTTGTAGTAATTTATGGAAATGACTTAAATCAAAGACACCAAGTGACTGACCAAGTGACTAACTTTGCTTACCTTGTGATAACTGAAGACACTCTAATTCATGTTGAAGTTTCTCTAGAGTTGTGACAATTATGGTGTCAGTACAATGGGGACAGGTCCAATGATGGCGCATGACAGAGCTGTACTCACCCAGAGGATCACCTGCAGCATTGAACAAACTGCATTGACAAGAACAGAGGGGGTTTCAATAATAAGTTATGAACAAAAATTATGTATAACACAATCTGCATTTGAAAAAGCTGTGTCGGTATTTAGACTCATGTACAGCTGTCTTGATTTCTGAGATCACTTTTTTTCATGTAAAAGTGCCTACTTTTCATAAACAATGAATTTATTTACAAATGCACTGTTTTGTATTCACAACACTAAATGCACAAGTACTTCCCTTGATTTCTTTGTAAATGAAGACACTAAATGCACATACATACATGTAAGTACTTCCCTTGATTTCTTTGTAAATGAAGATTATTATGTTAATAGGCCATCAATTATAAATATTTCCATTAAGAAAAAGTGTAGAGCCTTTTGTCATTAAGTTCACTGCAGAGTTTCTGCAGACTCTGCATGTTACTCAAGTCATTCTTGTCTGCAGACTTTCTGAACTAAATGCACTCTAGCAAGGTAGAGTTAATAAACTACATATAACCCTCCAGCATACAGTCTTTTTGTAAATAAGGAATTAGGATTTTTACACAGACTGTCCACAGACACTTCTTTTTTCCATTTTGTATTAGTTCCACTAAAAGAAAAACACAAAAACCAAAGAAAAAGAAACGACGAATGTGAGCATACCAGCCATAGTTAAGGTAGTCATTCCTGCTTTGGTTGGGTGAGGTTGACTATCTCTGCTCTGTGTTGTAGAAGAAAGATTCCTGGCTTCCATTTCCTTTCACTAATACCAGGAGAGAAAATAAAATGATTAGAAAACCAGTCATCCAAATTAGATTTACAAATGTTGTGTAAGTTGCATAGAAATTTCAACTGTCTTTGTATGAATAACTGCCTGCTGTGACTGTGGCAGAGTTTAATACAAGTGTTATACAAATGGACCAATGGGTTATTGGAATGAGCTGTTTAAACAATAGGCTTTCAGAATACTGACCTATCACAGCAGGAATGCTTAAACAAATTAATAATAATAAAACAATAATAATAATAATAATAATAATGTGTGGACTTATATAGCGCACGTATCCACCAACTAAGTGGTGCTCAAGGCGCATTATTTTTTACGTGCATTACACAACACACGGGACCTACGGCTTTACGTCCCATCCGAAGGACGAAGCAATTATGGTTAAGTACCTTGCTCAAGGACACAAGTGTCATGACCGGGGCTCGAACCCACACCCTGCTGCTGGCAACACCAGAACTTGAGTTCGGTGCGCTAGACCGCTCGGCCACGACACAATGCCTTAATTAAATGCGAAACACTATTAAGACATCAATAACTGCGCAAACTTCAATTGTCTGAAGGGGTATGGCTAAGTTACTAACAACAATGGGTCAATTAACTGTTGAATTTTTGAAACATTAACATTTTGTCAGATATATGTTAGAATATCAACTATTCCCTGTGGTGTCTAACTCAATATAATGAACATGGTAGCACTTACCTACATGTGGACCTATGTATAAGTTTTGTAGTTCAGTAGAGCCTAATTTCCTCATAGTATAATGTACTTGGCAATCCAGAAACTCAGCTAGCTTACTGGATAGCAATCTCTCCTGATGGATGACTCGCAGGTTGCTGAGGCCGGCAGCATCATGAGACAAGTGACTATCTGAAAACACAGACAGGACAATTAAAAAGCACTGCTGTCAATCTCTTTTTTTGGGGGGAGGGGGATCAGAATGCTTCACAACAAATGCTGCAATAGCATTGTGACTGGCTAGCTCTACATGTGTATTCATGTATTGACTGTGTAAATATTGGCCAATCCAGTGAGGAGGGATGGCAAGGTACCCACTGCCCCTTTTTTAAACCTAATGCATATAAATTATCCATAGGTTTTTGTTTTTACCTCATTTTTTGACAGTTGGATCTGCCTCTTGGATCTGCCTTTATTTTATTTACTTGAACTCCTCAAGTCACATTGTGCTTTGATTACACTCTGACATGTATTATAAGACCTTCAGGTGACTTTAGCCCTTTTCACACGACAAACGCAAACTAGGGTCCTTGGTCTCGGGCGCCAGTTGTATTGACCACGGACGTTGGTCAAACTCGGATACGACCTTTCACACGGCGAAGAAACCAACGTCCCGTGTCACATAGTCTTCGTCTTTTGGGGTGTCAAAGTGCAGTTAACTGGTATCCGCACAGCTAGCGTGGAATCGCTATTGCATGTATTGATTACCATTCATTTTCCCGCGCTATTGTATTGTATGTTTATTGTTAGCGTCCGTCCTCTCTCTCTCTACCACTCTCACAGCTCAGTGCAAAACATGGTGAAAAACGATATAGAATCGGTAATTTTTGAGCAAATGTCCAAAACTTCATCGAAGAAAAAACCCGAAAAGCGGAAACGTTGTTGTTTTGACGTTTTCTACACATTAAACTTAGCAACAAAAGCATCATCATTAACTGTTCGGGCGTCGCCATCTTGATTTAAAGGCATCCTGGGAAATTTTCTTCTTGCGCGCATGCGTGGTAGCTCTCGCGAAACAATGGTCCTTGGTCTCTGTGCGGTTTGTTCATTCACACGGCCTATCGTGGTGAACTTTCACAACGGTGTGTTTTTTTGTTGCTGGTCTCGACCGTGGTCAGGAAAAGACTACGGACCTGTGTTTGTGCAGAGCAGAGGTACATTTCACACGAAGTGTATTTGACAACGTTGTGTTCTTAGGACCATGGACCCCTTGCTTATTTCCCTCGTGTGAAAAGGGCTTTTGACTTGACTTTTTGTACATCATTTTCTTGAAAACAAATCAAAATTTTGAAACTTTTCAAAATAAATTTGGTGTAAAAATCTTAATTTGGGATATAATTCTTTTGTTTCTTATACCTTTTAGTCTTAATTCAAGGAGTTGTAACCAAGCTGCTCATAGCTGCATGACTGCTGACAGAATGTGCTCAGCTGTGTCAACATCAGGAATAGTAAACTCAATCCATTCATCAATGACAATTCTGAAACACAAACATAACAGACCTTTATCACTGTGAAGACATCATGTTTATTCTTTCACACAAATCCAAAGGACAGAATATATGGAAGGAATATATTATTTCCTTTTATATATTGAGATATAACACTATAATTGTATTGTATAATTGTACAGGGAATGTATGGCCAAAACAAAGTCTCTGGTTTCTGGTCTGCGCTCATCTAGTATGGCCAAAACAAAGTCTCTGGTTTCTGGTCTGCACTCATCTAGTATGGCCAAAACAAAGTCTCTGGTTTCTGGTCTGCACTCATCTAGTATGGCCAAAACAAAGTCTCTAGTTTCTGGTCTGCGCTCATCTAGTATGGCCAAAACAAAGTCTCTGGTTTCTGGTCTGCGCTCATCTAGTATGGCCAAAACAAAGTCTCTGGTTTCTGGTCTGCGCTCATCTAGTATGGCCAAAACAAAGTCTCTGGTTTCTGGTCTGCGCTCATCTAGTATGGCCAAAACAAAGTCTCTGGTTTCTGGTCTGCGCTCATCTAGTATGGCCAAAACAAAGTCTCTGGTTTCTGGTCTGCACTCATCTAGTATGGCCAAAACAAAGTCTATGGTTTCTGGCCTGCGCTCATCTAGTATGGCCAAAACAAAGTCTCTGGTTTCTGGTCTGCACTCATCTAGTATGGCCAAAACAAAGTCTCTGGTTTCTGGTCTGCACTCGATCATCTAGTATGGCCAAAACAAAGTCTCTGGTTTCTGGTCTGCGCTCATCTAGTATGGCCAAAACAAAGTCTCTGGTTTCTGGTCTGCGCTCATCTAGTATGGCCAAAACAAAGTCTCTGGTTTCTGGTCTGCACTCATCTAGTATGGCCAAAACAAAGTCTCTGGTTTCTGGTCTGCACTCATCTAGTATGGCCAAAACAAAGTCTCTGGTTTCTGGTCTGCGCTCATCTAGTATGGCCAAAACAAAGTCTCTGGTTTCTGGTCTGCACTCATCTAGTATGGCCAAAACAAAGTCTCTGGTTTCTGGTCTGTGCTCATCTAGTATGGCCAAAACAAAGTCTCTGGTTTCTGGTCTGCACTCATCTTGTATGGCCAAAACAAAGTCTCTGGTTTCTGGTCTGCGCTCATCTAGTATGGCCAAAACAAAGTCTCTGGTTTCTGGTCTGCACTCATCTAGTATGGCCAAAACAAAGTCTCTGGTTTCTGGTCTGCGCTCATCTAGTATGGCCAAAACAAAGTCTCTGGTTTCTGGTGTGCGCGGCATTGCCTGAGACCCGCGCATCAGCTTTTTAATTTTCTTTTTTGCTGGATCGATTGGAGTTCACAGGGGTATGAAAGTTTAATAATAATAATAATAATAATATATAGCACACGTATCCACCAAACTGGTGCTCAAGGCGCATTACATTATTACCCCTGCTCATCAGGCGCATAAATCATTCCTGAAACCATCTCAGCTCCCTGGGGAATATGCAGCTCAATTGCTGCCATTTCGGCGCATATAGGGCTAATCAAACACAACAACCAACTCCGCCCTCACAGGTACCGATTGTCAGGATTGATGTCATACCATGAATTATTTATTCATTATGCTTGTAATTTTGTTTTATTTGTTACTTGTTTGCTTCTTTTCTTTCCAGCCTTTGTAACTCTAAGACTGAGACGAGTTTATGTTTATTTTTGCTTGAATAAAACCTACCAACACATGGTCTATTTTTTGTTGTTTATTGAGCCATTGTATAAATAGAGCCCTTTTCACACGAGCACCGATAACAAAGGTCCTTGGTCATGGGCGCCAGTTGTCTGTCGCCTCGGTCGTTTGCGATTTTTTAACAAACTTTCACACGACTCACGCCAAAACTAACGTCCCTCGTTTTCCACGGAGGGTCAAAGGTCATGATTGTGTAATCCAATATTTCACTGGTACTGCGGCAGAGAGCTTATTCACTGAACGCTTTCTTCTACGTTACCAGTGGTATTCCCGCGAAGATAATAGCATTGTGCCAAGTCTAACGTTACTTTCTCCCACATTTTGTTTTCATTTCCTTCCCATTTCCCGACAATTTTATTCTCGTTTTATTATGGATATCGAATCAAGTATACTTGCAACAATTCAGACGGATTCACAGAGCCAGATTTCTAATGTAAGGCCATCCAACGAGAAAAATCAACATGTCCGGGCCAAGAAAGTCTCTTGGAGTTACGATGAAACCGTTTCATTCACTGATCAACAACGTGGACGTACAAGTTGTTTACCAACACACATCCGGGATTATTGCAAGCTGATCTAGTGACGCGTTCTGCGCATGCGAAATGATACCGCCAAAGCAAGGGTCCCCTGAATTAGAATTAGAATTAAAATCTTTATTCATCCTCAAGGGAAATTTTACACTCGCACATAGAACAGCTATACAATTAACCCTCCTACACATGGAGGCCACTCCGATCCACAAAATTCTGCTCTTGAGCAACCTTCAATACATACATGTACAAGCCTGCTGTCCTTTCCATGTAATCTTACAAAATCAACTGTGTGCTACCCAAGGCCACTGTAAATGTTTGAAAAATTAGTATGGCCTACAATGTATCAATGGGAAACCACTTTAACCCTGCAATCTCAGTGGTGTGACAGTGCACAGTAACCATAGGAGGCCACTGGCAACAGCTAATGGCTTGGAGTGGCCTGAATGGGTTGTTTCAAAAATTGCACTGATTGTAGGAGGGGTTAAAGATTACATCAATACATGTACATAGAAAAAAATAATATACATTCAAGATAATCACAATACATACATACTGTAACCACAAATACTACATAAAATTGCATTTGGTATTAGGACTATGACTTTAAAATATGGCTATACACAAGACTTCAATAATCAACGTTTAAAATTAGCATTATAACATTTAATTGCATGCGGAACAAATGAATCCCGATATCGGTTAGTTCTCAGGATCGGGAGTCTAAGTCTACGCCTGTCCTACATTGAACACAGAGCTGACCATAAAGGGGATGACTCTGGTCATTCTTAACTGACTCCAACTTGCTTTGCAAGACACACTGATAGACCGAGTCTACTAACCTCTTGAGCTTCCCCAATCACCCGCCCAGCCCGCTTTATCACCCTGTCAATTCTGTCCCTTTCCATTTTACTTACATTTCCACCCCAGCAGATCAAACAATAACGCCAAACATTACATAAAATTGAGTTATAAAACAACATTAAAATTTCAGTTCGGACATTAAAAGTAGCCATTTTACGTAGACAGTAACTCCCAGTATTTAGCTTTTTGATTAGTGTCCACATGATCTCCCAGGTAAGCTTATCATTCAATGTAACACCCAAATATTTATATGTCCTGGTTCGTTCCACTTCAATGCCTCTGATAGTAACTGGGGCTGGAGCCCTCACATTTTTCCAAAAATCAATCACCATCTCTTTTGTTTTTGATACATTCAATTCAAGGAAGTTCTGTTCACATACTTCAACAAAGGCTTCAACCTGCTGGAGATATATGCTCTATCATCATCTCTGTCGATCAGTCCGACCATGGCGGAATCATCGGCAAATCTGATAAGCGGGCACATCTCCATGCATGATCTAATATCTGCAAGTATACAACGTAAATAAAAACGGTACAGCAACGGTACCCTGGGGTGCTCCAGTGTTAGAAACAATGGTTAGTGATCGGATAGAAGAGGTCAATTTAACAAACTGTGTACGATTCGTAAGATAATCCATGATCCATTCTATTAAATCAAAAGGTATGACTGCCAAATTAATCAATTTCTGTATTAAAACATGTGGCTGTATAGTATTGAAAGCAGAAGAAAAATTAAAAAAACATTAACCTTGCAGAATGGCCAGACCTAGTATTTTCATGATGCGAATAAACTTTATCCAATAACAATAATACAGCATCCTCACCACTTCGTTTGCTTTGATATGCAAATTGCAAAGGATCCAAAAAAGGTACGACAAATGGTTTAAAGTGATTAAGAAATATCCGCTCACAGACTTTCATAGGTACTGAAGTCAATGCAACTGGTCTAAGATCATTTGAACAGGTAATCACAGATTTCTTCGGCACAGGAACAATACAAGACTGTTTCTATAAAACTGGGATAGACCGGCTACTAAAAGACAAATTAAATATGACTGAATTTTTTTTCGCCAATTCAGATGCACATAACTTTAAAACTTTACAAGAGAGTTTGTCTGGCCCGGCTGCTTTTGATATATTCAATTTGGAAAAAAGCCGACGAACCTCTTCCTCACTAGTTTCCAAGCCAAATTCTGAATTGTCAGAATTACGGAGGATTTCCCTGAGATTTTGACATTCAACCAAAAAATCATTATTATCAAAACGGTTAAAAAATTCATTCAACTCATCTGCATATGCAGCACTTAACTTTGGAAAATTGCACAATTTTGATTTACCGTTAGAGTATTCACTCATGAAACGCATGCCCTCCCAAGCTCGTTTCCAGTAAAATGCTCTTCAATTTTGTCACGATAGGTGGCTTTCTCTGCTTTAATAACACGCTTGAGATCTTTTTGCACCTTAACCAATTCCTCTGATTTTCCTTTTCCAAACAGCCCCTTCTTTCTGTTAATAACCTGTTTGACCTTTTTAGTGATCCATGGCTTATTATTAGGAAAGACCTTAATTTGTTTACACGGAATAACAGTGTCAACACAAAAATTTATGTAGTCTGATATTGTTTCCGCCAGTTCATCAAGATTATCACAAGATGACACGAACATGTCCCTCTCTGTACAGTCAAGTGAAGCCTGAAGTTGTTCCACTGCATCGTCGTTCCACTGTTGAACCGTAACACGTTTAGGTTTTACCCTCTGAACGAGAGGCCTGTATTTGGGTAGTAAATGTATCAAATTGTGATCAGCTCTTCCCAGCTTCGGCAGTTGAACAGCTGTATAACCGTCCTTCACATTAGAGTAGCACAAATCCAAGGTTGCCTGACCACGGGTTTGGCACGTGACGTGTTGATAATAATGCACGCTGCTTTTTCCCAGAGTACAATGATTGAAATCACCGTTAATCAACATGGAGTTTCCATCATTATCCCCATCATCCTCTCGTCTACATTTGCAAGCCCACCTTATTCCCAATGTTATTTGCGTGATGTAGGCCAGGCTATGTCAGGCCTTATCTTGCCTATCAAGTTTCAAGCCAACACTATGAATAACTTTACCCTGAAAATGCTCTGAAAATCTGTTTTACTGTGAAATAAATAGTTCACGGCAATTTCATGACAACGCTGTGAAAACACCGTGAAATACTCTTGGGATTCCTTCACCATGAAAACGCTCGATAATAAAAAATATTGAAAC
Source organism: Zoroaster sp. YZ-2022 (assembly GCA_029582265.1). NCBI lineage: Eukaryota > Metazoa > Echinodermata > Asteroidea > Forcipulatida > Zoroasteridae > Zoroaster > Zoroaster sp. YZ-2022. The sequence goes on from CM055819.1 coordinate 7,761,855, forward strand.
TTACACTGTGTTTTTGACCAATTCTTGCCTTGTTTTGGTCTTCTCTGCGATTCGATTCTGTCCGCACGATGTGATCACATATCATACACCTACTGTTCCATGCGCTTTCATGGTCAAAGTGCAATTACTGGAGCAGAGCAGCAAACAGCGCCCCCGCCTGCCCGAGCCATAGGTTTGTATTGAAAATGTTATCAACATGAATTAACATGTAGAAGTCCCCTGTCTATCACATGCCTCTAGCTCAAAGCGTGATGTCAGATCTTCAGGCTAATTAACATGTTGAGTCGGGCGGGGGTGCTGTTTGCCGCTCTGCTCCAGTAATTGCACCTATTACTGTGAAAGCGATGGAACAGTAGGCTAGGTGTATGATACGTCAGGCGCGGATCCAGGGGGGTCCGCGGGGTCCCGTGCCCCCCGGGTAAATTGAGTAAAAAAACCCAAAAAACTAAAAAAACACATTTCATTTGCAATCGGTAGTCCGTGATCGGGTGCAAAGCAAGCTAGTCTGGTTTCTTGACCCGATTCCTCCACGTCTATAAATTGTTCCGTTTTGTCTGAAGAAGGGTTGGGGTACCGTGTGGAAATTACAATCGCTGATGCCAATTTACTGTCGGATTCTACGCCAGTACGCATAGGCCTGCGAAGTACGATGAGTCTTGCAGCTGATCTGCCGATGGTTTTAACACAGGGCAAGGAACAGTATGAAATCAAGCCCTTTTCTTGAAAATTTCAACTGGACTGAATTAAAACCAAGAAAAATTCCGGATAAATTAAAACTGAAGTCAAAAACTGCAAATTAAATGCCAAAAATCGGGGAGGGAGAAACTTATATTGTTGTAGTCATGACATCGCTAAAACAATGGCTAAAATAATTATATATATATATATTTATATATATATATATATATATATTCTCCATATAATCTTGAAAACTTTTGCAAAAAAAGTCAGGTGAAACTGGCCAGGAATCGCCTCAGATTGCACCACAGAGCATCCAGAATCCAAAATTTTCCGGGGCCCTTAAGCGGGCCCCGGACCCAACACCGTAAGTGCTTTGCGCTTCGCGCTCGCATTTAATAATAATAATAATAATAAAGATTTGTAGCGCGCACATATCCACCCTGCTGGGCGCTTAAGGCGCGAAAACAAAGAAAAAAAAAACATGATTACAAACAATATACAACGTTAGCACAGGAAAAAAAATGTTCGTGTTGGGTGTGCCCCCCGTCTAAAAAATTCCTGGATTCGCATTGTGCGGACAGAATCGAACCGCAGAGAAGACCAAAACAAGGCAAGAATTGGTCAAAAACACAGTGTAAATAAGTTTCAATATTTTTGATTATCAAAGGCATACACGTAATAACAATACAGTATATATACATAGTATGTAAGGTGTTACAGTGCAATTTGTTGATTTTTTTCATGAAACATGCAATCTACGTTTCTTTCTACACTCTGTATCCTAGCGCTTATGTGAATAACATAACGATAGGATCACCCTAGCTAACTTGTCACTTACTGAACTAAGAGTTACACACTTTACCCTGATCAAGATCCCTCCTCTGTAGATCCACCTCTGAGATGAAAGAACTCGCTGTTGTTTTCAGTTGTTCAGGCTTGGAGTATCTTTTGGTTGATGCATCGTCTCTGAACAATGTTACAAACAATATCAACAATTATTCAAATAGAAATTTTATTATGATATTTCTGAATAAATGTTCTGAACATTCTGTTTTGAAGACTTTTAAATGATTTAAAGGGAATATACAGTACGGTAATTACCAGATTACAAAATAACTTAATTATATCCAAAAGCTAACTTGATGTGACATTGGTTAACCCTAACCCTGCCAGACGCAGCACAGTGCATCAGGTGGAAAAGTCTGGTGCACTTTGATGCATTCGGCTGTCAACACCAGTGCATAAGCAGCCAAGTCTGAGGCTATTGAGAGCTGGTCCCATTGAACAATGCCAGAGTTGTATCCTGCTGCGTTTGGTGACCACAGACTCTGAGGCAGTTCGGCCTTGAGATTTGTGACCAGATGGATCTTGCTGCACTGGGCAGCCAAGTCACTTTGACAAATGATGCAATCTGATGCGTCTGGCAGGGTTTCTAGCCAAAATACCCTGGAGGGTTAGGGTTAAGGTACCAAATTAACCCGCCAAATTATTCTGTCTGAAGTACATTTATTAATTAAGTAAACTTCTTTTGTGACTGCAAGGTTCAAAATCAGTCAAAATGTTGATATACTTGCCAAGGTATATATAGTGCACTTAAAAGTCAAACACTGTCAAACCTTACGTGTAGTAAATACATTTACAGGTCAAAATGTGTCAGCTATTTTTGACTGGTAAAATTATTGTTGAGGGTGGTCAAATTTACAGTCAAAAATGCCCCTGTGTGCACATTTGGGTCTACAGTCAAAACAGGCAGTTGACTGGTTTTGACCACTATAGCAACTTGCTACTAAAGTTCAGCTAAAGTAGGAAGGGTTAAGAAAGGAAAATTTGTTTCATGTGTGCATAGTGTCCCACCCTTTAACCCTAACCACCCCATCATGTGTGCATAGTGTCCCACCCTTTAACCCTAACCACCCCATCATGTGTGCATAGTGTCCCACCCTTTAACCCTAACCACCCCATCATGTATGCATAGTGTCCCACCCTTTAACCCTAACCACCCCATCATGTGTGCATAGTGTCCCACCCTTTAACCCTAACCACCCCATCATGTGTGCATAGTGTCCCACCCTTTAACCCTAACCACCCCATCATGTGTGCATAGTGTCCCACCCTTTAAGATAAGCCAAATCTTAATTGTGGTTTTGGAAATTTTCTTTTCATCGGAACACTGCTTTTTTTTTAATTGAGAAAGTGAAAACATATGACACACTTTCCAAAAAAATTATGGTGGGTCCAGTCATAAGGCTGTGCTGGGTATCAGGATACCCAACTGAAACTGTCATTACCCGGTTCCATTTTTCGGTTCCAATTACCCATCAAACGACTTGAATTTTTTTTGGACTGAACATGTATTTATACTGAATCTTTTGATATGTTATGATAGAGAACATAGTTCTAATTGAAAATCTTTTTGAATCATTCAAATCGGACTTAAGGTTATCAAGTTATTCCTTTTTACTGTTTTCGTTTTCAGGAAATTTTGGTTCAATTTTCCTATGGAGCTTTTGGTTCAAGAGGTTTCATTTTGGTATTGTTTACCATTGTAAACAAGTTGGTAAACAAAAGGAAACTGCCATATTGTAAATACTATAGTTTCCACGGCCCTGAAACTTTATGAAGGTGTACCTGAATGTTGTCCGAAACAGTTTATATAAAATTAAAATTTAGTTGTTAATGATGTAAACAATCATTGCCATGGAAACAATAGTAAACAACAATAATCCCTCCATTGGTCAAAATTAGATATTGTGAAGGGTATTATGGTGGTTTTGGGTCCCTTACATATAAATAAAACACACAGTCCAAGTAAACCAAGTTTTTCTCAATCTGTTTTTCAATAATGGCTCATTTAATTTATTTACTAAATTTTCTCAACGTAAACAAAGCAGTAAACAAAATGGATTGGCTGTATCACAAAAACTAAGTAAGCTATCAACTTATTATTTTTTTTTAATTATAGCTATCTAATTATATTTTCAATAAATTGGTGTTACAACTATCCATTTCACTCATACAATTATTATTTATGCAAAAAAATTAATGACATATTTTACGCTGATATTGAATGAATATCTCTCGGCCCCTATATATTGTACTTGTTTGGTAAAATGTGTACTCATTTAATTGGAATAACGGAAACAATCTGACCTTAAATCTAGCTGTGAAAATCTACTCCATTGGAGGAGTTGTTTTAGAAAAAGGATGTATCTTTTTAAGTATGTTCATTATATAAGATATTTCATCAGGTAAGTTGTTAATTTTTAACTTTGTCATTGTTTTGAATACACATGCAACTACTACCTAACCTTGCTAATACCCAATTCAAAAATAACACAACTGAAGAATCTGTTAAACTTGACTTCTGTGCAGAAGATTCTTGATAAATAAAACTAAACAAGAATCTTCAAAGAGTTATCTTTATAGTCATCAACAAGACGGAGAGAATACACTTTGGGCTCATCTTCATACTTTATATTGTACCATGAGGGAAAACCTGGAACTTGACTTATTACATTTCTAGTGAACCATTCTTGACCCTCTTCTGTGTTCCACATATGTGATACTTTTTTGCCAACTAACAAAGGAATTGTCAAATATTCATTATCTGGAGTCTTCTGCATAGATTGTGAAGAAGCTACTGATTTAGCCGCATTGATCATCTTTGCCAGGTGTGTTTGGATATCATTAAGTGGTTTATCAATTGGCCTAGTTGAATTTAGCACAGATGTAGTAAATGTGAAACCCTTATCCCCCTCCATATATTGATTTAAAACTTCTCTCCGAAAACGTATGTTTTTTTACTGCCTCAAATTTCTTTTTGTTTGTTTTGTGTGTGTTCAGATACTCTGTCATCTGTTCCTCCGACTGCCAAAGCCCAGTTTCTGCTATGTCATGAGTTAGATTTTCTTTTCTTGCGAGTATATGGAGTCTACTTTCCTCTAGGGCCTTAGCTTTTTCCTCTTGTTGCTTTTCCCAGTAAGTCATTATCTCCTGGCTTCTTCGTTTTGCAGTTGCTTGAGTATTCCTCGATTCAGTTCTTACAGTTTTTACAAGTTTCTCCAACTCTTCTTCACTCTGTTTTTTAACAAATTCTGCAGTTTTGTTAAAAACATACATTACTTGCGCCTCATAATATTGTTGTTGAGTTGGGGCGTTTATGAATGAGATAATCTAAGTAACCAAATATTCTTTCCGGTAGTTTATTATGCTTTGGGGCTGATGTGGTGGCTTGTTGGACATCCTTGTTATCCTTTACCGAATAGAATTTTCCTCCTGGAAGGTAGTCGGCTGTGATCCGTTTGAAAAGTTGAAGAAGAGTTAGCAGCGTATGTTGAAGAAGACAGAGAGTAATTTCATCAAATGGCCCTGGGCTTAAAACAGAATAATAAATTTAATTCTTTTCAAGCAGAGAATCATCGAAATATCCCATATGACCAAATGCAAAATCTGCAAGTATCTTCTCTTCTGTTACTTTCTCTAAAAACTCTACCAGTCCTGTGTAGGTGTCACACATCTCCAGTATATGACCTCTTTTCTCCGTCAGTCGCCACAATGGTGCACTAATTGTTTTATTAATTATACCCAATACTTTACATCCAGCCAAGTAGAGAGGCTCCTTACAGTCTGCATACAGTGCCTTAAGAAGTCCATTCGTTGTACCATGAATATTACCAAGAAAATCTTTAATATGGTTTGCCAAGAAATATGTGCGGCCTCTGAATAAAAAAACAACATTGAATCTATTTCCTCGGAAAGGCTGAAAGTATGTGGTGACAAGACCTGCTTTCCTCTTAAATACTTTCCATGCCCGGTGCACACCACACTTTTCGTCTGCACCTCGTGCAAGTGCTTTGCATGCATTTTACACAAGCCGAATAATGCCACATGATGTATTTAAAACAATTATCCCTGCTTCTGCGGCAGCACCGACTTTCTTCCCTCCCAAGTGCCTCTCTTCAAATTGTTTAAAGGATGAGGCAACTGCATCCGCCAAGTAAGAAGGTGCAGTCCACAAAAAAAATTGAACATTTCTTGAGCTGACACCAGCGGCATAGCCAGGACTTTTTCAGTGGGGAGGGGGGGGGGGGGCACATTGCTTTTCAGTGGGGGGCCCAGGGGATATGTCAGGGGATATTTCTTTTCTGTTTTTTGGGGAACTATGAGGATTTTTCGTGGGAGGGCAACCTGGGGGGCACTGGAAATTTGTGGGGGGGCATGTGCCCCCCCAGGCCCCCCCTTTAACATTGCCCTTTAACCCTAACTCCCTAGGCATTGTATTAAAACAATAAAAATCCTTCAAAATCCTCCAACTGGCTTTGTTGTCTAGGGAGTTAGGGTTAACAGTTGATCAATTGTTTCTTTTTGTTTTTTGACCTGATGCTGGAGTTCATCAATTTCCTTTTCAAGAGAGCTACCCTATTTCGACGTCAATCTTTCCATTTCTGCCTTTCTATTTGAAATCAAAAGCCCCCGTATGCTTAAAATTTGACATTGAAAATTACTTACCTTTCAATTTCCTTAAAATTTGGCGAAAAATTTGTCGATTTTCGTGATTCTTTCGGCAGTATCCTCAGAATTTATCGAAAAACAAAATGGCATCTACAAAAACAATGCTATCCCACAGTGCTTTGCGCTAGACGAACGAAAGCGATGCGACCCGCGGTGTACCATTTTTTGTACACACGTTTTTTTCGGCAGTGGTATGCGCAGTAGCGATGCGCGGTAGTTCGTTTGCGGTCGCTACTTATGAACAACTTATAACAAAAAACTCGACAAATCTTCAGTGCTTCAGTTGGCAAACCCATAGCTCTAGCTTTGCCGACTGAAAATTTATTCTGGATGAACCCTTGTTCTACTTCTAGTACCTTTGATGCTTCATTTGCTTCGCTACAGCCCTGCCTATGGGATAGTGTTACTGAAGCTGGACCCTCTCGGAAGTGTACATTGCACTGTATAGATTGGATCCTATCATCGACAAGGCTACTGTGATACTTGCCCCACCAGTGTGGCACGGACCTGTATCCTTAGCCACAGGTTGGTCTCATTCCGCTAACGGCGGTTTTTCAAAATTCCAGGCGCTGAAATTGACGATATTTGCGACTATTTTGACAGACTAGATACATTCCTTACATGTTTAACTATCTAGGCGCCCCCAAAAAATTGTGATTTTACTTACATTTTATATTTCGTGACATATATATAGGCCCGAAAAAATTACAAGACGATCGTCATTGTGCAGGTTTCAACGAGGACGGCCATCTTGAATGTATGAAGAGTGTGAACGGAAAACAACTTCTTGCTGCAACAATTTCTGACGGCTGTTTTATGTGTGCATTTTAGCGCGCGAAGTATTCCGTTTCAGGGTTGCACGTGTTGTCGGTAAACAGGGGTCTACACAGCTTAATTTAAGACAGTGAAATAACCAGGGGGAAGACTCTTATTAGAAAATAAACCACCTTGGTACTGGAAGTTACCTCCTTTATATTCTCACAAAACAGATAAACATGAAAAATTGTAAAAATATTACCTGTACAATATTACATAGATATTACATAGACTATTTTGTCAGATAAAACAATCATTCTGGGTGTTTTTTTTGTTTTTTTTAATTTTTAATTTTGTTGTTTTTTGTTGTTTTTTATGGATTTACAAAAATGGTGGAACCATATAATATTGTTATTATTTATAGTAATAGTAACGTAACACTATAATATTTCATATTAGGGTTTTCAGGTGAAAAATTATTCCTAAACCAATATGCTCAATATTTATATCAAATTAAAGGTCTTGATGAAAGAAATACAATGGTTTTTAAATCAAGAAAATGTACAAACTGAAAACCCTATTTAATTCATATATTTAAATTATTAGTGAAATTTTTATGTTGTTTAAAATTACTATTTAAAATTAGTATTAAACTATTGTAATTAATAATGGACTATTTATTACATTATCATTTTATTTTAATGAACATTCTCTCTTGTTTTATGTACAATGCAAGTAGGGTTTTCAGTTCGTACGTGCTTGACCGAAGCCCTCCACACGCACAGCGCATCGCCCGCAACAAAAAACATCAAAATTTTAAATCAAAAAATGATATTACTTTTACCTGTCGAAATCTTACATGTAATAGCTCATTGGAAAGCTTATAGTTTCAGCTATCCAACAATGTACATAAAACAGCAATCGGAAGTACGTGCAAAAGCCTAGGTTTTTATGAATGAACCACTCTCGTCCCGCCCAGCCTTTCCCGAAGTGTTCCGAGATCGGGCGCATTCAGCCCGTAAAATTTGCCGCGCTCTGCTAAGGGCATCCACTTCGGAGCTGTCTCCGCGCCCGAGTACATTGTGATTGACATGAAAACAGTTTCCCTATTGAGTCAAAGGGCTCATTTACATACCCGTGCTTGCTCGATCTCCATAACTACTCTACAACCGAAGTTACGAAGAGATAAAAAGTAAACACCGTGTTTTCGAGGTGAAATCTTCAAGTTGAAAGGTAAGAACGGTGTCTGAATTAATTTTACACCTCTTTTCTATCATATGTGAAAGTTTTGAGCCGTATTTTTGTTTAGTTTTGAGCGGAGTGTATTTTTTACACCCTTTCAAAAGCTCTTATGAGGGAAACGAGCACGAACGCTGTGCGTGTGTATCACGGTGTGTGCAGGCTGATTCAACGGTTTTGTTGCCATTAGGGATGTACACAGTGTATGGACAGTCGCGCTTCATCGAATGCTGAATACTTGATTAAATAAAACAGGATTCCTCAGAAACTACTTGTCCGATTTTCTTGATTTAAAAACCATTGTATTTCTTTCATCAAGACCTTTAATTTGATATAAATATTGAGCATATTAGTTTAGGAATAATTTTTCAACTGAAAACCCTAATGCAAGTACAGTTAAATAACCTGGTATATAATAGTTAAAAGGGGATGAACTTAACATACAGTACGGTTAATTTGATGAAACTGCTCGATGTTAGTTTCTTGAAAGTTTATATCGGCGACATCATATCTCTGCGCGCTAAAATACAGCAAGTATGTGCACACATAAAACAGCCGTCATAAAATTGTTGTTGCGCGCACAATACAGTTGTTTTCCCGTTCAACACTCTTCATACATTCAAGATGGCCGTCCACGTTGAAACCTGCACAATGACGATCGTCTTGTAATTTTTCGGGCCTATATGTCACAAAATTTTAATGTAAGTGAAATCACCATTTTTTGGGGGGCGCCTAGAGAGTTAAACATGTAAGGAACATATCTAGTCTATCAAAATGGTTGCAAATATCGTCAATTTCAGCGCCTGGAATTTAGAAGAAAACCGCCGTTAGCCGAAGTACGACCAACGTGTGGCTAAGGATAGGCCAAGGGGGCGTGTCCGTGCCACACTGGTGGGGCAACTGTGATACCGGCTAAAAAAATATAAACGCCCCATGTTTCAACCTGACCCCCACCGTGTCCACATGCATGTCCATGATTGCCAGACGCCACTATCGTGTTCTAACGGACAGTAATCTGTAGCATATTGAACAACAAAATGAATTTTGTATGATTTTGCAACCTCTAAGGCTAATAAAAGTTTCAAAGTGCCACATGGGGCATTTATAATTTTGTTCAGTATAGCTATGTGACAAAAATTTTCAAAATCAACATATTTCAATACAACTGGTATCATTGTCAAGGTCTTGAATAGACGATTACAATGATATAAGGATCATCTTCCTGTGACCAAAAATAAGGAAGTTATGACATGTTGAATCCGGCAATTTTAGGCCCGTAAATGGCAATTATTTTATAAGGAAAAACAAAAGAAATGTAAATTTGACTTGTGACCCGTTTCCTAGATTTTCTCGGATTCCATATCATAACTTTCTTAATTCTTGTCCGATTTTCAAAAGGTTGGTATCACTGGAATGCTTGGGAAAAGAGGAAGAATAATAACCTATTTCCAGGCTAATTCAATGATTAGTTTGTTTTGTAGTGCTGATTTACAAATAAGAAATACAAACAAATGTGTTAAAAAAATTAATTAATTAATGAAAAAAATAATGAAAAAAATAAATTACTCAAATCTGAGGATTATTTTCATATTTTTACACTGAAATCTTCGAAAGATTCTCATCCCTGATTTAATTAAATATTAGAACAATTTATAAATTATATTGGACTGGAAAGATAAAACAAAATAATGAAAATAAATTTTAAAAAATAGAAAAAAAAATTACTCAAATCTGAGAATTTTTAATATTTATACTGAAATCCGCGAGAAATTCTTATCCCTGATTTAATTAAACATTATAAAAAATAAATGATATTGGACTGGAAATATGAAGAAAAAAATGAAATAAGTTCATGAGAACTAATATTGTGTTACACCGATGTATATCAGGTTTAAACGGGCGATTTATCGGACTGAAAATTGTCCTTTCTCTATGGTCTAACGCGCGCTGAACGTGGCGCAATACAATCTTTGGTTGACATCGATGTCTGCGAATCCAAAAAACATAACTGGGAATCGTCCAACTGCTGTCAAAATTGGTCAAGAGGTAGAAAACAAGTATAGAAAAATGATGTTTGATAAGTGATTTTACTTAACTTTTGGTAAATCGTCGATGGTTTTGATGAGCAAGAGCGAACCCAAATTTCGAGAATTTTTTTGGGAAACTTCTAGATGCCGCATTCAGAAAATTTGAGAACGAGGTTGAAGTAGAATATGTGATGTACGTCTTCGAAAAAAAAGCTCCTGGGTACGTCAAAAAGAACGGCCTCAGCGAAACGTTACAAAGCGCTATCTCCACGGTGTCTTCGCCACGGCACGTACGTTCTGCTCCCATTGGCCCTGCAATATTTAGTTTAGAATCGTGCACCAGCGTGCTGGTACCCGCGCAGGCAAGTTCAGTTCCCGCGGTACTGCAACATTCCGTGACAACAGAGGTCTCCCTCGTGTAAACAATCAACTTTGACCCTATCTAGCGCGCCGAGTTTAAATAACTTTTCCTTTAAATTGACGTTACAAACACTCCAACTCATGAATACACGACACACAAGCACATTGAGTGACAAAACTACCAAGAAGATGTGTAGGGCAGGTCCAAGATAAGGTCCCCTCAGTTGTTAAAATTTCATCTACATTTATACATGAAAACTTTTGTGTCATTGTAAAGCTAACATATCAAAGTAATTTTTTCTCAAAAAAAATATGTATATTTTGCGCATATTAATTAGGTTCTGCAGCACCTAATATGCATAATGTAGAATTAGGTGTTACGTATGGGACATTTTATAATTACAATAAGAAAATAAAGAAATACATAAATGCTATTTTTGTTGGTGGGATATGTACAGCTTATCAAACAGTTTCTATTGACATAGAAAAAATTAATTAAAATTATTTTAATTATGCAAATTAGGCAGTGGCAAACTTGAAATGTCCCATACGTAACAATTTGACATACATTTTTTCTCCGTTTTTCAAAAGTTGTGAATATTATCCAATCTTGATTTCAAAAGTTCTAATTTAGGTACTAGCCATCCTAAAAATAACCAATAAGTTTTTAAAAAATTGTTCTAATTAGCAGTATAATTAATTAAACACATGTTACGTATGGGACAATTGTGTTACGTATGGGACAATAATAGGGAGAGATTTCAGAAACCATACTGTTTCATCCCTGGTCAATTCTTTTTAACAGATTGTTTATTCAGGCAACTTCTGTCAACTTCCATGGTTTATCTGATCGTTTATTTACATGAAAAGGTATTCTGCATCTCAGACAGAGTTTACTTTCAAGAGTGAGGAAGAATACACAATTGATGTCAAGGCAGTAGTGAAAATACTGGAAATGCCAATTGTTAATAGTCGTGAGATTCATACATTACCTGGAAATATTGAAGTAACTGAGTAAAGTAACAGAACTGTGTGGTGTTTTAAGTCACCAAAAATTGACTTTTACGAGTGGTTTTGATAAACTTTTGAGACTACTCATGCATAGTTTTTAAATTAGTAGAGATAGCATGTTGTTTAACATTCAAGATTAAGTGAAAATTTGACTGAATTCAAGTAAATTCATCAACTGCGGTTCTGAACTGATGCTTGTCGATTTAAAACTAACTTTTCTTTTTAGTTTTCTAGTGTATGTACATGTAGCTTAGCAATCTGGATTCTGAAGTAAATCAGAAAGTGAACATTATTAAAAGCAAAGTGACTATAGTATAAAGTGATATCAGTTCTGACAAGTGACATTTTAAAATTTGGAAACATCAAATTGTAATAATAAGATTTGTCAAAATCTCAGTATTGAACAGCGTAAGTTTGAAAATGGTTACAAAACTATGTTCTTTGCTTCTAGTGAATCACAAATAGTTCCAAATGTAGTCAAATTCTATAAATTTGTACACTTTGTAAGCCCATTCATTGATTTTTATGCAAAAATTTAAAAATTTGTGTTAAATTTCACATTTTAACATTGCAGGCAATGGGTGGAAATTTGTCCCATACGTAACATGTCCCATACGTAACGCTACCCTTCGTTGGACATTTTAATGCCACCCCCAGATGCTAATGTTTTATTTCCAAATATTTTATACACTTAAACTCAAGTAATGTACCTATCATACAGACCCAAAATGAACATTGTGAATAAAGAACTTTCAGTTCAAACTTTTGGTTGTAAAATTTGTAATTCTTCTGGTCCCATACGTAACGCACTACATTAATTAGCGCCAACTCGTTAAAAAAAGTGCAATGAAGTTGATTTTAACACACATTGTTCCTCTTCCAAATACTCAACAAGTAGTTAAACTTTAAAAATATGTGGTTTAATACTAGAGTTACATGGTTTCAAAGTTCTGATTTGTCCCATACGTAACGCGCGCGTTATCTTGGACCTGCCCTGTAATGGACCAGAAATTGGTTGCTAAGGTAATTATTTAAAAAAAAAGTAAGGGTTAAAAGGCACTTAATTTAAATCCATAATTTCTCAGTTTCAAAAGTTTTTGTGAAGAATTGGAAAATAGGTTTCACGAGATGAATGGTTTGAATTTACAAACACGCTTACACTTTCTTACTACATTTTTCCTTTTCGGGGCATTTTAGAAACTATAAAATGGAGCATCATCTTACTGTTCTGGAAGCACTTTGTCGAATCTGTGGAAACAGACAAATGAGCTCAGCCTAAAAAGCGAAGCGAAAATCTAAAATAGTTGTAGTGATATGGTGATATAACATAAATTAATCAGAAAATTAATAATTATTATTAAAATGATTCCCTTGCTTTACAAACTACATCAATCGGGAGGCAATTTTTTTTTCTGCAAACAAGAATTGCCATCCCACAATATTTCAGCCAATCACATGGCACGTTATTTAAGATGACGAATATGTATAAGACATCTGATTGGCTGAAATATCGCGGGATGGCAATTCTTGTTTGCAGAAAAAAAATCGCGGGCGGGGTAACAACAGAGTTTTCAACATATGCAAACGTCTAGTCACTACCAAAAGAAAAATGGTAGTAACGCAATGTTTACTCATCCGGGAACTTCATACCCTCATAAATCATTTCTATTTTTTTATTCTTCCCTAAAAACTTTAACATCGTTTTTATAGCCCAAACAGAAGTGCCTTAATATCCAATGACAAAAATGTCCCTGAGTTGACTATTTTATCCACGAACAAATTCGCAGGGATTTTCTGTTTGGATTTTGTGGAAATTAGACTCAACATGACATGAAGAAGCCTTGTTAACATAATAAGGGTCAATACACTGATACAATCATGAATAATGCGGCTAACAGTGATGACAAAAAACCCCGCGAAAACCTCGTTTGTTTACATCGCCTACTTATGCTAATAAGCCTTGAAGTCGCGCATGTGCACAAGCTAAACTTTGCCACAGAACGTACGTGAACGGCGATTCAACCCGAGATTGAGGCCGCGGCCAAAATGATTTGCGGCAATGCGTGGGATACGCACATACCTAGGCTATGTCATGGATGTCACCAAGATTTCAGGCCTTTTATTTCCCCAAACTGTGTATCACACACCACATTCTTATAGCACGCTTATATCTATAATGTAATAGTATATTTATATAATGTAAATATAATCGTAAAAAATTGTATTTATCCATCAATTTATCACAACAAATTCTTCATTTAAATACTCACCACGTGGCGATACATCCCGCTTCGCCTTCGATCAGTTCCAAACTATAAAAAAAAATGGAACTGCGCATGTTCACTTCGAGTACAGTGCAGTGCATTCAACGCAGGGGTCCAAATTGAATAAACTCTCAAAATACGTAAATTTACCCCTTTGTAATAGGCCTACTACGAAGCCTCAGCCATTAAAATGTTGATTTACACCCATTTTCTTTAATAAAATGTGTTTCGGGTTGAATTGCCCTGGGTCTATGGATATACACTCGGTAATATTCCCTTCTGAAAATAAATCCCCCCGCGAAATAGTGTCCAATGAGCACACATCATAGCCCTCTAGCGGTGAATTTGCACTAAGTGTCTTGATGATATCCACTTTGGCATCAAGTTAGACTGGTCCCGGTCTATATCTTCAAGGATAAAGACACTTTTTGCGCGTATGTAATACTGCCAAAATTAAAATAAATAAAAAATGCCCACAGTGATCTAACATGTGCCCTCAACAGTTCATGCATGGGGCGAATAGTGGCTTTCACAAAAGAAAAATTTGGCTTTCAAATGCTGAATGTCAATGAGAAATGGCGATTCTCTTGATATAAACCAAATACAGAAAGCTTTATAAAATTCAAAATCCACAATCAAACACACTAATTTCCAGTTATTTAGACCACTCACTACAACAGTGACGTTTATTTGTTACACATACATTCATAATCAGATCACAAGCAATAAACACCAGGATCTCTATATAGCTTATAATACAGCATTATAATAAGATAATTAATTAATAGGATTAATGTAAACGTATGATACAAATTTTGATATGCACAATTAAATGATATTGAGCAAGTTGTTTAGTTTAGCAGCTAAGCAGAAAATATGCTTGTGAAAATTTGGTTTGGGGAAAGAGTGTTTTATAATCTAGTAAATGGCACATACATGTAATTTGTTTTCCTAAGATAAATGAGGTTAATTACTTTACAATATTTTTTTTAATTATTAGTTTTATAACAATTTTTGGAAAATTTATGAAACTTACTCTCATTCATCCTAGGAAAAAAAAATTACATATCAAGTTACAGCTGTTTCAGAACTGCGTCATTATATACATAACAGCAAAAGAAACGTCACCCCTAAAAATATTTATTATTTTCATTTTATTAATTAATTAATATAATTTGTTTAATGAAGAATATTATGAGTATGGAGTGTAACACGAACACAATGTGGCAAATTTGGTTGACCTGGCAGCCAACCATCCCACAACATTGTATATTTATTATGTTTAATAATATAATTACTTAACAAAATTTAGGGGGTGACGTTTCTTTTGCTGTTATGTATAGAACGATTGTTGCAACGAGATGTAACTGAAACTGGACTAAAAATGGCAGTTACACTCCAGTGCACATAACAAATTGGAACCTAATGACTTCACGCACCAGTGTATATGAATTGGCAGTCATTTTGAGTCCAATTGAGCTTATTTGTTCCAACTCTTTAAACGCGCCTCTGAGATGTTTACACCTGAAGCGCCCTCTGTTGACATCATCCATCAATTGAATCGTGCCCAATTTGTAAATTTTGTATTTTGCCATCCATATGATAGCCTTGTAGTAATCATTATCAACTTCTGCAAATGTTTGCACACATTTACAATTTAAGTATGGTGTCTGTAAAAATACAGCTATTGCCTGCCATAGAGGGCGCTGTTAATGCAAACAAGTGACATCATTGGTCGCATCATTACACTTCAAAGTACTTTTGTCAACATATCAGTGGCTAAAAGGAATTGAGTGATTCCTGATTAAATGGAAGCAAAACTGCAATAGCCAATTTTTGATTTACAATAACCACAGCTAGTAAACATCTACCTAATGTACCAACTTAATAAACTATATCATTTTACATTGGATGTCTACATCAAATCAATTTATTATTAAGAAAAATGTAGTTATTCATACCAAATCATTTATAATCTAGTACTAATACATTAAAACATTCAATGATTATTCAATTCTAATTACATTTTGTGTACTAAAAATAAGATCAAAGCAAAAAGAAACAAAATATCAAATTACTCAATGCATATTTATATAATTTGTCAATTTAACTGCTTTAGTATAAAAAAATAATCTGAAGTTATAATAACATTAAACGATTATTAGCTATTCTCAACGACAAGAGAACAATCCATATACAAGAATTTAAACAATACACTGTACCCATCTATACATGTATTTAAAAAAAAATCTTACAATCAAAACTCATTTTTTATTTATAACCCAATCATTTTAATCAAACTTTGATTTAAGGTTGATCAAACATGGATCTTAAATTTTCTCCTTTTTAGGAATTAAATCAAACTGTTCCGGAAATTTTAAGAAATATTTGTTGGATTGTTTTTTGTCTTTTAAAGTGACAGTATCGTCACGGTCAGAGCAGACTTTCCACAGGGCATGGAATCAGTGACTGAAAATTACTGGTTCATTTATAATAATAATAATAATAATAATAATAATAATAATACTGTAGACGTATATAGTGCATGTATCCACCAAACTGGTGCTCAAGGCGCATGACATTATTACCCCTGCTCATCAGGCTCATAAATCATTCCTGAAACCATCTCAGCTCCCTGGGGAGTATACAGCTCAATTGCTGCCATTTCAGCGCATATAGGGCTAGTCAAACACAACAACCAACTCTGCCCTCACAGGTACCCATTTACCCCTGGGTGGTGAGTAGCAATTATGGTAAAATGTCTTGCTCAAGGACACAAGTACCCCGGTCGCGGTTGGGATTCGAACCCACATTCTGACGACTCAGCCATCAGAACACAAATCCGATGCACTAAACCGCTCGACCATGGCACTCCATATATGCAGCAGCAATGGTAATATGGTATTATTTTCAGTCACTGAGTTAATCTAAAACTACCATCTGATTCCATAGTGATCGTGACGATACTGTCCCTTATAGTTAACCCTTGTGTTCAAAATTAATCATTGTTTCTATATCATAAATTTTGTCTCTCTTGAAATAAAATACATATTATTTCCTTAGAGGAAAATAACTGGATCAAGCTGCGGCCATTTTGGTCAGATTCCCTTTATGCAAGTTCAATCTTAGTGCTGATTTTTCAATACATGAAAAGTGCCTGCCTATTTTCTGTCTAGCCTCGGTTTGGCCATGTGGGTTTGTATGGAGCAAAACAATATCAAAATGGCTGCAGAGCGGTTAATATCCTAACCCTTGCATTATAAACAAACAAAAGCATTTTGTAAGAAAACTGGCCCTTTTTGCTGGTGCATACATTTTTTGAAGTCACAAATGTTCAAGATTACTTTATTCATTTTTGTTTTTGTTTTTGTTTGTGTGCTTCGAATTTCAGTTTTGATTTTGTTTCAGTCAGAGTTGACTCAAGCTACCATAAAGGCGACTCGATTTAACTTGATTTATTACTGCAAAATGATTCAACTACATGTACATGTATGTCCCAAAGACTTGACTCAAATTAAGTCAAATCCTCTGAAGACTTGAGTCCTCAAAAAATGCCATAATGATGAAATAATTTGAGACACTAAGCACGTACATCAGCACAGAGGAAAATGGCATGATCTTTTTCAATCACTGCAAAAATTCCATGCGCAATACATGCTACATGAAGATCGTCATGTCCCAGACTCATATTCCTGTCCACTTAAATGATGTTCTTTGAACCCAAACAGACTACATGCATAGGTGCAAAAAGCGGATTACTTTGGCCATACAGTTAGGAAGTTACAACATTGGTATTTGGAAATGTAATTTCAACCCTGTAGTTTTCAAGAAATATATCATATAAGTAAACTTTGAAAGTTGCATCACAAAAGGTGTTCATGTTTTTGAGGAAACGACAACAAACTTTTACATGTTTTACAAAAAGTTGAAGGAACTTTTTATAAAACAAAAAAAAACATGTTTTTCTCTAAAAAAAAAAAAGATGAAACCACTTCAGACGGAATAAGTTTTTCAGGATATTAATTGGCACTTAATTGTTAACTTTACACCGAGTATAATTTATTTGATAATTTGGTAGTTGTTTAGTGCCAATGTTGTACCTTCCCTTTACACAGCCTTAGAATTTAATGACTCGAGCACGAGAAGAGACTCAAGTCATTGCCTGAGAATGATGACTCAATATTTGAATACTCATTATTACAACTCTGGATTTACAATGTGTGAATTATATATCTTAAATTCACTCTTAGTATATCTATATAATAGCTGCAGTGTACAAGATGACTCCAGGTCTTTTCAAAGATTTACTACCATTGCACTTACAGGCAGACAGTGTAAACATTGCATTATGTACACAGGAACCTTAAAAGGTGCGAACTTTTGTCAGGAAACTTTACAACAAAACGTCTTGAACTTACAATTTTTTGGTGAATGGCAAACTACAAATACAAAACTACAAATACAAAACTACAAATACAAACACCAATAAATAATAAATGAAATTCTTGTATAAAACCAAAATAACAGACTTACTGACTTCATTTAGAAACGCATCATTAAACCAAATCACTTTTGGGTGACAAGCCACGTGACATCATGATGCATGAGTGTGTCCATAGATGCTTTGTTGCACTGGCAACGACACAAAACAATAAGACACAGTGAAATGCTACAACACTAAATAATAAGCCTTACTGCAGATAATAATAATAATAATAATGTGTGGATTTATATAGCGCACGTATCCACCAACTAAGTGGTGCTCAAGGCGCATTATATTATTATCCCTGCTCATAAGGCTCATAAATCATTCCTGAAACCATCTCAGCTCCCTGGGGAGTATACAGCTCAATTGCTGCCATTTCTAGCGCATATAGAGCAAACCGACTCTGCCTTCACAGGTACCCATTTAACCCCTGGGTGGAGAGAAGCAATTATGATTAAGTGTCTTGCTCAAGGACACAAGTGTCACGGCCGTGATTCGAACCCACATTATGTTGCTAACAACATAATAAGTGGTTGAGTGTTAATTTTCAAGTCATGCCTAGGCTTGCCAGTATACACTTTTCGTAAAATCTATGTAAAAATGTATCCATACTTTATAAGAATCAACAGGTATAGAGCTGTGCCGGGTATCCGGGTACCCGACCGAAACGGTCATTACCCGGTTTCATTTTTCGGTTCCAATTACCCGTAAACGACTTTTTAAAATTCGGACTTAACATTTGAGCGGTGCGAACAGAAATCTGTGACTCTTGAACAATGTACATTGTAATGTAACTTACACTTTTAAATTTAAGAGATTACACTCCAATAAAGAAAAGATCGATTTAATTAAGTATGGTATCCTCTGTATTATAAAAGTCAATTTGTTACCATTTACAGTACATGTATTTGTACACCACCGGAGGTATGTTTTCAACAAAAATTAAAACGGGTATCTGGGTATCCGAAGTTTCCTGATTTCGGGTATCCGGTTCCAAAAATATCCGAAAATGCACAGCCCTAAACAGGTACGTACAGAAACTAACCTGTGAAAGCTTATCTTGTTGTGCCGTTTACGAGAATACAGTGAAAATGCATTCGGATTTTGTTTGTATTCTTCCTTTAGGTAAAATTTTCATTAAATATTCCGTTAGGAAATTATTTTACTAATTTAACTTGAATGATAGCACCTCTGACAGAAAGGTTTCAAGGGATGTTTGATACAATCACAAACTTTACACCAGGTAAGTGTTATGTAAAACTCTGATCATTTGTGTTTTTGTTAAAGATAACCAAAAGTGTATAGTGGCCTCGTGTCATAGAAGGGTTGCGAGTAGATGTCAACTTCCCAATTGGGAGATACCTGTATCCTGATTGAAGCTTTATTCTCCCAATGAGGATACCAATAGGCCCCCAATCGGGATTTGGTTAACAACGGAACCTTCTCGAGAGTTAAGCTGTGACTAACTTGTTTTTTTTTGTCAACAGCTTTGGTTATAGACTGCAGCAGCAATGGGCAAGAGTCAACGTATGGTTCACTGTAGTTGGACTACCTTGACCCGGACCCTGTCTGGTGAATGATGGTATGACTATTCTAAAAGGCCATTTGGAACCAGCCTACTGTGCATGGTTGCTTCACTGGTCTCATATTTTGTCCTAAACTTTAGCATTTGAAGCACAGCAGGGGAACCATTGACAAGTTGTTGGATTTACAACCGTGGTGGTCACCGAGTGTTAATGTACTACCCATTGTCGAACAGTGGTCGCCTGTCTGTCAACCACTGGTCAGATGTGGACCTTGGCCAATATTGAATTAACTACAGCATTTCTGCTTCAGTCAATAACAAAGGATAGTCAGAAGAAGACAAAAACACAGCATTTTGAGACAGCCTTAATCATGTACCCCCATCGTATACATGCATGTGACCTGCTCCCACATGATACGAGTGTTAAGTCGCACCATATTATTTGCTGGAATGTCAAAATTTCATCAATGAAATTATTAGAAAGTATGACTTTTTTTAAACTTCATGATTAAGTGAATCTCTAGTGTAAGGTACCGTTGGAAGTAAGGCTGTGCTGGGTATCTGGGTACGCGGGTATCTGGGTACGCGGGTATCTGGGTACGTGGGTATCTGGGTACGCGGGTTCCATTTTTCGGTTCGGTTTCAATTACCCGTAAACGACTTTTGAAAATTTTGACTGAACATTTAAGCCACATTTTTGTGTGTGGGGGAATGGGGATGCTATACATCATTTTTGATATAGAGGCAGGAAATTATTACAGTAAGTCCACATTTATTATGACTCTAATAAAACAAGAGAAACTTGTGTTCATATTGGTTATTTTATGTGTTTTTACAAAATTGTTTACAGGTACCCGGGTAACCGAAGATTTCCAATTTCGGGTATCCAGTTCCCGAAATAACCGAAAATGCACAGCCTTAGTTGGAAAGCTGTTTTTAAATTTTTTTTTTTTGAATTAAAATCTGTTATTTTGAAATATAAATCTAAATTAAGAAAAAACTTTTTTGTGGTCCAACATTGGTTTTTCTCAAAATGTCATCATGTTAAAGGGACAATATCGTCGCAATCAACAGGGCATGGAATCGGAGTGCTAGTTTTAGATTAACTCAATGACTGGAAATAATACCCCACATGATAAGGTCATATTACCGTTGCTGCTGCATAAATGAGCCAATAATTTTCAGTCACTGTGTTCATTTTAAATTAGGACACCGATTCCATGCCCTGTTGAGAGTGTGCTCTGAATGTGACGATATCCACCCTTTAATGATATGGCAGAATATTGCACACATGTACATGTTCATGTAATGAACAAATATGAAACAAACATGCTAATATCATCTAGAAAAGAAGCTTATACAATTTTAATGTTTGTATGCAGTATTTTTTACTATCTCCCAGGCACTTTCATTGACCATTTCACACAGCACCCGGAGAACTTTGTAAGAACTTTGTAAATTAGTAGGCAAAATGATAGCTTGATGTTCCAATTTGATGCTGTTTTTTTGTTTTACTTGGTAAGTGCCAGATTTTGAGCTCAACCTGTATAGGCAATGTAGTTTTCAGACAATCCATAGCTTAACCAGTTCACATCGGAGGCCGTGTATGGATCGGAGAGCATCTAAACATGCATTCCGATTTTTGTGTGTGTTACCGGAAGACTTTTCAACACGCCACACGTGACGTGCCGTCGTGGCGCCTGACTTGTGTACACGCAATCGTTTCTCGGAGTCCGTGGGGTCACGGTTCGGTAGCCCCGGACAAAAGGCACTGCAAACAATGAACGAGTTCACTCTTTTTGTTGATTTTTGCGTAATCCCTTTATCCAAGACCTGTTCCTTTGATGTACCAGCCAAGAATTTGTAAAGACGGATTTATATCCATTGTTTACGGGGCCTTTCCTCTCTCTCCGGGTATGCTGTCTGTTCGACCGGGCGCTGGTCGCTAATAGGCCGTTGCATCGGAGCTTGCCAACGGTCTAATTGTGCTGAACAAACACAACCGTAATTAAAAAACAAGCCATTTAATTCTCGAAATGTCAATGAGTAAAGGTGTTTATTTGGGTGTTCGGACTTAGTTTCATTGACAAAATAAATTATTAATGGCTAGAAATTTTTTCTGATTTTTCACTGAAAATAAACCCGCACGGGGGACTGGGAAAAAAATATATTCCCGACGTGAACTGGTTAACCTTAACTATGCTCAATGCAACAAGATGCAACAAAAGTCAAAAGTTGATTGCATCTTGTTGCCCTCAGCAGAGAACAAAAGAACCATTGTTCTAGCTGGTGGATCTTGTTGCATTGAGCAGCCTGCACACATTCCTGCTGATTGCATTCAGCGGGGGTACCCATGAAATGCCTGTAGGGTTAACGCAGATTTGTTAGCTTTTCCAGCCCTAAATTAAACAGTCAGTTTGTGTTTCTGTGAATTTAGTTTTCCCCAAAAATGACATTGTACGTGTAGTATGTGCTCATTGCATTTAGATTGCACTACCACTGACTTGAACTGTCTGTTACAAATTATACTGTATTTAGCTTTGGACGTGAACAGTGGCAACTTGGTACGTTACATAAACACAATTGTGTGTGACATGGTCTACTGCAATCTTTCATGTACAAAGGCAATGAAGTTACTTACAAATTTACACATATTTTACAAAATTACTGACTGAAGCATTGTTACACCAAAAACTTACTTTGTGTATAGCTGAACCTCCCCTAAGAGTAATTTTGTCTAAGGTGCTGTCGTTTCAAAGAAAAATTAAATTATTGCCAATTATTTCCGGTTCCAATTAAGGAAAGAGAACCCTTTCCTTTAAGAATGATCACAAAAATCTGTATGCATTTTCACTATTTTCTTGTAAAATGACACACTGACACGACGTAATGAGCTCAAACTATCACAGGTTAGTTATTTAATTAAATATCTTGGTTCAAAGAGTAAGCGCATTCGTAGAAGCAGTTTTGCAAAACCTTTACTGATACTGTAGTCTACTCTTTAAACTGAAAGAAGTTAATGCTACCTAACAGTATAAATGATAAACAGACACCACAAATACACCAATAAAAACACCAATATAGGGTCCCCCCCCCCCCCTCCAAAATACACCCCATAGTGACCAATGATTCAGGACAGAGCAAAAGTGATGTTCCTGCAATGAGATCCTAAACTTTGAGGACGTCAAGGTGTGGATTCTTACTCCAGAAATTTCATGTTAACCCTAAACCCCTAATGGTTTTGGCTAGGAACCTTCCTGAATCCACCAAAATCCAACACCATGCATGGGCTGTACAGTACTGAGTCCATCAAAATGCAACACAACTAGCTGTTGGTGTTTGATGGGTTTGGGATTAAAGGGAAGGTACAATATTTGTAATTACAAAATTACCAAATTATTATCAAAAGCTGACTTGATGTAAAGTAGGTGAAGGTACCCAATCACTTAGAAAAAGATCTCTCATTTTAGAAAAAGATCTCTCATTTTAGAAAAAGCACAAACAAATCAGCACATTTACAAACAACTGCTGACGGTAGCTTTTTGTTCAAAGTGGTTTTTTTTGTAAACATTTTTCACACTTTTCTCATGACTTTTCTCTGAAAATATCCCAGGTTGGTGGTATATATTTTGATTCAGAGAGTAAACATAGAAGCATTTACCAACATAACCCATGTTGTACCTTCCCTTTAAATCAGCATCATATATATATATATATATATATATATATATATATATATATATATATATATATATATATATATATATATATATATATATATATATATATATATATATATATAATGTATTTTTGTCTCGCTATTGCATGCTTCACTTCAGCCAAAACCCTGCAGTTTTTTTCTTGCAAAATTCAATTGTAATCCAAAAACTTCCTTGCTCTTATCTGAATCTGGGAGCAGAATAAAATTTGGACACAACACAACCCCCCATCCCACCCCACACACCCTCCCTTGAATGCTTGCCTCTATTGTGGGGTTCTGAACTGCTAGCAGACAGGCTTGTATCCACCATTTCATGAATGTACAGCAGCCAATTTGCTGCAGCCAAGACGACACATGCTATGTACATGTACATATAGATGGAAGGTATGGCTGTCTGTATGGTTGGGCAAACAATAAATAAAGACATATATCAATAAATAATTAAAGACATACAAAAGTTAATAATGTCAGGGGCAAAAAATAAAGAGCTGCAAAATTTAGTATAGGAAAACCTGGCATGGCTGGACTGCTGTCATAACCGCATGACTGCTTTTTGTATCCCAAGATTACTAAACAGTTAGTTGACAATGGGACCTCCAGGTAAATGCTACATGTAACTTCAATTCTTCAGTATGAGACAAAAATACTTGATAAGATATCAATCATATTGTAAGTTGATCCCAATTAATTTGTCATACCAGATTGGCTAAGAACCCTTAATCATTAACCCTCCTACACATGGAGGCCACTCCGATCCACTAAATTTTCAGTATGTTCTTCACCAACCTTTAGTACATACAAGCCTGCTGTCCTTTCCAAGTAATCTTACAAAATCAACTGTGTGCCACCCAAGGCCACTGTAAATGTTTGAACATATTAGTATGGCCTGCAATGTATCAAAGGGAGACCACCTTACCCTGCAATCTCAGTGGTGTGACAGTGCACAGAAGGGTAACCATAGGAGGCCACTGGCAACAACTAATGGCTTGGAGTGGCCTGAATGGGTTGTTTCAAAAATTGCACTGATTGTAGGAGGGTTATGGGACAATATTGTCACGATCAGAGCAGACTTTCAACAGGGCCCTAGTTTAAGATGAACACGGTGACTGAAATTTACTGGCTCACTGATGCAGCAGCAACGGTAATATGACATCATGTGGGATATTGGCAGTCAATGAGTTAATCTAAAACTAGCACTCCAATTTCATGCCCTGTTGATCGTGACGATATTGTCCTTTATAAGAGCATAAATCTGTGATAATCCTGTTCATTTGCTCATTGAATGTGACCTGCAAACTTATTGGTCATGCCTTACATGTTAATTCACTGGTGAGTTGAAGCCACAGACAGCTAGGCTTGTCTTGATAAGTAACTGCTGAACAGCCATGCTGTATGTAGGGCTGTGCATTTTCGGTTATTTCGGGAAGTGGATACCCAAAATTGGAAATCAAATACTCCCAAATGTATCAAATAACTAATATGAACACAAGTTTCTCTAGTATTAGAGTAATAATAAATGTGGACTTACTGTAATAAGTTCTTGCCTCTATATTAAAAACAACTCGTAGCATTCCCACTCCCCCAGACCCCAACATACATTTTATTTACAAAAAAAAAAAAAAAAAAAATCAGTGACTTCCATTTGTGTGGCTTAAATGTTCAGTTGAAATTTTAAAAAGTGGTTTGCTGGTAATTGTAACATTCGGTCGGGTATCCAGATACCTGGATCAACGGATGATTTATAAACTGTGTAAAACAGCAACTACTGAGTTGAATACAGTGTTGCATACAAGTGACTATCACACTGCATTGACTAGTGACTATCACACTGCATTGACTAGTGACTATCACACTGCATTGACTAGTGACTATCACACTGCATTGACTAGTGACTATCACACTGCATTGACTAGTGACTATCACACTGCATTGACTAGTGACTATCACACTGCATTGACTAGTGACTATCACACTGCATTGACTAGTGACTATCACACTGCATTGACTAGTGACTATCACACCGCATTGACCAGTGACCATCACACCGCATTGACCAGTGACTAATCACACCGCATTGACTAGTGACTATCACACTGCATTGACTAGTGACTATCACACTGCATTGACTAGTGACTATCACACTGCATTGACTAGTGACTAATCACACTGCATTGACTAGTGACTATCACACTGCATTGACTAGTGACTATCACACTGCATTGACTAGTGACTATCACACTGCATTGACTAGTGACTAATCACACTGCATTGACTAGTGACTAATCACACTGCATTGACTAGTGACTATCACACTGCATTGACTAGTGACTATCACACTGCATTGACTAGTGACTATCACACTGCATTGACTAGTGACTAATCACACTGCATTGACTAGTGACTATCACACTGCATTGACTAGTGACTAATCACACTGCATTGACTAGTGACTATCACACTGCATTGACTAGTGACTATCACACTGCATTGACTAGTGACTATCACACTGCATTGACTAGTGACTAATCACACTGCATTGACTAGTGACTATCACACTGCATTGACTAGTGACTATCACACTGCATTGACTAGTGACTAATCACACTGCATTGACTAGTGACTATCACACTGCATTGACTAGTGACTAATCACACTGCATTGACTAGTGCTGGGAGTTACTGGTTAGTTCGCTAACCATTTAACAGAATCTTTCACAGTCAGTTAACCTGTTAACCAGTTAACTGAAAGTCGGCAGCTGACGGCCACACAAACTAGATCGTCTGCAAATGGCACAATGTGTATACATTTTCAATCAAAAAGCATCAATAAACTTGCCGCGATGATTGTTTACTAACCAATGAGGCAAAAAAGCAAGTCTAAAACAACAAAATGTGCGGAAAATTCTTCTAAAATTGTGTCATATTTTTTAAATATTAGTTTCGGTTAGCTGGTTATCAAATTTATAAACGGTGCAGTAAGTGTAGTTTTAGTCGGTTAACCGGTTAACCGGTTAACCATACCAGCACTAGCATCAACAACATTTCCCCTTAGTATAAACTCGCCCCCCTCCAACAACCCCAAACACATCAAACTCCAACGGCTGGTTATAATACTATAATGGTTATAATAGTTGGGTGGTAGCGTGATTACATAGTATTGGATTTTGGTGGATTCAGGAAAGTTCGTAACAAAAATACCCTGGGGGTTAGGTTTTAAGTTTAGTGAAAATTGTGGCAAGTAAATAACAATTTCTGTCCCATATTATTGGAGCAGCAACTATTTTCTTCTGAAATATTATGCAATCTTCAAGGAACCAGACATTATTCAAATAAATTTCACAAAAGGCTTATCGGTTCTGTACCAATAGTTTAGCTTAAAATGCCTGTCGCAATGGGGCTAGGATCAAATAAATTAAGATAAAAATCAATGAAGAAATCAAGGATTAGTTTTGGCCAGTTGTTCATCAATAAATCAATCGTTTCTAAAATGTACATCTGGTATTAAAGGGACAATATCGTCGCGATCAACAGGGCATGGAATCGAAGTGCTAGTTTTAGATTAACTCAATAACTGAAATTAATACCTCACATGATAAGGTCAAATCAGTCACTGTGTTCATCTTAAACTAGGACACTGATTCCATGTCCTGTTGAAAGTCTACTCTGATCAGGACGATATTGCCCCTTTAACCCTAACTCCCTATGCCCATTTGCTTACACATAACCCGAGTCCTTCCTAACTCCCTAGGCCCATTTGCTTACACATAATCTGAGTCCTTCCTAACTCCCTAGGTCCATTTGCTTACACATAACTTGAATCCTTCCTAACACCCTAGGCCCATTTGCTTACACATACCTGAATCCTTCCTAACTCCCTAGATCCACTTGCTTACACATAACCTGAATCCTCTAAAATCCTTCAGTAGTAAAGCAAGCACATGACATGTATGCACACATGCGTTTCTAATCTGTGATACATGTACATGGCCAGGGACCCTCCCTGCATGCATGGAGCAATAAACAGTGTCCACTGACCCAAGCACTGACCTTGCAATCACTACAACAAACATGGATGTACATGTACCATGGAAAGGTAAATATGCCTAATAACCTCAATCCTCCAAAATCCTTCACTTTAGCCAAGAGCATGTAGCGTGTCACCTCAATCCTTCAAAATCCTTCACTTTAGCAAAGAGGATTTTGGAGGATTTGGAAAGGTTCTAGGGTTAAGCTATGTGATGTACATTACCTGTTATACGGTCGAAACAAGTCGGTCTTAGAGAAGGAAAGGATTGTTTGCTTGTTGAGGCTGCATGTGACTCTGAGATGACCCTCCACTCATAGGGATCAGGGGTGGAGGAAGAGTGCTCCCACTCATTCCAGCTCCGCCCATGTTAGTTGAGAAGCCTCCGCCTGCACCGTAGCTTCCTCCGTAAGGCACAGCCATCATGGGCTCTGCCCTCATCTGGTTGATTGTGGGGGCCGGCTGGCGATGCTGCTGAAAAGGGTTTTGTTGTTGGACTGTAGGCCCGGTGGACATCACAGAGCCTAGAAATGGATTGGGTGCTTGCGGTAAGAGCTCAGCAGGCTTCGGAGGGCCAACGAGTGAATCCAGATTGACAAGGCTTGAGTTCTCACCCAGGAAATCCTCTGGCTTATTAGATTTCTTCGGCTGTAAGGATTCATTCATACCTGTCATGTCAAAGGCTCCCAATCCCGTGTTGGAAGTCGGCATCACTGGTGTACTGCTAAACAGATTACCATTGCTGCTTGGTGGGAGGGCGGTATTGGTGGTGGGGTTGGAACGAAGCAGGTCAAAATCAGAATCCAGATCTTTCGGCTGACTGGTTGCACCCGACGCCCACGGATCATTCTGAGGGATGGCTGCTGGAACGCTGGCTGGACTCCCCCAGGGGTCAGCTACTGGTTGGATCGTGGGCGGTACGGGGGCCCACGGATCTGCAGCGGGGATCTGGGCAGGGAGAGGTGCTGCAGCAGGGGGTGCCAAGACAGCCCAGGGATCATTCTCAAGGGGTGGTGGTGCCACTGGATTAGTTGGTGCCCATGGGTCATTTGTTTGCTGCTGTGGTGAGTCTAGGGGTCCTTGGGTCTGCATGGAAGTGTGAGAAGGAGTTCTTTGATCTCTAGCAAGGTGTAGCAAGCTCAACTTTTTCTGTAAGGTTGGTCCAGTATGCTCAGGTCCTGTTCTCTGTGTATGGCAAAGCCAACATTCAAAAACATATTGACTTCACATCTTGTGTTAAGCCCGTTTAAAAAAAAAAAAAAAAAAATTTTGGGGGGGGGGGGGGTTTATTTTGTGGCTTCTTTCAAAAATCTGTGGTTAACTTAAATATCTTTATCAAACAAAAAGGTGATCAAATATTTGTAAATGTTTTACTTGATAAACAAATTAGTGCACTATGAAATATGCTGGGTTAGCAGTTTCTTGTGAGTGTGATGATAGTATTAGTGAACCAAAGTAAAAGGTCATTTTTTTTAGTGTCACAGAGATGAGCCTGGAACAAAATTACGCATGAGCAGACTGAACCAAAAATAAAATACACTTTTAAAGATGAGCTCTTAACAAATATGAATAACTGACCTGTGTCTATTTTTTGGAAAGATACGTCATACATATAAGTCAACTAAACTCAAGGTAAAACATTGTCGTTATCTCCGAATCTCTTTTGTCTCAAATTCAGAAAAGCCCAAATTGCAACACTGCACATACGTGGGTTAAAACAAATGTCCCACTTCCGGATGTCACCATTCTGTGAACGTGTAAATGTTAAATAGGTCATTTGTTTACCCCAGTAGTGATGGGACAGTTAACCAGTTAACTGGTTAGCCGAAACCAATATTTAAAAGATAAGACCAACATCTCTGGAAGAATTTGCCGCCCATTCTGTTGTTCTAGACTTTCTTTTTTGCTGCATTTTTGTTATTAAACAATCATTGCAAAAAGTTTACTGATGCTTTTTGACATATTGTGCCATTTGCCGACGATCTAGTTTTTGTGGCAGTCAGGTGCAGACTTTCTGTTAACCGATTAATCGACCGTGAAATAATCGGTTAGCGAACTGTTAACTCCCAGCACTACCCCAGTGGACCACAGTGTTTTCTGAATTTGAGACAAAAGGGGTTCAAACAAAATGACGTTTTGTAATATTTTGTTTTTTAACTATGGTGTTTAGTTTCCTTGTGACATAACCTCCTGAAAATAGAGAAATGTCAATTATTGATAGTTGCTTCGAGTCCCTCTTTGAAGATATATCGCCTTCTTGTTCCGTTATTTTTAAGAGCAATTTCCCGCAATTTCCATCGGAATGACAAACATTTGTTATTTTACTTTGAAGAATGGAAAACCAAAACCAATATGAGGTATTTCAGAAAATAATTATGAGAAGCTTGGTTTTAAAGTAATCAAGATCGAATAAGAATTTTAACCCTCCTACTGTACGCTGAACTTTAGTGGCAAGTAGCTATAGTGGTCAAAATCAGTCAACTGACTGTTTTGACTGTTGACCCAAATGTGCACACAGGGGCATTTTTTACTGGTTTTTACTGTCATTTTGACCACCCTGAATAATACAAGACAATGCTTTTACCAGTCAAAAACGGTTGACTCATTTTGACCTGTAAATGTACTTACTACACGTAAGGTTTGACAGCGTTTGACTTTTAAGTGCACTAGATATACCTTGGCAAGTATATCAACATTTTGACTGATTTTGACCCTTGTAGTAATAGGAGGGTTAATGAATAATTCACGATGTAACACTGATGTCAGTGCAGTGTGCATTTAAAAAAAAATTATTATTGATTGATTGATTGATTTTTTTTTACTACATGTAAAGTTTGACAGTGTTCGACTAGATAGACTGATTTTGACCCTTGCAGTCACAGAAGGGTTAAAGGCGAGTGTCAATTTGACGTATATATTTGTTTTCCTTCTTGCTACTGAACTTATTACCAGAAATTGCTAGTAGCATAACGGAAAAAAAAGATGATTTATTTTTAACTGGTTAATATTTCAAATTAAAATGAACACAAATCATGAAAAAGAAAGATGACCTCAATGTATCTATAAAAAGAAAAACAAAAAAGTCAATGATAGTAACACATGTAGTAACAGATCTGAGTTGTGTTAGCACCGTGTAATATCTGTAATGAGCTGATGATTTACAACTCATTAGAGATACATAATATGGTGCTACTATCCTTTAAACTGTTTTCAACCATGCGAATCCTGTTGAGGTTTGCTGAAATAAAACTTAAACAAATATTTAATTTAAACATTGGCTAGTTACTACTGGAAATAATTACATTTTATGTCTTCAATTTGAACAATTTGCAAGTAGAGCAGTTAAATTTAAACTCCAGAGACGTGGACAATATTGATGTCTTTCTATTTCAGCAAACCTTTAAATTAAGATGCATGTACTAAAGTTTAGCATACTGGACTCAAGTTGCGGTGGCTCAGTCGTCAGAATATGCGTTTCGAATCCGATTCACTCTGTGTAAATTGTATCCCTCTAGCAGTGAAATGAAACCCAATGTCTTGGTGATAGCCACTTTGGCGTCAAGTGAGCGTGTTATTGTATTACGTGTGCGTGTTCTTCTGCCAGCCAATGATCGCTGGAGATACTCTATGCAAATGCATAAAATAACTGCAAAATACGCCCAACAACGCAATAACACCATCGCTGCCCTAGTGGATCAACACTCATTTATTAAAATGTGTGTCCTTTTAACAGCTCATGTATGGTGCCAACAGTCAGGCTGGTCATGGTGCTTGTGTCCTTCAGCAAGACACTAATAACTACAACCACCCAGGAGTATATATGGTGACCTGTATGAGGGGCAGATATGGTTTCTTGTGTTTAATTAAGCTTATTGCACTACACACCAGGGGTCAATTTCATCGAGCTGCTAAGCAGAGAATTTTGCTAAGCAAATACTTTTGCTGAGCAATATAAAACAGACTACCAGCCAAAATGCATACATTTTGCATGAAAGTTTGGCTGGTAACCAAAGAAATCTGCTAAGCAAATTTTTCTGGTCCGCAGTTTTATCTACGAAGCAGCTCCCTGAAATTGTCCCCTGGCAGCATGGGCTGCATACTCCGCAGTAAGTTGAGATAGTTCTATGAACTTCAGACCCATGCGTCGGCATTTTTATTTTTTTGTTGCTATAAAACAATGTCCAATTGCAGCCAGAATTGCTGGATCGATTGGAAGTCTGCTGTGCTGTGTTTTAACCAGTTCGCGTCGGGAATAAAAGAAGTTTTTCTGGGCCCCTGTGCAGGTTTCTTTTCCCCACATAAACACGTTAATGGAAGCTTCCACAGCGCGTGGCCACGTCTACCGAGCATGTCACTGTACACTCGGCTCGTTGGCACGTCAACCGAGCATGCATACAAATATTCCAGAGTTTCCTCTGGCGTGTATAGATGCTCTCCGATCCGTGGTGCAAGAATTTTTTTTGTGTATACACGGCCTCCGATGTGAACTGGTTAAATGACTTTTTCACATACGGGTATTAACATTTGCTCGATTTGTGAGGCCTCTCTTAGCCACCATACTTTGTGTATGGGAAATTTGATCTGGTTCCAATAACCTCATATATACATATTACATATTTCAAAGTGTCACCGCACCTATGAATCCGACCTATGACTAGAAACCGAAGACTTTTTTTTTGGACCTAAACTATAAATAAAACTTTGAATGTGAAAAACCACAAAAGTATTCTACCTCGTCTAGACTTTCATGAATTGCCATCTCGAGTCGTATTCTCTCATTCTTCTGCTCCTGTTTCTGTTGGTCTGCCTCCTCTTTGCTCATTGCCAGGGCCAGTTGAAGCTGAAGCTCCTCTTCGTTAGATGTCTGTGGTCGTGCCTGCTCGATGTCTGAGGTCAGCGTCCTTGTCGGGGGCGGAGTGGTTTGGGCTGATTCGGCTGATGGACAGGACAGGTAAACAGAAGTGTATACGATTGAAGTACACGTTCATAAAGGCCAAGACAATTAAGACAATCTGAGTGGATGAAACATGATCATGTGGGGGTGTATTAACCCTAACTCCCTAGACAACAAAGCCAGTTGGAGGATTTTGAAGGATTTTTATTGTTTTAATACAATGCCTAGGGAGTTAGGGTTAATGGCCATTCATAAATGCCCAAGACAGTTTAGACAATCTGATTGGACAAAACGTAATCACATGGGGATGTATTAACCCTAACCCTCCAGGGTATTTTGGCTAGAAACCCTGCCAGACACATCAGATTGCATCGTTTGTCAAAGTGACTTGGCTGCCCAGTGCAGCAAGATCCATCTGGTCACAAATCTCAAGGGCGAACTGCCTCAGAGTCTGTGGTCACCAAACGCAGCAGGATACAACTCTGGCATTGTTCAATGGGACCAGCTCTCAATAGCCTCAGACTTGGCTGCTTATGCACTGGTGTTGACAGCTGAATGCATCAAAGTGCACCAGACTTTTCCACCTGATGCACTGTGCTGCGTCTGGCAGGGTTAGAGTTAACGGATGGTATAGACTGGCTTATCAAAATCAGAACAGTGCGTATGTGACAGCTGTTCACCAGCTGTTTTGTGTGATGCACGACATAGATTTCAACCAATCAGAGTGACCGAGATTGGCATCATGCACCAGACTCATGTATTTTGGAAGTGTTTTTGTGTCCCCAAAACATGAATTTGCCCATTTCTCTTTGGCTTTATTCAACAAAAATTAATTTTATTTTTTACATTTTGAAAACGAAATCGATACGGGCATTTATGAATGGGAGTAACAGTTTGACGCGTGCTCTTTACCGCAGGTAATAACAACCGGTTTTTGGTGTGGTCATGGGCGTTAAGGACCGAACCGAAGGCAAGGTCCATAAGCCTGCTCGACAAACTGTTATTCGCTTAGTAAAGACTGGCTGCCTATAGATGCATTATTGGCAATAATAACCAACAAGCAGGTATGCGCCAAGTAAACGTATGCGCCAAGTACACGTACATGTATGCGCCATGCTGGAATGAACCAATCACGTGACTTGAACTCACAGGCCAAGTTGGAATATCAAGCGTTCTCAAATGTTGGATTTATCAGATGCTTTCTGGCTCTTTTTCAATGCAAATGTCACTGGATATTGAAATTTTGAAAACGAAATCAAGATGGGCATTATTATGAATGGAAATAAAAGTTTGTCGCTGGGTATTTTCCACAGGATAAAGACCTGATTGTGGCCACGGGTGATAAAAGACCTCGCTGGTGGCCAGCAGCCCTCTGTCTTTATCATGCGGTAAAAGACTTTCATTACCTTATAATCTTCCTTACTATCACTGCACTTTAGTGGGAAGTTACTACAGAGGTCAAAACCAGTCAACTGCCTGTTTTGACTGTTGACCCAAATGTGCACACAGGGGCATTTTTTATTTGTTTTTACCGGTCAAAAACAGTCAACCCATTTTGACCTGTAAATGTCCTTACTACATGTAAGGTTTGACAATGTTTGACTTTTAAGGGCACACAGTACTCGGTAAACGTAAATCATGTGGCCCACTTTGCCGAAAGTTAAACACAATGGTGGCACGCTTTTCAACATGGTAAATGCCAATTTTTTTTCGCTATTTCATTTCATCCAACCTGTATGAGCAAATATAGCTTCGATGTGGAGTATTTCTAATGCAATTGATAACCTGTGATATTACTTTTGCAAATTGATACAATCTATTAATGTGAGTTAGGTTTTAATATACTATTTACACTGTCCTTGTAGTATGTGCTCATTTGTTTTGTACTACAATGTATGCTGTATTTGACATGATCTGTCCATTACAATGTATGCTGTATTTGACATGATCTGTCCATTACAATGTATGCTGTATTTGACATGATCTGTCCATTACAAAGTATGCTGTATTTGACATGATCTGTCCATTACAAAGTGTGCTGTATTTGACTACCAACAAATTAGATGTTTCGTCAAGCTATGGACATATTGTGTATAAAATGGTTTATTACAATAACCTTCCTACTCTAGCTGCACTTTAGTGGGAAGTTGCTATAGAGGTCAAAACCAGTCAACTGCCTGTTTTGACTGTTGACCCAAATGTGCACACAGGGGCATTTTTGACTGGTTTTTACTGTCATTTTGACCATCCTGAACAATACAAGACAATGCTTTTACCACTCCAAAAACGTTCAATTCATTTTGACCTGTAAATGTACTTACTACATGTAAGGTTTGACAGTGTTTGACTTTTAAGTGCACGAGATATACCTTGGCAAGTATATCAACATTTTGACTGATTTTGACCCTTGTAGTAGCAGGAGGGTTAATATGTTGTACCTTGGTCAACTGTACCTTGGTCAACACTACCTGGTGGAGGTGGTGTTGTAGACATGCCCATTGTGTCTCCTTTTGTGGTGCTGCCAAATCCCTGAGACGCCTGGGCAAAGCGCTCCTTGGCCTTCAGTGCTTGCACTCTCTCGGTCTTCAATCTTTCATCATCCTGCAGTAATGCCACGATGTGCTTGGACTTTTCACGGACGTTACGCCCGACATCGACATTAGTGGCATCGTAAAATGTGAAATCCTTGAGCGTGTTGATGTCGACGATCTTTTCTTTGCTGTGCTGCGCGACGCGCTCCGACCCCGTTTTGATGATGTACTCCAAAAGCACTAAAGATTTATAGACATGCCGCCAGTTCTTCCCTTTGTCATTGATCCGCTTCCATATCATCTCCATAATATCCGTGAAGGCGACAACGTTGTATGTCAAATCGGCAATTTCTGACATGGTCGTGCTGGAGGGCCCCCACGGATCATTGGACGTTGCATCCCTTACCTTTTTCTGGGAGTCATTATAGTTATAAATGACATTTTTGATTTTTCGGCTGGTGGACATCTTGGAGCACTCTGTCCTGATGGCAAATCCAAAACCAGAAATGAAAAAGAGAAATGAATCTCCAGATTATGGTGTCGAGGGCTGGTCTCAGAGACTTTGCTGGGAGAGGTACACACTCATGTACAAATGAGTGATGTTTGTTTCGCGCACAGAAGAAACTATGATTGCAAACGACTGAAGGAACCTCTTGTCACCTGTGAATGTCCAACAAAGTGGAAAAATGACAACATAAAATTTTCATCAAAAATTAAGCCTTTGCTGCAGGATAGCCTTGGCGCAATTATATTTGTACTTACATGGTCAATTTGAATCCATCGAAAAATGCTCACAGTAGACAATAGATTAAAGTGGGGCTCTATACAAATATTGACCTTTTTTGCTGAGAAAAAGTACTTTAAAACTTTGAAATGTGTAAAAATGCTGTTAACATTTTGTCAAATAATAGATTTCTTTTCATAACCATGGTATTAATGTTTCATTTTCTCAATAATTTTCAACTACTGATGAAGTAAGTAGTATTTGTTCGTTTCTTCTGTAAGGAATATGTCCATTTTGAGGACCCATATTTCTTATAAAAAATCATTGCAAATGCAAAGCATTCATATGTTTTGGTTTCCACATACAATAGCTCGCTGACAGCATAGAACAATAAAATCACAGATGTTCATAAAAAACAACCCCGAGGTACATCCCTGAGGAAAGAATGTCGTATCCGACCGCCACTTTTAATTTTTTTGCAACCACTAACCAGTTAAGATGATTCTATCGATTTTTGGTGGTACAGAAAGCAAAAACTATCTTTAAAATCCACTTTTATGATGTTTTTTGGACTTTATTTCCCTTCTAAAAAAAATCCCCCCCTTCAGAAAATAGAAAGATCCTATTATAGTTGCCACTGGGCATGTACAATGACTGTGTTGGTCACTAATTGGGGAGTTGACAAGATCAGACTGACATGACTGAGGAAGTCATCGTATATCAAAAATGCCTGACTTTTCATGAAATAAATATCCTGGAATAATTTGAAGTATATGTCCATCATCATCCATATGTTCTCTACCTTACTAGGTAGGTAAGATTACATTATTGGTTATATTGAATGAGAAAAAGTGGCGGTCAGATCCGACATTCTACCCATCCCTGAATATTTGTATTTAATGAAAATCAGTGGTTAAACATAATTATTTTTCCACTTTCACAAACACTAATTTTCCAGTAAATCATACAATTTCACTGATTTTTATCAGAAGCATGACCTAAATAAGATTATGCAACCAGTAATACACCATAGGTTTGGTAATTTTCCGAGAAATGCTACACCAAAGGTAAGTGCGTTATTTCATGAGTGAGGTAAATTAACGTGTGTTACCGTATAGTCGCCATCCAAAATGCTTATTTGGACCATTATTTAATTTTTTTTCTTTTTTTCTAGCGCTTAAAGTTTATTATCACGTACCTTAGTTTATATAGGTATTTGCAACATAAATAAACAATCATTCCAGTCTAAATTCAACCTTTTGTAGATCTTTCAAAATGTTCATAAGCGAGTGGCGAAATTACGCGTGACTACTCCTAAACTCGCCATTGAGTTATTTGCACCTGTTCCTATGTGCACGAAGGCAATCATCGCATAACTGGAATAGCCTCGGAAATGCATGTTCCTCCAAGTAAATCCCAGGTCCGATGGATTCAACATACATGAAATATGTATTCAGTAAATTACACTTCCTCCACCTGCGATATATGTAACAATAAGGGCATGCACAGTGTGCGGAAGAGCCCACATGGCAGACATGACTGGGCAGAGCTAAACCTTAGACTGGCCACCTGTCATTTGCTAGCTGTGGGTGGAGCAAACCTGATCCACGTGCTTCACTACAATGCTTACGTTTCATTTTACAAACATGTACATGTCGATATTCCCACGGACCCTTGATCGAGGGACTGTGTAAATCATCTTGAGGTCGGTCATGTGCCTGTGCTGCAGGTCTGCAACCTGCGCGCTGTGTGTGGCATGACGGTCTGTTTTTAACACGCGGTATATAACCTAATTACATATTTCGCCACTTATCGTTAACTCACCACTTCATTAAAATCGAGTTATCGTATAGCCGCCACCCAGTAATTTAACTAACTTATATAATTAAAATCATATTTTTAAACAAACAAACAGTTTACAAATAACTTAAAAGTATAAACGATAAAGCATATCATGAAAGATTTTGACTTGACTCGCTAGAACCGACAACATGCCAAAATTCACGCAGCGTGTACGTTGCCGTCACCTGAAATTGTTTGCGGTGTGAAAATTGCATATGCATTATGATTAGCGCGGCAAAAGTTTGCGCATCACACCATTATATATCGGAACTATTATTGGACAATTGGTAAGCATGATTATTAACATAAATATGTACACTTTCCACCAAAGATAATCTGACATCACTTCCGGTTCAAAATATTTATCAGTCGCTCCATCTTTGGCTGAGGCACGACGTCAGAAGGAACGGGTGGTGAAAAATACGGGAGTGGCGACTATACGTGAAAAGACGTTATGTACCCAGACGATTACAGTAGGCAGATTCACGCAAACCGCCGTTGGTGGCGCTATTTTTCATATGCTTTTGTACTGTAAAAGTTTGTGACCTGCCGAACTTTCATGGTAAAATTCTAATATAAAGGGTAGTCTATGGATGTAGTCACTTCTAGTGTCGATAAATGGATACTACACATCGTGGTTATCTTAAATGATCAATCCATGCCAACTGTAACGTTGGCTTAAAAACAGTGCAACTTGCTGAAAATAGACTTTGTTAGTACTACAAGGATACATTGCAGGCACATTCGGTCACAACCTTTTCCATTGAAACTGGATCTTAAAAATGACCAAATATTTAAATCAACAAAAATTCGTAACTTTGCATAGGGTTAACCTATCATGACCATTGACCCCTCATTTTCTTTCTAATTTTTTGTTCTATCCAGTGATATGACATTTAAAAGCATTGAAGCAACTTCAAATTTTCATGAAACTGCCTAATTACAGCTAGTCATTGCTAGTTACTGCATTCAGTTTTCGCTGAGTAATGTATATAAGTAAAGAATTCCATATCATGCTGTAGAAGTTAAATTTTCATTCATACATGCTCTTGTCAATTATTTGTTTTGGAAAACGTATGAAAAAATGTTTTTTTGTACATATTTTTTGTATGTGTGATGTGTGTGGCACGGCCTAGGGCGGGTTACGGATGGATGTGCATTGTTGATTGATAATGATATGGGCATATCCCAATATTTAATCGCTTACGGCGTTACGCGTTATGAATACGAATTACGATGCTTGAAGCTTGATTACTTTAACATTTTTGTACCTCGAACTAAAGCAATAATCAACAAATTTAAGTTATACACAAATGTAAACTGTCTGGCATTATATTCTAATAAAACTTTTCTAATTACTCTTAAAAACATCAAAATAATGTTGCTTGAGATATAAACAAGAAATAGGCCTACCTTTGAGCTACGATCTTCTTCCGCACTTACAGCAAGTGTGTATACACAATCACGTGAGAATTCATTGCCGTTCCGGGTAACTGGTACTCTGTTACACGTGCTTTAAAACAACGATTTCTTGATACCAGCTATAATCTTCCAGCTCTCGCGGGATTTTGAGTGATAACATTACCAAAACTGAAGAGGGCGCTATACTGAAAGATGACGACGTGACGTGTTGACCTGCACGTCCACACACTCAGCTAGTTGAAGGTTACTCTTGCACTTGCAGCCTTGCAGCGGAGGCTACTTCTTCAGTCAACTACTATAATTACTGTTATGTACTGATACATGTATAATTATTGTGTACCTGCCGAGGTTGGCTCCCTGAATATTCTATAAACATTTTAGATAAAGTGATCCTTAAAGGAAGTAAACCGCTAAACACTTTTTCCTTCACAAAATAATTACCGTCGACCTTAAATAGATCAACACTGGGGGGGGGGGGGGCTTCAGCAAAACAGCCTAACTTTAAAAGTTACATTTTGAGAAAAATGAGAAGCACTTCTGACATTTTCGTTATTTTATTGTAATTTTACTTCAGATGCAAATGTGCAAGATACCTGTCCATTAGATGCCGCACCAAGTTATTCTATTCACTCGCACCTCTTATTCTTATCTTCTTTGGTCTCAAAGTTTTTTCTTTTATTTGGAGGGGGGGGGGTGCCAGTGATTGCAAAACCACAGCCGCGTCCGTTGTTCCAAGTTCCTTTCAAAACAAAAAGAATGTGATTGTAATTGTATGTTTTTCATCAGGTTTTTGAAAATATATTTATAAAAAAACAAGATAAACCCCGCCCCCATTAAAATGTTTGTTTGTATTTTTTGTAATAATTGAAACTCACAAAAACACAGAGTTTTCTCCCATTGATAGCCATTCTAAAAATTATGTAATTAATATATTTTTTCCTCCCATATTTCTCTACTTAGCATCAACTTCCCACGCTGCTGATCCTGATACAAGCAGTAATGATGATGAACTTCCATCAAAGAAGCAGCATTTATTGCGATCCAGGTCTGGCCTTCCGTCTCAAGAACAACGCTCAAAGTATGTTCTTCCTGCTATGTGTATATCATTTGTCATACAGACAAATGGACTAGTTGAAAACATCATTCTCGTCGTATACGCAAAGAAGCTCTCGCCTCCTGCACAACAATTGGAGCTGAAAAGGCAGCCACAAACAAAAACAATACAGACACATTGTACAGAATACACATAACAAAAAGTAATATTAATCATGTTCAAGTGCAAAGGCTTATTTTTATTGGCTAGATTATAAATTGCAAATTATATTACATAAAACAAAATGTGCCTCATCTCAGCAATGGACATCCTTTGTAAATTCAGTCCAAAAATTTCTTAATGAGGGAAAGTATCGTCACGATCAGAGGAGACTTTCAACAGGGCATGGAATCAGTGTCCTGGTTTATGATGAACATGGTGACTGAAAGTTAATGGCTCTTTTATGCAGCAGCAACGGTTATGACCTTATCATGTCTGGACAGTCTGGTATTATTTTTAGTCACTGAGTTAAACTAAAACTAGCACTCCAATTCCATGCCCTGTTGATCGTGATAATATTTTTCTTTTAAGGGAAAATCATGTACCAGGGTATGATTTAACATTGTGTGTATTCATTTCTGGTTTTGAAGGGAAAAGTAAACGCATATACACTGTAATTTTTATGCAGAGTTTGCTAATTAAGGCGTTTTAAGATAACAAGTCAGACACTTTATGATTTGTAACTGTTCTTTTATTATTCATATACATGTATAACATTATTCTTTTTGAGGGTTACAATATTGCCAAGATTTATTGCCATTTTGACAGGTTCACCAATGCCAAGATCAGGGCAATTATTTAAAAATAAAGTAATTAAGAAAATAATTGTCTTTACAGAAATTCAACTTTACTCACTTTTCTTTATAAAGAGTTCATAATGTACTTAACTTTTGTGTCATCCAAAATGTCAGTCATTGCAACACTCTAGCCCTGGTTATTCTTAAACTTATTTATTTTGTATTTTTTTTAAAATCAATTAGAATAAACATTGCACCACCACCTTGAACATGTTTGTATCAAACATTAATAACTAGAGTACACAATAATTTTATTTAAATGGACGTTGCTTTTATTATTACGATTATTTTAATACAAAGAAAATGTGTGCTGAACAAGAATAAAGGTATAGACATACACAAAATTTAATAGCAGTTTTCAGTATGAAGGCTTCCCAAGTTCCTACTGGTTTGATAAAATTGATATTTGATAATTCTGATGGATGGGGCGAATTGGTTTGGGGTTAGGTGTTCGTGCAACAGCACGAACACCTCTTGAATTTGTTCGTTTTTTCTTCTCCTTCTCGATGAGACTTATCGAACAAAAAATATAGTTCCAAAGTTCACAGAGCCTTCAAACTTGACACATACTTAGACCAAAACATATAGTTGTCAATAACTTTATGAGATATAGTTTCAGGTAAAGTTGTGACGTCGTGGTGACGTCATCAGATATCGAAATTCTTAGAGACGCACAACTCAAGAGTGATAATTACACGGTGTTACCGCAAACCTACTCTATATATTATATACTTCTTATATTAATGGTAAACTACGTAAATTAAATTTCATTTCAAGCGAACGCCAAGTAAACAAGATTTATGGGATGTAGTCTGCATCAGTGTTGTAGTCGAGACCGCGAGATCAAGACCGAGACCCAAGAAATGTGGTCTCGAGACCGACAAGACTGGTATACATTATCAATAATGACTTCTAACATTGAACTTGGAGACATTTTCTTTAAGGCCAAAAAAAAAAAAAAACGTCTCCGGTTTCTGGTGTCGGTCGGCTTCCAAATCGGTGCGGTGACGCGTTTATTTTTTCAGCAATCTTCTTTTTTGCCAACAGGGAAATACGTGATCCATTGTTATATGCGGGGACCAAATTTCCCATTTACAAAGTATGGTGGCTAAGAGAGCACTAGTAACGTTCGCCAATATTATTTATGATTATGATCTTCAATAGCCCTAATGTCTCGATCAACGAGCGCTCGTATGGTATTGTTTGAGTTAATTGGTGTCAATTCTAGAGAAATGGAATGCACATTTTGAAAATTTTGCATTCAGGAGGCTCTGTGTGGGCATTTGTGAGCTATTTCAGCGTATATAATGTGGTTTTATGGAGTTCATTTTGGAAACAATTTCTTAGTGCAGATGTGATAGTAATATCTTTCCCATATGTTCCTGTAGACGAAGCCAAATCAATATTTAGGCTAGACTGTATTTTCAACAACAACAAAACCTAATAAACACCCCCACACCCCCGGTCGCTACGGCCCTGGATACGAATTTAGAATGATATTTATGAAATGTTTCCACATGAGAATGCACACACAAAAATTCTAAATGCATTTTCACTATTTTAGTTCACACAACGGAATAAGGTGACACGTACTTTACATGTTGGGTTTGTAGTATCTATCATAATATCATTATTATGCAGTCACTGACTCATTACACGTATGTTCATAGCAGTTTACGTACCGGTACGTGACACTCAGCCCCAGCTCACTACTCTAAATGTTGGCCAATATTGTTTCGTTTAATCATGGTTTAATGATGATCTTATAATAGCCCTGATGTCTAGACCAACGAGTGGTTGTTTTTGGTCTCTGAGTTCATTTAACTTCAAAAAAAATTATGTTGCTTTCCGGGCCAAAACAGGACATTTAAATTTAACATTAAAATATGATTGTGACGTCATCAATGATAATTTCATTGAACAAGAAGTTCACGCAAACACCTTATGTTTGTCCCAACAAACACTTAAGCTCTATAGTTTAACTTAAGGCGTTCACCTCAGCACGCGCACACTGTACACTCGTATAGAATCCCACAGCTACATGAATTTTATGTCGGTATTGTATATAAGGGCAAAATCATATCAATCGGTATTAATAATAATGATAATAATGTGGACTTATATAGCGCACGTATCCACCAAACTGGTGCTCAAGGCGTATTATATTATTACCCCTGCTCATCAGGCTCATAAATCCTTCCTGAAACCATCTCGACCATGGCACTCGATATTACTAATACTATACCTCCGAGGACCTGAGCAGACCTATTGATCCTCTCTAAGTTTATCCAATTGTTGTTGAACTTATACATCTTGGGCATGTGCAATAGGATTTGTACAGACATTGTGTCTCTAATGCCTTGACAAATTTCTGGGTACGGGCCAATATGGAAACGAGGTCGATCCAGGCCGTACTTCTAAAAGTTTAAATTCCTTCTTCGCTTTACAACATCCTTCCAAGTATCGCATAGCAACCACAATGGCGGACATGAAAATTGCAATAACTCCCATCACAATGAAAACTATTTCATAACCTCCAGAAACATCGTGAAGCCATCCTGTGAGCAACGATAAGCAAAAGACTAGGTGTTACGATATTGATTATCTGTAGTACCAGACTAAATTCCAAATGACATGCGTAGTCTGCCGTATAGCATTATATGAATACATTATACTGCTTGGGTTGTAATAAAACAATTACTATACAGTTTGTATATAATATTTCCATTGCGCTGGATCAGAAGACCGTCGAACACATTTATGCAAGAGATAATAACCCCTTTATCTAGTACTTTATTCATTTGTATGACTTTCATGATACCTGCTAAATTTGACTCTAAATCATGTTTTTAGTTTAAAACAAATAAAAAACGTCTAAAAATACAATGGTGGACCGTGGCTTATTCAGCCCTCGCAAAAAGACCCGCTACTAGTTTATGTTTAGACAAATCGTATTTTTATTAACAGTATTATGTGTCCAAATTGATGCATGTTGAAACCCGCCGTACATTTTGGGACTTACGGTAAATCTATACTTCTCACGATTATTTGGGTGAAGTGTGTAACTTTAAGGTAGGCTAGTTGTTTCCTTTTCTCAACTACAAAAAGCAACGCTCTAATGAATAAGAAATTACCCGAAACTGCCCTACAAAACTCAGTCGAATAAAACATATTGATAAATGAAACACTCACCGCCTGAAAAACCTCCCAGAATTTGGCCACTGCTTTGGGACAGGTAAAGCAGACCGATGGCAGACACGTGTAGCTCATCCCTGGTGGATTCTCGCACTAACACAAATGTAAGAGGGTAAATTATCCCAATGGCGAGCCCCGAGACAGTAGCAATGGAAGCTAGAGCAGCATATGATGACACAGCTAAGGGATCTAACAGACAAGATACACCGAAGACAGCGCAAGATGAGGCAAAGAGAGTTGACGCCTTGACGAGGCCCCTGTCGACAATCTTCCCGTGGCTGAGGCGTCCTACCAGGGCCCCGAAACCACCGAAAGTGGCAAGGACTGCCG
Source organism: Zoroaster sp. YZ-2022 (assembly GCA_029582265.1). Lineage (NCBI taxonomy): Eukaryota > Metazoa > Echinodermata > Asteroidea > Forcipulatida > Zoroasteridae > Zoroaster > Zoroaster sp. YZ-2022. Next base: position 7,806,287 of record CM055819.1, read on the forward strand.
AGGGGCCGTTTCCGTAGCCCTGTTCCACGCCTTGCGGAATAAGAAACAGATGCCAACTACCGAAGATCACACCGCATAACAATATCTCCAATTGATAAATCATCAATGTCTTCTCTCTCAGTATTCTGGCATTGAATCGCTCAATAGCATGTTGCCAAATGTTCCGTAACACTGTCAGGAAACTATCGCAAAGAGTTTTCTTACCAGACCGCTCTCCATCGGTTAGGATACTGGATGATGATGGCGAACTTTCGTCCTCACATTGATCCGAAACAAGACGATACTTATTTGGGTTTTGCTTTCTTTTAAGTGGTCTAAGAAGGGCTCCACAGACAACGTAGTTCAGAGAAAATGCTCCCATCAGACGAAGGGTACTTCTCCATCCATACACTGAGATAAGGAATTCCATTACCGGAGGGAGTACCATCATGCCGAGTGTACCTCCGGCAAGGGTCAAACCATTTGCAAAGGCGAAGTCTTGTGGGAAATAATCCATGAGTGGTGTCACCGTTGACACTTGAATGAAAGAAAGTCCAACACCTACAATAATGTAACAGATAATTAATTAATGTCTCGATTTAGACATCCTTGAACATTGTAATGTCTAAAGGGGAGGTACCACATGGTAATTATCAGATTTTAATTTAGCGAGTTATTCTCTATATAAAGTTAAGCATAAATCATCGTGCAATATTTTTCTGCCTAAAATGCTGTTTCATCTTATGGGGAAAGGATTTATGTAAAAAGTGACGTCCGGAAACTTAAAAAAAAAACATAATTAAAAAAGAAATACAAAATACAAAAACCAGTAACAGTTTGTCATTGTTTTCACAGGTTAGTTTGGTGATATATTTCTTGAAATCAATAGATAATAATAATAATAATAATAATAATAATAATAATAATAATAATAATAATAATAATAATAATAATAATAATAATAATAATAATAATAATAATAATAATAATATGTGGACTTATATAGCGCACGTATCCACCAACTAAGTGGTGCTCAAGGCGCATTATATCATTACCCCTGCTCATAAGGCTCATAAATCATTCCTGAAACCATCTCAGCTCCCTGGGGAGTATACAGCTCAATTGCTGTCATTACAGCGCATATAGGGCTAATCAACCAACTCTGCCCTCACAGGTACCCATTTAACCCCTGGGTGGAGAGAAGCAATTATGGTTAAGTGTCTTGCTCAAGGACACAAGTGTCACGGCCGGGATTCAAACCCACATTCTGCTGCTAACACCAGAACTTGAGTCCGGTAAGCTAGACCGCTCGGCCACGACACTCCACAGATGGTCTAAATGCACGTGCGTTTCCAAATACCAATGTTATACCTTCCCTTTCACCACTAAAATTCAGCTTTGAGTAGGGCTCCCTGGGTTAGGTGTTCTCAAAATGAATTTACAAAATTCATTGGCATAAACAATGAATACGAAAAATCTGTATGCATTAGTTTTGCTAAAATGAAAACAGCCTAGCTATAGACTATTTGAATGTATATTTTGGTACCATAATCAACACCAAGTTTAATTAAAATTTCCCAATAATGCTTTCTATTTTTTAGATTACGAATATTGTATATTTGCCTTTAATTTCAGAACGTGTATACATACTTGAAAGAGATATCCATATGCCAAGTTCAGTTATAGATGACGAGAATGATGCTAGGATTAGTGCAGAAGCTGCAATCATTCCTCCTACTATGGTTAGTTTACGTGAGCTCAACACAGTCATCAGGAGGCTGACGATAGGACCTTTGACAAAATACGAGAAAATACTTCAGTGCCAGAGAACAACACAGCTAACGTGAACTGCGGCGTGTTTTGTAGTCTTGGTTCAAAACTGTGTTTGCATGTTTGTGATACAAGATCCCGATCCCACGGCTACACGAACGCTACAATCACGAACCGCTACCACACACACAGTGGCGCACCCAAGGGGGGGGGGGGGCTCGGGGGGCTCGAGCCCCCCCCCCCAAGGGCCCGCTGATGTTTTATTTATTTATTTTTAAAGAAGGGGCCGGGAAAGAGAGCAAAATCTGAGCCCAAGTCCAAGTTGTCTACAGAGGAGTTCGGCAAGGAGTAGGGCAGTGGTACAAGGGATGGGGACTCAGGAGACTCAAGCTCCCCTCCAAAAGTTTTCCATTTATTCCACTCACTATTATATTTTACGGCGTTGCGTATGCATGTGCATGTAAGCTTGAAGGGCCACCAGTATATATAACAAGCATTTTTAGACATTCTCCCCCCCCACGGCTGTTTTCCTTAAAAAAAAGTACCCCCTCTGTTGTCGAAAGTTAAACAGTATGCAAATGAGGCGTTTGATCCGTCATTCATACATCTCGCGCGTAGGGGTGACGCGTGTGGTTCAAATCTATTAATTTATTTGGTTTGTTTACATTTTGCTTTCTTGTGATTGGTTTTCAAGTTAAATATGCAATTTTTTTAATGAATATACTAAGTTTATTTAATAAACAGTCACATGATAGCTTTTCCCGCGAAATTGAGGCTGTTTACATTGTGGAATTGCCGGTGAAGTCTACGTAGTGGAAGGCAGCCATTTAAATGTCGTCTTTGCCTTGAACATTTGAAGACGTTTTTCTAGCTGTCGTCATGGATGCGTCCGAATTTTTGATAAGCACAATCGACCTAGTAAATCAACGATGATGGCATCTACTTTTATTTTATCCACAAAGTAAGTCTGGGACAAGGTTATTTCCTTTAAAAAACTTTCCCCCAAAAATCAGTTTATGGCTGCGGTTGGTTTTAACATTATTGTGTACAAAGTAATGGCGTTTAACGTACATACATTTTGTACATGTTTAGTGCATCCATCGTAACGCATTACGTGTTTACGTACACCGTACACGGTTAACTCGTTTTGATCGTGGGTATTCTGAATGCATAGAAAGGATAGCCATTTTTACAGAAACAGTTGTGTACGGTTACTGTGAATTCTTGCAAAAAGACATGTACTGCATCAAATGAACATTCAGCCTGATCCCTGACAATGAATACATTTGGCCTCGCAGTCTTTAAGTTTATTAAAACACACAGTGGCGTTAAATTAATAAATGATAGGCAAACTTTTTCGTTGTTAATAAAGTGAAACTTGTTTCAACAATGTTTGTTTTTACATGTATTGAATTCAGTAGTTCAATCGATAGGCCTAACGTTATGAACGTGAATGTAACTTCACACTGTACATTATTGTACATTTACGGTATACTGCATTTTCATCCGCATGTCAACTTTGCACTATATTTACATGCTTGGAAATATAATGGTGTTGAAGATATCCAAGAGAACGGTCTGGATGAGTAGTGTTATTTTTAATGTTTTCATAGAAGTATGGAAGCCTTACTATTATTTTATTATCATTTCTTTCAACCAGGAATTGAAAACAGTTTACAACATTGGCAGTTGGCTCCTATTAATTTAGGACATCTACGACAACAGGTAATTTAACTAGAAATAGTATTCAGTCTAATTCTTATTTACATGTAGGCTACTTGTTATCAGACGATTTGTGCTTTTTCAATTTATTTGTATTTCCTCCATTTGTCCTTCATGTCCTCTGTTGTTATTCTCCTATGATAGTTCAAGGCAACTTGTCCATTCTCATTTTCGTCATTTCAATTTTGTTTGTTACATAAAGGCCTTTGTACAATGTAACATTGTAAATGCTCTGCTTCCAGTTTTCTCTAAAGTTCTTTTGAGTATTCACCACAGGTCCTTTTAAATGATAAGTGCAAAACTTATTTAAAAAAATATTTTTCTTGTGTTTCAGGCTCTGTATAGCTTGTTCAATGGCAACTGAAATTGGATCTCCAGGTTACTGCTTTTTGAGAAGGTTGGCAGCTTTCAAGATGTTGTCACTAGACTTGCTTCATCAAAAGTTGTACTAGGCCTACATATAGGTCTGTCTGGAGATGTTTTCTTCGGGCATACATGGGCAGATAGTTGATGCACTTTTCCAAGTGGAAGACACGATGCCCAGACAACCACCACATTTTTTAAGTTGAACATGCAGTATTGTAGGACTTTTGGAGATTTTATTTTCAATTTCTTTGGTCGTCCTGGTTGTGCCTGTTTGTTGAACTGTTCACAAACTTGGTAGTTGTCTACCCTCTCATGTTTATACCAGTTAGGCGTGACTGATTGTCAGTGCCTTAATTTCCTCGCGCAAGTATACATTTACCTATATTATATTTTGATTTATATGGATGTCACATTGTTTTGATTTATGCAATATATACACAATTATTAATCATATTGCATATAAATTTATATTTATTACTTTTATAATCACTTCAAATGATTAACTTCGTCATCAGCTTTCATGTTCCATTTTAAGATTCAATTAATAAGTTTTCGAGTCTCAACATAATAAATTCACTTTTATCAATCTTGACCATCTTAGAATGGTTGTTTTTTGTCTATATCCATCTGGTTGTTGTCTACATTGCCTTTATTTGTGACTGTTACTATTTATTATTCCTTGGTTATAACATTTTTTATTTTATGTTACACACCCCCTTCTCTCCTGACCCAATCCCTTTGTTCAACTTGTATACCCTGTTATGTTTATATAACATTCATATAAAATTACAATGTTCATTTCTCTTGTAGTAGTATGTTAGATGCCGAAATTGGCGCATCTACCCTCCGTCAAGGGAGGGTACCAGTCGCCAGTGTCACAGTTGAAAGAATTTGTGACGTCATTTGCATGAGTCTGGCGCATCTACATGAAAACGTGGCACCCCTCCACTTTTTAGTGACACTGACGCCCAATTATGCAAATGAGGTATGACGTCATAAAAGAATCTGTGACGTGATAGAAAATAAAAAAGTGGACATATAAAACTGAAAAAACAAAATAAGATTATCTTGGAGTATAATAAAGATGTCGACAAAATATGAAATACTAGCGCCATTGAACGAACCGGTATTATTTGATGAATCAAAATTTAAAAATTTTATAGGTAGCACACCTCTACCGGTGAAGAAAGATAATGAATATGATTTTTATATGAAAATAAAAACGGGTTATACGTTTAAATGTTTAATAGACATTTTAGTGGGTATTCAGTCAAAGGTTACTTTTAAAGTAAATTCTAATGGTTTTTATTGTAGGGCTGTAGATAACTCAGAAAGAATACTCGTTGATATAGTATTAAATCGCGAAAATATTTTAGAATTTAAATGTGAAAATCCAATTGAATTTATGGTTAATTTAAACCATTTACAAAAAATGACTCGTACTATAAAACGGCAAGTCTTTTTAATAATTTACGTTAAAAACTCGCGAATTTATATTGAAACTTGCATCGTTAGATCATGTGATGAAAACAAACGAGAAATTAACAGCGTAATTATTAATACAGTGTTTAGTACAAAAACAATTAGTTTACCAGACGATGATGTTTATAAACATCCTCGTGTTGTAGAAAGTAGCGATTTTTTAAAACTAAAAAAAATATTGCAGGTTAATAAAAAAATTAATATTGACATGTACGATTTAGATTGCATTAGTTTTTATAGCGAAAATGAAAGTCTTTTTAGCGTATTTTTACAATTGGGAGATTTTAATAAAAAACAACAACTACCAACTTATTCAGCTACTTTTGCTACAGATTTATTTAGCATTTTATTAAAACTGCCAGTGTTAGACAAACAAATCCAATTTTACTCTCCTCACGGTGAAAATGGGATGTTGAAGATTGTTGTATCAGTACGTAATTTGGGTATGCTTTCTGCATACATTATAGACGAAAGCTTTTTAGAAAGTGATAAAGAAAAATATGGTTTTTAATAATTAAAATTATACGGTGGGGGCCTATCTTTTAATTGTGAAGGAGTATAATAAGATTTATTTACAGCAAAGTTTATTTTTAATTTATATATTTTTCTATAAGAATTTTTAATTTTTTTAAATCTTCATTTACATCACCACTATCTGGTGGAGTGAGTTTTGTTTTATTTAGCTCAGGCTGTGATGTATCTTTATTAGAGTTATTACGGATTTTTTCTTTCATTTTAGAAAATTTATCTTGTTCTTCGCATACGAGTACAAATTCATTATGAGTAACGACGCCATCTTCGATGGCTTTTGAAACGTGGTTTTCAATCGTATTTAGTTTAGACGATGCTAAATTTTTTATTTCATCATGTTTTTTAGCTTTTTCAGATAATTTATATTTCGCGTATCTGATAGCAAACGCTGCACCACCCAATCCTAAAGCTAAACCTTCTAAAACAAATCCTACGGGCGATGATACAACGGTGGCGATACTAGCTATTCCAATGGCTCCTGCTCCCATACAACCTATTTCAGCAAGAGTTTGTACGATACTACAAGCGGTAATAATTTTATTATATTTTTTATATACAGTTTCACGATGATATATTTCATTTCGTAATTCTTTTTGAATACTATCGATTTTTTGCAATCGAAATGTTTTAGCATCATCATTAATTGCCGGTAAATTTGGATAAAGTACATTTGTTGATTCTATAGGTGCGCTCATTGTTGTTTACTATTAATAGAAACAGATTATTTATTTTTACTTTTTAATTTACCGGTAAAATTTTAATTTTTATATCGTAACAGATTCCTATATCTATGGAGCCGAAAAAAACAAATTGAGCAAAAACCTTTTTGTTAAAGTTAGTTCTTTTTATTTTAAAGTAAATACCACATTCTAAAAGCTGTGGTTCATGATTAAAATCATGATTTTCTCTCCCCCAAAATAAAAAAGAATCTCCGTAATTTAATTCAAATTTTGAAATGTATGTTTGAAAATTATTATTATGATCAGTTTTTTTAACATAAGTTGCACCGTTTATTACCGGTATTGTAACAACCAAAATTGGTCCTCTTTGACCATTCCACAAAAAGGCAACATTACGTTCATATATATATGATAAACTAAAAGGTACTGAAGGATTTTCGATATGCCCACTTTTTTCAATTATAATGTTTGGATCGTTATAATTGGTTGGCACGACGGATGGAATTTCACTGTCTCGTAAATTTATCAAGGCTACACCACTATCTGCAGTTGGAGTTGTACGTTTAGGCCCGTAAATACTTGCCATATTTATTATAGTATAAAATTAAAATTTAATTTAACGGTTAATTTTTATATTAAAACAGATTTTAGAATTTAACGCGCCAAAAAAACTTGCCTCTGCAAAAACTTTTTGGACACTTCGTATTTTAAAACACATTTCATACTTTAGATGTTGCGTTTCATTATCAATAAAATGAAATTTCTCATTTCGTTCAGGAGAAGGAATATGATGTACCGGTACGTTAGCTGAATAATCCCGCGTTGCTGAATGCGTAACAAAACTATCAGTTTTTATAAATTGCGTAAAAATACTACAGTACGTGGGTGAAATGTTAAACATAAAAAAGGGTTGTTTAAAATGAGCGTGCCATCCGAGTATAACATTAAATTTTTCAATTAAAACTATATTTTGTAAAATTTCATCTCTATTTAAATATCTGTGATGTTCGTAAATTTCGCTAGGAAAAGTAGTTACACTATCTCTTTCTTCACTAGCTACACCGCTACTAAATAAAACTCGCTCACTCGTTATACGACCAGGTCCGTAAATACTTGCCATATTTATACAATCTCTAGATTTAAAATCACGGGGAAACCGTGATTATGTATATCTCTAGCTTTTGAATCTTTAATTTTAAAACTCAACGCGTTAAAAGTATCGACTTTTAATTTTTTAAACAATGGACTATTATATTCCATAAACATACTATCTCCAAACGATTTACCTTGCAAGGGAAAAACGTTTAAGACGGTGCTAGGCTGCCCATTAAAATAATTATCGGTCGTAGAAATTTGATCACAATGAATGTATAAAATTTTAAAAGGTAGTACATCAATTTTTTTAGTATATTCTCCTACGGTTAAAAATTCATTGTGTAGTCCGAGTAAATTAGATAATCCGCTACTAAATTTAATTGATTTATCGCTATCGTCTATTTTTAACGTGTACACACCCGTTGATTTATCGACCGTAAACGTTATCCAAGACTCGTTTTTTGAAATTATAGATATAATTTCATAAATGTTGTAAAGCCCCGGCTCGATAAATTTTGTAAAATTATCTAATCCCGCTGTACGATAGGTTATTCGTTCTTTTTTACGTACGTTATAATATCCTACCCAAATGTTTGCGCTAAGTAATGATATCGAGAGAGTACCGTACCACTACGATTATCGATAACGTTACCTAATTTAATTTCTCCACCATTTCTTTCAATTTCTAATTCAACGGTATGAAACATTTTAATATTAAAATTTATAAAAAGTTATAATAAATGACGTTTCCATTAGCATTTAAAAGCAATTTTTCGTACTCTTAATCCAACATCTGGAAATTTTACTGCACCTTTTTATTTTAACGCTAGCGATCTAACGAGTATAAATATTTACATTAGCGAGAACGATTTTTTTAACGTAGAATTCGATAATGTTTTTAGCAACTACAAGTTGCCAGCAGTTCGTAGTCAAAAAGTACGGTAGTTAATGATTGGCATCATAATCCATTAATTTTTTATCAAAACCAAATAAATTTTACAACGTATTGTATTTCAACGGGTTGTGGTGTAGGTTATCAACATTTAAATCATTCAAATATGATGATTCGTAGTTTTTTAGATTTCACGTCTATTTTCAAATTAGACGATTGCTAAAAGAAATGAGCTGTCCTACATCTTTTCAAAATTATTTTAGCGCGTTTGATAATAATATAGACGTAAGCGCGTATAAAAAACTAATTAAAGACTTTCATTTATCAACATCGAGTAATTGGAAACAACACGTTGATGCATACAGCGATGGATTAGGTACCGCTTATTTTTGGCGGAATGTAGGTAAAAGATTCGATCCAGTACCAGGACACAATTACGACAATTCTATTTTAAATCCCAACACTAGCCCTATTCCTCTCAACAATCTTAGCTCAGACTATGAAGCGAGTGAAAAAAGAATGGCTTTTGATGACGGCGTACATAATCGTAAAGAACACACTATTAGAGTAGGTTTCATTTTACAATCTGATAGCGTTAAAACAGCGTGGAAAAAATTTATATTATCTTTAAAATTAGCTCGAGGTTTTACAAGTGTTGGAACGGAACGAATTAACGATTCTATAAGAATGTACGTTTACGCGATTTTAGGAGCTCAAGTGCAAGCAAAAAGCGGATTTTTAGCTGGTGGTGTTGGTTTAGACGCGCAACGTGAATTTATAAATAATTATAGTAGATGCTGAGATTGATTCACCAGTTGATTTACAATCATCTATTCAACGCTATCAAGATGTTTTACAAAACGCTCGTTCTCAATTAAATTTTGCAATAGGAGAAAATTTATACATGATGCCAAGCGATATGAATTTACAAATAGGTACGTACGCAGGATACAACAATAATTTATTAATTGCGACGAGTGATTTATCTTTAGGTTCAAATTTAAATACAAATTCGCAACCTGTTGTTCCTCCTATTTCACCACCTACACCAACACCAACACCACCACTCAGCGACGCAGTCTTTGCAAAGCACGTACAAGAATCTAACGATACAACAACTCCCTCTACGATAGCACACCCACTCGACTCACCACCAACTGATCAGGAACCAGACAGAAATACCCAAATAAAAGAAGACTCGCCACTTGGCGATAACAGCAATCACTTAGAAGAAAAAAATTCTTTAATACTTGGTTTTGCGATTTTAGCCGGTGTAGGTATCATGATTTATGAATTGTTATTTTAGAAAAGCTGCTGCTTGCGCATATAGGTTAAAACTAGTACTCCAACCGCGGTCAAGGTTAACCATAAATGTTGCGATGCGTACGCGACTACGCCGCTAACCGTTTTAAATAACCAACTTATAATCGATCCGATAATAGCGGGTAAAGCGGCTAAAGCTTTCGCTCCCAGTTTAGCTAATACGTTTGCAAAGTTTTTTAATGTTTTTTGTATCCGTTCTTTTACACCACTACCACCACTATCTGGTGGCGCGGGTTCATAGGTGGAATTGGAGTTGGTGGTGTAGGTGGTGGTGTTGGTGTTGGTGGTGGTGTAGGTGTTGGTGTTGTTGGTGTTGGTGGTGGTGTAGGTGTTGGTGTTGGCGGTGGTGGTGGTGATGGTTTTGGCTTTGGTAAAACTGAACTCGCGGTATTAACGATCGTATCGACGATAGCGAAAATAACCATACCAATCGCCGCAAGTATACTAACGATCGTGAAGCCTTCTTTTTTAAATAAGCTTTTAATTTTTTCACCCAATGTGCGTTTTCTTCCATTTATAGCGACTAACGCTTCTTCAGTTTTATCAAAAAGTTTAGAAACTTCACTACTTAAATTACTCATAGCCTCTCTCAACGTCGCGAGTTCATCTTTTATTTGCGACCTTTCTACATAAAGTTGTTTTATCGCATCTTCGTCTCTTGTCTCATTCTCATTTAAACTTTTGTTAATTTTGTCAATTTTTTTTTTACCCTCTACATATCTTGCTCGTAATTTTAATATCTCACCTCGTCTCTTTATCATAAGTTCATTGAGACTCACTAGTGTTCCCATATCGTAACTATCATTTGGATACGTGTTTTTTGAAAGAACTTTAATTGTTTTTTCGTTATCTTCTATCATTTTGTCTAAAACCGTTGCTCGTGAAAACGGATGAGTCGTTTTATCGTTTATAATGATTGATTCTAACGTTACAGGTTGTCTTCGCTCTTTTTCCACCGTATCAAAAAACTCATCTATTGCTTTTTGTTTTTCTAGCGATTTATTTGGTTTTGGTAGATCATAAAGTTCATAAAAAAGATCTTTACCATGTTTTTTTAAAGTAGATTCTGCTAAAAATTTTCCTACTTCCTTTTGGTTACTTAACCGTATTTCTTCACCATCTTCTTTAATAAACCAAAGTACTGAGTCTCTATATTTAAATCTACCATAGTTTATTTTAACGTTTGGTTTATTCCATTGTTTGTAAAATGCATCAACAGCATCTTCTTTATTTATATAATGACCCGTGCTATCAACGCGACTACGCTGATCAAAAGACGTATCAACTTGCTCTCCTTCATCATCTTCATCATCGGTAATCATATCATTTATTTCATCATCGTTAAGATCTTCCATCGGTATATCTTCGCGACCTCCTTTCGCCATTTTATAATTAGGTGTTTGGGTTGGTGCCCAAACACCTCTTGATATTGTTCGGGTTTTTTAGGTGTTCGAGCTACGGCGTGAACACCTATTGATATTGTTCGGGTTTTTTTTTAGGTGTTTGGGTTGGTACCCAAACACCTATTGTTATTGTTCGGGTTTTTTTTTTTCTTCTTCTTTTTCTTCTTCCGAATAAGAATTATCCACACACAAAAACATAGTTGCAGAGTTCACAGAACCTTAAAACTTCACACATACTTAGACCTTAACATGTAGTTGTGCCTAAACCTTAACATGTAGTTGTACACTAAGTTGTGATGTCATAGTGAGGTCATCAGATATCGAATTACACTAAATCAAAGGTTAATATTTTCAAAAAATCATATCTCATGAACCACAAACGATATTTTCACAGTCTTTGCACCATGATATAGATCTTTAATTATGTGATTTTCGTACACAAACGTGACCCCAATTCGACCTCTCCTTCCGGTCGAAACCGGAAGTTGAAAATTTCAAAAACAAATCAAAAAAATTCAAATAATCATATCTCATGAACCACAGAAAATATTTTCACAATCTTTGCATCATCTTAAAGACCTTGAACTATGTCACATTTCTTACACAGATATGACCCCAATTTGTACCTCTCCTTCAGGTCGAAAACAGACGTTTAAATGAACAACTATTCAGAAGGACAGCCACGTGAATGGCCTTGACGTTCTCTTACACACAGACATATCGGCCTATAGTGTGTGTATATGCATTATCTAATTAGAATAGAATAGTTCGAGTTTACGAAGACCGCGCAGGTCATGACCTGCCATGCATGCACGCGCACAGTATAGTACCATGCAGCAGCAAAAACAATGGCTTCCCTGAGTGTCGGGCCCGTCTGCAGAAAATGCGTCGCAGAAAATGTACTAATTTAGCATGGAATCCAAATTGTTATCATTTTTGGAGATGAGTTGGACAAAGATTCTTTCATGTGCAAGTGGATGGAAGAAATAGACGGTATGGTTGAGTGTGATATTGCCAATGTCTAAGCGTTAGGCCTAGGGCTGTTGGAGCTAACGTACATAACAATACGTCGCAGCTAACGTTACAGGTAATGTAGGAATTAATTTTAAAAGAATTTGAAAAATATCTGGACCTAATCAGACTACATATATTTTGTAAAATAGTTGGACTTAGGCCTATATGAAAAATATCCTTGACAATTTAACTTATGTCTTCAGACTTTTAATATCTCTATTGTGATCTGTCCCTCACTGGCCTCAGTATCGTGTAGTGACAATTTTAAAAATAAGATCATTCCTGGTGATTATTTTCAATAGTTACCATGTTAATACCTTGACCAACAAAATAAACTATAACCCTAACCACCCCAAATCCATCAAAATCCTGAAAGGGTCACTTTTTTGGGAAAAAATCAGCACTGTTGAAAAATGGGATCTTTATAATGGGGTTTTTATCAGATACTTAAAAGTAATACTACATGTATTGTAGTTGCACAAACATAACTTTGTACATGAGCCAAGAATATTCAACCTTTGGCGGTGTAAATAAGCATGGAAATGAACTTCAAGCTGAACTAAAGTTTTGGGTTATTTTTTCATAGTGTATACAATGAAGATGGATGCTGACCCAATTATTTATTATTTTACATGTATGGATGAATAGCCGACATTCCTAAAATTAATTACCATTCGATTTACAGATTTATGGGTACCACTCTGAGTGGTACAAATGCTTCCATGCCATTTGCAGGGCTGAGAGGAAGAAATAAGATTAAGAAGAAACAGAAACATCAAGGTAGGCAAATATTGAAAAATACGGGTAGAATGTCGCATCCGACCGCCACTTTTTCTCATTCAGTATAACCATTAAAGTAATCTTACCTACCTCGTAAGGTGGAGAACATATGGATGATGATGATGGACATATACTTCACATTATTCCAGGATATTTATTTCATGAAAAATCAGCCATTTTGCTATACGATGAATTCCTCAGTCATGTCAGTCTGATGTCGTAAACTCCACAATTAGTGACCAACACAGTCATTTGTACATGCGCAGTGGCAACTATAATAGGATCCTTCTATTTTCTGAAGGAGGATTTTTAGAAGGAAATAAAGTGGATTTTAAAGATAGTTTTCGCTTTCTGTACCACCAAAAATCGATAGAATAATTTTAACTGGTTAGTGGTTGCAAAAATTCAAAAACCCCTTTTAAAAAGTGGTGGTCGGATACGACATTCTTTCAAAAATTCAATCAAGTTTCAAGTATGCAGTAAGCTTGGGCGATAACGATTTTTTATCCACGATATGTTGGCAAACATATATTGCAATTTTCAATAATATCGCAATTCTTTTTTTGCATTCATGCATGATTGCTTTAGAGCCAATAACCACAGGTATGTACCCCTCTACAAGTGTCACAATAAATTGCAAATTTATTTGCAGAGCGTGTATGTACTTCTGAAGTAGTTTGCTTTTGTTTCTCATTTCTAAAAGCTCAAAAGACTAATGATTTTATTTCCATGGAATATCTGACTTGACTCACAATGTCGATTTATATTTTATCATGATATATTTGTATTCGTAATTCGCCAATATGCCGATAACTTAAATAGGTTCTCAATATTGTAATCGAATAAATCAATATTCGATATCGTGTTTATCGCCCAAGCTTAGTCTGCAGTAAAATTGTTTCTAGTTATATGTTGCTTTTTCGTTTCTGTTTACCTTGTCTTGTGTGTTTACTTTTGTAAATTTTCACTCTCTTTGTCTACAATGCCCATTCACATTACTCACTTATTCCTCTATTTCTATTAAATATTTATCATTCTTTCTTCATACATATTCAGGTCAATATGAGGTCGAGCGTTAAGAATGCAGCACTGAACCCCAGAGAAGAAAACCGTGGTCTTCATCAGAGTTACTCCCTGACAAACCGAGAAAAATTGAGAAAAAACTGATAAGTATTCACAGTGCCAAACCTTGATTGCATGCCAACTGTTTGAAGCAGCCCAACGGAAAGATGAGAGGTTACTTTTGCAAATCGAAGATAAAGATCTTGTGGGTTTGGAAGTTTGCTATCATTGTCTTTGCTATAATGAGTATGTACCCAATTCTTGACAAGGCCAGATCCATCAGATGAAATACCTATTTGGTACAATGATGCATAAATAAAATTCTGTGAAGAAGTCATCCAGAAGAGAATAATAAAAACAATGAAATTCTTTTCACAAAGTCATTACATCGTAAGTTCATCAAGTATGTACAAGAAGTGGAGGGAGTTGACTGGAGTTGACCCACAATCTGAAAACACGTCTGAAAAGTACATTTCCTACGCTGGTAATTCATAGATCATTTACTAAGAATACAATTGACTTGGTGTACACTCTCACTGCAAAAGAACTGGACAGCAGTGAAGGTGCTGGAAAAGCAGAGAGATTTTTACATGAAAGTGCATATCTTCACACACTCTTCAATGCATCAGCTGTACTATATAATACACTTTTAATGAAGAAATCACATGGCATTACAGCTGGCCATCAACTTCAGATGACTTATCCTTGCAGACTGCTTAACAAATGAGCCAGTAATTTTCAATTGCCTGCTTTGTTCATCTTACACTAGGACACTCATTCCACGACCCATTGAAAGTCTACTCTGATTGAGATGATATTGCCCCTTTAACCATTATCTTTAATTGAAAAATTCTGTTGACTTTTTTTTCATGCACCAGTAACAGTTTTTTTAAAAGTGTGCTTAAGGTTCAACAATACTAGCCAAAACCAATTAATGCCAGGGACTACAGGTTCACTTGTTGGAATATTTAGTACTTCAGACAAAATTAATTTTTTTCATTGCAAATTAGACCTAGAAGTTTGGATAACCTTTATCCTGTATGAAATGGATTATTATTGATGGGTGCAAAAATGGATGGAAAAGGAGTATCATGACCATGACAAAATAAAGCAGAAGTGTCATACAAAAGATAAATTTGTTTTGCATTTCCTTTATTTAAATAACTTATTAATTGTGTGTATTAACGAAGAATGTGTTTTATCAATTTAAATATTTACACAAAACATTGACAATTAATAACCAATACTGAACTTTTTAAAGATGATAAAAGATTTACAAATTGGTCTTTGATGTAGGCAGGGTTAGATCCAGGGTTGCCCAAAGAGGGTGGGGCTCAAGGCAAGGAGATGGATGGAAAACGAAACCCCAAAATATTGAAATGTATGGTCAATTTAGAATGTTTTCACATGATTAATTAAATTGGAATACTACCCCACGACACCATGGATCGTACCCTGGGAGTAAGGGTAGAGGACTGGGGATCAGACGTTCAGGGAGCAGTCGGGTTCAGACCCTTTTATTCAAGGCAATTTTTTTAAACTGGTTAATTTCTTTACAATGACATCATCAAATATTCCCCAATATATGGAATCCCCTTTCCAAACTCTTCCAAACATAAAAACATAGCCCATGTGAACTATTCAAATTATACAAAGTCCACATTGAAATGTACAGTTTTCTAAGAATGGCCGAAAGAGGGCGCTATTTTCATGTCATTCAAATGCAAATATCTGCCAAACTGGCAAGTTTCGTGATTGTGGATTTATATATTAGCAATTTACATGTAATGATCTATTAAACTGTTTCCACGCTCATGCCTGATATGTGTCACAAAACTCAATTTCTGAACACATTTTCATTGCACACCCCGTGGTCAAGTCACACGCCGAACTTAACTCCCGTAGCCATAGTCTCTTGTCAAGTCGCACTTGGCACCACGAATGCAAATTTTGTCATGAAACCTTTCTGAAGAGAAAACCATATTTACCAACTTCAAACTTAATTCGGTTGGAGGAATTTAAAATTATATGGGATGACTGAACCGGAAGTTAATGTATTCAGCACATTATATGTTATTTTCATTATATATAATAAAAACACATATCTCCTGAAGTAACTCTTGTTATTTTTAGGTGTTCGAGCGACAGCCATAGACAATAGACTAAATTAATGTATTTTTAAACAACTTTAGGTGATGACGCCATAACATGATGAATCCCCAAACACCTCGAGTTTGTTTTTAACAAACTCTATACCTCTAGTTTCTTCTTCTTCTTCTTCTTCTTCTTCTTCTTCTTCCGAATAAGAATTATCCAGAGACAAAAACATAGTTGCAGAGTTCACAGAACCTTAAAACTTCACACATAGTTAGACCTTAACATGTAGTTTTATGTCAAATTGTGACGTCATAGTGAGATCATCAGATATCGAATTACACTAAATCAAAGTTTAATATTTTCAAAAAATCATATCTCATGAACCACACACGATATTTTCACAGTCTTTGCACCATGTTATAGATCTTTAATTATGTGATTTTTCGTACACAGACGTGACCCCAATCCGACCTCTCCTTCCGGTCGAAACCGGAAGTTGAAAATTCTAAAGATTTAAAAATCATATCTCATGAACCACAGAAAATATTTTCACAATCTTTGCATCATCTTACAGACCTTGAAATATGTCACATTTCTTACAGACATGACCCCAATTTGACCTCTCCTTCCGGTCGAAAACAGAAGTTTAAACGAACAACTATTCAGAAGCACAGCCATACTGACGTTCTCTTACACACAGACATATCGGCCTATAGTGTGTGCGTTATCTAATTAGAATAGAATAGTTCGAGTTTACGAAGACCGCGCAGGTCATGACCTGCCATGCATGTACGCGCACAGTATGCAGCAGCAAAAACAATGGCTTCCCTGAATGTCGGGCCCGTCTGCAGAAAATGCGTCGCAGAAAATGTACTAATTTAGCATGGAATACAAATTGTTATCATTTTTGGAGATGAGTTGGACAAAGATTCTTTCATGTGCAAGTGGATGGAAGAAATAGACGGTATGGTTGAGTGTGATATTGCCAATGTCTAAGCATGGAGGAAGAAAATCTATTTTCCTTCCTCCACGGTCTAAGCGTTTATAGGGCTGTTGGAGCTAACGTACATAACATACGTCGCAGCTAACGTTACAGGTAATGTAGGAATTAATTTTAAAAGAATTTGAAAAATATCTGGACCTAATCAGACTACATATATTTTGTAAAATAGTTGGACTTAGGCCTATATGAAAAATATCCTTGACAATTTAACTTATGTCTTCAGACTTTAATATCTCATTATGATCTGTCCCTCAGTATCGTGTAGTGACAATTTAAAAAAAAGATCATTCCTGGTGATTATTTTCAATAGTTAGGCTACAATGTTAATACCTTGACCAACAAAATAAACTATAACCCTAACCACCCCAAATCCATCAAAATCCTGAAAGGGGCACTTTTGGGGGAAAAAAATCAGCACTGTTGAAAAATGGGATCTTTATAATGGAGTTTTATCAGATACTTAAAAGTAATAATACATGTATTGTAGTTGCACAAACATAACGTTGTACATGAGCCAAGAATATTCAACCTTTGGCGGTGTAAATAAGCATGGAAATGAACTTCAAGCTGAACTAAAGTTTTGGGTTATTTTTTCATAGTGTATACAATGAAGATGGATGCTGACCCAATTATTTATTATTTTACATGTATGGATGAATAGCCGACATTCCTAAAATTAATTACCATTCGATTTACAGATTTATGGGTACCACTCTGAGTGGTACAAATGCTTCCATGCCATTTGCAGGGCTGAGAGGAAGAAATAAGATTAAGAAGAAACAGAAACATCAAGGTAGGCAAATATTGAAAAATACGGGTAGAATGTCGCATCCGACCGCCACTTTTTCTCATTCAGTATAACCATTAAAGTAATCTTACCTACCTCGTAAGGTGGAGAACATATGGATGATGATGGACATATACTTCACATTATTCCAGGATATTTATTTTATGAAAAATCAGCCATTTTGCTATACGATGAATTCCCCAGTCATGTCAGTCTGATGTCGTAAACTCCACAATTAGTGACCAACACAGTCATTTGTACATGCGCAGTGGCAACTATAATATGATCCTTCTATTTTCTGAAGGGGAGGATTTTTTAGAAGGGAAATAAAAGTGGATTTTAAAGATAGTTTCGCTTTCTGTACCACCAAAAATCGATAGAATAATTTTTAACTGGTTAGTGGTTGCAAAAAAATTCCCCAAAACCCTTTAAAAGTGGTGGTCGGATACGACATTCTTTCCAAAAATTCAATCAAGTTTCAAGTATGCAGTAAGCTTGGGCGATAACGATTTTTTTTATCCACGATATATCGGCAAACATATTGCAATTTTCAATAATATCGCAATTCTTTTTTTGCATTCATGCATGATTGCTTTAGAGCCAATAACCACAGGTATGTACCCCTCTACAAGTGTCACAATAAATTGCAAATTTATTTGCAGAGCGTGTATGTACTTCTGAAGTAGTTTGCTTTTGTTTCTCATTTCTAAAAGCTCAAAAGACTAATGGTTTTATTTCCATGGAATGTCTGACTTGACTCACAATGTCGATTTATATTTTATTGTGATATATTTGTATTCGCGATTCGCCGATATGCCGATAACTTAAATAGGTTCTCGATATTGTAATCGAATAAAAAAGTTATCGCAATATTCGATATCGTGTTTATCGCCCAAGCTTAGTATGCAGTAAAATTGTTTCTAGTTATATGTTGCTTTTTCGTTTCTTTCTATCTGTTTACCTTGTCTTGTGTGTGTACTTTTGTTAATTTTCACTCTCTTTTTGTCTACAATGCCCATTCCCCATACTCACTTATTTCTCTATTTCTGTTAAATATTTATCATTCTTTCTTCATACATATTCAGGTCAATATGAGCTCGAGCGGTAAGAACGCAGCACTGAACCCCAGAGAAGAAAACCGTGGTCTTCATCAGACTTACTCCTGACAAACCGAGAAAATTGAGAAAAAAAACTGATAAGTATTCACAGTGCCAAACCTTGATTGCATGCCAACTGTTTGAAGCAGCCCAACGGAAAGATGAGAGGTTACTTTTGCAAATCGAAGATAAAGATCTTGTGGGTTTAGAAGTTTGCTATCACTGTCTTTGCTATAATGAGTATGTACCCAATTCTTGACAAGGCCAGATCCATCAGATGAAATACCTATTTGGTACAATGATGCATAAATAAATTTCTGTGAAGAAGTCATCCAGAAGAGAATAATAAAAACAATGAAATTCTTTTCACAAAGTCATTACATCGTAAGTTCATCAAGTACATGTATGTACAAGAAGTGGAGGGAGTTGATTGGAGTTGACCCACAATCTGAAAACACGTCTGAAAAGTACATTTCCTACGCTGGTAATTCATAGATCATTTACTAAGAATACAGTTGACTTGGTGTACAGCCAAACTCTCCCTGCAAAAGAACTGGTATAGAGACTGCAGTTGGCTCAGATACATTATGTACTGATACTGATACAGACAGCAGTTAAGGTGCTGGAGAAGCAGAGAGATTTTTACATAAAAGTGCATATCTTCACACACTCTTCAATGCATCAGCTGTACTATATAATACACTTATAATGAAGAAATCACATGGCATTACAGTTGCCCTGGCCATCAACTTCAGATGACTTATCCTTGCACACTGCTTAACAAATGAGCCAGTAATTTTCAATTGCCTGCTTTGTTCATCTTACACTAGGACACTGATTCCATGATCCGTTGAAAGTCTACTCTGATTGAGATGATATTGCCCCTTTAACCATTATCTTTAATTGAAAAATTCTGTTGACTTTCTTTTCATGCACCAGTAAAAGGTTTAACAATACTAGCCAAAACCAATTAATGCCAGGGACTACAGGTTCACTTGTTGGAATATTTAGTACTTCAGAAAAAGATTATTCTTTTCATTGCAAATTAGACCTAGAAGTTTGGATAACCTTTATCCTGTATGAAATGGATTATTATTGATGGGTGCAAAAATGGATGGAAAAGGAGTATCATGACCATGACAAAATAAAGCAGAAGTGTCATTTCCTTTATTACTTATTAATTGTGTGTATTAACGAAGAATGTGTTTTATCAATTTAAATATTTACACAAAACATTGACAATTAATAACCAATACTGAACTTTTTAAAGATGATCAAAGATTTACAAATTGGTCTCTGATGTAGGCAGGGTTAGAATCAGGGTTGCCCAAAGCGGGTGGGGCTCAAGGCAAGGAGATGGGGGATGGGAAACGAAACCCCAAAATATTGAGATGTATGGTCAATTTAGATTGTTTTCACATGATCAATTAAATTGGAATACTACCCCAAGACAACATGGATCTTACCCTGGGAGTAAGGGGTAGAGGACTGGGGGATCAGACGGGTTGAGACCTTTTATTCAAGGCAATTTTTTTTAAACTGGTTCATTTTTTACAATGACAAATATTCCCCAAATATGGAATCCCCTTTCCAAACTCTTCCAAACTCTTCCAAACATAAAAACATAGCCCATGTGAACTATTCAAATTATACAAAATTGAAATGTACATTAAAATGTACAGTTTTCTAAAAATGGCCGAAAGAGGGCGCTATTTTCATGTCATTCAAATGCAAATATCTGCCAAACGGGCAAGTTTCGTGATTGTGGATTTATATATTAGCAATTTACATGTAATGATCTACTGTTTCCACGCTCATGCCTGATATGTGTCACAAAACTCAATTTCTGAACACACTTTCATTGCACACCCCCTAGTCTAGTAGTCTGAAGTCAAATTACACGCCGAACTTATCTCTCGTAGCCATAGTCTCTTGTCAAGTCGCACTTGACACCACTGATGCGAGTTTTGTCATGAAACCTTTCTGAAGAGAAAACCATATTTACCAAGTTCAGACTTAATTTGGTTGGAGAATTTAAAATTATATGGGATGACTGAACCGGAAGTTAATGTATTCAGCACATGTTATTTTCATTATATATCATAAAAACACATATCTCCTGAAGTAACTCATATTATGAGGAACAATTTTGTGAAGTATGAATGACGTCACATAATTGAACCAGAAGTTAATGTATTCAGTATAACACAATATGTGGTATTTTATATATATTACATATTATGAAAACTCATATCTCCTGAAGTAACTCTTGTCTTTTAATAACTTTAGGTGATGATGTCATATTAGGCGCACTCGAACACCTTGAGTTTGTTTTTAACAAACTCTATACCTCTAGTTTTTTTCTTCTTCTTCTTCTTCTTCTTCTTCTTCTTCTTAATAAGAATTATCCAGAGACAAAAACATAGTTGCAGAGTTCACAGAACCTTAAAACTTCACACATAGTTAGACCTTAACATGTAGTTTTATGTCAAATTGTGACGTCGTAGTGAGATCATCAGATATCGAATTACACTAAATCATAGTTTAATATTTTCAAAAAATCATATCTCATGAACCACAAACGATATTTTCACAGTCATTGCACCATGTTACAGATCTTTAATTATGTGATTTTTCGTACACAAACGTGACCCCAATCCGACCTCTCCTTCTGGTCGAAACCGGAAGTTGAAAATAAAAAAATAAAATAAAAATTCAAAAAATCATATCTCATGAACCACAGAAAATATTTTCACAATCTTTGCATCATCTGAAAGACCTTGAACTATGTCACATTTCTTACACAGACATGACCCCAATTTGACCTCTCCTTCCGGTCGAAAACAGAAGTTTAAAAGAACAACTATTCAGAAGCACAGCCATACTGACGTTCTCTTACACACAGACATATCGGCCTATAGTGTGTGTATATGCAGTATCTAATTAGAATATAATACTTCTAGTTTACGAAGACCGCGCAGGTCATGACCCGCCATGCATGCGCGCGCAGCATGCAACAGCAAAAACAATGGCTTCCCTGTTGGGCCCGTCTGCAGAAAATGCGTCGCAGAAAATGTACTAACTACTATTAATTTGTCTAGCATGGAATCCAAATTGTTATCATTTTTGGAAATGAGTTGGACAAAGTTTCTTTCATGTGCAAGTGGATGGAAGAAATAGATGGTATGGTTGAGTGTGATATTGCCAATAAACCATGTCTAACCATGGAGCAACGAATGGTTTAACGTTAGTTAGGGCTATTGGAGCTAACGTACATAACATAGGGGCCTAACATAAGTATAAATAATAAAGCGATCGCCACGTCGCTGGTCATGCTGGTAACGAACAACTCTCAGAATCTCTGTTACAGCTAACGTTACAGGTAATGTAGGAATTATTTTTAAAAGAATTTGACAAATATCTGGACCTAATCAGACTACATATTTTTTGTAAAATAGTTGGACTTAGGCCTAGGCCTATATGAAAAATATCCTTGACAATTTAACATATCGTCAGACTTTTTAATATCTCATTCTCGTCTGTCCCTCAATATCGTGTCTAGTATTGTTGTTGACATCATTATCATACTTTTTAGTGACAATTTCAAAAAAGATCATTCCTGGTGATTATTTTCAATAGTTACCATGACCAACAAAATAACCTTGACCAACAAAATAAACTATAACCCTAACCACCCCAAATCCATCAAAATCCTGAAAGGGGCACTTTTGGGGAAAAAAATCAGCACTGTTGAAAAATACTAAATAGGATCTTTATAATGGAGTTTTTTATCAGATACTTAGAATAGAATAGTTCGAGTTTACGAAGACCGCGCAGGTCATGACCTGCCATGCATGCGCTATGCACGCGCACAGTACCATGCAGCAGCAAAAACAATGGCTTCCCTGAGTGTCGGGCCCGTCTGCAGAAAATGCGTCGCAGAAAATGTACTATTAATAATAATTTGTCTAGCATGGAATCCAAATTGTTATCATTTTTGGAAATGAGTTGGACAAAGTTTCTTTCATGTGCAAGTGGATGGAAGCAATAGACGGTATGGTTGAGTGTGATATTGCCAATGTCCATGTCTAACCATAGAGAAAGGACACCGAGCAAGGAATGGTCTAACGTTAGGGCTGTTGGAGCTAACGTACATAACAACGTCGCTGGTAATGAACAATCACAGAATCTCTGTTACAGCTAACGTTACAGGTAATGTAGGAATTAATTTTAAAAGAATTTGAAAAATATCTGGACCTAATCAGACTACATATTTTTTGTAAAATAGTTGGACTTAGGCCTATATCAACATATATGAAAAATATCCTTGACAATTTAACTTATGTCGTCAGACTTTTAATATCTCATTGTGGTCTGTCCCTCAGTATTGTGTCTGTTGTTATTGACATTATTATACTTTTTTTGTGACAATTTCAAAAAAAGATCATTCTTGGTGATTATTTTCAATAGTTACCATGTTAATACCTTGACCAACAAAATAACCTTGACCAACAAAATAAACTATAACCCTAACCACCCCAAATCCATCAAAATCCTGAAAGGGGCACTTTTTTGGGAAAGAAATCAGCACTGTTGAAAAATGGGATCTTTATAATGGAAGTTTATCAGATACTTAAAAGTTAAAAGTAATACTAGTTGCACAAACATAACTTTGTACATGAGCCAAGAATATTCAACCTTTGGCGGTGTAAATAAGCATGGAAATGAACTTCAAGCTGAACTAAAGTTTTGGGTTATTTTTTCATAGTGTATACAATGAAGATGGCTGCTGACCCAATTATTTATTATTTTACATGTATGGATGAATAGCTGACATTTCTAAAATTAATTACCATTTGATTTACAGATTTATGGGTACCACTCTGAGTGGTACAAATGCTTCCATGCCATTTGCAGGGAGAGGAAGACATGAGAAGAAACAGAAACATCAAGGTAGGCAAATATTGAAAAATTCGGTTAGAATGTTGTATCGAACCGCCACTTTTTCTCATTCAATATAACCAATAAAGTAATCTTACCTACCTTCATGTAGTAAGGTGGAGAACATATGGATGATGATGGACATATACTTCAAATTATTCCAGGATATTTATTTCATGAAAAATAATCCATTTGGTATACGATGAATTCCTCAGTCATGTCAGTCTGATGTTGTAAACTCCACAATTAGTGACCAACACAGTCATTGTACATGCGCAGTGGCAACTATAATATGATCGTTCTATTTTCTGAAGGGGAGGATTTTTTAGAAGGGAAATAAAGTCCGAAAACCATCATAAAAGTGGATTTTAAAGATAGTTTTCGCTTTCTGTACCACCAAAAATCGATAGAATAATTTTTAACTGGTTAGTGGTTGCACAAATTTCCAAAAAACCCTTAAAAAGTGGCGGTCGGATATGACATTCTTTCCAAAAATTCAATCAAGTTTCAAGTATTCAGTAAGCTTGGGCAATAACGATTTTTTTTTATCCACGATATATCGGCAAACATATATTGCAATTTTCAATAATATCGCAATTCTTTTTTTGCATTCATGCATGATTGCTTTAGAGCCAATAACCACAGGTGTGTTCCCCTCTACAAGTGTCACAATAAATTTCTAATTTATTTGCAGAGCGTGTATGTACTTCTGAAGGTTGCTTTTGTTTCTCATTTCTAAAAGCTCAAAAGACTAATGATTTTATTTCCATGGAATTTCTGACTTGACTCACAATGTCAATTTATATTTTATTGTGATATATTTGTATTCGCGATATGCCGATAACTTAAATAGGTTCTCGATATTGTAATCGAATAAAAAAGTTATCGCAAAAAAAAGTTATCGCAATATTCGATATCATGTTTATTGCCCAAGCTTAGTATCCAGTAAAATTGTTTCTAGTTATATGTTGCTTTTCGTTTCTTTCTATCTGTTTACCTTGTCTTGTGTGTTTACTTTTGTTAATTTTCACTCTCTTTTGTCTACAATGCCCATTCCCTTACTCACTTATTCCTCTATTTCTATTAAATATTTATCATTCTTTCTTCATACATATTCAGGTCAATATGAGGTTGAGTGGTAAGAATGCAGCACTGAACCCCAGAGAAGAAAACCGTGGTCTTCATCAGAGTTACTCCCTGACAAACCGCGAAAAATTGTATTCACAGTGCCAAACCTTGATTGCATGCCAACTGTTTGAAGCAGCCCAATGGAAAGATGAGAGGTTACTTTTGCAAATCGAAGATAAAGATCATGTGGGTTTAGAAGTTTGCTATCATTGTCTTTGCTATAATGAGTATGTACCCAATTCTTGACAAGGCCAGATCCATCAGACGAAATACCTATTTGGCACAATGATGCATAAATAAAATTCTGTGAAGAAGTCATCCAGAAGAAAATAATAAAAACAATGAAATACTTTTCACAAAGTCATTATATCGTAAGTTCATCAAGTGCGTACAAGAAGTGGAGGGAGTTGACTGCAGTAAGTACAGGTCCCACAATCTGAAAACACGTCTGAAAAGTACATTTCCTACGCTGGAAATTCATAGATCATTTACTAAGAATACAATTGACATGGTGTACAGCCAATCTCTCACTGCAAAAGAACTGGTAGAGACTGCAGTTGGCTCAGATACATTATGTACTGATACTGATATACACTCACTGACCATAAGTATTGCAACACACACCAATGTTCAGTTTGGAGAACTGTGTTACAATAATTTATTTTATTTTATTTACACTACTTAAGACTTCTTGAAAGTGCCTATGTTTTGAAGTCAATGTTCTTTTTTACTGTTCTTGCTCGGAAATTATGTAATACACAATTGATGAAATCAGACGAAATGATCATCTCACCTGTTACTGTAAAGTGCTATTTTGCGCATGTTGCAATACTTTTGGCCAGTGAGTGTAGACAGCAGTAAAGGTGCTGGAGAAGCAGAGAGATTTTCACATGAAAGTGCCTATCTTCACACACTTTTCAATGCATCAGCTGTACTATATAATACACTTATAATGAACAAAATCACATGGCATTACAGCTACCCTGGCCATCAACTTCAGATGACTTATCCTTGCAGACTGCTTAACAAATGAGCCAGTAATTTTCAATCACCCGCTTTGTTCATGTTACACTAGGACACTGATTCGATGACCCGTTGAAAGTCTACTCTGATTGAGATAATGTTGCTCCTTTAACCATTAACTTTAATTAAAACATTCTGTTGACTTTCTTTTCATGCACCAGTAAAAGTTTTTTTTAAGTGCCAAAGATTTAACAATACCAGCCAAATCCAATTAATGTTAGGGACTACAGGTTCACTTATTTTGTATTTTGTACTTCAGAAAAAAAGTATTCTTTTCATTGCAAATTAGACCCAGAAGTTTGGATAACCTTTATCCTGTATGAAATGGATTATTATTGATGGGTGCAAAAATGGATAGAAAAGGAGTATCATGACCATGACAAAATAAAGCAGAAGTGTCATTCAAAAGATAATGTTGTTTCGCATTTCCTTTATTTAAATATCTTATTAATTTTATGTATTAACGAAGAATGTGTTTAATCAATTTAAATATTTACACAAAACGTTGACAATTAATAACCAATAATTTACTTTTTAAAGATGAGAAAAGATTCACAAATTGGTCTTTGATGTAGGTAGGGTTAGATCCAGGGTTGCCTAAAGAGGGTGGAGCTCAAGGTAAGGAGATGGGGGATGGAAATGAAACCCCAAAATATTGAAATGTATGGACAAGTTAGAAGTTTTTCACATGATCAATTAAATTGGAATACTACACCACGACACCATAGATCCTACCCTGGGAGTAATGGGTAGAGGACGTTCAGGGAGCAGTCGGGTTCAGACCTTTTATTCAAGGCAAGATCTTTTTAAACTGGTTCATTTCTTTACAATGACATCAAATATTTCCCAAATATGGAATCCCCTTTCCAAACTTCCCTACCTCACTGGACCGATTTGACAGATTAGGGTAGGGGAAACATAAAAAACATAGCCCATGTGAACTATTCAATTATACAAAAATCCCCATAAAAATGTACAGTTTTTTAAGAATGACCGAAAGAGGTCGCTATTTTCATGTCATAGTTCAAATGCAAATATCTGCCAAACTGGCAAGTTTTGTGAGTGTGGATTTATATAATTAGAATTTACATGTAATTATCTATTAAACTGTTTCTACGCTCATGCATGATATGCGTCACGAAACTCAATTTCTGAATGCATTTTCATTGCACGCTCCATGGTCTAGTAGTCTGAAGTCAAGTCACATGCTGAACTTAACTCCATAGCCGTAATCTCTTGTCAAGTCCCACTTGGCACCACGGATGCAAGTTTTATCATGAAACTTTTCTGAAGAGGAAACCATATTTACCAAGTTCAGACTTAATTTAATGTACTTTTAAACAACTTTAGGTGATGACGTCATAACATGATGAACAACCAAACACCTTGAGAACGAGCATTCTACTCACTAGACTAACATGCTCGTGCAAGTTTTTGGTGAATTAACTATTGAAGAACCTTTCAACCTTTGTAACATTAGATTTTTATTGGAATTTGTAAGTGAATGAGGAATCGTACTGCAGAAAAAATAGCTGCCTGGCTTGGCTCGTTCCTGCAATGTCTCCCCATTTTAGCTGTAATAATGGGCGTTCTATTAAGGATTAGATTTCTTAAATGTTGTTTATCATAACTGGGAGAAAGACAATAATCTGATAATAAAAAGCTCTTTAATTCATAGTACACTTAAAATATGCTCTTTATTTCTGTTAAATACAAACTTATACAATGTTAACATTTTGGATTTATTTTGCATTTTTAAACAACTTTAGGTGATGACACCATAACATGAACCCCCAAACACCTTGAGTTTGTTTTTTACAAACTCTATACCTCTAGTTACTTTTTATATTTTTTAGAGTTTTCGTCTCACGTAAGTTAAAATTAAAACGCCGACCGCGGTCAAGGTTAACCATAAATGTTGCGCCGCGTACGCGACTACGCCGCTAACCGTTTTAAATAACCAACTTATAATCGATCCGATAATAGCGGGTAAAGCGGCTAAAGCTTTCGCTCCCAGTTTAGCTAATATGTTTGCAAAGTTTTTTAATGTTTTTTGTATCCATTCTTTTACACCACCATCACCACTATCTGGTGGCGTGGGTTTAGGTGGAATTGGTGTAGGTGGTGTAGGTTTTGGCAAAACTGCGCTAACGGTATTTGCAATCGCTTCGCCTATAGCGAAAATAACCATAACAAAAGCCGTTAATATACTAACGATCGTTATACCTTGTTCTCTAAATAAAGTTTTAATTTTATCTCCTAACGTTTTATCTATATTTTTTATTCTATATAACGTTTCTTTTATTCTATTGAGTTGACTACTATATTTATAATCATACTCGTCAAGATCTTTTTTATACGCATCAATTTCATCTAATAATTCTTGTTCTCGTTGACGTAGTTGATCTGCTGCATTTTTATCTCCTACGTTGTTGTTTGCGATTCGTTCTCTAATTGTTGTTAATTCTTTGTTACGCGCGACTAAATTAGCTTCAAATTTTAATTTATGTCCCTGCGTTGTTTTCATAAGATCAACGTAACCCTTTAATTCACGGTATATATTTTTTTCTTCTAGAGTTGATGCATCTCGCGCGAGAAAATCAAGAAATCCTTCAACCGTACGCATCGCACCATCTTCTTCTTCTTCTTCTTCTTCTTCTTCTTCTTCTTCTTCTTCTTCTTCTTCTTCTTCTTCTTCTTCTTCTTCTTCTTCTTCTTCTTCTTCTTCTTCTTCTTCTTCTTCTTCTTCTTCTTCTTCTTCTTCTTCTTCTTCTTCTTCTTCTTCTTCTTCTTCTTCTTCTTCTTCTTCTTCTTCTTCTTCTTCTTCTTCTTCTTCTTCTTCTTCTTCTTCTTCTTCTTCTTCTTCTTCTTCTTCTTCTTCTTCTTCTTCTTCTTCTTCTTCTTCTTCTTCTTCTTCTTCTTCTTCTTCTTCTTCTTCTTCTTCTTCTTCTTCTTCTTCTTCTTCTTCTTCTTCTTCTTCTTCTTCTTCTTCTTCTTCTTCTTCTTCTTCTTCTTCTTCTTCTTCTTCTTCTTCTTCTTCTTCTTCTTCTTCTTCTTCTTCTTCTTCTTCTTCTTCTTCTTCTTCTTCTTCTTCTTCTTCTTCTTCTTCTTCTTCTTCTTCTTCTTCTTCTTCTTCTTCTTCTTCTTCTTCTTCTTCTTCTTCTTCTTCTTCTTCTTCTTCTTCTTCTTCTTCAGGTGTAGTTGGCAACTCATGCGGTATATCTCTACGAAGAGGTGTTTTATCGACTACGACCGTCGGTGATGGCGGTCGTGGTCCTAACTCTTTTAAAGTTTCACCCGCTTTTTCTTGTATATTTTTTGATATTTTTGGATTATCTGCAACCCAGTCTTTTATACCTAATTGTTCTCTCATAAATCTAACCTGGCTATCATAGCCAGCATCTTTAGCTCTTTGAGCTATTGTTCTTAACGCCAAAAACTCTCTGTTTTTATTGTCATACGTTAACTTGACAGGTTTTTTTTCATTATCTAAAAAATAAATACCATCATCGAGTACGTGAAATTTTTCGTGTTGGGCTGGTTTATATTCCCAACCTTTTTCTTTTATATAATCATAAAATTTTTCAACATATTGGCCTTCTAACGTTGGTAATGTAAACGTTTCATGTCTTTCTCGTAATCTATCTAATCTTTCCTGAAGATTTTCTTGACTATATTCAGGATCCTCTAGTTTATCATCATCACGATTAAAATCTTCCATCGGTATATCTTCGCGACCTCCTTCCGCCATTTTACAATTACTTTTTATCTTTTTTAAATAATTTATAACTCGCGTAACCTACTATACTCATACCTAATACTATAAATAAAATTTCACGCGTTTTTTGATCTTCGCTAGGAGCGTAGTAGTCGGATAGTTGAGGTTCGTCGTATAAATTTAGCGGTAAATTAATTAGTTTGCCCGTAACGCGTGAATATTCATTCATCGCGTCGTCAATGTTATTAAATGTTCTTTCAGAGTTTGATTCTTTTTGTATTTTTTCGTTTAAATAATCTAGATATTTTAAACGCTTTTTACTAAATTCATCCCTAGCTTTTGAAAGATGTTCTAACGCTAAATCGTGTCGTTTGCGTTCTTGTTCTGCGTCACTACCACGCAAATTACTAAATAAAGCATTACTTCCGGTAAATGCTAACGTGTTAACTAACGCGCCTCCAATCATCATCGCTATATATACCATTTTATAATTACTTTTTTTTTAATAATAAAAAGTAATTATATTTGTTAATATCAAATATGGCTAATAATATGTACGGAGATACGCTCAATCCATACAGGAGAATAAGAGAACCGAGCGGTGTGAAAGGTATACGTCAAAAAGTCGTCATTACAAACAATCCGAGCACAATTTCCGAAAATCAATTGTTGACGGTTCGTTTTCCAAATTTAGGAATGAACGACGTCATCGTCCCCAATACAACTCGATTAGCTTTCAATATAGAACTCGTTAGCTCAGACGATGAAAATAGAACGTTGGTACAAAACATTGGTAGAGCCATCGTAAAAGGAAGGAAATGAAATATTTAGTTTAGACGATGCGGATGTGTTCGGGCGATTCACAATGCGGTGCGCCCTCAAGCGGTCAGCAGGGAGAGGCTAATTTCTCACTTTTCGGTCGACAACATTAATTCCAAAATGGCGGCTAGTCATGCTACTACTAGTAGTACTACTAGTAGTAGTACATGTAGTAAAAAGATCAAGCGAATGTCCGTTGACGAATTGAAAAAGTTTCTTACGGCTCGTGGTATCCCTTGCTCTGGAAAGAAAAAGGAGGAGTTGGTGTTTTTAGCAGAAAGGGGGAAGGATAAATACGAGGTTTTGGAAACTTGCGACCATGATGAATCAGAAAGGAAAAGAAAACGAGTTGTTGGCGACGATGGAAACACTGTAGACTTGAATGGACTCAAAGTGTCTCACACAACTGATCTCCGTGGCGCACCGCAGATTTCACTTGGCGATGTCTTTGCTTATCTAGTTAAGCATTGTGAGTGGACACCAGAGAGACTGTCCAACTATAGAAACGACGACGGCTACCTAATGTTTAGGGATAGCCATGAAGACGTCTTACTTGGTAAAATCTCCAACCACTCGAACCATGTTTACATCAAAGCGTCAGTGAAGCCAGAGCAGAGGCAAACAGCTCAACGGTATCAGACGTGGGTTTTACTTTCAGTCAACTGTGGAATCAAATCAGCTGGATGTGGTTGTGTAGCTGCGTAAGTTTTTCTTTCTATTTTTTCATCAATGTTAATTAATGCTTAACTTAGGCCCTAAACAAGCACTGGACAGGAAGCTGAGACATTTTCTTTAGTTGCCTAGCACTGGATACTACTGTAACTTTGTATTTTTGTTTTCTTTCAGCGATGATGGTTCATGCAAACATGCCGTGGCTGTTCTTTTTGCACTGGCCGATTACTTCGAAAGGAACACTGACAAGGGAACTGCTGTTGGGACTGATGAGCCATGTACATGGACCAAACCACTAAAAGCTTCCTTGCCAGTGAAAGTAGAGGACTTGGACTATCGTGCAGAAAGAAAAACACCCAGAAAACCAGGCCCACTTCCCAAGCACTACAAGCCGTTGAGTAATGTTACCAACTCATGCATTTTGAACATTCAGGAACATGTGAAAAAGGTAAGTCATAGCAGAACCAGATAAAAATTATTACTAATTTCATTTCAAAATGCAAACCAGCTCTGCACTTGTTTGATCAATGATACTGGCAGCTTTCCATGCAATTTATTTAAAGTACTGTAAATTAACTTCTCGTGAAAGTAATTTATGGTGCTTGTAGATGAGTCTAGTGCATGGTATTGTAAACAGAAGAGATGGGAATGCCTAAAAAATTTGAATCAGTTTTTACAGCTTGTTTGTACAATTCTTGTCTTCATATACATGTAAAGTGTGTGTGCACATGGAATGTAATTTAAAAAAATATATATATACATATTAATAAATAAATAAACAACAATTTGCATACAACCTTTATCTCTTCAGGTTTGTGAAGACTTCCACCCAGGAGCACTTTATTTGAAACTAGTTCAGGAGCCACCACCCCCTGTCAAGGCCCTTGTGCCATCAGTATCAGACCTTCATGCCAAGTACCAGGCCAGCTCAACTGACTATGTATCCTTCATTGACTACCTCAGACAGAACACTTCCAAACAACAAATAGACATTCTGAGAAATTTAGACCAATCAGACCCAGCGTGGTTAGCTGCCAGAAAGGGGCGTATCACAGCAAGCTTGGCAGATTCAATTCGATCTGTGAGACGTTCATAACTGCCGCACACTAGTTGATAAAATCATGGGCACAAGCAAGCCCTTTCAGTCCAGTTCTACAGAGTTTGGAAAAGAAAACGAACATGTAGCAAGGCAACTTTATGTAGTAGATGAAATGAAATCACACAAGAACTTTAAAGTAAACACCTGTGGACTTGTGTTGGATGATAACATGCCATTTATGGGCGCATCGCCAGATGGTATTGTAAGCTGTACATGCCATGGAGAAAAACTACTTGAGATCAAGTGTTCATTTAAGCACAGAGACATTGATGTAGAAGACATCCCAACAAAGGACCCAGCCTACCACTTGAAGGCTGTAAATGGACAGTTACAGCTGAAGAAGTCTTCTAGTTGGTACAGCCAAATACAATTTCAGTTGGGTGTGACACGAATGAATTTGTGTGACTTAGTTGTATACACGCATAAAGGCATAAAAGCTATCCCTGTAAAGTTTGATCCAGAGCCATGGGAACTCTTAAAAAAGAAAGCAGAACTTGTGTTTCTCAATGCTGTGATGTGTAATGAAGAATAAATATGTTACAAGCAGAATTTCAGGCTCATTTAGGCTAAAAGAAATTTTCAATATGAACTTGTAGATTATGGCTTTTTTTTAATGTGTATTTTATTTATTTTCAAAAATGTCATTTGACAAATTCTTGACAGAAATGCAGGCTTAACATCAACATATAGGCTAGTAATTTTCAATGCATACATGTACATGTACATTATTGCTTTTTTAATATTTTATTTATTTTCAAAAATGTTACTTGACCAATTCTTTCAAAAAAAGACAAAATAGAAAAATGTACAGCAACTGGTTTGTATACAATAAACTTAGTTGTGAGTATTGGTACTAGAAAATAAATGAAAGAAAAATAGTGCATGTTTAATTCCCGAGTATTGAATTTCTTGGTTTGTCATAAATACTAATGTAAACATATATACAAATACAAAGTACAATGAAATTGAATCTTTAGAGAATTCCAAATTAGGTAATTTGTGGGAAGGAAAATAGTTTTGATGGTGCCATTGTGTGTACAAAACATAATGGGTAAATAAAAAAATCTTCAAAAATCAATAAAAATTAATTCATGGGATGGTAAAGTCTCAAACTTCGTGAGGAGTCTCTACTAGGGTAGGGCCACAACATATGTAAGCCTATGGTAATAGTTTACCTTGAAATATACTTCTTAGAATACTGCTTACAAAACAACAATTTTCAGAGGGGTTTGAACATATTAACCAAAACATCATCTTCACCTTATAAGTAAAGTGCAATGTTCAAATCACAGATTACTTTTTATCAAATTGAACTTCATGTACTGGACTGAAGTTTTTGTTCGGTTCAATTGGTCTACAACATGCTCAATGCTTCAAACGCTTCACTGGTTTTCTTTGAATCACTTTTAACTTTTTCAGACCTTTTTCATTTTTTGAATAAAACAATGGTCCCTTCAGATTGCAGAGTGCTGCAACGAGTTTTACAATCATAGAAGCACAGTTTTGTAGAGATTCCGGGATTTGATGTTTCAGGATCCGCCAACATTTGACGCGTTGGATCGCTCTCTCTACGTGAATGCGAAGACGTGCAATTTGTCTAGTTTGTCTTATCTCATTAACATTAAGTCTCTTTCCTTTTCCATTATGCCATTTTCTTGTAAACGGCGGCGCTATGAGTGTTGCATTTTTTTTTAGAAGTGAGTCTTGTATGTGGAAGCCTCGGTCAGCCATTACTGCATCACCATCATCAAGTTTTTCTATTAGTCCACTCTGTTCGGTCAAGTACTTATCTGATACATTTCCCGACCACAGATCTGACACAAATGTGAATGCACCAAACGGCGACACTCCAAATAAAACCTTATAAGTGTTGTGGCTTTTGTACTGAGAGTATGTTTTATATTGTTCATCTTTATTTCGCGGTCGGTCAATGAAGAACTCAGAACAGTCTATTACGACACGGGTGTTTGGAAATGCTGCCTTAAAGTCCAATGGCATCCATCCTCTGATGTGAGCTTTAGATGGCCATACAAGCAGTGCTGGTACCAGAGTTTGGTGCATGTAGGAAATCCAGGTGATTGTGATTCTTGTAACTGTTGAACTACTTACATGGAACAGGTCTGCCAGAAGCAGAAGTGGTACGTTTAGCCGTAGTCTGATGAGTGTCATGAGGAACTGGAAAAATGGTGGAAGCTGATGCTGTCTGCCCGAACGTCGTTTCCCACCTTGTTCCTGGTCTGGTTTCCCTGTGTTTGTACTTGTGCTCCTCCAATATCGTAACTGATCAACACCATCACTGATAGAATCATAAATACCTACATGTAAAAAAAGGAGAGAAAATAACATGAAAAATTTTGTGAGTGAAACAAAAGAAAATGAACTTCAGTCAACAACTTTTGGATCATTGGTTTTAAGAATATTTTCCATATATTTTAATAAAAACTTTACCCACTAAATCAAGACATTTTGGTTGGTGCAGTACCAATAACTCAAATCCTGTGGTCCACACATGGTTAAATGTCTTTCAGTACCATGAACCAAGCTTATTTTGATACTGTTGTGTACTTCCTATCCTGAAAATGTAATGGCTTGAATTTAATACAATAATAACTTTGAAAGATTGAAAAAAAATGTTGAGTTTCAATTTGGACAACCTTTGTGCAGGTTTTGTATGACCCATTTTTTGTTTTGTCTGCTTACAGGTGCCCCGCCCCCACTCCGCTCTTTCCCACCCTTTTTTGAAATGAGGTGAAAAGTATTGTTTAGACCTATGCAGAAAATCTTACATCATTAACCTATTTACCGGTACATGGGTTTCTGAGATAACCTTTGTTTTACACCAAAAAATAATAAAATAAAACTTACCTTGAAGAACATTCTTGGATGTGAATCCTGTGTAAAAGTTGACTCTCTCATCAGTCTCCGTTGCGTAGTCTACCACATCTTGCCCTGGGAGTGGTTGAGGTGATGACTCCGCCTGATGTTCCAGCACCTCAATGTCATTCATCGTCATGTCAGTCTGCATACTTTGGTCAATCAAAGTTGGCGATAGGGTGCAGAGGTAGTCGTGATCCATGGGTTGTGGAACCTTGGCACAAAGCAGAGGCTCCATGCCTGTTTAATGATACAATTTATGAACATTAGTTAATATTTGAGATCAATATACAAAGATGGCATGGAGCTGCAAAAGCATACTCCATAAACATGTAGGTTTCCACTGACAACTAGCTGGGACTTTTAACTGGACTCGGCAAATAAGCCTACACAATTTGCCCAAAATTTCATATCAGCCAAAATTTTGCTAGAATGGTCACTCGATCACAGTAGCCGCGGATCACAATAGTGTGTTTTACTATAGACGTTCAAAGGAAAGGTCTACCACAAACATAACCCACATACCCATAAAAAAAAACCCACATTCATGACATTGTACACTTTTGTGATGGAATATTAAACTTAGGGGGGGTGTCTAAGATAAAAAATTGACAAACTTACGACCAACGTCAGGTCTGCTCAATGCTGACGTCACTGTAACTTCCAGTTCAACAGGTGGTGCATCATGAGGCTCTACTACTACTACATGTCCGAGACCAACATGGCCAAGGGCAAGGTGATGGTCGTTCAACGCATCCAGCTCCTGTACATGCTGTAAGTGTGGCCGTCTAGCCAGGTTAAGTTTCTGCAAAACACATGTGGTTCTTGCTTGGGTTGGCTGTCCCCAATTATTCCATTCAAAGTACTTGGGGTCACACTTGGCATTTCCGTGCATGTCTATGTCTTCTTTGTCAAAGTGTCTGCTACAAAGTCTTGATCGCTTTGTGATGTTCAGTTTGTCTACAACATTGCTGTCTCTGCTTTTACCTTCGCGCTTAATCAGCTTCTTCCATCTTGAGACGGCAGCGTCATTTCGTGGCCATTTAACCCACCTTATGTCCATCATCCATGGGTATTTCTCGATACTTTTGAGCTTGGACGTGTGTGCAAGGCACTTTGCAGACTCACAGAAATAAACCATAGTTATAAATAAAGTAATCGCATGATAAAAATCAAGAATTCGCAACTAACCGTGTAATCCGGCCATCAAGCGCCGCGCCAGACATGCCAGATATCCCATGTCGACTTTTACCCATCATGCATCGCGTAAATTGGCCTCTCCCTGCTGCCCGCTTGAGGGCGCACCGCATTGTGAATCGCCCGAAAAGTTACAAGGACGAATGGTTAACTAAAGATCAACGCGAAAATTTAGAGTATCAAGGAATCGAGGGCGCAAACGTTACTAAATTAAGAATAGACGCCAACGATAAGGTCCCCGCAGGCAACGGAGGAAAAGATAAAGTTATCGCGGATACGTATAAAAATAGATATTGCATTCCGCTCGATTTTGAACTGTTGACCGGTCATCAACCTTACTACCAGTCGGGCATCGGAGATCGATTGACTTACGAACTCGTGTTTAATAAATTTTCTAGCGTGATTAAAAGCACCAATGATAATGCAAAATATATCATAAGCGGAATTTCTTTAGAATTTGAAGTCGTTCATATGGCGGAACTCGCTCGAACGATTAAAAATCAATAACCGTTTGAGTATATTGTTTGATCGCATACTAAGACAGAGCGTGACGGTGTTAAACAAACGTGATACAATGTGGAATATAAATTTAAATACTCCAGCAAAAAGTATGAAAGGAATATTGTTTTTATTCAAAGAACCCAGCGTACAAGAAAGCAACGTATTTTATAATCCAAAAATCGAAAAAGTTTCAATTACGATCGAAGGTGTTCCTAACCAACTCTACGCGCATGGAATGAAAAGGTATCAACATTTTGAAGAAATTTCAAAATATTTCGGTGATTCGAAACAACAACACGCTATACAAGTCGTACAAGCTTTAAATTTATCAAACGTTAAACAAGCTGATTATTTACTAAACCGATATGGTTTATTTTTAGATTTAAGAACTACTACCGACAATAAATTACACGGAAGCGGAAGACGAGTACAAAACTTGTCTGAAGGAATTACTATTCAAATTGAAAAAGAAGCTGAATCCGCGGGTGAACTAAACATGTACACTTTTATTATCATGGACGCGCAACTAAACATAAGAAACGGACGTTTTGAATCTGCTGATTATTAAAATTAGCGACTATTGTAAAAGAAAATGTTACCTAAATATCCACACACCGCGTTAATTTGCGGACAAACGGGATGCGGAAAAACTGAATTTGTTTTAAATCTATTAGAAAAAGAATATTTTAAATATTTTAAAAATATCGTTATATTATGTCCCACCATCTTCGATAACGATACGTACAAAAATAGAAAATGGGTTCTAAACGATGATAACGTTCACGTTAACGATTTAAACGACATTTCGTTAAACCGAGCTATACAAATTTATAGCGATGCTTTTAAAACGGAGGAAACGTTGTTTATCATCGATGATTGCAGCGCTAATAAACAGTTGCATTATAAAAAATACGATGAGAACAATAAATGTATGATTACCAACCTCGCCTTTAGCGGTAGACACGTTAAACACAGCTGTTGGATTCTTTCGCAAAAATATAATAGCGTATTGAAAGATTTTAGAGAACAACTCAAATGGGTGTGTTTATTTTATTGTAAAGATAGAGACTCGTACGAGAATTGTCTTCGAGAAAATGATGTTATTCCAACGAAAGAGTTGAGAATGGAAATTCATGAAAAATTTAAACAAGTTAAACATCGTAAATTGATTTTAAAAACGGATCAACCTACCGGTTATGAAATACGTGACTAGGACTCTTAGGATCCACAAGTCGTTGAGCAATTACCTACAAGTAAATTAAGCTTATTTATTAAATCTTTCATTTTTTTATAATTAAAAACTCGATAGTGAAAACAAAAACGTTCTTGAAGAAAACGTATCTATACTAGTAAATAAATCTTTTTCATCGTACAAGTTAAAAAATTGTACAAGTTCATTTACGTTTTCTTCATTTAAATGTATATTAAGATCATTCATTAAATCTTTGTTTTCTTCTTTAGTATCTAAAAATTGTGCTAGTTCATTTACTTTTTCTTCAGTATCTAAAAGTTGATTAAGATTATTCATTAAATCTTTTATAAGAGTATAGATTATATTCGAAAAACTACTTTTTATTTTAGTATCTAAAAGTTGCGCTAGTTCATTTATTTTTTCTTCAGTATCTAAAATAAAACATAGTTCATTTATATAACTATTTACTCGTTGATATTTATAATCATAAAAAACTAATAGTTTTTTTCTTTTTTCTTCAGTATTAACTAGTAAATTAAGATGATTTAATGAATATCTTACTCTGTTAATTTGAATGATACTAAATAAATATTCTAATGTTATTGTATTCATGTTTTATTATATAGTTTTATAATATATATATATTTTTTAAATCGATTTTCTAAGTAACCTAGTAAGCAATTAAGCAATTACCCAAGTAACCTAGTAAGCAATTAAGCAATTACCCAAGTAACCTAGTAAGCAATTAAGCAATTACCCAAGTAACCTAGTAAGCAATTAAGCAATTACCCCTAGGTTACTTACAGGTTGTTTAGTAATTACTAAGTAATATTATAAAATCTATTTATAAACATGAATACTGAACGAGTAACAGTTATATTTACTAGTATAGATATTGAACAAGTAAATAATTTTATATGTAGTCTTAACCAACTTGTTGTTACCGAAAACGATAGAAAAGAACTAGTACAAGTTATAAATATGAATACTGAAAAAGTAAAAGGTATATTTACTAGTATAATGAACGAGTAAAAGATCTAATGTTTAATCTTAACCAACTTTTAAATACTGAAGGGTTACATAAAATCAACTATTGGTTTTTATTTTTTTATATAAATTTAACAGATTATTCTATAAGTACGTATAATAAATGGAAGA
This sequence comes from Zoroaster sp. YZ-2022, assembly GCA_029582265.1. Taxonomy (NCBI): domain Eukaryota; kingdom Metazoa; phylum Echinodermata; class Asteroidea; order Forcipulatida; family Zoroasteridae; genus Zoroaster; species Zoroaster sp. YZ-2022. The sequence continues at coordinate 7,845,692 of CM055819.1, forward strand.
AGTACATAAACTATTAAACGAAAATCCACATATGCCACTCGCAGACAACGCTAGCGATACTAATGATAATACGTTGTTGAAACAAAAACTACGTCTTTTATCGGTTGTAGTGGGAGGAGACTCGAAAAAGTTTTTCGGTAAAGAGTATAGTGTTAGCGATATTGAAGCTTTGTCTACTGAAGAGCGAGATGCGCTGCACACGCAATACGAAACTAAATTAGGTCGTGATATTACTCAGTCTTTAGGTAGCGCCATTATAACGCTATACGCTAAACTATTAGGATTTAGTTTAAATCGTATTGATTTGTACGGTCATAAATTTCAAATTGACGATGAAGGTAAATTAATTTCAGATTTAGAAAAAGATCCGTTCATTTCTAGCATGCTTAGTACCGTAGCGTGTGAAATATACTACAAGTACGGCATGTTGATCGCTCCGCTCAGCGCTTCGCTAATTACGGCAAAACATTTTTTTTTTAAAGAAGAATCTTGCGTAGATAATGAAAGCGATGGAAACGAACGAGTCAGGGAATGTGCAACCGCAAGCTGCAACGCCAAAGACCGTAACCCAACCAGCGACTAAACCAAAAAACCCAAACAGAGTCGCGGCTGGAAAAAGACTCGCTGAAATTAATAAAAAGAAAAAACTGCAACTCGCTAAACCAGCAAAAATCGTTAAAACGTCTAGCGATAGCAAAGTATCGTTGAGTCGTGAAGAAAGCAATGAAACGAGCTATATAGACAAAATAGCTATTGGTTTAGCTATTGGGGGTGTCGCTTATTTATTGTTTAGTAAACCTAACAAAGAAGAACCGGCTCCGGTTAAACTCGTTAGAGAACCGGAGCCGGCGATTCTTTTTGAAATGGAATAAAAGTTTTTTTTTTAAATATTATATTTAACGACTATAAAATATGTCTTCAATGCCGATAGATACGAAAACAATCGCCGATTCGCTTTACAAAAGCGTCGTTTTTGGAGTTTTTATAGTTTTATACAGCATGCTCGGTAAAAAGTATTAAGCGTAGAACCAGCCAATTTAGGCAAACTTAATATAAAAGACGGGTTAAAACTCGCCGTGACGGTTGCGGTAGCCGGTGCGACTCAAACGGCGTTAGTTAAACAAGGAATTTTACCAAACTCGCTCATGCCTAAAAATCCTGCCGAATAAATAAATATTTATAAATGATAAATGTTGACAAGAACAAAAAACAAGCTTCAAAACGCTTATTATAGTCCAAAAGGATATTATAAAGGTTTAGATGCAATTAATAAATTAGCTCAAGAAACTAAAGTAAATAAAAAAGTAGTTAAACAATGGATTAAAAAGCAAGCGCTATGGCAAATTTATTTACCCTATCCTAAATATACTCCAAGACCTACTAGTTCAAATAGTACGGTACGTTACAAGCACCAAATCAAGTTCATCAAGCAGATTTATTATTTCTTCCGCACGATACAATAGCTAAAAAGACGTACAAGTATGCGTTAACTGTTGTAGATGAAGCTAGTAGATATAAAGAAGCAGAGCCGTTAACCGATAAAACAGCTATTCAAGTCGGTAATGCATTTCAAAAAAATTATAAACGTTCGCAGCTAACTTGGCCTAAAATTATAAAAGTCGATCCTGGAAAAGAATTTATGAGTAGCGTTAATGTATTAATGAGTAAACATAATGTAAATATTCAAAGAAGTGAAGCTGGTAACCATAGAGCTCAAGGTATAGTAGAGCGATTTAATAGAACTTTAGCTGAAAGATTATTTTCTCATCAATACGCTCAAGAAATAGCAACAGATAAAAGATCTCGAGTATGGGTTAAAAGATTACCAGCGGTTGTAAAAGCATTAAATAATGAAACAACACGTCTTATAAATTTAAAACCTAAAGACGCAATTAAATTACGTAGTGTTGAACAAAATCCAGCCTCCCCGGCGCTTGCGCCGGGCATTAAAATTAAAAACGAAAAAATAATTCCAAACAACAGTTTAGTTCGATATTTATACGCACCCGGTGAAGCTGAAAAAGATACGAGGCGCCGTGCAACTGATCCTATATGGAGTATAACAATTTATAGACTATCTAAAACGATGAAAGCTGCGAATCAAGTTAGATTGTATTATTTAGATGCGGGTCCTGCTCGTAGTTTTGTAAGAGAAGAATTACAAATTATTCCTAGAGATACAGAAAATCCCCCGATTAAAAATTTATAAACGTTTAGTTGTTTCTAACAACTCTTTCATTACTAAAATCATTTTAATTTTATAATCATCATAAGCTAAAGTATGTACTCTATTTTCTAAAATATATCTTTTTGTGTCTAAAGCAGATAGTGATATTTTATTTACTCGAGTTGAATATAGTCTATGATTTTCGTGCCTAATAAAATTCATAGAATGATGAAGCGTACTACTTTGAGATAAAACTTGTTTATATTTCTCATGTTTAATATTTTTTTCAATAACTTGTTTTTTAACACCTTTAGCTTTTCTTATTTCTGTTTTATCTGATAAAAGTATTGAATACATTTTTGGTCTTAAACCCACAAATTCCGCTATAGGTACCCCTGCAGTCTCGTCTTTCATTTTACCAATCACTTTTTTATTTTCTTCAGAAAATAGAAAATGATCTTTGTTATAATTACTAAAATCGTATTCATTTTTGTCTTTAAATAAATCTTTGTATACATCTTCAGTTTTAATCTCAAGTAACAAACTATCAGTATCCGTATACAGTGACTCACATTTGTTACCATATTTTTTCTTTAAACGATTGTAATAAAAATTATATATTAAATGTTTTGATAATTCTAAAATAGCCATTCCTACGTAAACTGGGCGGTTAAGTAAAAGTTTTGTCTTGTGCATGTGAATCGCTACTAAATCATTATCAAAAATTCTCGCCTCGGCAAAATTTGGTCTTGCTGTAAGTTTACGAATTTGATTTTCCGCTTTTTCTTCGTTTAACCGTTTTAAATTCACATTAACACGTTTTCGTACATTCTCCATCGTTTTACCAAAAACCGAATTGTTCATGAGTTTGTATAAATCTTTTTCAAAATCACTGGTCGCGTCTTTTCTAAGTTGGGTGTTTTTATCAATGTATGATTTCATCCAACACGACTCATCAAATTCTAATACTTTATGAATTTTAGTTAGTTTCATACCGAGTTCTAAATATAGTAGTAAATTACGATAATGAAGTACGTAGTTGCGTTTATCGCCTAAATTTGGTACTAATTTTACGGCGTTTGGGGCGGGTTTGTCTCCTAATAACTTGTGCTGATACGGCGACATCCATTCTTTCGGTACTACCAACGATTCTGGCGCAAGTGGAAATGAGCTGTGAGAATCATGTAATTCGTAGGGATATTCTAAATTAACTTCTAAAATACATCCTTTACCTTTGTTAAGTCCTTCTTTCTCGAGTTTATCAATTTGGTTTCTAGTCATCCATTTAAAATTACCCGTTGGTAAAGGTTGACTCATCGCATATCCATATAAATTATTTGCGTCTAAATATAAAATGTAACTCGATGGTTTTGATGAGTCGTAATCTGCTAAATATTTATTGTTTGCTTTCGCGAATCGTTTACTTACCATGCACGTTCCTCCTCGTATGCCTTTTTCTATAAATAAATGCATATCAATATCTGTAAACAAATCTAAAGTTTGTCTCGAGTGTTTTAATAAAGCATCCCAACTTAATCCAGGACTAGTATAACAATTAGCTGGATCTAAATCATATTGTTTTATACAAGTAGTACGAAAATTTTCAAATACATCTGCTAATAACAAGACGTCGGTACGCACGTACAAATCGTGATAATCGCCTAAATTTTTACAATTAAATGTTTTATAAACGTTTTTAGCATGCGAGTATTGTTCTTCAGTAATATGATCATTGTTTAAACTACTATAAAAAGATTCTATCGGAGGAAGGCGCGTTTCTTCAAATCGCTTAAAACTATCCATATACTCGTAACAATAAATACCCTTGCTTTTAACAAGATTAAATTTTTCTTCGTCGGGTTCAAACTTGCTAGTAATCGTAAAAGAAACATTGGATTTTACGAGTTTGTCCAATGACGCTAATAAAAATTGAGCGCTGTCGATAAAGCGTAGTTGCCCGATTGAAAAACTAATATATTTTTCTATATTGTTTGGAATACACGTTAAATTTCCCGTAGTTTTACCCGCAGCCTGCATAATGAGGTGTGAGTCGTAACCTCGCAAATTATGAAATACGACAGGTATAAAAGTTTTCTCTGGTTTTAAACTTAATTTTAAATTACAACAATTATGTGCCGCGCCTCTATATTTACCACTAATGTGGCAATGATCGCGTACTTTAATAATACATTCAAAGTCGACTTCTTTAAAAAATGCCTTTTCACATATCCAACACTGTTTAGCGCTTTTAAAATCTTCTACATCTTCTTTAGTCATTATTATTTTTTGAGGGTTTTTAAATATCTCGTTAATGTTTTCTTCTTCTTTTTCTAATTCAGTTAAAAAATGTTTAGCCGCATCTTCTCCTCTGTATACAACTGGATCACTAGTTTTACCGTCGCAACAAACAACTACGTATGAATAACCGCAAACAACGTGTTCTTGTAGTTTTGTTGTATTAGTATCATTTACATCCTCAACCTTTTTAATAATACATTCAAAGTCAGCGTATATAACAAATGGAACTTTCATCTTTTTATGAAAATTTATAAATTTTAACGTATCGTTTTTATGCTTTACGGGCATCACGATCTTTGTTGGTCTGTCGTTTATTCCCTTACACATTTTTACGTGGTCTTCGAGATACGATTCTGCCGAAAAACCCTGTAAACATCTCAAACAAAAATGCTGACGATGACCGTGTTTAGTTTGATCGCTAAGTAATTTATTTATATCTTTTATCCAAACGTAGTGAGATCTAGTTCCTTCTTCTTCTTTGTGAATTAATAATAAATTTATACGATCTAGTTCCGCGGGTTGATCGCTGAGGTGATAAACTAGTATCGTTTTTGATTCACAACCAAAAACGTTTATTGCTATACAATTTTGTTTCTCTACTTGCTTAATTTGATTAATCGGCGTAGGAGCATTGATATTATTAAAATTTAAACCATCTTCTGTTGGGTATTTAGACGTTCTTTGGGGGTCTTTGCAAGTTGGAAAAAGAGCGCTGCGCAGCGCCCACCGCAAACAATTATCATCTTTGTTGAGTACGTTAATGCATGCCTTTTTATTTTTTATATAGTCGCATAAATCAATATAAGAACCACCTCTTAAAGGTTGATATCTCGCGGTAGTAATATTCATTTCTACGATATTCATTTCTACCTCCCATCCAGAACCGTTAGACGTCCATTTTTCTAAAGATGCTTGAATTTGTGAAAAAACGGTATTAAATATATTTTCAATGTTATCTAAATTAAATAATACAATTTGTCTGTTATTAGAAAATATTGGTTCTGCAGAATCAGTTGCACCTTCTATATTTTCTTTTAGTAATTTAATACGTATATATATTATAAACTTGTACGATGTAAATTCTTGCAAGTCTAAACTTAACTTGGCTCTTATCTTTGGTTTTACCGTCGCCCAAAATAACAGTAAATCTTTTTCTTTGCTATGATTTAGTGGAACAACCATCCTTTGTTCACGTAAATATCTTCCACCCTCCCTTGGAGGTTTAAATCTCAACTCTTCTTCTTGGCCCAAAAACCTTCTAATAGCACCTACTAAATCTTTTTTTAACAACTTGTTTCGTCTACCCGCACCGCGTTCTGGCAGCTCAATATTTTCAGCATCTATACGCTCTCTCAATTCAGCTAAACTTAATTTAAATAATGGTCTTGGTTTATGCCGCCGTATATAATCTTTTATACCTTTATAATATGCACGTTTAGTAATTTTACCCCTCCTCCTTATCGCTAATTTTTTTTTACCAAAGTGCTCTGGTCTGCGCGAAAACTCTTTCAATTCTGGCAATGTCCATTTTGATAAATATTTTCTTCTTTCTTCATTTCTCTCCATTTATTATAGTAATAGATAATATTTTTAAATATTTCTTAATTCAATTTCCCACTTTTTAAAGTCGATTTTTTACAAACTATAATCTATATAAAAAAAAATTCTTTCTAACAACTCTTTCATCACTAAATTATATTTTCGTATTGATATTCCTTTAGCTTGCACAAAACTTACTACATGTAATATCTTGGTACATTTTGTACATAAACCATACTTTGATTTTGTGCCAACTTTACATCTATGGCACGCAGCGGGAATACTTTTTCCACATTTAAGTTTCCATTTATGCCGGCTAGTAGTATGGCAGGGGCATTTGACCTTCATTTTGGCAGGTGGGTCATGACCCACACATGTGTGGGTCATGTGGGTCATGTGGGTCTTCCCCCTATCAATAGATATGGGAATTTTCTCGTGGGTGGATGGATGGATCGATTACAACGACAGGGGTGTGGTAGGTATAACTGTACGCAATACGTGTGAATATCGTCCCCTGGTTATAAGAATGTACGAGTCCACAAACATACCGATTGGTTCGTTATCATTTGCTATTGAGTTGTATGGTCGTGTTCCAACATGCCCGCCAGTTAGTTTTTCACTCCAACTTCCGCACCGGTGACGTACACAAACCGAACGTTCGATGAATAATAATAATAATAATAATAATGTATAGATTTATATAGCGCACGTATCCACCAACTAAGTGGCGCTCAAGGCGCATTATATTATTATCCCTGCTCATAAGGCTCATAAGGCTCATAAATCATTCCTGAAACCATCTCAGCTCCCTGGGGAGTATACAGCTCAATTGCTGCCATTTCTAGCGCATAGAGAGCAAACCATCTCTGCCTTCACAGGTACCCATTTAACCCCTGGGTGGAGAGAAGCAATTATGGTTAAGTGTCTTGCTCAAGGACACAGGTGTCACGGCTGGGGCTCGAACCCACACTCTGCTGCTGGCAACACCAGAACTTGAGTTCAGTGCGCTACACCGCTCGGCCACGACAATCCACTTTACGTGCATTATACAACACACGGGACCTACGGCTTTACGTCCCATCCGAAGGACGAAGCAATTATGGTTAAGTACCTTGCTCAAGGATACAAGTGTCACGACCGGGGCTCGAACCCACACCCTGCTGCTGGCAACACCAGAACTTGAGTTCGGTGCGCTAGACCGCTCGGCCACGACACTCCATGGACATGAATGGACATGATTCAAGGACACAAAGGGGTATTGTAGGAACAACATGCCTGCATAAGCAAACCATGGAATTTAGGGCTAACTTATGATACATAGAATATGAATAATTATATAGCCCCGGTCGGTTCCGTGTGTGGACTGTTTTACGCTGAACTTGTGTCGAGTGAATCAAATTTTTCCACAACATCGTCCGTAATTTAAAACTTAAGCTCCTACACACAATTACCAGTTTATTGCAAGTTTATTGTGTGAAATCGTTATTCTTTTATATGTTTATTTATATTGCTAATGGTTTGATTAGAATTAAAGTGTTTTTGTTAAATATAATTATTGTAATTGCTTTTGAAAATAACAATGATTAAATAAATGAACAACAGTCATAACAGTATGTGTATTACTTTTTTGGTGAAATGGTTTTAAATAAATGTGACAGCAATATATAATATTGTGTATTTGTGTGTTTTATTTGGTGTCATTTATGTATAAAGACCCAGATGTTTGTGTTGGGAATGAATAGGGTAGAACAGGGTAAAGGTTAATTGTCATTATGGTTAGGGTATTAAAATGGAGTGGGATAGGGTTAACGATAGGAGTTGGACAGGGGTAAATATAAAAAATAATAATAAAAGACATAATAAAAGACGACAAGAGGTGCCTAAAACCAACCGGAATTCATCAGAATTCCTTCAGTGGTCAACGGGCGATATACAGTTTCAAGTATTTTATTCATTATTAAAACATACAATACAAATTTATCAAATGGTGATTATCAATAACATTTATAAAGAACAAAATTACAACGTATCAGCTAACTACGATTCTTTAAACAAAACAAACCGTACTTGGTAAAAGAATCTTGATGTAACAAAGCTCTAGATATTTGACGTATAATAAATTGTTCGTCATACACTTCTGTTTTAATACGAGGAAAGTGTTTCCTAATAAAGTTATTTACATATCCAAATCATTATCCATTGTATCCGACGAAATCAATTTGCTAATTTTGTTTATGCTCATTTCTCGGCATCGATGTAAAAGGAAGAAGATAACGTACTGTCCACAGACGGTTGACAAAGGTCCCTGAAGACGGCGAGTGTTATAGATGGTGTATTTCGCATTCTTTTGAAGGAAATGTTCAATCTGCGGTACCTTGGGACGTAGTCCATATGAGTCAAAATATTCCGATACCCTTTGCGATACCCTTTCGTGTTTGAATTTCAGTGAAATGAGCAAATGAGCAGCGAAATGAGCAGCAACATGAGCAAATGAGCAGCAACATGAGCAAATGAGCAGCGAAATGAGCAAATGAGCAGCAAAATGAGCAAACGAGCAGCAAAAGAGCAGCAAAATGAGCAAATGAGCAGCGAAATGAGCAAATGAGCAGCAAAATGAGCAAATGAGCAGCGAAATGAGCAAATGAGCAGCAAAAATGAGTAGTTATAGGCCTATATATAAACTATTTCTTCCGTTTCTTGTCAATCGGAGATTAAGCATCAGAGATTCAACATGGATGTTATTTCTGCTGTCAAACCCCATGCAAAGCTTGTCACCAGTGCGGCAAAAGCTTTGGACGGAGATATAACCTACGGAGGCATGCAGAACGTGTACATAATGAAGAGAAATCTAAAATGGATGAAGTTGACGATGATTCTGAAATTAAAGCTATCCAATCTGACAATTCTGACGTCGATAATTCTGAACCCGATTTTAAAAAAGCATAGATTTGAAGATTCGGAAATAGAAACTTGTGAAACTGAATCTACGCAGGATGAAGACGAAGATTTCGAGGAAGATAATTCAGAATCCGATACGGAGGTGGAATATGACGAATCATCGGAAGAGGATGAGTCTAGTTCTGAATTGGAAGACAATGCCACTTTTCGAGACTGGTTGGAAGAGGCTAAAGAGGCTACTGAAGAGATGTGGTGTGAAAAATATGAAAAGTACGTCAACAGGGGTATGAGTGAAGATCAAGCCAAGGAAAAAGCCAATAGGAAAACCCTTTGGGCAGTCAAGCGAATCTTTTTCAACAAATACAAGGATTTTTTGTCAAGTTACCTACATCTGAAAGATAATGACACTCATCAGGATATTGCGGAAGATCTCGAAGAAAAAGTAAATAAAGGCATGGAAGTAAACAAAACTCTGAACAGAGTAATGGCTAAACACCATACCAAATTTGACGGACTACTTCAACTAAATGCGGATGAAGAGAACGAGGAAGAGTGATGATGAAAGACCAGATGTTTCAGAAAGACTATATTGTAATTAAAAAAAAAAAACATCTATAATAGTGTTCTTTTGGTAGAAAAAAAAATCTATAAAATAGCCACCTCTGGTAGTCTTACAGTAATCCTTTATAGTTATTTTACACTATTACGTTACATCAAGGGCAGTGACAACTTAATTTCGAAGAAAATGAGTGCCTCTGCATGGGTTCTAAACTTCTGGGTGACTTTCTATTCATCTTTAAATAGACAGTGTATTGTGAACTACAGGCCTGACATTCTAAAGCGGGCCGTTGTTTCATGTAAGATAGACAACTGTATTATGAGCCCTAATATCCGACTTCATTTACGGTTCAACGAAATTCCAAGTTCCTGAGCAGTTCATTGGAAACGCTAAGCTGCGAAATTACGGGAAGACCTAAGCACGATAGACCATTCAGTGCACAATACAATAGGTACGTAACGACTTGCCCAGACTTGTCCGTGACGTCACATAGGCAATTTCGTTCATCACGAGGTCAACGCGTCTTAGCTCGCCCTTACATACCCGGTAATGACCAACTTCTGAAGCAGTTTGTTCTACGCCCTAGCGCTATTGTCATTAACACAGACCCTGCTGATAAGCCAGGAGAACACTGGTTGGTAATCTACATTACACAAGATGGTGTGGGTGAATATTTTGACTCATATGGACTACGTCCCAAGGTACCGCAGATTGAACATTTCCTTCAAAAGAATGCGAAATACACCATCTATAACACTCGCCGTCTTCAGGGACCTTTGTCAACCGTCTGTGGACAGTACGTTATCTTCTTCCTTTTACATCGATGCCGAGAAATGAGCATAAACAAAATTAGCAAATTGATTTCGTCGGATACAATGGATAATGATTTGGATATGTAAATAACTTTATTAGGAAACACTTTCCTCGTATTAAAACAGAAGTGTATGACGAACAATTTATTATACGTCAAATATCTAGAGCTTTGTTACATCAAGATTCTTTTACCAAGTAGGGTTTGTTTTGTTTAAAGAATCGTAGTTAGCTGATACGTTGTAATTTTGTTCTTTATAAATGTTATTGATAATCACCATTTGATAAATTTGTATTGTATGTTTTAATAATGAATAAAATACTTGAAACTGTATATCGCCCGTTGACCACTGAAGGAATTCTGATGAATTCCGATTGGTTTTAGGCACCTCTTGTCTTTTATTATGTCTTTTATTATTATTTTTTATATTTACCCCTGTCCAACTCCTATCGTTAACCCTATCCCACTCCATTTTAATACCCTAACCACATAATGACAATTAACCTTTACCCTGTTCTACCCTATTCATTCCCAACACAAACATCTGGGTCTTTATACATAAATGACACCAAATAAAACACACAAATACACAATATTATATTGCTGTCACATTTATTTAAAACCATTTCACCAAAAAGTAATACACATACTGTTATGACTGTTGTTCATTTATTTAATCATTGTTATTTTCAAAAGCAATTACAATAATTATATTTAACAAAAACACTTTAATTCTAATCAAACCATTAGCAATATAAATAAACATATAAAAGAATAACGATTTCACACAATAAACTTGCAATAAACTGGTAATTGTGTGTAGGAGCTTAAGTTTTAAATTACGGACGATGTTGTGGAAAAATTTGATTCACTCGACACAAGTTCAGCGTAAAACAGTCCACACACGGAACCGACCGGGGCTATATAATTATTCATATTCTATGTATCATAAGTTAGCCCTAAATTCCATGGTTTGCTTATGCAGGCATGTTGTTCCTACAATTAATACCCTTTGTGTCCTTGAATCATGTCCATTCATCGAACGTTCGGTTTGTGTACGTCACCGGTGCGGAAGTTGGAGTGAAAAACTAACTGGCGGGCATGTTGGAACACGACCATACAACTCAATAGCAAATGATAACGAACCAATCGGTATGTTTGTGGACTCGTACATTCTTATAACCAGGGGACGATATTCACACGTATTGCGTACAGTTATACCTACCACACCCCTGTCGTTGTAATCGATCCATCCACCCACGAGAAAATTCCCATATCTATTGATAGGGGGAAGACCCACAAGACCCACATGACCCACACATGTGTGGGTCATGACCCACCTGCCAAAATGAAGGTCAAATGCCCCTGCCATACTACTTGCGCCACTGCACACACACGAACCGCTATCAAACACACAGTCTTGGGAACCTTGTAGAATATCCCCCGAAAACGGGGGGGGGGGGGGAGGGGACCACTACACATGCGTTAATTTGAAATGCTAGCACGGCACACAATTTTTGGTGCGCACGCGCATAAACAACAACGGACTGTCATGGAGTCACAGTGTTGATCAGTGAACACGGCAGTCCGTTGTTGTTTATTTGCATGCGCACCAAAAATGTGGGCTGTACTAGCATTTTGACGCAAATTGACGCGTGCGTAGTGGCTTCTCCCGTTTTCGGGGGAGATTCTACGAAGTTCCCAAGACTGTGTTTGCTAGCGGTTCGTGTGTGTGGTAGTGGTTCGTGATTGTAGCGTTCGTGTAGCGCCGTCGGATCGTGTATCATAAACATACAAACACTGTTTTGAACCAAGACTACGTGTTTTAGCGAACACTGACCAGAAACGTAATGTCCATATGCGTAATCCATGTGGGTGGGGTGGGGGGGGGCGGGGCGGTTTATTATATTCCCCATTTCTTGCCAAAGGTGGAACTGGGGACAGGGGCGTAGCGAAGGCATTTTCTTTGGGGGGTGTAGAAGCCAATTTGCCGACTGCATCAGTGGCACAGCCAGAATTTTCAGATTGGGCGCGGGAGGGGGGGGGGGTTAACATTTTTGGGGGTAAATTTACTGACACAAAACTAATATGGACAGACAAATTTACTTTGTTTTCCCCCAAAATGGATAATCTCTAAAGTCGCTCAACGGGGGGGGGGGGGGGATTTTTTTTTGGAATAACGAACATTACATGAAATTTGGCATGGTCGGAGGGACGGAATAAAAATAAAAATAAAATTTCATACTTGGTTATGTAGTACCCGGTACCATAGAGAAAGCACTTTCTTTGTTGTAGTGCTATAGAGTACTAGGCGGCTCCCGGATCCCAACGCATGTTACACATGCAAAACACATGCAGCCTGGCCGCAGAGAAAACAGGTCAACTCGCACACGTAACAACTCGCGCATGGCAACCTGTACGCTATACCGACTCGCACGCTTAGCTCGTTCCCCAATGGCGTAAGTAGGGTCCAATTTGGGGGGAACGAGGGGTGCCCCACTTTTTCTGGGGGAATGTCAAAAAAAGGGAACAGTTTTCAATAATACATGTCCACTTGTATGGTGTTCTAAAAAGGACACAGGCACATTGCAAGAAGGGTGTTCACGCGTCGCACTAGAAGTGTGTAAGTGTTACATTAGGATTCACGCGTCGCACTAGAAGTGTTATCGCGTCGCACTAGAAGTGTTATCGCGTCGCACTAGAACATACATCAGGCTTGTTTTTTTTAAATATGTTTTTAAGTGAAATTATGTGATATTATGGCCACACATCTGGAGTCCCCAGAGGGTTGTGTGTATGTTGGTGTGATCTTACGCTTACCAACTCGTACGCTTACCAACTCGTACTCAAGTATGTCAACTCATTCGTAGAATTTAGTTTAAAGAAAGTTGAAATACAGATTAGAGAGATATTTTCATGCCTGTCAATCAAACCCAACAAATGGTCCTTTTCAGGGCACCAAGTATTAAAATAAAATGTGTTTTCCCCCTTTATTTCCCTTGATGAAAACAAACAAACAAACAAACAAACGGTCCTAATTATAATTTAATTATCAACACAGTCCTTTTCTTATAGATTATAGTACGAGTTGCTTGCGTGCGAGTCGAGTTGGCACGCCTATCGTACAAGTTGAATCTAATTCGCCGCAAACGACCGACCCATTCCACCCCACTCCTCGCGCTGTCAAATCATTCACCAACTTAACCATCTTTACAAATCTTTCTGCAACCATAAAATCTGTGTCACGAGATGTGTCCACAGTAGAGGATAACCAATTAGAACTTATATTGAGAGCACTGAATATGAAGTGTGACTCTGGTCCAATAAGATCAATAGGTGTGGTGTCCTTTGAGATGTTTTGGAAAACAGGTTTCAGACAGGTTTCCCCTATCTGAGTTCATCTGGTGATTGCTGCCTTTCATTGTGTTGGTCATTCTTGGATTGCAGCGCCCCCTACATTTAGAATTAAATTTTTTAATTGTACAAACGGACAAAATAGACAAGGGCAAATATATTCTCCAATAGTCATACTTTATTGTTTACACTGTTAAAGCGGTCTATTTCACGGCGGCATATGTGGTTCAGACTTAGCCACCGCTGATTCTCATCTAACAACACGTACTCACGCGCTGGTTCGGAACTGGGAATACGTTTGCAATCCAAGCTACTGAAGATAGAGGCAGCTGCGCGGAATTTGATCTTTTGGCTTCGGCAATAAAATAAATATTAAACAAATCATTGCTTTTTAATAGGTTTTCCCGACCAAGTTCGTCAATTTATCATTCAAATTCGTTTTCATGCGTTCGTATTGAAGTGATTTTGCTAATCCAGTTGCTACCATGGTTCGAATTAAGAATTCAGGCATTCAATTTCGTTTTCAAACATTAAATTTCGAATTTGCGTCATTCATTTTAGTGGTGCACATCCGTCATTCAATGTCGCCAGACTGGCTTGGATGAGTTTCTTTTTCAATTAGTTTACAGGCAATCAATTTCACAAAATGGGAAGTCAAAAAAATGATTCTCACCAATCTTTATTTAATCATGTGTTTTTCTCATTAAAGTTTTCGTTAATGTTTCTACATTTTTGTTTATTATTTTACTTTACTTTGTTTTCATCATTTGTTTCCACTCACATATTTCTCAATTAATGTGTTTTGGGGCATTCCTATGAGAATATCCTTCGAACGCCTCAATCAAGCGTGCTCAGACTACATCAGATATTCTCGTGTAACGACCACGAGCTGCCGTTTCGTTATCTTTATCTGTCAACGTAGTGAATTGTAGAAATGGAACTTTATCCTTCGACGAACATTAATAAAATGGCAGGCTCTTACCAATGAGTGAACCAATTGCTACTATGAAAGTGAAACATGGAAAAACAAGTGTAACAGTGTGAATTTCATTGCACAAATGTAACAAATGCTTGCCTAATAACGAATTTGAATGACTGGTTGTACGCCACGGGAAGATTAGGCGAAATTGAATGCTGTTGGTGAGTCGAGTATTTTTAAATTGGATGCGCATTTTTGTTAATTGCATGACATATTAAATGAAATTGAATGATCGTAATAAGCAAATTGAATGATGATTTTGAGCAGCAATCGCTTTCGCGCGAAATTGATTGACGCTGCGTTGAAATTGGCTGCTGAATTGATGAACTTAGCCGGGATAACCTATAATAAACGGGAAAAAATAAATCAATTACAATCAATTAAATTTTTCCCCATAAATTAAAATTCCCATAGCTCTGGGTTTGCCGACTGAAAATTTATTCTGGACCAACCCTTGTTCTAGTACCTTTGATGCTTCATTTGCCGACTGAGGCTCTAAATGCCAACCCCCGCTCGCTACGGCCCTGACTGGGGATGCTTTTTAAAACATTTTGGAAACTTTCTGTAATTTTTGTGCGAATTTAGGAATATTTTGAAAACTTGAAAAAATTTACTGAGAATATTTTTCATCATTTGAAAACAATGGTAGGTCCAAAATTATTTATCAAACATAATATAACGGAGACGTTTGTTAGATGATGTGTTTTGCCTTTTTTAAGACCTACGGATCCTCCAAAAAGGACATGTTCCTTTTAGAAGAAGCACACGAAGACGTCTTAATTATTTGATGTTTATTTGATCAGTAGTTGAAAAGTATTGAGAATATGAAACATAAATATGGTTATGAAAATATATCTATTATTTAACAAAGGTGAACATTATTATTTTTTACACATTTTAATGTGTCAATGTCCTTAGTGCAAAGATTATAGATGAGTGCATAGCATTCATAATGTCACTGCTCACCAATAATTCCTCCGAAGCTGAGTATAGCACTGCTCACTAAGCCCACAGCTGCTGTGCTGGCAGAAAATGTCTCAACAAAGTGTGGAAAAAAGACGCCCATTGACTTGAAATTACCGAGAGTGATGAAGGCCCATAAGAAGCGGGAAAATAAAATCATCCACCGCCAAGTATTTGACTTTTCAGCCGCCTGTGCCTCCATACTTATCAATACTAGCAGTTGAACAGGTTTATAATTGTATGATCAGCCAATTCACTTAACCGATAACTATACCAATCCGTAGCTCTGCTTACTACTGCATATAAACGTTGAGAGCGACGGGTAATATATTCAGGCGCGATTCGAGCAGGCAGCAGACGACACGTCCGGTTTTTAGTGCGCTGGCGGGAGATTTGACGGTTGGATGTATAGACCATGTGATCTTTGACATCACATGTTTACAAAAGAGCCCCAAAGGTCAAACTGTGCTGGGTACAAAAAATACACTGGTCTATGACAAGAAACCATCAAATCTGATATTTTGAGATATCAGCAGAACAATTCTTAATTTGATTTATTTTTATTAAGGCTCTATCATTACATCTCAAAGGTTATTTATCTGTAAATTACAGTGGATCGCATTCTACGGAGGGTACGTAGAACTTTGATCGGTAATACGTAATAACTGCACCCTAGATCCTCATCTGATTTATCATTGCCATTTTGTTTGACAACTTGCAAACATTGCAGAAGTGGGGCATGCGATCCATATGCTAGGCCTAATTATGCTTACGGTTACTAAGTGCTGTGTGAAATAGTCTTTAAATGCGTATAAACAAATGAAAATAAACATACAAAACATGCTTCTGACAGCCAAATTTTTTGAGAAGTCATTTTAAAGTATTTGTTTTCTTGTCTACCTTTGCGGTATTGGCCTTTTTGGTCTCGTGGTTTCATCATATTTTATTCCTTATTCTATGGACCGATATGAAAAAATAGAATTTGTGATATTATTAATAATTATACTGAGGTAGTCTCGCGAAACAGGCACGGCTGGAGACCAATATTGATAATTGGTTTGTGCGTTATCAATAATTTTACCGAGGCAGTTTCGCGGAACACTCATGTTCAGAAACAGTTGTTAACTAGTAGTCATTTTTGTTGGAAAATAAAAAACTGCTCAAACCAGTCAGTAAAAACATATGCTTTGGCTTCCTTATCAGTATCTTGTCCACTGTCTTATGGGGGAATAAACGGATGGATTTGTTATGAATTTTGGGTACATCTGCATATCTAATAAATGTTTGTAGCAAGTTATAGGTCTGCACATCATTTCGTTAGGGAGTTATAGAGTTTTTGAATTCTAGGTAATCTACATATCATAATACAAGCTCGGTGGTCGAGAGGTTAAGACGTCTGCACTAGTAAGCAGGAGGTCGTGGGTTCGAATCCCGCCCGAGTCGCCTGTGTAGTTTTTTCACAGACACTCGGAAAGCACTGAGTATACAGTGCTATACACACGTCGGTGTAGGGCAAAATTAAATCAATTGTTTATCTCCCGACGCAAGAATTTCACCAACCTATATATAATAAAATGTTTGTACTAAGTTAGAAGTCTGTACATTGTTTCGTTCGGGAGTTATTGACCTGTCAATTTTCCATTGTTTTAGCCCATAGAGCCGGAACTGATAATGTTTTTATGATTTTTAAGGTTTTAGATTCATCTACATATTAAGACCAATGTTTGTGCCAATTTCAAGATGATACATTAATCCGTTCAATGAGCAAATTCCCTGAGAACGTAAGGGAGGAAAAATAATAATAATAACTAGACGAAAGGTTATGTGTTTCTTTTCGGTCTTTTGTTAGAAGAGAAACAATTTCCTTTCGGTTCGTAAGCAATTAGAATGGGGTATAACCTGCCTGGGCAATCAAGCGTTGCTTAGGCAGGTTATATAAGTGTTGTATTCTTGCAGTTTGTTATTCGGCTTCCTGACACACATACATGGCGTATACGCCGAGTTTACTTCCTCCCCTGCCTACCTCGCCACACCCATACACCATGGCTGAAAACGGTGCGCCTCCAGTAGACATGGCCGGGCTTATGACTTACCTCGACAGAAAATTTGACAGCCTCAAGGAGCAGAATGCAAGGGAAGCAAAGAAGGCCACGCTTCAGCTCCCTGACATAAAGAGCAAAGGGAATTTGGCCCAGTACAAATTCTGCGCTAACGTTGCCGAGGGTGTTACAGAAGTGAAGTCGGCCATCTTAGATCAACACCACGACGACGCACTAGGTAAGCTGGACAAACTGCAGGCCGTCGTCGACAATCGCATCAAGCTGATAAAGCTGGCGGATAAATCACCGTCTGGATGGGAGACCGTCAACCAGTACATCGCCGATGACCTGGCTTCGGATTCGGAAGATGACAAGAAGATGCGCAAAGCAGAGAAGGACGCTGCACGTACCTTAAAAGAGCGTAAGCAGAAACGACTCAAGACTACCAATACTGGGGGGTCCAGACCAAGTCCTGCCCCTTGGAGGCCCTTTCCGTAACACCGCCCCTGCCCAAGGCGCCGTTGATCCAGACGCGGCCAAGAAAGAGGATACTGCTTCCGCTGTGGGCAACAAGGACACTGGGCAAAAGCCTGCACTATCGGTCCCGGAAGTTCTACCCAACCCTCAGCTTAACCGAGTACAGAACACTGTAGATGATAAGATAAGTGATTTTGCTGTTCTCAATGATGTGTTCACAGATCTAGGGTTCGGAGAAAGTATTGATTTCAATGTTAATGTCCCGACAAAATTGTTACCTTTGCGTGGTAGTCTCCTTAAAGCTCTTCCCTTCTGGAGGGAAATAGAGTCCTCCCAATTTATTTTGCAGACCATTGAGCTGGGTTACAAATTGCCATTCTTATCAATACCTAATTCGTGTTTTCTTACCAATAATCGTTCAGCGAAAGATAAATCAGTCTTTGTAGAGTCTGCCATAGCTGAATTACTGGTTAATAATTTAGTTGAAGAGGTTTTTTCTCCCCCAACTGTCGTTAACCCTTTGAGTGTTTCCACCAATCGTTCTGGCAAATGCAGGTTGATTTTGGACCTTCGAGAAGTTAACAAGCACTTGGATTATTTACCAATGAAATACGAAGACCTAAAAATTCTAAAGCAATACTTGGAACCAAACTCCTACATGTTCTCATTCGACTTAAAATCGGGATATCACCACGTTGAGATTTGTAGTCCACATTGCAAATATCTTGGGTTTTCTTGGCAATTTTCCATTTCCAAAACAAGTCGATATTTTGTTTTTAAGGTTCTACCCTTCGGCCTATCTACAGCTTGTCATATTTTCACTAAATTGTTAAGGCCTTTGGTTAAGCGATGGCGCCGACTAGGTATTGCCATTGTATTGTATTTAGATGACGGTATAGTGGCCAATACAAATGAACAGCA
This sequence comes from Zoroaster sp. YZ-2022, assembly GCA_029582265.1. Classification (NCBI taxonomy): domain Eukaryota; kingdom Metazoa; phylum Echinodermata; class Asteroidea; order Forcipulatida; family Zoroasteridae; genus Zoroaster; species Zoroaster sp. YZ-2022. The sequence goes on from CM055819.1 coordinate 7,864,697, forward strand.
ACTTACAAAGCAGGCTGATACAGTTTCTAATAACTTGCGTAATGCTGGTTTTATCGTGAATGAACAAAGATCTAATTGGTTCCCCATTCAGAGTCTCACCTGGTTAGGTTTTGTTATAGATACAAAGCGGTTTACTATTTCAGTTCCCTTATCGAAAATTACTGATATTTTGGACATGTTAGATTCACTTATCCAAACGACCCTCTCTAATGCTAGTGTTACAGCTAGGCTTGTTGTACAATTGGTCGGTCGTTTAGTCGCATGCCGACCTGGCGTTGGAAACATTGCAATACTCGTGACTAAATCCTTACAAGTACTGATAGCGAACAGGCGTGCATGGGACGGCCCACTCCACATTGATAGCGCTGGTTTGTACGAATTGCAATTTTGGAAAAAACAGCTGTTGAAATGTAACGGAGTCTCCCTACAGAGCAATCCTAGATTAACAAGGGTTGTATATAGTGACGCTTCTCAATATGCATGCGGAGGGTACATTGTAAATGTTGACGATCACCCCTCTTACGATGTATTCTCCCCGGTCGAACAGAAAAAGAGTTCGGCCTGGAGAGAACTCAAGGCTGTTTTTATTACCCTAATATCAAGGGCTGACGATTTAACAAATACTTATGTTAAATGGTACACTGACAGCCAGAATGTTGCTACGATCTTGTCGACGGGTAGCATGAAGGTCGATCTGCAACAATTGGTTTTATCCATAGTAACGTTTTGTCTAGAGAAAAATATTAATATTTTTCCCGAATGGATCCCACGCAGCCTCAATGACAAAGCAGACCACATCAGCAGAATTGTGGACTATGATGACTGGGGCGTTTCTCAGTCGGTCTTTACTCTTTTTAACAGACGATGGGTGGGGCCCATATGAATTAGATGCTTTTGCAAATAACCACAACTTTAAAGTATTGCAGTTTTTCTCTAAGTATTGGTGCCCGGGTACAGCTGGTATTGATGCGTTTGCCCATGAATTACACAAATTTAATAGCTGGCTTGTTCCCCCAGTCTGTATGATTGGCAAATTGCTTGCATTCATGCATCTATACAAGTGCTCAGGTACATTAGTAGTGCCTAAATGGCACAGCGCCTACTTTTGGCCGTTAATAGCCAACGTTATGAACAATAGTGTAACTATTGATCTTGTAGAGTATGTCCGACCAACTGGATTTTTTCAACCGGGGTCACATGATTCCTCAGTTTTCTGTAATTCTCCATTTATTTCTAACGTTCTTGTATTGAACTTAAAATATTAATTTAATTGATGTTATTTTTCTTTACATGGCTATTATTTTTTCTGATATCGAGAAAGTAGATAGTCTCTGGTTGGCCGGGAAAGCCTTATCCGATCCATCTCTGAAAGCGCTGTTCAATCAATTGAAGCACACCTTAACTGCATCCAGAGCAAATGCGACCACGAGAAAGTACAGCTATGCCTATATGAGATGGAGGGAATGGACAGAATTGTATCCAGGTGTAACACCTTTCCCAGTTGACCCGTTATATTTTTCTTTATACTTGATCTCCTTATCCCAGACAAGTAGTTCACCTGCACAAATTGATGCAGCGTACTATGCCATAAGTTGGATATATAGTTTTTGTTCAAATTGCGGGTTGTTTAACCCATGCGAATCTAGGGTTGTAAAATCAATCGGAGATTCTGCTCGCAGGTCACTTTGCAAACCCAAAAATGCGAAAGAGCCTTTAAATGTGGATATCCTACTTCTGTTAAACAATATGTATGGAAAGCCATCTGCACCCCTGATCAATTTGAGATTTATGACTATGTGTCTTTTAGCTTTCTCTGGTTTCTTTAGATACGACGAATTACGTTCCATAAAGAGATGTGATGTTAAATTATTTGATTACCACTTGACCATTTTTATCGAGAAGTGTAAAACGGATCAATTTCGTCAGGGAAATACGGTTTTTATTGCTAAAACCTTCTCAGAGCTTTGTCCTCATGAACGACTGAAATTGTATCTATTGAGAATAGGTTTGTTCAGTCCAATGGACTCGGAGTTATTTTTATTCCGTGCCCTCACTCCCAATGGGCCTGCCTTAAGAGCAAACAATGTACCGCTCTCATACACAAGGGCTAGAGAAATCTTTCTAGAAAAACTAAGTGTCGGTTTAAACAAAAGTTTGTATGGTCTTCATAGCCTAAGGTCTGGCGGCGCTACAGCCGCAGCCAATGCAGGAGTACCTGATCGACTTTTCAAGTCTCACGGTCGCTGGGTGAGCGAGACAGCGAAAGATATGTATGTAAAGGACTGTATCAATTCTAAATTGTCTGTAAGTTCATCCTTGGGTCTCTAATTTCAATGATCTCGCTATCTTTGCGCTTCGGGAGTGACAAGTGTGTTGTCAGGAACTGCCACTCCAAACATAATATCTTGTTTGTTGCTAATTGCGGGAGATTAGAAAGGAAATGTGTTTCTTTTCGGTCTTTTGTTAGAAGAGAAACAATTTCCTTTCGGTTCGTAAGCAATTAGAATGGGGTATAACCTGCCTGGGCAATCAAGCGTTGCTTAGGCAGGTTATATAATGTTGTATTCTTGCAGTTTGTTATTATAATAATAATAATAATAATAAAGGAGCATTTATATAGCGCTCTTACGCAAATACATGGTATCACAGCGCTTTACAAACAAGAGTGAGAAGTACAATTACAATAACGAAATGAAAAATGAATCAATAAGTAACTGGTGCATAAACAAAAACAGTCAGTTTAAAAACTGCCTAGAAAATAAGTGAGTTTTTAATAGTTTCTTAAATTGGATGAGCGAGGAAGCATGACGCATGTTATATGGAAGAACATTCCACAGAGAAGGAGCGGCAGAAAAAAATCCTTTTTTGGCTATAGCAAGGGGAGTCTTTGGAATTGTGAGTATTCTAGTGTCAGAACAAGAGCGAAGTCCATTTCTACCAGGTACATAAGGAATAATAAGATCATTGATATATGACGGAGCACAGTCCATGAAACACTTAAAAACAAAAACCAATATTTTGAATTCAATTCGCTCTTTAACCGGAAGCCAATGTAATTGTTCAAGATAAGGAGAGGCATGATCTTTTTTTGGTGCACAATATATAAGTTTGGCGGCTCTATTTTGAATTCGTTGGAGACGTTTGATATCTTTGGCCGTAGATCCTTGTAAGAGCGAATTTGAGTAATCAAGACGTGAGGTGATGAGTGCGCGAACAGCGTGATGACAAGTAGTTTCATCGATGAACATCCTGACGCGCGACAGATTTCTCAAATGAAAATTCAAACTGCGGCATACAGTGGTTACATGATGTGACATATTCAACACATTATCAAATTCAACACCCAAATTACGAACATGAGGAGATGGCTTAATAATCGCATCTCCAACACGAAGTGACAAATTGGAAAGAGAATTTAAAAATCTAGGATTTGCTACAATTAAAAACTCAGTTTTATCATTGTTTAGACATAACATATTTTGTGACATCCAAGACCTGACTTCATCAATACATTTGGTTAAAACAGATAACGCTCGATCAGATTCTCCTGGGATCCGGGGGTCAAAGGAAATATACATCTGGGTGTCGTCTGCATAAAAGTGGAAGTTGACGCCAATATGACGTTTGATGATGTCAGCTATTCGGCTTCCTGACACACATACATGGCGTACACGCCGAGTTTACTTTACATATTCTTTGCAGGTTACATGTGTGGTAGGATTGCATTAGTTCGAGTGACCTGGGCACTTTGAGTCATGACTACTCCCAGACACGTCCTCTCTCCTAGTTTTTTTTTTCCCACAGGTTTTTTATCTAGGCAAGCGTAGGGGTTGCGTGTGTGCTGACTCTTTAGAACTTGATGCACAGGTCCGCTACGGGATTGGTAGCGGATGTGTCCGCTATTGGACCGATCGACTTGGAGCTGAGAGCTTTAGTCTGGTGCCCATGTTTGTCGCATTGACAAGTAATTAGCTTGGAGCTTGGTTTTAGCTTGGTGACCATTGACTCGGAGCTGTAGCTTTAGTCTGGTGCCCATGTACGTCGCATTGACGAGTAATCTGCGTGTATAGTTTGGCATAATTTCGGGCAATACGCCTTCTCGTGTTTGTTTCTTAATTACATGCGTGTTATGTTGTATAATTATTCATAATGAAAAATTGTTGGTATTACCATATCAAAATGACTTACGGATTTCTGTATTGGAGAATTGTTAAATGTTTAACAAGACAAATAAAAGGAGTGACAAGTGTGTTGTCAGGAACTGCCACTCCAAACATAATATCTTGTTTGTTGCTAATTGCGGGAGATTAGAAAGGAATTGTATTTACAAAATCTAGGTGTTTGGGTGAATTGTGGGTTCAAGCAAGTGAGCAATTGATGACGTCACAATCATACTTTTGAAAATCTCTGACGTCTTTTATCATGACAAAATCATTTTCATTTTCAAAAGACTGTGTTAGAATGTCTTAAAGTTTAACTTCCTGTTGTGAACGGAAGTAAATGTCAAGTCAGGTAATTTGAAGGCCATAATTTATTAGAAAAGTCACTAGTCACTTTATGAATGAAGAAAACCTTACTTTTACAAACACCACAATATTGCTTAAAATGTTTAGGCTGTAAATATTTTTATTTATTTATATTTGCTGTTTTTAGATATCAAAGATAAAAATAAAATGAAACATCATTTGGTTATTACATAAATTACCATGAAAAAAACCTGCACTAACCATTTAGAAATTTGCTAACCGGCTAACCAAAACCAATATTTAAAAATTAACACAACAATTTTGGGAAAATTTAATAATAATAATAATAGTGTGGACTTATATAGCGTACGTATCCACCAAACTGGTGCTCAAGGCGCATTATATTATTACCCCTGCTCATCAGGCTCATAAATCATTCCTGAAACCATCTCAGTTCCCTGGGGAGTATACAGCTCAATCGCTGCCATTTTGGCGCATATAAGGCTAATCAAACACAACAACCAACTCTGCCCTCACAGGTACCCATTTACCCCTGGGTGGAGAGAAGCAATTATGGTAAAGTGTCTTGCTCAAGGACACAAGCACCATGGTCGCGGTTGGGATTCGGACCCACATTCTGACGACTCGACCATCAGAACACAAATCCGATGCACTAAACCGCTCGACCATGGCACTCCATAAACCAACCATTTTGTTGTTCTAGACTCTGTTTTGCCAAATTGATTATTAAACAATCATTGTGGGAAGTTTATTGATGCTTTTCGGTTAAAAATTATACACATTATTCCATTTGCAAACTTAAATTTAATTAAGTTGATAAAATACTAAAAAGAAAAGAAATACATAAGATAAAAAGATCTAGATCTCTTGCCTCAAAATCAAAATTAATTGATCTTGTATTTAAATTAACTCCAGTGCCTGAAAACCTTTTGTCAAAGAAACAATTGAACACTTGTTCATCTACTGCCAAAAACATATTAACGCTTGGATTTTTGTAGAAGAGATTTTACGCAAATACACCAACAATAAAATTATGTCCATAAACGATATTAACAGAATATTGGGTAAAGATATTAATAACATTGCGCTATGCGTAATAGGAAAATTGCACCGGGTAATTTGGTCAGTTAGATGTGAAATTGTCAAAAATCCTAAAATAAATTGTCCCGATATTATGAAGAAATACATTAACGTTTTGAAAGGTTTTATTCTTTTAGAAAATAAACGTCTCCCTGAACATGATTTTATAGATACCTACGCTCATAACCACCTTTTATGTACAATTAAAAATGGTATAATTACTTTTAATTTTTAATCAACTATCTTGGGTTAATAATGCATTGACAAGTTCTTTATAATTTGTTCGTGCATGATTCCTTTTGTCCTTTATATTTGTTTTTTGTTAATTCAAAATGTCGTATTTGTGAACTTTTCAATATGTATTCACAATTTCATTTATGAACAGTTTCAGTATAGTTTCATTATAGTTATACATACTTTATGTTTTATGACATATTTACATCCGCTATGTTTTGTTTTTGCAATTTATTTCGCTTCATTGTTTTCCTTTTGGCGAATTGTATTTTAATTGTGCGATATTTTGTTTACAATTAAGTCTTTTGTTTCAATTTTTGTAAATCTTAAATGCCATATTTGTGAATGTTTTGAGAATAGTTTCATTATAGATGTACATTGTTTTATTACTACTTTGCATCAGCTATGTTGTTATATATGTGATTTATTTCGCTTGATGAATTTCCATTTGGAGAATTTGTGTTTTAATTGAGCGATTCTTTTGTTTACAACTACGTTTTGTACCAATTTCCTTAAATGTATCCGCTATGTTTTGTTTTGTGATTTATTTTATTTATTTATTTTTCATGAATTTCCATTTATATATTTGTGTTTTTTAATATGTATAATAATGATTAATGCCAATGTTTTGTCCTGTGTACAGTGTGTTTTTGTTTTAAATTTGTGATATTTTGTAATTGTGGAAATTTTGTATCTTGTAAATGTTTTATTTTGTTGTAACAGTGATGCAATAAATGGAGTAGTTTTAACTCCACTAAAAGAAAAAAATAATAATAATAAAAACTCGAACAAAAACAAGAGGTGTTTGGGTTGTACCCAAACACCTAATTTTGTGATTCAGTTTTATACCTAGGAACAGATAAGGATCGGAAGAAAGTCTAGTGGTAGGACGGCCTTGAGTTACATTAAAACTAACATAACGATCAATATCAAAATGTGTAATTAAAAAAAAGATATATAAGATCACCAATTTCTCTTCTAAAAGACAACGGTAAAATGAGAAGACGATCCAATCGTGACTTCAGGATAATGCAGGATAAATTTTGTAGCCTGTCTTTGAACACCTTCAATTAACCTAATATTACGTTTTGACGTTCCACTCCACACAGAACTACAATATTCAAGGTTACTTCTAATTAAAGCAGAATAAAGTTTTTTTGAAACTCTGACAGGAGCTTCATAGCTAATAGTACGTTTTATCAACCCCATCATCTTATTACATTTGTCAACGATTCTATTAACATGATCATTCCAAACAAAACCTGAGGAAATATCCACACCAAGATGCCGAACGGAATCAACCTGTTCGAGAGAAATGTTGTTTAATTTGTAATCAAAATCTACCAATTGTTTACGCCTAGATATGGAAATAATTTGGCACTTCAAAATATTGAAATGCAACTCCCACGTAACACTCCAAGAATACAGGGAATCAATATCCTTCTGTATTAATTTACAATCAAATATAACGGAATTAAAACACTTGGAATCGTCAGCAAACAGTGCCACTGTAGAATTTTGGACAGTACTGAGCATGTCGTTTATATACAGAAGAAACAATAACAGACCCAATACGGAACCCTGTGGGACACCTGACAACAACCGGCAGCCAATCAGAGTTACACCCCTTAACAACCACCCTTTGCTGACGATTATTCAAGTAAGACTTAAACCAACCGAATAAATCTGAATGAATACCAAAATACTGTATTTTGTGAAGAATTTATGAGAAACACTATCAAAAGCTTTGGAAAAATCAAGATAAATCATCAACTTGTCCTGTCCAAAACACAACTGACTTCTTGTAATACTGTTAAGAGTTGTGGAACCGTAGAGCGACCTCTAACAAACTCATGTTGGAGGTAGTATATATTAAATCTCGAATAACTGGGAAAATAGCATTAAAAACAACCCTTTCCATAACCTTGGCACATACACTTAGTAAAGACACTGGCCTATAATTTTCAACTTGATCTTTGTCCGATTTTTTAAAAACTGGAACAACTTTAGCTCTTAGCCAATCACTGGGTAATACTAGTACTTGTGTTCTAAGAGACAAGTTAAAAATATGACACAAAGGAGAAATAATCTGTTGAGCACATTCTTTTAACACTCCAGGGGATAACCCGTCATCAGGACCCACTGCTTTAGTTTTGTCTAAATGATTAAGGATGTCTAAAACTTTACTCTCATTAACAGATACTGACCCCAATTCAGCATGTTTATAAACAGGAATATCAGGTAAGAAATCATAATCCTTCACTGTTAGAACGGTTGGGTGAAACTTTACCCAAGTTGGGTAAACTTTTACCCAACCGCGGGGTCACCTGTGAACAACCCTTTAATTGGGCGAACAGTTTTATAAAATTGATAACGTGCATCCTATGTCATTGTAGTAATGCGATCAGAATCACTTAACGTAGCGGCCGCATGAAAACAAAGTGCATCTTCCAGAAATTGATTACACATCATGTGCCAAAGCTTCAGCGTACAACATCGTAGGAATAAAACGTGTATTTTTATAACTTGTATAATGCATCATGGAGAAATATGGATGAAATACATTTGAATGACAACTCTTGTAAACAGCTCTCGCCAAGCATATTAAGGCGTGGCGGGCCCGCCACTCCTTGGGCGAAAATCAGCTTATTCCGCCACGCTAGAAATATTGTCCACGCCACCCTAAATCAATATACATGTATTTTTCAAACGAATTTTATCCTTTTTTAGCTTGAATAATAATTTGTGTTTCGCTACGTCGATGGCTAATGCTGCTCAAATGCCTCTCAAGATCACCGCAGACGAGCATAGTTTAAAAGGATATGGGTCCACAAACATAATATGTTGCTGCTAAATATAGCAGATGAAAAAAAAATTCAATGGTGCTCATTGTCAGTAATCAATATACAGCTTAGGTACAGACAACAGCTAGTCATTTGTTAACGTGTTTCTTTTAATCCATTTAAACACAATGTCAAAATTATCAGCCAGGATGCAAAATATTGTCGGCACACAAGAACTGCTATTGTACACTCACGGTGATTCATTAATAAAACATCTCTTCAAAAACAGGGTGTTTTGTGTAATACCATCTGGACCTTGATTTATGCACCAATAAATGGTAATGTAAACTGCTTTTCAGAAAGAAAAGAAAAACATTGCGTCATTCATGCACCAGCCTTTCCAACATTTAAATGTGTCAATTGCCTGATATAAAAATACAAAGATAAACTCATTTCCAACTGACATTTCAAACTGATTATTTTTGAGTGATCCTTCACACTAACACCAGTGATTCAACATGTTGGTTATTAATATATAAACATTAATTATGATAGTGCTATGGCGATCAGACTTAAGGATCTTTAAACTTGATAACATCGAAATTAATCATGATCTCCATTCTGCAGTAGTTCCATTCAAACAATAGATCAACATTGTTAAGGGGGTGATGGATGGCTTCTGAGACTAATTGCTGACCCCACCCACTCCTAAATTAATCAGGGTGAGAGCGCTGCTTGAAGATTAATTAATGTGATGATTTCCAAACATGTTGTATTAATAAATATAAAAAGCACAAGATAGTATGGAAAAAACTCAACCATGCCTTTCAGTTGTTACAAAGTGGCGAATACCTCATTCGTCAATATGGAAAAAAACATTGGCTTTTAAACGTATTCGTCACATGGGGGGTTCTCCATAACTTTCAAAGGAGGCAAAATTATGCATTCAAACATCAAAAAATGAATTTAGACACTCATACAACCGTAAAACTGCAAAAACCTCAATATCGAAAAATACCGATTCGCCACTATGAGAAAAATGCGACGAATTAATGTCTCGATTGAGACATCCTTCGAACAATCTTTAATAATTCATGACGAACAAAATCCAGAAACCGAAAGGAACATGAAATGTTTAAAGGGTAACATTGGTAATTATCAGATTTTAGCGAATTGTTATCTATACAAACTTAAGTATCAATCATCGTGAGAATTTATTCTGTCGGAAATGCTGTTTCATCTTCGGGGTAAAGGTTTGTGTCATCTCACACCCATGTACTTGAACACATCAAAATCTTGTGCGTGACCGACATGAGTATTCAACAAACTCACAAACATCCCACCTAGACAAGCTCTCAAAAATCATGTAATATCATTGGCGGATCCGGGGGGGGGGGGGGGGGCTAAGGGGGCTGTAGCCCCCTGTAAAATCGTTTAAAATTTTTTTTTTTTTAAAGAGAATGAGAGAGAGAGAGAGAGAGAGAGAGAGAGAGAGAGAGAGAGAGAGAGAGAGAGAGAGAGAGAGAGAGAGAGAGAGAGAGAGAGAGAGAGAGAGAGAGAGAGAGAGAGAGAGAGAGAGAGAGAGAGAGAGAGAGAGAGAGAGAGAGAGAGAGAGAGAGAGGAGAACGCACTCCCATTCCCTCACTGTGCTTTGTTTTTCTCTCCCTTTGATTATTTCATTGTAATTTTTATAGTACTGAAAAAAAATTGTTTTTGATATTCAGCCCCCCCTAAAAATGTTCTGGATCCGCCCATGAATATAGTACGCTTTTACCAACGCTTGCAGCCTAGCCTGAACTCATATATCATAATCCCATGTGGATCCCACATTGGTTCTAAACAAGCCCACACATAGCGCACAAAGATCCAATCAGGGCCCAATTTCATAGCACTGTTTACCGGTAAGCAAATTTTCATGCTAACTATAGCAGAAAACAATTGCTTAATCATAAGCTTATTTCACAGGTTAGAATAAAAATTCAGAGCGGCACGTTTGCGTTCACCATGTATTTGTATTGTTGCGTCGCTCATTTGGGCAAGGCCAACCTAGCCCGCTAATTTCATCATACATTGGGCACACGCAGGCAACCCATTTTGACAAACATGTTTCAACGTATGTACCAGTCCTGGATACGCTAGATTCACAGTGAACGAGTCAGTAGACCAGCTTGCTGTAGATGGAGATCAAACAGAGCCACTCCAGATACATAACATCCTCCTCTAAGAGACTTAACCAAGTAATGCCTAGATGAATATAAGAAGCAATGTTTATATTGAATGAGGGCCGACACTCCTGGCTCCTCCTCTGCAAATAACAACAGATGTCCAGACAGATGCCACAACAACCTTGCAGCTCACGACTGAAAACATCAGCCAGTCCACACTTTTTGTTGATATAGGTTTCCCATCAAAGTTGTTGTCCAGTAATAATTGACACAAAAATAGCCTAACATTTTTAGTTCATAACCAAATTTCTGCGCACATACCTTATAGTCTGTGTGCTGGAGGGGTCTACCGTGCACCCCTCAAAACCCACCGCCACCGATATTTTTTTGTTCCTTTGGATGTCATAAACACGAAAAAAGATGTTAAAATTAAAAAATTTGGGTTGCACTATCTGTTCTGGCCCAATATTTTTTTGCCCTGATAATGAGCTTAGCTGATAATTCTTAGAACTAGGGGTGGAAGAAGATCAAACATCTCGCCATTGCTCCATCATGCCTTCACCTATTATCATGTGACTTGGTACAATTAATGTTCAGTCATATGTCGTCATGATGACGTGATCGGTTCTCATGAAAACGACCGCTAGAGGGAGCTATAATTGCACGTATATTATGCATATTTTAATTATTGGGATTTTCAGAAAAATATATCATTATAAGTCATTTAGTTTTTATAGTTGGCACCAAGAACAAAAAAATTAATTAATTTATGCCTTAAATGGGTTTGTCTATGTCTAATGTAACCACAAAAATGTGTTAACTTAGACTTTTTTGGATTTTCTATCTCTGGGGGCACTTTTTTAGCCCCCATGGTATTAAGCTTAGTTGGACGTCCATATCACTACATATTGAATAATCCTTTATTTCTCGAACATGCTTTGACCTACATTAATCAAACTTGGCACAATAAATGTTTATTCACATGTCGTCAAGATGATGTCATTGTTGTCATGGAAACTACCTCTAGAGGGCGCTGTACTTGGATGCATATCACGAGCACATGAATTAATGGTACAATTACTTCTTATTTTTAGCACTTGTAGTACACTAGTTATCACTCTGGGGATAAAGTATCATTAAGTTTTACTTGGCAAGGATGTGCCAACTGTAATGTAAAGAAAAACGAAATATAAATTTGAAAATATTTTGGTAAGGGTTATCTGGAGCTCATTGTTTTGAAGCCCCTATCATGTCAAATTCAGCCGGGAATACTTAGCATTTTGGGTATGAGGGGATTACACAAACCTCCATTACTCCGGCATGCTTTGACTTACATTAATAAAACTTGATACATTAAATGTTAATGTATATGTCGTCAGGATAACGTCATTGGTTGCCATAGAAACTACCTCTAGAGGGCGCTGTATTTTGATAAATGTTATGCATAAATGAATAAACGGTTAAATATATTTCTTATTTTTCACCATTGTAGTACACTATAGGGATAATGTATCATTAATTTTTAACTGGATCTGATATGTCAACTCTAGTGTAAGAAAAAAAAGATAAATTTGAAAATCTTGGGTTAAGTTGTCTCTGGAGATCATTGTTAAAGCCCCTATCGGCCCCTTGTTAAGCCAAGTGCCGCAGTGCTGGCCTATATTACAACATTGTTGTATTGTCTGACTGTGAGGATACTGTATCCTTTCAGGAGTTCCTTTCGGGAAGTTTCATATTGATTTGGTGCTCCCATACAGCCTGCAATGAGGCTTCCTTGTAAAGGTGGACTCACCATCCCAAACAGGAAGTTTCTTCTTACAGACAAGGACCTAGTAAGCAATGAACCAGAACATGTAGTACAACACAGAAGATGTTTCCATCAAAACCAATGTCATCTTGACAACATATGAACATTAAATGTACCAAATTTTATGAATGTAAGTCAAAGCATGCCGGAGTAATGGAGGTTTGTTTAATCCCTCCCACCCCATATGATAAAAATTCTTGGCTGAACAAGGGGCTGATAGGGGCGTTAACATTGATCTCCAGAGACAACGTAACCCAAAATTTCAAATTTATCCTGTTTTTTTCATACACTAGAGTTAACATATCATATCCAGTTAAAAATTAATGATACATTATCCCTATAGTGTACTGCAATGGCTAAAAATGAGAAATACTTTTAACCATTTGCGCATAATCTTCATCTTTCCACTGCAACCAATGACGTCATCCTGATGACATATACATTAACATTTAATGTGTCAAGTTTTATTAACGTAAGTCAAAGCATGCCGGAGTAATGGAGGTTTGTGTAATCCCCTCTCACTCCAAATGCTACCGGTATAGTGTATTATATTCCCCATTTTGGCCAAAGGTGGAACTGGGGATGCTTCTAGAAACATTTTGGGAAATTTTTGGGTAATTTTTGGGCGAATTTGGGAATAATTTTTCAAACGTAACATAACAGAAAAGATTATTTGGTGATGTTTTTTGCATTGTTAAAACCTACGGATCCTCCAAAAAGGACATGCTCCCGATAGAAAAAGCAAACGAAGACGTCTTAATTTTATTTTATATGATTAGTGGAAGGCCAGAGGATTTAAGAATGGAGTCGTACCCGGTCTTAATGTATGAAGATTTTAATAATAAATCAGCATTCAATTCTGTAATAAACCAAACAAAAACCAAGTACATGTATGAGTGTACATTCCATATCTCAGATTACTGCTAAATAACAGTCTTAACACGTGTAAACAGAAAGATTATTACAGTCCAAACATCTGAATCAAGTGAAAAGCAACTTAGAAATGATTTCTTAAAGTCTTCCAGAAAGCACATATTTTTAAACGGAAACATTAACTTAATACTGTGACCGGATACAACTAGCAGATCAGTAACAGTTCAGCAACAATAGTTCAGTCCAGTAAACAGCATACAGTTCAGTTAATGCAAAACGGTAATCCCCTAAACAAATAATGAAAAACATTCTAAATACAGGAACATGTCATGCATACTAACTTTACTCTGAAACTACAATAATCACCTTTAAAATTAATAAAGATATGCAAAACTGATTAACAGTCAACAACTCCTGGCCTCGACGATACTTGCTCTAGAATATTCACTAATTCTCTCATAATAAGCAGAAATTGTAACTTGAAAACCTTAGAAAACTGATTTACTCAAACATCCAGCATTTAACCTTTGGCGTGCATCAAGTGCATGTATCACTAACACTAGAACAACTTCTCAAGTGAGCAGAAATACGTTGGAATTATCTTTAATACTACGAAAACTACATGTACTGTAAATATGACAAGTCTAATCCAACAATACAATTCTATAACACTCACCCTAAACGCCGATCAGTAACTCTAAGCAGTATCAGTACAAAATTTAGTAGTTTAGCTAACCTTTTACCCTGTAAAACTATCAAAATGTACAGTTTCTGATGCATTTATCGGAAAACGGTCGCCAGGTATAGCGCCCTCAAGAGACAGTTCATAATAAACAAAACTCGCCGAAACATCCTCCCCACCTATGCGAGGATGTCGCATAACAAAACAGGTTGATGTCACAGACCAGTTCATCAGTTCTCATATCCTTCAACCGGGTAAATAACCGCGATCTTTGTTATTGGTCGGCTGTAATCTCCATGAGCTGTGGTTACCTTGACATTGCGCACATGTCCGTCTTGTCCTGGGTAGACCTCAGTTACTCTTCCAATGTTCCATTTTCCTCGGATAAGATTCGGCTCTGCAAGAATAACATCACCAACACTCACATTTCGTCTGTGGACACACCACTTCTTCCTTGGAACAAGAGCTGGATGAACATCCCTTATCCAGGTTTTCCAGAAGGACGTCACAATTTGTTGAACAAACTCAACTCTCTCTCTGTGGGATTCCTGCTAGTGCGGAATGGCCCCTGGGGTACCCTGTTTGATGCTCGACCAAGCAGAATATCATTCGGACAGATGTAGCTGCCATCATCCGGATCAGTTGGATGCCTGCCAATGGGCCTTTCATTGACAAGATTCGCCACTTCTTGCAGACACGTCTGAAGCTCAAATGGGGTCAACCGTTGTTCTCCAATAGCCTTCTTAAGAGCTTGTTTACAGCTCTTCACTAAGGCTTCTGCACATCCATTCTGATGTGGCGCAAGAGGTGTTGTGAACTTCCAGCATATTTGTCTCTCAGCACAAAAGTCCTTCAACTTGGCCACATTCCACCCCTTTACCATCTCCCTCAACTGTCTTTCTGCCCCAACAAACTGGGTTCCATTGTCACTCTGAATCAGCTTCCGGTGACCTCGTACAGCAAGAAATCTTCTAAGGACTTGTAGAAATTCCATCGTTGAACAATCAACGGCAACTTCCAGATGCACGGCTCTGGTATTCAGACAGGTAAAAATTACCCCGTAGTGCTTTGCCGTTTTGTTTCGGCCAACTTTCACAACAAACGGTCCAAAGTAATCACAAGCAGTGTAGTAGAATGGTGGTGTGAACGGTGCCATCCTCTCAATAGGCAGATTGGCCATGTACTGTGTGTTTCTGTTTTGCGTTCAAAAACCCGGCACATGACACACCTGAATTTCACACTCTTTGCCAAGCTTGTTCCGCCGGTTACCCAGTACTTGCTTCTGACCTTAGTTGCTGTCGTCGCCACTCCGTAGTGCCCTCGCTCATGAACATTCTTCGTGATCAGGTATGATATGTGGTGGCTTCTGGGGAGTAGCACCGGGTGTTGTCTGTCATAAGAAAGTTTTCCAAGATGACCCCTTCCTCCAACGAAGGTCATCCCGTCTTTCACAAATGGACTAAGTGACTTAAACTCTCCTTTCTCCAGTCGCTCATGAAGTGATTTCTGGGCCTCAACCAGCCAGTGGTTCCCAGCAGCGGTCAATTCTTCAACTGTTAATGGACCGTCATGGTTTCTCTGCTTCGATTTCAGATGCGAGATGAAACGGAAGACATATGCAGTCACGCGGATCAACTTTCTCCAGCTGGAGAACTTGTTGCAGTCTATTGCATCTTCCGCTTCCTTCACCAGTAGCACAGTTTTCTTCTTCTTCTTTTCTCTGTTTACTTCCCTTTCTTCAGCCTTTGGGAGCGATTTGGGCCAATTCTCTTCCGGTTCTCTTAAGAATCCTGGCCCGTCCTTCCAGGTGCCTTGTAGTTGTTCGACTTTGACCCCTCTTGAAATCTTGTCGGCAACGTTGTGCTCTCCTGGGACATGCCTCCAGTCGGAAGGATCGGTTTGGCTCTGAATTTCTGACACTCTGTTTGCAACAAAGGACTTGTACTGTCGTGATTGGCCACGTATCCATGATAGGACAATCACACTGTCTGACAGGAATATGGCTCTTTCAAACTCAGCTGATGTCTCCCTGACTACTGATGCATAGAGTCTAGTAGCCAACAATGCTGCCTGTAGCTCCAATCTCGGAATCGTCAGGGCCTTCAGTGGAGCTACCCTCGATTTTGCAGCCACAAATCTCACATCAAACGAACCGTTCCCATTCTTTGATCTCGTGTAGGCAACTGTGCCAAATGCATCTTCGGATGCATCGCAAAACACTATTAACTCAACAGGAAAGTCTGGCTTTGGCATCAGGCATCGGTCAAATGACACTCCATTCAAGCTCTGCAGTTCTGTGAAGAACTTTCTCCATTCAGCCTTTGGTTCTGGATGCAAGTCGTCATCCCAATCAACACCCATTTGCCACAGCTTCTGCATCAGGATCTTTCCTCGGATCAGGAAGGCACCAGTAAACCCAATGGGGTCAAATACCTTGGCCAATTCACTCAGAATCATTCGCTTGGTCATGACATCTCTTTCTTTCAGGGCAACTGCTTTAACTTGATATTTCAGTCTGTCTGTCTCTGGGTTCCATACAACGCCCAAAACCTTCTGCTCTTCTGTAGATGTGTCTCCGACGATTGGTCTCTCTTCAGGCTTCTCTTCTGCCAACTTTGTGTTCGACACCCACTCCTTTACTTTGAAACCACCTGCAGTTAGGACTGCATCAATTTGGCTAGTTAGACGTGTAGCTTTCTCAACGGACCTTGTAGAGGTACATATGTCGTCCATGTATGTGTCACAGTCCAAAACTCTAGATGCCTCAGCGTAGTCTCTGGCTCCTTCGGCAGCTGTTCTCTTCAATGCAGTCAATGCCATAGCCGGTGCTGGCATGTCGCCAAAGGGTACCACCTCCTTGACATACACATCAGGTTCTCGGTCTTCATAGCTCCTCCAAAGGAACCTATGGACGTGCTGATCACGCTCAGGGATTCTGATTTGGTGATACATCTTGGCTATGTCACCTGACACAGCAATCGGAAACTGTCTGAACCGGAATAAGACCCCAAAGAGATCATTGAGGAGATCAGGTCCTTTTTCCCAGTAGTCATTCAGTCGATGGCCATAGAAGCTAGCAGAGGCATTGAAGACGATGCGAACAGGAGTGCTCTTTTTCTCAGGACGAATTACTGGGTGGTGGGAGATGTAATGGACCGGACCGTCGTACTTCTTCATTTCTTCGGTAGTCAGCTTTCTTGAAAATCCCCTTTTTTCCATGTCTTTCATCTGATCATCATACAGTTGAGCGTTGTCCCCTTCTCTCTGTAGCTTCTTCTCTATGGACAGTAGCTTCGCCATTGCCTGCCTCTTGTTATCGGGGAGCTCTTTTGGGTCCCTTTTCCATTGGTAGGGAACTAGCCATCTGTTGTCTACTTTCTCACAGGACTCCCAAATCTTGTCAAACTGGCGTTGGTCATTCGGAGTCAACAGCTTGTCGGTTGAAGGCTTACAGTTGCAGTTCTGGAGCCTCACCCCCATCGCCTCAGTAGACCAAAACTCACTGAGGTCAGTCTTGTCGGTGACCTTTATGTGTAGCACAGTGGACGTTCTTGCAGTCGCCTCACTAGATGATCCGAGAATTACCCAGCCAAGTGGAGAATCTCTCAGGACATATCCCTCTATTTTCTCTGTCTCACCGCCATGCATAGCAGGATGATCAACACCTAGTAGTATATCAACCTGTCCACAACCACGTCTAATTGTTGATCCCAAATGGCTCTCGATCTTTTCTCTGCACTGCTCTGGTAGTGGAGGCACTGTAGTTATTTCGGGAACTTCTACTGCTGACACTTTATATATCTTTTCTACACGGTAGATCTTGATCTCATGCAGCCTGGTGACATGGGTTTCGGTCATTCCACCCAAAGTGGTGATGTCGATGCTGATTGGTTTGCCTTTGCCTTGTAACCCAAGTCTTTGTACAGTTGCTCCTCGGACCAGGGTTACACTTGCACAACAGTCAAACACAATGTTTCCAGTCATTTTCTTGTGAAGTGCCCCAATTTCAGTCGTCAGCAAGGGTAGTGCAACATCAGTGCATTCTGACTTGGTGTTGCACGCCATCACCTGAGCAGTGGGTGCCGCTGAAACTTCGGCTTTCACTTTGTGTAGGAGATGGTGATGCTGGGAATCACATTGTGTGCACTTCTTTTTTCTGCTACAGGTACTCATACTGTGCCCTTTGCCGGCCCGCTTCATGCAGGAAAAACAGGCATGCTTATCTTTCACCTTTCGCCACCGTTCTTCAGGAGTCAGTTTCAGTATGGCAGGACACTGATCAGGCCAGTGACTATCAGTTTCACACCCCCAGCACCTTTTCCACTTTACTATTGTGGCTGGTCGCCCTTCCGTCAGATACACTCGGGCTTGCTGAGGTGTTGTACTCGTACTCCTGATGGAGGCAGATACCCGTCTTCTGGTTTTCGTCTCGTTCTCAAGGAATTTGAGAAGTCCCTCGAGATTAGCCTGTTCACTGCTCTGCTGTTCAATGCGGGCATATACTTTCCTGTCATCTGGAGTCAGTTTCTTCTCGATCATGGCCAACATGTGATTATTATTCATGTCTGATTCCTTTCCTACTTGTTTCAGGACATTGAAGCTGCACCTAACAAGTTGAGCAAACTCACAAAAGCGCCCATCTTCTCCATTGCTAAGCGCTTTAAACTTGGTCAGATCCTGGGCCACTGTGTCTGAAATGACCCTTGGATCACCATAGTACATGTCCAAGTACTCCCAGCATGCACTATAATCAGTTCCGATACCCTTCAGCAACTCCAGTGGCTTGCCAGTTAAACTGTTCCGCAGAATAGAGACAGCATCTCTCGGATTGTACATCGGATCTATCATGTGCTTGAAGTCATCTTTGAATGTGTGATAATCCCTGACATCTCCATTGAATGTTGGCATCTTGGGTCTCTCCAACCTCGGTCTCAACTTGCATGAAGCAGTACTGGTTTTTGGTGTCTGCTGCTGCTCTACTTCAGCAGACGCTGGTTTCGGTGAGAAAGGTGACTGCTCAGCTTGCAGTTCAGCAGTGCTGCTTTCTGGTTGCGTATTGCAGTCAGTACTTTGGGATGCATCATGGTCAGTTGGTACAGCAACACTTTTTGCAGGCGGATCTTCAGCCGACTTGACCGGTTGAGATTTTCTTAACTGGTTCAGTTTCAGCTTTATCTGCATGAAGTCATCCATACAGGTCTGAATGTATTCTTCCTCCTGCTCATATTCATCGCCATCTTCTATTGTCTCGCAATACTCATCGTGTCTGTTCTGCAATTCCATGAAGGAAACCTCAAATTTCCGGAATTCTTCTGTGAGTTCTTCTATGGAAGAATCTTGCTTTATGTGTTGTTCAAACACATTCCTTTGTCGAGTAAATCTCGTCTTGCTGGTTCGTCGTTTCGCTTTCTTTTCATCCATCTTGGCCTCGATATACTGGAATAGTAAATTGAATTGTGGAAGGCCAGAGGATTTAAGAATGGAGTCGCACCCGGTCTTAATTACTGCTAAATAACAGTCTTAACACGTGTAAACAGAAAGATTATTACAGTCCAAACATCTGAATCAAGTGAAAAGCAACTTAGAAATGATTTCTTAAAGTCTTCCAGAAAGCACATATTTTTAAACGGAAACATTAACTTAATACTGTGACCGGATACAACTAGCAGATCAGTAACAGTTCAGCAACAATAGTTCAGTCCAGTAAACAGCATACAGTTCAGTTAATGCAAAACGGTAATCCCCTAAACAAATAATGAAAAACATTCTAAATACAGGAACATGTCATGCATACTAAATTTACTCTGAAACTACAATAATCACCTTTAAAATCAATAAAGATATGCAAAACTGATTAACAGTCAACAACTCCTGGCCTCGACGATACTTGCTCTAGAATATTCACTAATTCTCTCATAATAAGCAGAAATTGTAACTTGAAAACCTTAGAAAACTGATTTACTCAAACATCCAGCATTTAACCTTTGACGTGCATCAAGTGCATGTATCACTAACAGTAGAACAACTTCTCAAGTGAGCAGAAATACGTTGGAATTATCTTTAATACTACGAAAACTACTGTAAATATGACAAGTCTAATCCAACAATACAATTCTATAACACTCACCCTAAACGCCGATCAGTAACTCTAAGCAGTATCAGTTCAAAATTTAGTAGTTTAGCTAACCTTTTACCCTGTAAAACTATCGAAATGTACAGTTTCTGATGCATTTATCGGAAAACGGTCGCCAGGTATAGCGCCCTCAAGAGACAGTTCATAATAAACAAAACTCGCCGAAACAATCAGTAGTTAAAAAGTATTGAGAATATGAAACAGAAATAGCATGAAAATGTATCTATTATTTGACAAAGGTGAACATTATTTTTTCGTGCAAAGATAAAAGCCGCCTTCAGTGAGTGCATAGCATTCATAATGTCACTGCTCACCAATAATTCCTTCGATGCCGAGTATAGCACTGCTCACTAAGCCTGCGGAAGAAAGTGTGGAAGAAAGATGCCCATTGACTTGAAATTACCGAGACTGATGTAGGTCCAGAAGAAGCGGGAAAGTAAAATCATCCACCGCCAAGAATTTTACTTTTCAGCCGCCTACCTCCATACTTACCGGTACCAATGCTAGCAGTTGAAATAGTGTGATCATTGTATGATCCGTAGCTCTGCTTACTATGTTGCACTACTGCATATAAACGTTGACAGCGACGGACAATACATTCAGGCGCGATTCGAGCAGGTAGCAGACGACACGGTGCGTTTTTTAGTACGCTGGCGGGAGATTGGACGGGTTGCGTTCGAGTAGCTTCCCCGAGGTAACCCGTAAGTACGTCACATGGGTGACCCCCGGGTATACGATGCACCCCACTAAATAGTGAGAAATTCATGCGCCGAGCTGTTTATCATAAAGTGTATGTCCTCAATTATTTGCTCATACATTTGACGGATTGTGTAAAAATGGCCCAATATCATAATCTGGGGTCCTTGACTTCCAACTTTGAGTATTTTGAAAAAGTGGTCCTAATTTGATTTCAAGCGTAAGGCCTTTCTCCAAAATGGCTGCTTTTCAGTGTGGGCGTTTTCACTGGACTATCCACAATAAATTGCGAAGAAAATAAAAGGTTATATATCGATCAATATTTTTTCATTTAGTTTTAAAAACTGTACGACTTCTAGGTATTTTTTTAAAAATGATTTTTGAATATTTTGTATTTAGCACTGTTACTATGGGAGTTTATTTAGTGGGATACACCCACAACTTAATCGAACCAGCATCCCGTTGAACGTCCGCCCTTTTGTGGTCGTTAAAGCGATGTGAATAATGTCAAAGGTCACACGGGCTTTGTAAACAAAATATTTACAACGAAACGATCGCAAAATAATTCTTTCCCAAGTAAAGAAGGAACTAATGATCTTATTACTTCTCAGGTTCGTACAAAACAACATGTCTTTTAGTACAAGAATAGTCTCTATTCACAAATAAATTGTTTAAGAGATGAAATGTATGTCAAACATCACGAAATTGCTGAACTGAAAACAATAATGGCGGCCATTCAGAAGATTCTCAAAGTGACGTCACGCACATCACTTATCCGGTACCCGGGTCTGCCTCAAGTTTGCCCGGGTTTGCATATAAAATGACTTTATTTAATCATTCAAGCGACGCCACCGTGACTGTACTGTTGTGATGTTTGTACAATAAAGAGGCTGTAAATATAATGGAACCGCGTAATTAGCCCAGAGATCGCAGCTGAAGTACATTTCACCGCTAGAGGGCGAATAGACGACGTGCCTTTGACATCACATGTTTACAAAAGTGCCCCAAAGGTCAAACTGCGCTGGGTACAAAATGTACACTGGTCTATGACAAGGAAGCATAAAATCTGATATTTTGAGATATCTGCAGAAAAATTCTTAATTTGATTAATTTTTAATAAGGCCCTAACATTGCATCTCAAAGGTTATTTATCAGAAAATAAAGTAAGTATAAAATGTACAATTAAAATGGACACGCAAAGTGTAAAGTCAGGACAGTGGTGAAAAAGGGTAGGATGGAAATTGTTATTTACATATCGCGTTCAACTTCGATCGGTATTACGTAAAAACGGACACCTAAGACCTCATATGATATTAACATTGGCATTTCGTGTTTAACTACTTGCATACTTTTCTAAAACTGTCTTTAAAGGGGCAGTATCGTCACGATCAGAGTAGAGTTTCAACAGGACATGGAATCAATGTCCTAGTTTAAGATGAACACAGTGACTGAAAAAATGACTGGCTCATTGTATGCAGCAGCAACGGTAACATGACCTTATCACGCGGGGAAATATTTTCAGTCACTGAGTTAATCTAAAACAAGCACTCCGATTCCATGTCCTGTTGATCGTGACGATATTGTCCCTTTAAATAAAAATAAACAAATAAAAAAACATGCTTCTAACCAATTTTGTGAGAATTATCATTTTAAAGTACTTGTTTTCATATCTACAAGGAAAACAAAAAATGATCTAAAAAGGGGAATAGCAGGAAAAATAAAAACAATATTGTTATAATATATACATCACTTAATTAAAAAGGAACAGAAATCAAAAATACATTGTTGTGCAATTGGAAAACTGAAAAACAAACACCACAAAACAACAAAGTACTTATTTTGTGTACAATGTATTGCATCAACATGTCATGTAATTTAGATTTTTATATAAAAAAAAAACAGCAAAAGAATATTTGTAATATGTACTCGGCATAACTTATTTTTATAACATGTCATAACTTTAACTGTAACTTGACTTTAAAATTCCTACACTGGTTTTATTTCAACCTTATATATAATTTTGATACATGTAATTAAAAAGAAACATAATGAGAATACTAACAGTATGTGTAGTGGGGCTTTATGTACCAGGAGGTTTGACAGTTTGTTGTTTCTAGTCCAAACTGACGTGTTAAAAACTACACTGTGTCCGTTTACATTGCATGGTGTTTATATATACATTCATTACCCAATGATAAACAACACCTAGTGTAATTTTATAAGGGAAGGTACAACATTGCTAACGATAGAAAACTATTTATATAATGAGTATCTTACGTTATTTACATTATCAAGCGCTAAACAACCAACCTGTGAAAGTTTCAGCTCAATGCGGAGAAGCATAGTCATGGTAAAAGTGTGAAAACATTTGGAGAAAATGTTGCATTTTGGCAAACTTATTTCCTTAAATGAGAGCACCTCATCATCAGAAAGAATTTTGTTCAATATGGTACCTTTTTACCAACGTCACATCAAAGTTAGTTTTCAGATAATAATTATGTAATATTTTATAATCAGGTAATTACCGTGCCAATGTTGTACCTTCCCTTTAACATTTATTCTCAGTAAGATTTCTAATTTGATCGGCTTTGATGTAGGTGTTTTTGTTTTGCTCGTTCGTCTTCTTTGGAGCAGAGAGCATCGATCTTCTTGTACACAGTTTTCAGCTTGGGTCTTCTCTTGGGGTTCCTTGTTACACAAGACAAGCCGAGCAGTCGGAGGGACGACAGGGAACTAGAGTCATAAGCCACGGTCCTCACAAACAACTGACCGAGACTGTAGGTATCTGACTGGACGGAGAAGTTAGCTGTGCCTTCGATCACCTCAGGAGCAACCTGTCAATGAATAATTGTGGAGTGGACTTTAAATATGAGCAAACAATTCATTATAATTGCTGAAGGTAATTCCGACTGATAAGCTATTTCCAGGCGATACAATTTGCAAAAAATAAAGACTGAGACGCGGCAGTTAAGTGCAAAGCGAGACAGATGGAAGGACGGGTAAACAGAGAATCAGAGCATATTGGAGGATGAAGAATTTCATAACTGTTTATTTTTTTTGTATTTTCTGTTAAAAAATATCACCAGTGTCTCTTACTCTTTTGTTTAAAGACAATTTATTTGCAGTCTGTTACCTGTGTAGCATCACGGTATAATTCCTGTTTTTCTTCCTTAGTCAGGATGGCGGGAAGAGCCAAATTGTTAATGCGCTGGGCACATCCTAGATCAATGATCTTCCCCGTCCATGCTACTTCTGATCCTGGAGGGTTCCGGCAAACCATGACATTACCAGAATGTAGATCGTTATGTAGAAAGCCAGCACAGTGTAGCGCCATCAACCCTGCGGTGACATCACGGCAGACGTGTATAGCCACTCTCTGCAGGTCAGCAGGTCTAGGAATTTAAACCTCGCCCTTTCGAAGTCTTTCGCCGAGTCTTTACTCACATCGCCGATGACCTCCAGAGCGAAGGAGCTATAGTCTATGATACCTAAGAGCTTGGGGAAGAAGGGACAGTGTCTGACGGCTCGCAGTGCAGTCACCTCCTCCAGCATGTCCTCGTCAATCTTGACCCTGAAGCAATTAGTCTTCAGTCTCTTGACGGCGAGTACAGTGCCGTCACTATGACGACGCATCAGTAAGACATCGGCGATGCTACCACTCCCTAACACAACCTTGGTTCCATTCGGGTCCATTACGTATTCCAAGTCAGCAGCATCGATTGTAGGGTAGGACGACAGGTTCGGAATCACTTTATTGAGACAAGATGGTGCTAACTTGGGGTGGGTAATGTTAAGGATTCCAGTGTTATAGTTGGAGAACTGTTGCGAGTACTTGCATTTGTTCGCTTCTGTGTTGTAGGTGATGTACCTGAGATGGTCACTGCATTCGGGGAGGTAGTCTGTGAGGTGTAAGACTGCTGAACTCCAGCTTGTGCTGCCAGTCTTGGATTTGAGATGCTCTGTTGAGTTTGTACAGCTGATCCTAGAGTTCTTTTTACTGTCTTCATAGATGCAGTCTTGGAGGCCGGTAATAGGGAAGATTGTGTCATTCCACCCAGTGTAGCCACATATGAACTGTTCTTCAGAGATTGGGCATCTGATCCCATGACGCTCATACTGACCATCTTAGGAGAGGTAGTCTCGGAGGCAATTGGAGGCGAGATGTTACACTGAGATTGTGAAGGAGTTCTCAGCAAGTTTGTTTGAGAAGTTTTCGTGGACGGTGAATCCGTCAGGTTATTTCTAATATGTGATGCTGCTCTCTGTAAGTGGTCTGCGGAAGCTTCAACTGAGGGTTTAGAAAGATCTTGAGGAATTCTCACTGGTGTAACCTCCCGTAAAACTGACATGGTTCTCTGAGCTCGAGATGCTGTTCCAAAATCACCCATTTTCAATGTCTCGGGGATACTTTTCACTGAAGGTTCGGGAAGACAGAGGTGTGGATTTTTTTTCGGTGACGACTGTCTGGGGCCCTTCTCAGCCTGAAGACTGTGTTCTTTAGCCGGTAGAGTATAATGTTTTTCACGCTTATCACCTCCAATCGCAGGCAATCTGCTTGGTGGAGGCGGCAATTCGTTTGTGGGAATGACAATCCTCCCTGTTGTTACCCTGTCATGGTTGAAAACAGAATATAAAAGTGTAATTGCTAAATTTTACCTGTCCACATTCCAAAAAAAACAACATTTTGATTATAAGTAATCATTATTGAAAGTACCGCTAACAAGTATACCAAGATCATGTATTTTGTAGATGACAAAACTCCATCAATCAAAGTATAACAGTCGAAAACCACATCTCTCAAAAATAATTTTCTGTGCTTTGAATTTTACTTCAAAATCATAGTATATTTTTCTTGAAAAATATTACATATTATGCAAATAGAAATTAATATAACCATCTCTCAGAAATGCAAAATATGCACTTGTCATGATTCTGAAAGTATAACATTACCACAACTGTAAAATGCATTAAGCTTCAATTGAGTCGTTACTAGTCTTGGTTCAAGACTGTGTTTGTATGTTTTATACACGATCCATCGCCGCATAGCGCCCTCCTACGGCGTGCGGCGATGGATCGTGTATCAAAAACTTACAAACACAGTCTTGAACCAAAACACAGTCTTGAACCAAGACTGTGTTTGTCGTTACTACAAGTCGTTACTTGTAGCCAATAAAACCAAACGAAAACACAACCCACATTCCTGTGCCACGTGACATTTATTATCACTTCCGGGTCAGTCATATAGACCCATTCTGCAACATCTGCATTTTGCAAAACACTTGAATATAATGATAAGTAACAACATCAACTTACCTTGGTTTACTTTGCATGACATCTGCGTACATTATTTCCTTCAACTGCAAAAGTTTTTCAGTTGCAATGTCCGCATTCCTTTCGATTGCCTGGTGATTATAAAATAATACATAGATTATGAAATAATGCACAATTACAAACCTCGATTTTTGTGTTATATCGTAGGCCCCATAAGCGTTTTTCTTGATTTCTTATCAATTATGGGTTGTAATGAGTACTTTATTTTGGCGCATGTCCTTTTTGTCGTACGGCTGCTATAAACCACATCGTGCCAATCATCAGCCAGGGGAAAGACTATTTTGAAATTTTCAAAGCATTATTTTGTTGCGTGGAGGCAAATTAAAAAAAAAAATCATTTCCTACCTCTGCTTCTTCTTTGGTGATTGGCAGTGTGTGATAGAAGCAGCCATCATACCGTTGAATGCATCTCGGCTACCGATGCAACTTTGCATCACCCTCACCCATTGCCATTTATGGGATGGTGAACACACAGCCATATTCCTATAGACGAAGTGTACGTCCATCCTCAGCTGTTACGGAATTCGACACCAATATGAAAATAGTTCAGTCAAATTTGATCTCCGACCTCCCAATTTGTCTTGCATATTATTTTCTTGGAAGGAGACAAGTTGAAAAAAATAGACTGGTCCCTATTATGTGATCCATATCAGTATACGCATCACAATGTCGTTAGGGAAGGCGCCATTGGAACTATGTGGGAATTCATCCCTCACAAGATTCAGGTATTAATATTAAGACAGGTTACTTTAATAAATGAATCAGTAAACGAACTCATCAATCCAGGCATCCTTCTGAAGAGACAACTTTTTAAAAACTTGACCAGATATACTTTCTCTATTAGTACTGGCCAATTAGAGGCATTTATCTGAAGACATCAGTACACTAAACATTGTTATACTGCGTTGACTGCAGGACAGGTTCAGATATTTAAGTTTTGGCAAACCTTGGGTTTGAAATATTATTCAGTTGACATAATTTTAAACTGAAATTTGAAAGGTGAAATGTGAAATCATGTTTCTTCAGCAACATCATCTAAATCTATTTAAAATGTAACGGTAGGTGGCTGGTGGCCTAATAATTCTGTGAGTAACTTCTGCCAATCAATATTTGCACAATTTGTTTCTCGTCAATATTTCTTTACATAAGCTTAATTAAACCAGAAATATGTAATAGACTTCTGCTTATACTCACAGCAATTCTCTGCTCCCGTAAAGTTATACGCTTCTCCGGTCTTTCTTCATCAATACTCGCTGCCTCTTGTTTCTGTGATGAAGATGAGAACGAGGATAAGGAGATGATTGATGAGAAGGATGAGGGGTCATCATATGTTGAAGTAGAACATAAAGGAGATCGGTGTTTATCACTATGGAAACTCCCGACTTCTTGCTTCGTTGATGATAAGGAGGTGAAGGATAAGGACGTGACATCACTTCCTAAAGAGGATGCCGTGGAAGGCTGATCACCACAATCAGTGATGTGTCTCACCAGTTCTTGCTTCTGTGATGACGAGGAGGTAAATGATGAGGCTGGGATATCACTTCCTGAAGAGGATGCTGCAGGAGGCTGATCACCACAATCAGCGATGACTCTCATCACTTCTTGCTTCTGTGTTTCTGTGAAGCTACCATTCACTGAAAGAGTGGATGAACTAGACTCGAAGTCAAACTGTGGAACGCCTGGAATGGGCAGATGCAAGGGGCTTGTGATCTGGTGGTCACGGTAGCTCTGCCATGCCGATGATGGGCCATCTCTTTTGACGCTTGTGGCCACTCTGTTTAGATGACATTTTCAGAGTATAATATTATCAAAAAATGTTCAAATGGGTGTGTCAGATCAAATTATTTGTTTATTGATATTGAGTGATGTTAGCGCATTTAACAGAAATTACTTACTTCTTGTAAAAGTTAAAATTTTACAAAAACACATATAACAAACTATTTCATGCCAGCGAATTTACTCTTAATCCTGTTTTGGCAAACTCACCCTTGCGTCCTATTCCTTTGGTATCGTTTCTTGTCTTCAGAGCCACCCTGCCTTGGCTCTGGTAATCCTGGTCACTCTGTTCATCTAGTGACCCAAGTGGTCTAGTCACCGACTCTTGTGATGTCTTAAAGGGCAATACAGAAGTTGTCTTCCTGCGATACCCAGACAAGAGGAAGCTTCGTAGTCTGGCTGTCCACGGTTTGTTGGACCTAGCGAATTGAGGCAAATTGTTCAACAAACTGAGATGTAGAAATATAGAAATATACGCAGGAATTTAATAAGACATCGATATGATGGGAAGATGGTAAAAAGTCTAGTAAGTATCTTTTGAGATAAAACAAAACTAGAGTGATAGGGAACATAAAAGAGTCTACGATATATTAGGCTAAATTGTAATATATTTCAGCTTAAACATGTTACTGACAGTGGCGGCACCAGCTCAAAATATCTGGGGTGGGGAGCAAGTGGGAGAAGTTTAAATTTTAGGGGAGGAAAACTAATTTTTAATGGTAGAAACTCTTATATTGCTCATTGGCAGTGAAAAACATGAACTTACCAAGACATCAGGCTTTACACCAGTGGAATTCTGCTGATCATGTCCATAGATAATAATAATGACTAGGCCGAGATGAAAAGCGAGCGTATATTATGTTTGCTTATTGGTCTTTGCTCAGGGGCAGTGGTTCGGGGTTGGGGCTCCGCCCATGGCGGGAGGGGAAACAGGGGGGGGGGATTAACCAGGGGGAAATGCCATGCCCCTCCCCCAGTGCTGCCACTTGTTATTGAGGCAATCACAACTCTTTATCTAAAATATAATATTTAGCAGATCGTTATTAATTGAGGAAAATTGTTTGTAAAACCTAAAGAATAAAAGTTCGGCATACCAACCTTCCATTGCTAGGGATATCTGACTGCCCGTGGTCGAACAATGACGAATTGGTCTCCTCATTAGCCGTGGAAATTGAACTCTTTCGTTCATTGTTGGTGGAAGTGTGGCATGATTGTCCAACATCTTGCTGGCCTCTCCGCGATGAGGTAGAAGCGGATGATGCAAATAGCGTGCGGTAGGAGGAATCGTTGGCACTGGGGGAAGACTGGCGTGTCGATAAGGAACCGTTGATGTTCAGTGGCTGGACCTTGGTATGACGTGGACGCCACAGAATCCTAAGGGGCAGAAAATTCCTACGGAGAAAAACAAACTAACCAGGTTTTTGTTTGTGTATTAAAACTTATATTGAAATATTGAAGACAACGAAGCCCCTAAAGGACAA
This sequence comes from Zoroaster sp. YZ-2022, assembly GCA_029582265.1. Classification (NCBI taxonomy): domain Eukaryota; kingdom Metazoa; phylum Echinodermata; class Asteroidea; order Forcipulatida; family Zoroasteridae; genus Zoroaster; species Zoroaster sp. YZ-2022. Next base: position 7,894,225 of record CM055819.1, read on the forward strand.
TGAAAAAAAAAATTTCGAGAGGGAAAAAAAAAATTCGAGACGAAAAAAAAAAGGCCGAGATTTTCCCGAAAGCTGGTGTGGGTTCAAGTTGAGTGCGGCAAAAAGCCAGGCACTTCGTGTATGACGTCACCAAGTGCAGGCTCATCACATGAGGCCCATTTACGAATTCTTAATTCGTCAAAAAATGAACTTACGGAGAGGTTAATAAAATTCAAACAATAAACAGGCATTTTTTGTTGCAAACTGATGTTTTATACCTACCTGTTTACAATTATGAGTGAAATACTGCAAACACTGTGACTCGATATAAGCACGCACACGTGCAGTGTGCATATTGTTTATATGTTTGCAAATGGGTTCTCAACTGGGCGCCGCGCAATACCAGATCAAACACAGTGACGTCAGACACGAAGTGCCTGCACTCAACTTGAACCCACACCAGCTTTCGGGAAAATCTCGGCCTTTTTTTTTTCGTCTCGAATTTTTGTTTTTTTCCCCTCTCGAATTTTTTTTTTCCCTCTCAATTTTTTTTCCCCTCTCGAAATTTTTTTTTTCACTCTCGAATTTTTTTTCCCTCTCGAATTTTTTTTTCTCTCTCGAAATTTTTTTTTCTCTCTCGAAATTGTTTTCCCTCTCAAATTATTTTTTTCGTCATGTCCCTTTAGGGGCTCGGTAGAAGACAGACCTTTTGTGTCAACCATATAATGGTCGTACACTATATCTCTCATATCAAATGTTCAATTTCATTCATTTACAATTCATTAATTGATTATGTCTTCAGCTGACCAAATTATTGCTCACAGTATGTAAAAAAGTGCAGCATATATAACTTACGATAAAGCATAATTCTTGACAAATGTAACCATAGATCTTTCTGATAGCAAATGAAATTCCGAGTTACTTTAAACAAAAAGAAATCAACGAGTTTCAATGTAAATATTCCAAAAGGAGGAATTGTTTTTCTCACTAGAAGTAATCAAATTATTGAAATAATTCCAAAAGGTATTTCTTTTTGTTCATCACCACATTAACATGAAGTTTAATTCCAGGACAAAGCATTTCATTCATTGCAAATCAAACAAATTGCATAACTATAAACTATAAACAACAAACCTCTCAAAACTCTAAGACAAAGTGAGAATTTATTCTGTCATGTCGAATGAATTGCAACATTAACTCGGAAGAGTAAAAAATGTTCAGTATGAACTTTTGAAAATCAAAGTAGGCTACTAACTTCTGGATAATGTGGTGGGGGTATGGATGAGCGAATCAAGACGAAATGCCTGAACGTACCTTACACGGAGTCCTTTAAGCGGTGGTTTCAGATTCCGCTCATCTCCAGCGGAATATCTCTCGCGGTGGACCTGACCTCGTGATACCGACTCTGGGCTAGTCGCCTGGCCGGTAGTTCTTGGACCTTGTCCGGTATCAACTCTCATCAGCTAGACCCCTCCTCCCGATGAATCCACACCCAGTGGCGCACCCAGGATTTGATGGGGGGGGGGGGGGGGCTCAAAATATTTTTATTTGAAATCCAATATGGGGGAGAGACATGGCTGACCCAAACCATAACCGCTGGCGCGGCTGCAGCCATGTCCCTAGTCGTGCTCGTCAGTGAACCTACGGCACATGTTAAATGTTTCTTGGTGGTTTCTAGTCATAAAAAGAAGACATTATGGCATGATTCGGACTCGTAGGGTTTTACCTTCCCTATAATTTCCTCCTCTTGATGTAAAGAACTTGAGCTTGTTTCGTCTGCAAGATTTCTATAGTTAAATACTTTCATTGCGTGGACGTAAAGTTTGTGATCATTCCGGGCGGAGCTAAATTTTTTCAAACACGAATTTGGCGGCAAAACCAAATCCCAATATTATCCAATCGGTGTTTGCTAAAAGAGTGTCACATAATCTTTGTAAATTAAAACCCAATCCTGGGCCATTGTGTACAAACTGGAAAGGAGTTGATTATAATGCGGGCGTGTTTAAATTTTACGAGTAACCTCAACGACAGTCAACGACCTCAACAAGAGAAACGGACAACAGAAAATGAAAATAAAATTAAGTAAAGCTGCTCCCTGATCAGGGTGCACCATGGCAGGGGGGGGGGGAGAATGTGTAAAAATGCTTGTTATATATACTGGTGGCCCTTCAAGCTTACATGCACATGCATACGCAACGCCGTAAAATATAATAGTGAGTGGAATAAATGGAAAACTTTTGGAGGGGAGCTTGAGTCTCCTGAGTCCCCATCCCTTGTGCCACTGCCCTATACTCCTTGCCGAACTCCTCTGTAGACAAGACTTGGGCTCAGATTTTGCTCTCTTTCCTGGCTCCTTCTTTAAAAAAAAAAAAAAAACATCAGCGGGCCCTGGGGGGGGGGGGGGCTCGAGCCCCCCAAGCCCCCCCCCCTTGGGTGCGCCACTGTCCACACCGCATCCTTTCTTGGAAGCTGCCTGGGTACCTTGGTACCCTGGGTTCTTATCACCGCCTCCTTCAGCCGGGAAGTTGTCCTCGGCATCGGGCACGAAAGGTTCTACCTTCGTGCTTCTGAAATATCTGAAAGGAAAAACAGGAGAATTGTTATCACCAATCAATATAATATTTTTAGCAAAGAATTACAAACATAAAATAACATAATTTATTTAGGGATATAAGTTCATCGTAGACAAACATAATAATATAATTTATATAGGCTAATAGGCCTATAGAATTTTATCGTATAGACTTCAAATGGGTTTGAAGCTTTGCTGCGTGAAACACGTTACAGGAAAATCATGGACAGCAGGCTTTGCAGAAAAAAAATACAGAAACAATATTATTAAAAAAGGCCTACTACAAAGTAGGTCTACACTATATATCATTCACAAAGGACCTACTCCTTATTGAGCGTTTATGACTTGGATGCCTTCTTCAGAACGAGAGCTGAAATAAACATAAACATAAAAATGCACTCAAATTTAACTTCAAAGATCATCATTTTCACCTGATTCTTTCAGAAACTGCTGCCGCGAAGTTAAACATCTTGATCACTGTATAATTTCACTTATCTCAAAGTATCTCAAAAGATAAATCTCTGTGAGAAATCTCTGCAACTGAGCATTAAAAACGCACCGTAGCAAAAAAGCCTGTGTTGACCCAACGAAGAGCAAACTCAGACAAATACATTACGTTGCCGTGCCGCTACATGGCAGTGCAAATTTGTAAACTTGGAGCGCTCTTCATTGTGACGTACATAATGACGTTTCACATGCACTGTGACGTTGCAAATGATTCATTCTTGTTACTCGAATGCGCGCCCGTGTGTAATATAGGTATCCCGACGCAAGTAAGTTATTTCCAAGTGTTTAATATTTCTAAACAAGTCAACATGACAACAAGGAACCATTCTAGAGCACTTTTATACCGTACAAATCATAGCTAACGATAATTAGCCCATGTTGTACATGTATGTATGTAGGACTTTCACCTTCGTGTAGTACGTTGGCTTCCAAGGTCTAAAGGGCTTGTGCAGGGCAGAAAACAGGCTTTCCTAACTCATGAAATGTACGTAGTTTATAAAGAGATGAAGTCCAATTTGGTCTAATATAAATATATACCAGTAATGAAAACATAGTGTTCAGACTAATATTTTATCAGACAAATCTTTTTTACAGAATATTATTATGATAACAAAATTATTTACTCATTCGAATTATCAGACCTATTATACTGCAGATCTTATAGCCATTAAGCATTGAACAGAGTAGCATGGGCGGATCCAGAACATTTTTTAGGGGGGCTGAGAATCAAAAACAATTATTTTTCAGTACTACAAAAATTACAATGAAATAATCAAAGGGAGAGAAAAACAAAGCACACTGTGGGAATGGGAGTGCGTTCTCACCTCCCCTCCCCCACTCTCTCTCTCTCTCTCTCTCTCTCTTTTTCTCTCCCTTTAAGAAATTTTTTTTTGAACGATTTTCGGGGGGGGGGGGTACAGCCCCCTTAGCCCCCCTGGATCCGCCAATGAGTAGGCCGTATGTCTTAAGTGTAACAATAATTATTATACAGTATTGACTGGTAATGAGGGCACTTGTCCAGGTCTATACGTCCCCAAGGTCTGTGAAAGACCACAAAGCGGCAATATTTTTCGATGCATTTTTTTTCTCTTTTGCTACGACACAGCCGTTTTTTCTGCCAACAGGTGCAGCGGCGTAGCCAGGACCGTTTCACTGGGGGGGGGGGGGCACAGGGGTATGGGTTTTTTCCCCTTTTCTTTTTCTTTTGTTTTTTGGGGCACTGAGGATTTTTCGTGGGGGGCACCTGGAGGGGGGCACTGGAAATTTGTGGGGGGCATGTGCCCCCCAGGCCCCCCGTGGCTACGCTGCTGAACAGGTGGTTGTCAAACTATGGTCGACCATCAGTGCCAAACATTATTCAAAGTAGTTTTTAAAATAATATATGAAATTATTGAAAACACTGATAGTTCAACAGACACTACCAAGACAAAATGTAGATACACCCCTCTTAAAAACCAAAGGCGTTTAATGCTTCATTTTTAGACAAAGGTCAATGATTATTAGTGAAAATCACGTGACTGTGTCTTAGCCAATCAGGTTAACGAATCACAAAGAGTCGTTTTTTCTAAAGTGTGATATCGGTACGTCTGTTGCATTATACCTTATAAAAATTGTATGCAGTCTAAAATTACCAATTGTTTTCGGTCTACCAAAGGTACGTTTTTGTGGCCCATTTAGGACAATGGGACCCTTTGTTTGCTCATGTAGACCTCCTGTTTTCGGGACCTATGATCCACGCCTGCTAATAGACTTCTGCTCAAACAAAACATTGTATTCTATGCTTGTAAAATGATGGCAAAATGAACGACAGATAACCGTGGGCGTCGATCGGCGAGTTCGGGCCCGGGGATGTGTCCTCCACATTTAGATCGGGGAAGGGGAAGGGGAACGGTAGGGTTAGGATCAGGGGAAGGGGAGGGTAGGGGAGGATTGGGGAAGGGGGAGGATTGGGGAAGGGGGTGGTAGGGGTGGATAGGGGAGCAGTATACCGATTGTTCCCCAACGTTTTGCTAACAATTAATGGCCAATATAAAAATATGAATACAATGACTAAAAGTTATTTTTGAGAAAATTTAAATGGCTAAGTGTTCTTATTTTGCATTTAAGTCAACTGTAACATGTCCTAAAAAGTCCCGTAGCACCGCTGCGTAGTTCCTTGGCCACCCTTTCCAAGATTCATTCTCCATGTATTCTAGATTCCCCTTAAAAGTGCCGCAATCCATGTCCGAGAAGTCCATCAGGGTACGGAGATAACTCATACCGGATGAACACAGTACGACCAAGGCGTAGCAGGACCAGCGCACCAGGCGCGGGTCGCCATTCGTCATAATGACAAACCTCGCCAGGACCGGGATGACTGCCAGGCTGTCGGCGCGCTGGCAATTGTCATTATGCGCCCGGCAAATTTCACTCAGAGACTTCACTACTTGTGTCTTGAGGGTGTGTGAGCTGGTGTCATCCTTGAGTATATCAGCGAGGGCTTCGAGATGAGAGCAGGCAAATTTTGCCACCTCAGTACCACCTGCAAGTAAAATAAGACAAGAAGGATTTATTTGAAACGACCAGTTTGATCGTTGGTAGTGGCAGTGGCACACCAGGATTTTGTTTATTCTTCTATAATGATCATACATTGCGCGATTTGTTCAATGTGAATTTTTTTAAACAGAGACCCCAGTTTTTGCTGTTTACAATCAGCATGAGTAAGTCAGTAACGAATACGGGTGAATTACGCTCAAAACAACTAATGTCTTGCTCATAACCGATATGGTACCTTCTATTTAACCATGTTAATCGATACTTTCAGAAGTCTATTACCTAGACTACTGATACTGTGTTTACCCGTATAAGCTAAATGTCCCATCTTCCTGATAGCTTCAGCCTTGACGTCTTGGTCTACTCCTTCTCCAAGCTGTGACGCACACATCATGATGTCTTTCTTGTACATGTTTGGCTCGCTGTCCCACGGTTGTTCTCCCGTCTCCCCGTGTGAGGCAAGGGTATGCCATGTTTTCTCCACGCTCTCGACTACAACCCGGCGCATCGACTCAAACATGACTCTTAAAAAGAAGGTACATTATTGGTAGCATTATAGTGTTGGCAAAACTGTTTCTATAGGTATGTTTACTTTCATTGAAACAATAGTCTATGTACATTAAACAACCAAAGGTTCAGCTTATTTCATTGTTCAGATTTTTCATATACTTTGAAGAGTACCGGTACTCTTTCCTAAATTCACACAAAATTATTTCTACCATCATCAGCTTAACACCAAGTGAGCTTTACGTAATAAATTCGACAATTACTAATTGTATACCATACCTTTATTAATAGGTTTCAGACAGAAGTCGATAATGATGATGAGCTCGTGAGACTTCTTTTTTGAAAACGAGTAAACAGTTGGTCCTTCATTAAACTACACGCAACGCACGCGTTATGTGCAACCAAACTTCCAAACACTGCGTCATTACGGCACCAAGCACACACGTGCGTCTAAAACGCGTGGAATGGCGGCGAGGTTTAAAATTAGCTCACATTTTTATGCTTCTTGTGCCCATGCACGCGCACATAACGCACATAACACGCACATAACAACGTGAGTTTTGTACAAAGTTGTAAATATTTGGAAAAAATACTATATTTACTACATCTTTAAATGGTTAAATGGCCATCATAATTAACTATCAACTATTCAAAAACCTTAACGAACGCGAAAGAGCAATATGCCGAGTACGTGGGACGCGAGCGCCTCTCTGCTGCGCTGCACTGCGCTGCCAAGTTTCGTTTGCACCGCGCGTGGAATAAAGTACGAATGTGTGTTCTTGATGAAATAAAAACCTTTTTTTTTTTAAAGAATGCGATAGTTGTAGTGGATTAATGGCTACCAACATTGTACATGTTTAACAAGACACCAATGACGCAAACACGGACCTGTTTCGGAAGTGATTCTACCTGCTTTTCATCTGGAGGTCGAAGTGCAGTGAGCAGCGAGGTGGAAGCTTTTATTTGGAGATGCAGACAGGATGAAGACAGAAATGTAAAAATTTGTTTTAGAAAAATACGCTATACGAAATATTTAGATATCTTATAGGCTTATGTATACTAGCCCAGGTTGTACATTTACCTTCGTGTACTACGTTTCAGTGTATACAGAGACGGAGTCCATATTTGGGCTAGCTATCTACAAAACACCTCAAGTACAACTGCAGTTGCCTAAATAGACATAACTATCGCTAAAGCCAGTTTACACGTTTAGTTACTGTCTGTAATTGTATGCATCTGTTTAGAAGATGCAGGCAAGATGGAGACAGAAATATCTTTGTTTTCATCAAAGTTACATGAATATAGGCCTACAAAGGCTTTAGGCATCTTAACCTACAATACCTATAGTGGCCTAAATGAATACAACTGTCGCTAAAGACAGTTTACACTTTTGGTAAACTCTATGTAAATACATCTGTTTAAAAGAATCAACATGTTATGCACAGAAACGTGTGAAAGTTTCAGCTTATTTCATTGTGTCGTTAACGAGAATAAAATTGCTTTCAGACTCCTCGTATTCATTCCAACGTGGAATTCCTATATTCAGATGACAGAAATTGTTGAAATTATTTCACTCATTTTACTAAAATGATAGCACCTAAAAGGCAGAAATATTTCAAGGGATGTTTGATAATTATCACCAATAACTTTAAACCAATTAGGGCCTATAATTTGTGCTGGTAAATCTGGTATCAATTCTAGTTTTCAAGATAACTATTATGTTGAAGTGGCTTTAAAATGATGTGCATGCCTATTAGTAATGTAATTTCTAAAACTAACGTTTGATGAATATACATGGTGGCGAGGCTCGATCGACTCAGAGCTAGAGACACCCTTGCCCCAGCCCTGTTACGCATACCCGGCAAAAACCAGGGTGTTAAAATATCAACAGCGCTGTCAACTTGATTCTGCCATGGTGTTTGTATTGGGCGAGTTGCAAAATATGAACGCCGCTGGTGCAGTTTTGAACACCCAGTGACTATAGAGGGACATGGTGGAATGTCCTCTTTAACCCTGGCCTTACAAACAATTCAGTCAACAATTTATATTATAATTTGGGCGCTTTCTGTTACCCTTTCTAGCGCAATAAATAACAATACCAGAACTTCATTCATAATATAGTATAGATATAAATACCCCACTCGGGAGATGGACTCGTCGAGTGTGACGACCTTCATCAACATGCTGACTGAAGTGAATACAAGATGTTGTAAGCTGGAAGATCAACTCTGGGTAAGTATAGGGCTCTATGTTAACAAGGCCCTTTATTATATCTCGATTGGAAGTTAATTGTATCCTGACTAAAACCATACTACACCAATGAGGGTACACATATAGGCCCCAATCGAAGCCAGATTTTCAGAGTTGGGGTCAAACATTTTCGGGGGTAAATTTACCGACACAAATCTCATATGAACACACAAATTTACTTTGTTTTCCCTCAAAAATGGATCTGGACGATTTCTAAAGTCGCTCAACGGGGGAAGGGGTGTACCAATTATATTTTTTGCAGTAAGTTTTTGCATGCTTGCCCGGGTGGAGAGTATTTCCAACCCTCTCCCCAAACACCACTTCAGAAAACAACACTTCATGGACAATTTTTCTTATATGTTTTCTCTTTTTTATTTATTTATTTTTTATATGCCACTTTTTAGCAGACAAATAAGTACAGAGATACCTCTTGTGAGTTTACCGACAAACACTATTTTTGCCAACAAGGGGGGAGAGCTGCCCCGCCCCTTTGACTACGCCACTGCCCTTTGATGACAAAGAATATTCTGCATAAGGAGGGCTAAATAATAATAATAATAATAATAATAATAATAATAATAATAATAATAATAATAATAATAATAATAATAATAATAATAATAATAATAATAATAATAATAATAATAATAATAATAATAATAATAATAATAATAATAATAATAATAATAATAATAATAATAATAATAATAATAATAATAATAATAATAATAATAATATGGACTTATATAGCGCACGTATCCACCAAACTGGTGCTCAAGGCGGATTATATTATTAGCCCTGCTCATCAGGCTCATAAATCATTCCTGAAACCATCTCGGCTCCCTTGGGAGTATACAGCTCAGTTGCTGCCATTTCGGTGCATACAGGGCTAATCAAACACAAACACAACTCTGCCCTCACAGGTACCCATTTACCCTCCGGGTGGAGAGAAGCAATTATGGTAAAGTGTCTTGGCTTAAGGACACAAGCACCATGGTTGCGGTTGGGATTCGAACCCACATTCTGACGACTCAGCCATCAGAACACAAATCCGATGCACTAAACCGCTCGACCATGGAACTCCTATATGTATAATGATTAAGATATCGCTATACACATACAGGGCTGGTCTACATCAAATCAAGCTCTACATAAAACTGACATCATCAGAATATGTCTTTGTCATGTCATCAAAGGTCAGGGTCAGGGCGTAGTCAAAGGGGGCATCTCACAAGCATGTCCTATACAGAAGACCACTTTGGTATCCACTGCTGAAACTTTAGATCCTATTTCATGGGCGGATCCGAAATTTCAAATGGTTAAGTGGCCGCCTCCGAAATGTAAAAAAACATTAATAAAATCATAAATGACAACATGTCAGGTAACGGGATGTTTGGTACATTACCATCTTAAAACAAAGTTAACTGTTAGATATTAAATCTATGTTTTTCTTCAGGTAACTAATAACCAATGTTGTAAATACCGGCTTTAAACGTAAACCTGACTGTAATTGCAGGATCTTCAGAAACACACGCAGCGGGCCACCTCACAGCTCAACTCCCTCGTGACGCACCAAGGGAGAAAACCCTCCTCTGCCACCTCCGTGTCATCATCAGGGGCCGCAATGAAGTCCATACGAAAGCTACAATGGAAGATCTTCGATCTCCAGAGGGAAAACGAGGCACTGAGAGGGGTGTTGGAAATGCAGAGGGTAAAAGCGGCCTCTGAGGAGACGGGACATTCATCAATTCAGGTGATCATAGAATGACCTATTTTGTTTTGTACAGTAAATCATCGCTACAACAAGCACACGACGACGCCTATAACGAACAGTATGGTGAACATCAACACATTACACAACCTTCAGACTCGTGTACTAAGTGTATTGAGACGGAGTCCATATTCGGGCAATTCAGAGCCCCGTATGTTCGTTGAGTAGAGTTGTGCAACGGAACTAAAATTCATATAAAAGGACCATTGTGTAGCGTATAATTTACTATCGGTTATCTCGAGGAATACAAAATCAAGCTAAAATTTTAGAAACCTTTAAAACATTTGCAGGACAACCAAGAAATGCCTCCACAACCATCACAAGGATCAGTGTTTACGCGCCTTGGCCCATCACCTAGCCCTCACCACAAAGTTTCTGATTTAACCATCGTCCGCGACACCACACAGAACAGAATCAATCCACCATCAACTACCTCATCAGATAGACGGGTGGTTGAACAGTTGGTAAATCCAGATAGCCCCAAGGTGGCGAATGGTGAGGAGCATCAACGAGATCAACAAGCAGTCAGGAGAGTCATCAACCGAAAAGATATCAGTGGATATCGACACGAGTCGATAGATGGATCGCACAGAAAATCATCAACTCATGCAAAGTACTCATACAGGCCCACGTGTACAAAGTGGACACTGGGTGACAGACACAATAACCACTACTCGCGTCCACCTTTGGGCCGGTCAGCTTGGCGGTGGAGCTCTCAATCAACTTCACATCCACAGGTGTCCAATAAAACCTCACCTAATCCCGAACGCACGCCAGGGCCACAGCCTTGCTACCAATCCACTCCCAAGTGGTCCTTGGGCGACTTGCAAGATGAAGACGTATATCTGAGCAATATTGATGATTCAACTGCTTCATTATCGGCCGATGGTCATGGTGCATGGAGCGACCCCTGTAAAGGACTGTGCGATTTGGACTGGAATCACTGTCCCAATGAACTTGCCGATCTGGAGTTGGATGAGTTTAACTTGTACGCATCTCCAGAGGATATAAGACTAGTACAGGGGACTCTGGAGTTAATCACTTCTATCAACAATATGGGTTGTGCAAAGGATGGAAAAGAGGGGAATCATCCATGAATCGATTGCACAAAAAAGAACAACCCAAAACGTTTGAGCCGAGCTTCATTACCGGCTAATGATGACTGATAAGAGGCGTGGCCGCTGTTGCTATAGACAAGCTCATCACAGTTTTATTCCCATTCATAAATAGCTTTTTGATTAAAGAATCTGTTAAATAGGTCGAAAATTATAACTTGTCGCATCGAAGTGCTTACCTGATTTATTTTATTCATGTTCACGGGCCATATTTTAGCTTGAATCTGCATGGTTTCTTTCTGCCGGTAATGTCTATTACACGCCTATGTTCCCATGCATACTCCTTATTTTATTCTACACCTGAGCTGCATGAATGTAAAAGGAAAATGGCATTCAATAACCCATTTGAAATAACAAGAAATATGGCAAAATGTGCAATATAAGCCAGCCTGCAAACACCTTTTTTACTAAATGGCTCTCAGAAAGAAATAATTGTGTAGAATGTTTTATTTGATGGTTTTAATTTGAATTAATTGTAATAATTACAGAAAACAAAACCTGCAATGCCGTTACTGTCAAAGGCCTTGATCTAGTTTTGTTTAGGATATGTGCGCGTTTTAATGATATCGCATAAAACGTAGGTTATACTTTGTCAATAATCGAATATAATACAGGGTATCCCCAAATGTCAATATGTTTCATGTTACCAAATAAAAAAACTACAACACTATCCACCATTACTTGACCATAATATTTCAGTAAAGTTGGTTAAGATTCTGTAAAATATAGGTCGGACTTGGTAGCCTTGTTTTGAAAACAAAGTAAAATTGATAACACTATTGATATTTACACCGACCCAAGTATCACATTATCATCACTCATCATGCCCGATGCCATAGTAAGTAAAAAAAAAAAAAATACCGCACGATAAACTGGTATTTCCTTATTATAAAAATGTGCAAGTTTACGATGGTAAGACTAAGGCTTAATTTTGCATTTTAAGGCTTGATGGATTAGTTTGAGGAATTTAACCGTATAGTTCAATATCAATTTAAACATATCTTTGTGTTTTATGATACAGATAAATTGAAGAAATGGCCAATTAAATGACTGCCGTATTGCTTTTAGGATGAAGGCCTTTCATCCGATTAATTCATCCGATTAATTCCGGCAATGGTGTCTGTATCCGTGATTATAAAAATTCCAAGTTCACGATTGTAAGACTAAGGCTTAATTTCGCATTTTAACTTGTCTTTGTGTTTTATGATAAACAAATTCAGCAGTGACGTATAGCTAAAGAGGGAGGGGGCAGGGGGACGCCCTGGCCGGATTTTTGACAACATTTCGGAAGTTGGGCTTTTGGGAGAAAATAATAATAAGCAAGAAGAAAAACATATGTTAATTAAGGATTGCTGATTATTTCAACAGCCCATAATTCCGACTGCTAATTTATCCGACAGAATTTAAATTCGCCAGATAGGCCAAAAGCCAAATTTTTCGGTAAAACTGCCCGTTAATATTTCCATGACCGGTAGCGTATGGTTGTCAAGGATTACTACCAGTAAATTAAAAACTCAAATTAACAAAATGATGGGTCTCTGTTTTAATCATCAGCTTGCACGAGGGCGTGTACAGTTTTCTGATTAATTGGCCAACGCGGCTGTCTGAATCAGAATCAAGCGCGTTTTACTTATCGCTTTTAGGCCTATACAGTTTCCGACATCCGAATTTCATTAAACAAAATTTGTTCGTTTAATAACAATATTATCTTTTAAATTTCGTTTGCTTTTTAAATTCTATTTGTTGGATCTCTTGAGCCAAACACGGGGGATATAGACCTAATTATCTTATAGACCTACATCTTACTCTTAGCTAACTTCGAGCAAACTCAGACAAATACATTACGTTGCCGTGCCGCTACATGGCAGTACAATTCACAAGTTTGTAAACTTGGCGCGCTCTTCATTGTGACGTATTTGTGACGTTGTACATACACTGTGACGTTGCACATAATCCATGCACGCCCACTCCCGTGTGTAAGATATAGGTATCCCGACGCAAGTTAGTTATTTCCAAGTGTTTAATATTTCGAAACAAGGAACCATTCTAGTGTACTTTTATACCGTATATATACAAATCAAGAGAAATGTCAGCTTCAAGAGAAATGTCGTGAATAGCAACTGCCTCTCTACATGGCATTCTTTGATCCTACAAGGTCTTAGACTCCATCAAACGCAAAGTGTTGTGGAGGATCCTCTTGAAGTTCAGACGGATGCCCCTGAAATTTGTCACAATTCTTCGCCTTCCATGACAACATGAGGGCGAAGATTCTCAACAGTGGAACAACAACAGCCCCTTTTGAGATTAAGACAGGTGTCAAGCAAGGATGTGTCATTGCCCAACATTCTTCATTGCTGCGATGCTCCATTTAACTACTGACAAACTCCCAGCTGGAGTGGAGGCTCTCTATAGAATGGACGGAGGCCTATATAACCTAAGCCGTCTCCAGTCCAAAACAACGCCACTGTCGACATGAAGAAATCCAGCAACGCCTGAAATGTGCAAGTGCAGCTTTTTGTCACCTCATCAGGAGGCGGGTCTTTGAGCATCGGGACATTATACCTGACACTAAGCTTATGGTTTACCAAACCGTGGTAATCTCCATCCTACTCCATGGCGCTGAAACCTGGACAATGTATAGAAGGCATCTCAAGGCATTGGAGAGATACCACCAAACGATGGCTACGTATACAGAGGATTCTACGTATCCAGTGGGAGGACAGGCCCACTAACGTCAGCGTGCTGTTACAGGCAAAATCACTAGCATCGAGTCCATGATCATCCGTCACCAGCTTCGCCCAACATAGCCAAGGAAAACGTACCCGAGGAGGGCAAAGGAAGCGCTTCAAAGATGTCCTTAAGGCCAACATGAAAAAGTTTAACATAAACACGTACACAACCACGTCTTTGAATGATCACTTCACTTCGAGGACTAACGTTTATCAGGAGGCGGAAAAGCGGAAGGAACGCTTAGGGGCCTGGATTGCTGACCCTGGACCATCCATCCCGCCTGTAATGTTCAAACTGTGGAAGGATCTGTGGATCTCAGCTCGGGCTCTTTAGTCATCTCCAGACCCACAGACATTGATGGAGAACGGCCTTACTCGTCAACGATGACGAAACCACAGCTAACAATTATTAACCCATGTTCATATTTGTAGGACTTTCACCTTCGTGTAGTAGTACGTTGATATTCAAGGTCTTGAGGGCTTATGCAGGACAGAAAACAGGCTTTCCTAAAGCATAAAATGTAGTTTATACAGAGATGAAGTCCAATTTGGCTAATCTAAATAAAATTATACCAGTAATGTAAACACAGTGTTCAGACTAATATTTTATCGGACAAGTTTTTATTATAATTATGATCATAAAAAAATTATTTGCTCATTGGAATTATCAGATCTTTTGGCCATTAATCATTGAATAGGCCGATAAGTACAATCTCAAGTGTAAAAATAATTATATACATAACTGACTGGCAATGAAGGCACTTGTCTGCAACCCAGGGTCTCTGAAAGACCAGAAAAGGGTTATTTATTTTTTAGGCCAAAGTCTTTTTTCTTTTGCTACGTCACGGCAGTTTTAATTTTCTGCGAACCGGTGGTTGTCAAACTTTAGTCGGCCATCAGTGCCAAACACACACAATTATTCAAAACAGTTTTTAAAATACTATGAAATTATTGAAAACACTGATAATTCAACAGATACTACCAAGACAAAATGCAGACCTCAACCCAATCAATAGCGTGCAAATCCTCATTAAATCTTTGATGGTTAATGCTAGAAAAATTAGCATTGAGGCTAGAGCACTAGAGTTGAGGCACTGTATAAACGTAAAGACTGGTAAGTGATCTGAAATATCGAATAATAAAATACATTTGACAGAAAATAATAGCTATGGGGACCAGATTTGAAACAAGTTTCAGAGAGCGCAATAAGCGAGAATTTATTTATTGATTGACTGTAAAAGAACTTTAAGTTGATCAACATTATTTTTCTGGAGACTCCTAATACTAATAAGGGAATAACAGGGAATAACGAGGTCCTTATCGCCGTGACCACGTACAAAACAGGTCGTTAACCTGCGGTAAAGACGAAGCGTCAAACTGTTATTACCAATCATAAAATATCGATTTCGTTTCCAAAATGTAAAAAGAAAATGATATTTTTGTTGAATAAAGCCAATAGAAATGGACAAACTCACGTTTTGGGGACACACGAGACACTTCCAAAGTACATGAGTCAGGCGCGTGATGCCAATCTTCGTCACTCTGATTGGTTCAAATCCGCGTCACGCGTCGCACAAAACAGCTGGCACATATCGGGCTGCTCTGATTTTGATAAGCTAAGCCAAGAACCATTCCGTAATACACGGGTCCCCAAATGATTGCGTTTTGTCCAATCAAATTGTCTAAACTTAAAGAAACAGAATTATCACTAACAGTCTTATACTTACTTATAAAGGGTGACCGTGCATGCATGGTAAAAGATACAGGGGATGTATGCGGGGAAGGGATGGGGTTTGCACTCCGTTGCAGATTACATGCACTGGGGGTGCATACATGGGGACATAAACCTCGTGGCAGATCCATGATTTCTCAAAATGCATGTAGCTAAAACAGTTCAAACTGTAGGCTGTTCAGTATTCATCCTAAGGAGAAGGGGTGGTTCCTTTGCTCATGAAGAGAAGTCAATGAATATGTCCTATGTGGTAAAGTGCAGCCCCTTGATGGTTCAGAAATTCCCTTGACAAAATTAAAATGGAATCAAGGTCGATCCAGGCCGTACTTCTAAAAGTTCAAATTCCTACATCACTTCTTCGCTTTACAACATCCTTCCAGGTATTGCATGGCAACCGCAATGGCGGCCATGATGATTGCAATAACTCCCATCATAATGAAAACTATTTCATAACCTCCAGAATCATCGTGAAGCCATCCTGTGAGCAACGATAAGCAAAAGACTAGGTGTTACAATATTGATTATCCGTGGTACAAGACTAAAATCCAAGATGACATACGTAGTCTTCCGTATACACTGTAAAAACGTTGGGCAGCACGGGGTTGGGTAAGGTTATTTCTCCCAGAATTGGTCAGTATTTACCACAACTGTTCACATATTTTGGCAATTTTTTTTCAAACATTGGGCAATGGTAAACCAACTGTGTAACCTGTTGATATGTTGACCAGTGTTGGGCAACATGTCAACCGTGTTTGCCTAATATTTCTTAGTGTAGCTGCTCAATTTATTTATAGGAATAAAACAAATCAAGGATTTAGGGCCCAATTTCATAGAGCTGCTAAGCAGATAATTTTGCTGAGCAATATTTGTTTGCTAAGCATTATAAAACAGACTACCTGCCAAAGCACGCTCATTTTATGTGTAAGTTTGGCTGGTAATCAAGAAAATATGCTCAGCAAATATTTCTGGTAAGCAGTTTTTTTCTGCTCAGCAGCTCTTAATATGAAATTGTTCCTAGATGACCGTTGAACTCATTCATGTACATGTATTAGCGATAAAAAGCCCTTTATCTACGATTTTATTCACCTGTATGACTTATTAGACATTGAATACCAACTAAATGTTACTCTAGAAACATGTTTTTAGTTTAAAACGTCTAAAAATACAATGGTCCACGCGGCGCAAAAAGACCTACTTTTAGTGTATGTTTATGCGAATCATATTTAATTAACAGTAATTAAGATAAAGAGAAAGTGTCCAAATTGATGCATGTTGAGACCCGCCGTACATTTTGGGACTTACGGTAAATCTATACTTCTCACGATTATTTAGTGAAGTGTGTAACTTTGTTAAGGTAGGCTACTTGTTTTCCTTTTCTCAACTACAAAAAGCAACGCTCTAATTAATAAGAAATGAACCGAAACTGCCCTACAAAACTCTGTCGAATAAAACATATTGACAAATGAAACACTCACCGCCTGCAAAACCTCCCAGAATTTGGCCACTGCTTTGGGACAGGTAAAGCAGACCGATGGCAGACACGTGTAGCTCATCCCTGGTGGATTCTCGCACTAACACAAACGTAAGAGGGTAAATTATCCCAATGGCGAGCCCCGAGACAGTAGCAATGGAAGCTAGAGCAGCATATGATGACACAGCTATGGTATCTAACAGACAAGATACACCGAAGACAGCGCAAGATGAGGCAAAGAGAGTTGACGCCTTGACGAGGCCCCTGTCGACAATCTTCCCGTGGCTGAGGCGTCCTACCAGGGCCCCGAAACCACCGAAAGTGGCAAGGACTGCCGAGGGGGCATTTCCGTAGCCTTGTTCCACGCCTTGCGGAATAAGAAACAGATGCCAACTGCCGAAGATCACACCGCATAACAATGTCTCCAATTGATAAATCATCAATGTCTTCTCTGTCAGTATTCTAGCATTGAATCGCTCAATAGCATGTTGCCAAATGTTCCGTAACACTGTCAGGAAACTATCGCAAAGAGTTTTCTTACCAGACCGCTCTCCATCGGTTAGGATACTGGGTGATGATGGTGAACTTTCGTCATCACATTGATCCGAAACAAGACGATACTTATCATGGTTTTGCTTTCTTTTAAGTGGTCTAAGAAGGGCTCCACAGACAACGTAGTGCAGAGAAAATGCTCCCATCAGACGAAGGGTACTTCTCCATCCATACACTGAGATAAGGAATTCCATTACCGGAGGGAGTACCATCATGCCGAGTGTACCTCCGGCAAGGGTAAAGCCATTTGCAAAGGCGAAGTCTTGTGGGAAATAATCCATGAGTGGTCTCACCGTTGACACTTGAACGAAAGAAAGTCCAACACCTACAATAATGCAATAATGATTAATTAATGTCTCGATTGAGACATCCATTGAACAACCTTTAATAATCATTCATAAATGCCCAAGACAGTTGGTATAGACGGATAATATAGAGCGGGGGGCGGGGGGAAGTGCGCCACCAACGCAGCTACATGTACATGTCTCATTCGCAAACGCCGACGCGCGCGTGGTAAACATCGTGTGGTTCATATACACGACGGGTACATTGACTGTGTGTAAGCTAGTCTTGGCTCAAGACGTTGTTGCTAATTTTTCGCTGCGTCGCGATCTCATCACCTGCATGCAGCATGGACCGCCGGCCGCGCTCGCATTGTCCGTTTCGTAAATCGAACAATAGAGGGCGCTTTTCCAAAAACCTGATTTTTCTACAAACGTAACCTCATATCAGAACAACGTCTTGGCACTTTCATCTCGTGTCACGTGACATAGCAACTGTGACCTCTGGTGAATTAATATGTATATTCATTAAAGGTCAGAATAAAGAAGCACGCGCGCGCACAAGAATGAGTTGAAAGTTTGATGACGTCAAGTATAGTTAGGTGCACATACACGTACACAGCACACAGACACAACTTACCGGTAATGAACTAGCTCGTATACTATAGTCGGAGCGAGCCTTGTATTGTAAGGCTTGCGCTAGCCTAGCTAGCTAGCTCCGGCTCTCCCCGGCCGCCCGTGGTGTGGCAAATGCGAGGTCTTCGATGTACATTGTTGATTTTGAGAATGGCTTCGGCTTCGGCTTCGGCTGAAGACTCCACGAAAATTAGGGTAAAAAGAAAACCACGCTGGTGTTTAATTTGTAATTGGGATTTGTTTACTTGTAAGCGATATTCGACATTAGCGACAAAAGCGAGGAAAAATCCGTCATTTCTAGCCTTGTTTAAGTTGTTAAGCGACATTGTTGAGGATTCCGTCGTACCGTCGACGTCGTCTACACCATTTATATGCGATAGCTGTGACACAAAGGTTGAAAAAATAAGCACGTCGTTCTATCAGCAGCGATGATGCCGAGAATTATGGTCGGACGACTCCAACACAAAGACACAGTCCGCAAAAACGCAGTCAAGTCACCCCAAGGAGTGAGCTCACCGGGACCCCTTCAACACGAAAAGTAAGTAACTCCATGGAGGGTTTTCTTCCTCCATGGTAACTCTAAGCCCCAAAATGCACATCCACATATTTATTCCTTGTATTTGTTTTGTTGTTTTTTCACACCCTCCCATGCCTGCATGAGCCACGGACGGCTCCAGTGTCTGAAAAATTTGTCCACCGAAAAATAAATGACATTGACAATGTTTGACCCAGCTGTTTAATGTAAAAGAAAAATTATTTTCACCCTGAAAGTGAAACTGAAAGCTTTTGTTACAACTGATAAATACTGTTAGAAAGGGTTTCATCTTAGAAAATGTACATATCTCAGTACTTAGAATAACATTGCTGCCTCATGTCAATTTAACTAATAGAATATGCCAAAATCATTTACTCATAGGCCCTACTAGTTTTTCAAACATTATGAGGGAATTTGCACCGGCTTTTATTGCACTTAATAGGTGTATTGGAATGAACATACTCTTTCAAAAACTGATGATGCCTTAGTGTGTCTACTCTTTGTTGTAATTCATGCTGTTTTCCCCAACAGCCATTGAAGAAAAGACTCAGTTTTGACCAACAATCAACCAGAGTTAGAGCTGAGGTAAATATACAAGTTTTAAAACCAAACATTTGCATGTAGTGACAGTTTTATTTTAAAAAGGTATGTATCAGGCATGCTGACTCTAAAAGGGGAGATTTTTCTAATGCATTCATTACATTTTTCCTCATAATGCCATTACAAACTTCTCATGTGGGTTATATGAGTGAGTCAAATTGTTTATGGAATTAAGTCAATGGGTGGCACCAGCTGAGATTATAAGATTACTCATCTGGAAATTATGTTGACACAAAAGCTTTGAGAGAGCACCAAGTCTTCTTTGTTATATTTTGAATGTCTTTTTTAGAGCCACACATGTCTGACAATTCCAACCACTTCTCTGAAGTAAAGTAAACACTTTGTTCTGGACAAAGCACAATGATTTGCATACATTAAGTAGGTATACAATAAGGATATTATTGACTACCTCCTGAGATGAAACCCTTATGATCACAAATACATACTGTTTATTACATTGAACCTCTATAATTTACCTGATAGTTTACCTGAGATGGGAGATTCTTCAAACTATTGTATGAACAGACGTGCAAATTACATGAGGGACATGGAACAACAGTGATAAAGCAATGCATTCACTGCCTGAATTCACACTATTTGTCACAGAGATAATCTAAAACTAGCACTCCAATTCCATGCCCTGTTGATCGTGACCGTTGTCCTCTTAAAGGGAAAATACAACATTGGTTATAATTTGAAGTGTGTGTGTGAATGATAAGTGTACTCATGGAGGAAGGAAATTTCCTTCCTCCATGGTGTACTGTAGCACTATTAGTCAAAGTAGCTTTACATGTGTTATTCATGGCTGGCTATTGTGTTATTTATAGCTTTGTGGTCAGTTTCATTTCTCAACTGCTAGAGTAATCAGTTCAATGTAATATTTCTTTTGTAAGATTATATACATGTTTGTTCATGTTTGGTCCATAGATGAGATGAAGGGAGATGGAGACAGAGACGAATGCTCAGTTCATCATGTCACCTACGTATGTGAATGGGGGTCAGTAAACGGAAGCCTACAACATCCCACTAACTAGCAGACATTCCACTGAATAAGAGTTTTCTCAAGAAGATTACCTACTATATCAACTTCAGGTTTGTTACAGGTGCCATCCAATCAAAAGTTTCTAGGAAGTATAGAGGACATGTCGTACTTTCAAGACCCTCAAAAATTGACAGCCCTCAACCCCCCCCCACACCCAAACAAATTACTCTATTAGTATTATGTACTACCTTTAAAATGTTGAGATTTTGAAGCTTTACATGGTTGAGAACAGTAGGAGTAAGAGGAATTATCTTTCAAGAATAGTAAATAGCATTGGTTCTGACAAGAACTGGCAGTGACATTACTTTGTTTCAATCAGTGTACTCCGATTGTCTTCAGGGGGATGAAGATGATCAGAGTATACCGATGGAAACTTATCTCACCACCAGTTCTTGTAAGAGCCAACACTATTAAACTGTAGAGGTAGTTACATGGTGCTACCACAAACCTCATTATATGCATAATGATATTGACACGAGCCCAACACATGCTTTTCAAAAACCATGCCAGATGATAAATCAACATGTAAAAACACTCATATGAAAATAGATTGCCAGGGTTGTAGGTAGCCAGATCAACTTATTCAGCGTTATTATGGGCATAATTAGTCACAAAGTTGATTTATGGTAGTAACTGGATTAAACGTGCATCAAAGGACAGGAAGTTGGGGTTAAATTGAATTACTGAAGACACTGAATCATGGAGGAGCATACAAACATTTCCCCTTTCTTTGTATTTCCAACTTTACCAAGGAAAAGTTACCTGTGAGAGACGAGTCTTTACACTCCTGATATTTCCATTTCCAGGTTGTAAATAATTTTCGCTACATGGAACATGAAAGTTTGCTAATAATTGAGCATTTCATCCATGTTCATGTACCACAGAGTCTACTCAAATAGCTAATGTCTGCAGTTTTCAAAGCTCTTATGGATATTAGCTAATTAACATTTCATTACAAAACAAGCTTATAACTACTACATGATAACGTTGCAAGAAAGTTTTGCATTCATGCTTTCCCTCTTTCCCTGCCCTCAGCAGAAGAGTTGTCAAAAAGTAAATAATTCCCAAAAGGCCACAAGTTGTAATTAGCCAATTGACAATTCAAACAAAATGAAATGTAATTACATCCACTTGATTAAATCTGATAATTGCTTGTCCTTTTCATTTTGTTTATGGAAAAACCTTTAAATTCTAGATTTAGATAAAGCCAACATTGGTATTTGTGTCTTGGTATTAAGTCTTGTACAAAAATATATTTAATTGATGGACTGCATGTTTATATACCGAGAGTGATCTTTATTTATAATATACTTCACTTTCAACTCAAGTTTATAATGAACAGAAATATGATAAATTGACAATGATAGTGACACTGTCATCAAGCATCTCCTTATTGTGACGTGCTTATAAATTGTCTTTGTTTTCACCTATACTGCAAATTAAACATCATTTATAAAATTTGAAAACAAATTCTACATTGCTTTTTACATGTTCAAGGTTGTACACATAAAATGTATTTGGCAAAATGTCTGTAGCTGCATTCAATCTATAGAATTATAAGCTAAAGATCAGATGCCATTTTTGTACATAAATGTTTAGACATTGAAATAATCAAGAGTTGTATGGGTGCTTGTATATTGCTAATAAAACAATGAAATACATATTTATTTTAACTGTCCATTTGGTTTTATGACTGACTTTTGTGGTTCCACTCTTCCCCCCCCCCCCCCCACAATAAATTAAAACCACTTTGCTGACCTGCCTATTGTAAACAACCTAATAATGAGTGTACATGGCCTTACACATGTAACAAGTGAAATGACTTCAGTATAAATGAACCCAACCATGATCCTTTGTTGACAAGAAAACGGAATCAAATGTATGTACGATTTAGAATAGGTGACATTCAGGGGCTGTCATTGGAATCGGTAATTTTGGAATAAAATGCCCCCCCCCCCCCCAGTTCTTGGTGATAGCATGTACTGCCACTGGTGATGAACCGACACATTTGTTTTCTAAAATTCTTTGGACTATCATTGCAGCACTATAGAATCCAAGAACTAAGGAGGGGAGGGGCAAACAAGCATTATGTCAAGAATCACACCCAGCATCAATTCTGCATAGCTGAAGTACCAAGATGTTTCTGTCCTCTTTCTGAAAAAGATTTAAGATTGAAAAGAGGAGTAAGGGCTTAGATTTTAATAAATTCAACTTTATTAACCTGAATTTTGCTTTTTGAAGAAAACTTTCCAAAAATGATTCTCTATCATTCTATCAAGCCCATTTTTTGCTCTTTTAGGGCGGTGTGTACCTTTAACATCACAACACAAACCATAATGATTTGAACACAATCATCACGGTCGCGACTCGTCCACGACGACCGGCTCGACTATACGCACGTATGTACACATACGTACACACACGTCATGTAGTAACTAGTATGTACATTATACACTTTTCTCTAATGTTGGTCGTTCAGGTACTAGACTGCTCGCTTGTTGCCCGCCGCAGATATAAATTATGCAAATGAGCTACGTCATAACTATTTCGTGTGGCGCGCATGGCCTGACCATGAAGTACCCGGATGTTCCCGCTGTTTTCCGGGCAGTTTTTAACAGTTTCACAAGACGTTCTTCCTAACCGATTTGAGAATACGCCCTCTATTGGCGGAAATGTCGCGCCGCCGTGTAGTACAATAGTAGTAGTACAACTAAAAAATGTAGGAACGTCTTGACAAGACTATGTGTAAGCAAGCACGTATGCACCGTTCAAATTATAGCTTAGTGTGCGTCAATAACATTCTCTCACGCACTGCAAACATTATGTACACGTATCAAACAAAGTTTGATAAGCTCTGTCTAACGAGAGTGCTGACTGGCGGGGGAAAGGTTCATAAAGCGTCTCTGAGTCGTCGAAAAGGGGCCTCTGTCACGTCTTCCAAAGCCTCTCATCTAGCAGTACAATTTTCCTTAAAATGTACGCAAATAGCAACTTTTTCAAGGGGTGAACATTCACTTTTTTGTCAACAATAATGTTTTTGGTATATGTAAGTTTTTATTGTGTACCTAGGTGAAGAGCACGAACGAACACAAAACCTTACTCGGCCTATGGTCTATTACAACGGCTTGCGACAACATTTTCTGAATCATTTACATTAGAAATCCTGAAATACCGGCAAGGGTCAGAGGGTCAACGGTAAAATTTTACAAAATCTTCTGTTCGTTGACACTGTTTTTGTTGCAATTCAGGGGTGTCATTTCATTACGGGTTCTGTAAAAAAAATATTACATTACAATTTTCAATTTTACAAAATATATTGAAAAATATAAGAGCTGGGTTTTTCATTGTGATTATTAATGGTTAATTAAATTATGATAAAAGGTATGAAAATTTAAATATTAAACCGTTTCGCAATGTTTTTGTCCTGTCACATTAATGATATGGCCTACAATGCGCGTCAAGCCTCGGATCACGTGAGACCCTTCCAATATGTACGACTGGCTTATCAAAATCAGAACAGCGCGTATGTGACAGAATCTGATGTTCGCCAGCTGTTTTGTGCGACGCGTGACGCGAATTTGAACCAATCAGAGTGACGAAGATTGGCATCACGCGCCTGACTCATGTACTTTGGAAGTATTTCGTGTGTCCCCAAAACGTGAGTTTACCCATTTCTATTTGGCTTTTATTCAACAAAAATTTCATTTTTTATACATTTTGAAAACGAAAGCGATACGGGCATTTATGAATGGGAATAATAGTTTGACGCGTGGTCTTTACCGCAGGTTACGTTAACGACCGGTTTTTTGGCGCGGGCACAGGCGATAAGAACCTCGCCTAGTTGGCTCGGTCCTTATCGCCCGTGATCACGCCCAAAACCGGTCGTTAACCTGCGGTAAAAATCGCACGACAAACTGTTATTCCCTTTTTACTATACCTCATACATATTCATGATCGAGAGCCGAATTCTCACTGGTCCATTCACCGTCACGTGCCAGATGCTATTTTGGCTATTTACCAAGCGCCCGCGAGTATTCACGCACAGGGTAAATACGCATGCGCAGTAGTGCGTAGTAGACTGTCGCATCGGGAAATAGTCCCAACGATCTGTTCCCCGCGCGCCGCGGGGAACAACAGTCGCACGGGCGTAGTACGCACGCGCGAACATCGCCCTAGCTACATATTATATACATGTACATGAAAAGATGGCTGCACACGTAAATGTAAATTCGCGTTTTCCCGAGCTCAATGATGCCGAACTAGAGAATATTGTGAATATGTATGAGGTATAGTAAAACAAATATAACATGGTTTATTTCGGGTGGACAGTCGATATTAGCTCCCAATCAAATCATCAGCCCGACGTGTAACCGTCCCACATAATTATTATTATGCAAACGATTTGCCAATAGCGATGGTGCATTTTTGCGACTGTAACCAGAAACATGTTTGGGCTTTGGTCATTGGTTAAGCGTTTTCGCAAGTTCGGTTGTGCTGCGATGACGTCATTGTTCTGACCATGCATCTTAACATAAACCGAACTTTGTGATCGGTTACGCTTAGTTTCAAGATGGCGCATTGTAAAAAGTGTTAAAACATGATTAAATGATTGTTCGTATACCAGTATATCTTTCAAGTTACTAACACTCACGAGTAAGTTCTATTTTGAGAAACATTGATGATTGAACATGTCATGATGTCACAACCTGAAAACAATTTTCTGGTTACGTTGGTATTTTCGCATAGCTGTGCCGTTTTGTTTCTGGTTAGCGAAAACCCGCCGCATATGTTACACTCGTGAACGGCGCAATTACACGTGTCGCTCAGGTAAGCACTGGCAATTTATTGTGACGCTTGTAGATGGGTACATCCCTGTCATTACCGGCTCTAAAGCACTCATGCGTGAAAAACAAAAATAATCGCGATATTATCGAATATCGCGATATATGTTTGACGATATATCGTGGATGAAAAAAATCGATATCGCCGAAGCCTAACGGACATCAGACATTGCAAAAATTTGCGATATCGCAAATTTTTTCACAAATATCTTTTCAAATATAATAACCGTAAATAATTGGGGTAATGGTGTTTTTGTTAAAAATAAAAGTGGTGAGTTTAATTTCAAAATTTGTATTTGTTTTGGCACAGTGACAATGAACATAATGTAAACATTATTAAATGCAATTTTGGTTTATAAAATAAAGTTTCCATATTTTAAGGCTACAAAACCTCTCAAAATTCTTTTGAATTAAGGAACCGAAGGCCCTAGGCCCAATTTTTGTACACTGTTGCCAGGGAGCAGAAGAAACATGTATGTTTCCAACGTATTTTAAAATAGATTTACTGTCGGTTAACCGTGTAACCTACCATTTAAAAAACAGTTACAAAATAACCGTTAAATTGCAAGTCTGATGGTAGAAACATGTGATCACAGTTTCACATGTGTCTGTCTGAGGTGTAATCATTTACGTAAAAAAAATTTACCAGATGATTTGTCATCTCAGGAAAATTAGAATTCATCATTAGAATGACATGACAACTCTGAATTATAGTTGCATTTACAGACACATTCCCATTACTTCATTAGAAATTTATTTTTTTAAATTTAATTGGAAAATGTTTATTTGTTGATTTGTCATTTAAATGTTGATTTGCTAAAGTATATGTCCCATTGTGGTTTTTGCTAAGTATTTTTATTTGAGGCCCTTTTTATTGTTCAAAGCTTATACTGAGTTATAGATACCTGTAATTTCTGTATTTTATTGAATATTAAATTTAAAAGTACTGTGCAATTCAGCCTTTTGGCTGTGCAAAGTGTTTTTTAATAAACCAATAATGCTAATAATAATAATATTGTTTCCCAATGTTCAAAAATACTTTAACTTTTTCCCTGAAGAATTTTCAGTTAATTAGGCATATTTCAGAGTAAAAAAATTGCTCAGGGTGGTGGTGTGGGGGGGGGGGGGGGGTGTAAGACAGGATGAAGTTCCCTGACCAAATGTGAAAGAAAATTTTTGATAATTCCGATTTTCAAGATATGAATTTTATGTCAAGATATACGTCAACAATTAATGATTGAAGTCTATGTGTTCTCTTATTTTATTTTTTTAACTTGTAGTTTCAATAAGTTCACTGTCGTAGTCCCGTGGAATGTTTTTCTTGGCTAGGATGAATGAGGAAAATTTCTATAAATGGACAGAATTTCTCAAGAAATTGTTGAAAAGGAAATTTGTTGAAATTGACCATCTTATAAAAAAAACAGGCCGGGCCCAGCATCAGCTAGTACACTGCGGAATACGTTTTATTAGAACTGAAAATTCTAATTAATATTAACCCCTCAAAATTATGTTTTTCGTTTACGGAAAAGCCTGAATTCTGGCTATTGTCCTAAATCTGGCATTTATAATGCATCCAACAAGTCGAGCATTGCATGCATCGTACATCATGAACATTATTGCGCGCGCAAAACTGATTGTGCTTCCTAAAATGGCGGCCGTTTCACTCCAGTGCGTACTTCAATCATTTACGTGCGTTTGCGCGTCAGTTGCCTATCTTGCGCCTTGCGGCGCTATACGATCTTTGGTTTTTATACTGCACAACTCTATGGCGTTTGCCAACCAGTGGTGTCTGTACGCATGCGCAAATGTAATTACCATATTTCATGGGAAAGGTCTATTGAATGTCCTTTTTGTTTAAAATAATAGATTTTTGATACTGTAAGGCATTTAATATGTGTTTTTAGGTTTGTTGGACGACATTGAGTCATGTGACCACTCCCAATGCATTCTGGGAAAACAATATGGCCGCCATTACGTTTAAATGCAATATCTTATATTTTGTCCCCCCCCCAAAAAAAATCAGAATTTTTGGGCCCATTATGCATTATAGGCCTATATCGTCCATGTACGTAATTCGCCGCACTCGTGAAATGACGCACATTCCTCTGGCTTAGCATTTCCCGGAAAACTTACAAAACTATGGCGTATAACTGGTTGCATAAACTTATCTAAGTCGTACTTGTTACAGAAATAAAAATTATAGTGAAATTGTATGATTTACTGGAAAGTTAGTGCTTGTGAAAGTGGAAAAAGTTGTTTAACCACTGATTTTACTAGATACAAATAGTAAGACCTCAATTTTTTTTCACGAACATCTGTGATTTTATTGTTCTATGCCGTCAACAAGCTGTTGTCTGTGGAAACCAAAATATATGAATGCTTTGCATTTGCAATGATTTTTTAAAGAAATACTGATCCTCAAAATGGACACATTCCTTATAGAAGAAGCGAACGAAGACTACTTAATTCGTTGGTGTTTATTACGACGGTTGGAAAATTATTGAGAAAATGAAACATTAATATCATGGTTATGAAAAGAAATCTTTTATTTGACAAAATGTTAACATAATTTTTACAGGTAAAACTTGTAGCTTTGCATGGTGAGAATGATAAGTAAGACTAATTGCGGTGACACCATGTAAGAATCTCAATTGAGTAGTAATTAGTTCTGAAAAGAACTGGGGGTACAACTCGACGTTTTAAAATACTTTTTGCCAAATTTTTAATCACCTTCCATTTTATTGGTCTTTCAAGAATATTGATTAAAAGTTTTGAGAGCTTTTCCAAATTATACCATTTTATTTAAAAAATCGAAAACAATATTTTTATTTTCAAGATTAAAAACAATTTTACAACCATCTGGAATAAGATGAAACATGATTCAACTGTTTTTCTTCTTGGGTACATTTTCTGTGCCCCCAGTTTGGGGGCGAGTCATTATACCAACATAAATTTTTTGATGACCACAATTTTGTGCGTCTCAAAAACGGTGCTCAAGACGTCCACGCATATGATCATGCATTGAATCCTTCACTGAAACAAACTGAAACACCAAACTGCTAATTTCACTTGTAAGTTACTGTCCAGTTGATTATATAACCTTAGGTGCGTCATTTAGGGTAAATTGAGGATATAAATTTATGACATGAATTGTACCATGGATGTTATTATATCTGCCTTTATTGTACTTTTGGTGAAAAAATCTTTAAAAATAATGTTTTTGGAGAAAAAAATACCCAAAAATGTTGCTTATAGTGCCCTCTAGCGGTGATCTGAGTGACGTCACATTGTTGTTTGTATTGAAGACATCCTTCTAAAAAGGACACATGCACATTGCAAGAAGAGTGTGTAAGCGTCGCATTAGGATTCACGCGTCGCACTAGAAGTGTTGTCGCGTCGCATTAGAAGTGTTGTCGCGTCGCATTAGAAGTGTTGTCGCGTCGCATTAGAAGTGTTGTCGCGTCGCATTAGAAGTGTTGTCGCGTCGCACTAAAAGTGTAGTCGCGTCGCACTAGAAGTGTAGTCGCGTCGCACTAGAAGTGTGTCGCGTCGCACTAGAAGTGTTGTCGCGTTGCACTAGAAGTGTGTCGCGTCGCACTATAAGTGTAGTCGCGTCGCACTATAAGTGTAGTCGCGTCGCACTAGAAGTGTTGTCGCGTCGCACTAAAAGTGTTCATCATTGCAGTTTTTTTCTCGTATGAAGAGCCGTATGTGACTAAATTTCCACTAATTAATATATACGACTAAAATAAATGTAAATCCATATATTTACTAGAAAAACCAATTATACAAAAGCGGCAACCAGACTGGTTGGCAGCTAGCATGCATACGGTACTAAACATGAATTTTGGGATTTATATTCCTTTAAAAAAGCCCTCCACAGCCCATACATTATTGTTTTACAGAAAGGTTTTGTTTCTGAATTAGTGTTGCAGTTAACAAAAATGTTGCTAATCCTGTTACAAATATTTACAACCTAAACCTAGTCTCGATCCCAACTACCGACATGGAAGGTGAGCATTCTAAACCACAAGACTACTATGCCACTCGAATTTGGCGATGAATTAAGTACAGAAGAACCTTTGTAAAATTGTATTTATAAAAATAATATAAATTGTTCAGAAAAATATTGCGCAGGCCTACAGGGGGTATGGCGTGTGACATCCCAATAATTGTTCTCAGTCGGCAAATCAAAGGTACTAGAGCAAGAGTTGGTCCAAAATAAATTTTCAGTCAGCAACATTTGTATGTTTTATATACTGATGCCTCTTTTCACAACAAACTATTTTAAAGCAGAACCATAACCTAAATTCATGGTCACACAATAATGTAATTATATGGGGGGGGGGGGGGGGGCTAGATGACAGATAATTAAAAGCAAAAAGGACACAAACAGATGATTTTTTTTTAGGCCTACTGTTAATTTAAAGGAATGTTGTGTACATGTACAACACTGTCCCAAATAATTATGTCCCACAAGTTGCATTTTGAGATAATCAAATTTGTTACACAACTAACTGTAATAACTATAGGCAGGAACACATTTATATATGTTATGGAATACATCATTCATCAAATGTTTCTTTTGAAGCCTTTTTGTCTATAATTTCAGTATAACTATTTTTTCAAAATGATTTTTTAAAGTTCATGATACAAACATTTCACATAATAAACAACCTGAATGTATTTTCACTATTGCTGAAGCTTTCATATAGGCTGGAGTTATGCATCAACAAAATAATACATTATCCTTACAGAAAAGAAATATATTTTACTACAAAAAAACTTTCTTATTGGGTAGACATTAACAGGTCAGTAAGTTTTTATTATTATTATTATTGATGGTTTATTAAAACAATTTGAACTTGTAGCCAAAGGCTAAATTGAGTCAAATTTAACATAAAATATCCAAAATAAAAACATTACAATTACAGTATAAAAATAGATATGATCATTTATATTTAACAATTCAGTTATATAAGAGTATTGATATTGACTTTAATTAAAATATTAAATATTAAAATAAAATGAAGAATGGATAGAAAAATAGACAACCAAGTATACAGCATATTGTGTACACATGCATATTTCACACAATACAGTTTGGAAACCATCAGTGGTCATTATAAAGGTCTATAAAT
The DNA here is from genome assembly GCA_029582265.1 of Zoroaster sp. YZ-2022. Classification (NCBI taxonomy): domain Eukaryota; kingdom Metazoa; phylum Echinodermata; class Asteroidea; order Forcipulatida; family Zoroasteridae; genus Zoroaster; species Zoroaster sp. YZ-2022. The sequence goes on from CM055819.1 coordinate 7,925,018, forward strand.
GTCATTATCATTATCATTATCATTATCATGTTTATTAAAAAAAAACACCTTTTGCAGCCCAAAGGCTGAATTGCACAGTGCTTATAAATAAACAACTACAATAAATAGCAAAATCCATTAAGTTAGAATAAGGATAAAAATAATAAAATGTAAATTACTTCATTTGTTAAGTAGTCTAGTGAGGTATGGCACAGGACTGTTCCTGAATCTGTTCGAGGTGAAAGAGTGCTCTTCAAGGACCCGATTTGATCTGAGGTTCATAGAGTGTGAACTTTTAGTTTTAGGGAACCATTCGCTAAATCTACCCGAGTTGTAAGTTTTAATGGCAAATTTGGTACAAAGAGAGGTTCTTCTATCATGGAGGGGTGTCAGACCTAAAGTGGATAACGCTTCAACGTAATGGATATATTTATTTCCTAGAATGATACGGCAAACTCTTTTTTGAATAGATTCAATACGGTTTGATTGACCAAGTTCCAATTTTTCAGTGTAACTTTGACTTGTGTCACCATAAAATGACACAGACTCAAGGTTTGAGGAATACGTGTCTGCTATGAAAGTTTAATACATACTTAATACAAAGTTGATGACCAGTTGTGACAGTTAATAATAACATTAATATAAAGATTTGTAGCGCGCACATATCCACCCTGCTGGGCGCTCAAGGCGCGGAAACAAAGATAAAACATGAATACAAACATGACTAGGATCCTAGTCTCAACAGTTCCCGCCTGCGCGCCTCAACGAACTAATCCTCCAGCATCCATTCATGGGATGATCCTCCAGCAGTCTACTTAAGCAGCAGCATTTTCCAGAGTCCGGCATTCTCCTGAGGACGATCAGAGCATACTGATCGAAATGTCGAGTTGTACCTCCAGTTCTTTTCAGAATGGTGTCACCGCAATTAGTCTTACTTATGAATACAAACAATATACAATGATAGCATAGGGAAAAATTATGTACTGAGATACATGTACCTACAATGCAATTACAAATATACATCATCTTTGAAGAATTGTGACATAAGATGAGTTTTAAGCATCGATTTAAATCTAGTTATACTATGACAAGATTTGAGTTTAGTTGGAAGATGATTCCAGAGTATCGGAGCCGCGACAGAAAAAGACCTATCACCCCAGTTCCGTTTTGAAGTTGGTTCCTTTAGGAGTGACATGTTGCTGGAGCGCAAATTGCGTGATGGAGTGTGGACTTTAAGCAGTTCAGAAATATAAATTGGAGCAATGTTATTAAAAGATTTGTGAACAATTAGCATAAGTTTAAAAACAATTCTCTGTGAAACAGGAAGCCAGTGCAGTTCTTTCAAGATTGGCGTGATATGGCATGACTTTCTGGACAAAGTCACAACACGAGCTGCTGTGTTTTGTATGTGCTGAAGACGAGATATTTGATTCTGCGGGAGACCGTAGAGGAGAGCATTCCTGTTATCGTGCCGTGATGTGACAAACGCATATATAATTTGTTCAGCAGCACTTTTATTCAAGTATTTCCTTATTCGGCTAATATTTCTGATATGAAATGATGATATGCGAACGATGTTGGAGATATGAGGTTTTAAAGTCATTGTCGAGTCAGATATAACACCCAAATTACGTGCTTGTGATGAGGGGGTTATCTGCGAGTCACCAATTGTACCTAAAGAATTGCCAATCATGAAAAATTGTTTTGACATTTATTAATATTTCATCAGTAGTGTTACTTTCCTTCTGTTTCTCTAATTTTTGGATGTTACGAACCTAGAATAGTGACTGGATTGTTTTAATTTCTGATTATTACTTAGGCTAATTCCTATTATTTTAATTTATTGCATTTTCCACTTTTTATTGTTGCTGATTCCTCAGTTAAATCAAATTCTTACACTTTTATTGTAATCTACTGAATGACAGGTTTTATTATTCATCTCGTTTCCACTTATAATTTTGTTGTAAACCTTGTAAAAAATTAATGTTTCCGAGTTATTTGTAAATTTATAGCCCACCATTGTTCAGTCACTGTGAGAATTAGAAACCCTAAATTCACTGTATTACTGGTTGCAGGTATTCCAGATGAAGACCATCTAGACTTATGCCTCCAGTTTTGCAATTTTCTTAGTTTCCATATTAATTGTGTTAGTACTGGTCGTTATATTATTAAATTCACTATCGAATTTTTTGATACAAACGAACAGTGTGTATATTGTCTATTCATGCCATAGTACAGTATCACTTCTTATCATCAGCCAAGGTATGGCCTTGGGTGGGTTTGTTTACATTCTGGCGGAGACCTTTGGTCTGCCTAGGGACTTTGGTTTGGTGAGGTAGCTCATTAATATGTTAGGGCTAGCCAGATATTTAAGTGTTTTGGGACTGATGGAATAAGCCACGAATATGTATAAAACATAACTTATCACTGGCTGAAATATCGCGGGATGGTAATTTTAGTTGGCAGAAAGAAATCGCCCACCCCGCTTGCTGAGGACCTGGTTGGTGGGGACGAGTGAACCCAACAGGCCTGTGCAATATTTTTCTGCATTTTTTTAAAAAGAATTTATATTATTTTATAAATACAATTTTATTAAGGTCCCTTTGTAATTAATTCACCAACAAATTCGAGCTCACCTTCCATGTAGGGAGTATCGGGACCGAGACTAGGTTTAGGTTGTAAACATTTTTGATTAACTACAACACTAATTCAAAAACAAAACCTTTCTGTATAATAAAAATGTATGGGCTGTGGAAGACTTTTTTAAAGGAATATAAATCCCAAAATTCATTTTTAGTACCGTATGCATGCTAGCTGGGGTGTCGTGGCCGAGCGGTCTAGCTTACCGGATTCAAGTTCTGGTGTTAGCAACATAATGTGGGTTCGAATCACGGCCGTGACACTTGTGTCCTTGAGCAAGACACTTAATCATAATTGCTTCTCTCCACCCAGGGGTTAAATGGGTACCTGTGAAGGCAGAGTTGGTTTGCTCTATATGCGCTAGAAATGGCAGCAATTGAGCTGTATACTCCCCAGGGAGCTGAGATGGTTTCAGGAATGATTTATGAGCCTTATGAGCCTTATGAGCAGGGATAATCATATAATCAGGCCTTCATTTTTAAGGAGCGCGATCGCGCTCGCGCTCCTTAGCGCTCCTAATATTTTCCAAGGAGAGCAAAACACAGCGCTCCTTAAAAATTTCGTGAGGGTACTTACATTATTTTGTTAAAACCGTAATCAGTGCGGTCAAAATAAGCCACTTGATTCTGAGCGCGCATCGGCAGACTCGGCACTAAAACCGTCCTTGGCAAAAATGTACACGTATGTACATTGTACATGGACATGTATTGATAACGACATCGAGAACGTTACTCGTATAGACTGTGCTAGATAGCGGACACACACATGTGGCGTACAGAAAACATCACGCATGCCGATCGTGCATGGTGTTCTGTACGAAAATGCCCTGCCTGATTTAATATTTGAGCATTTTTTTAAAGCAAGTACATGTAGCACTACTGTAGCAGAAACTTGACAGAAAACAAAATGTCAAGCGTTCAAATTTCCACATTTCTCAGGTAGAATTTGAGCAGTTTTGGGTATGAAACTAAGACAATCAACGAGCGAGTTATGGTGACAAAAATTTGGTGTAAAGTTTGCAGGCCTTACATTGATAAAATTAAAGCCGATAAGTGGATTTGCGGGAAGGCTCAAAAAGATATAGAGGCATACCGGCTCTTCATATGTTACGAAGCACACAGTCATTACGGCATCTGGCATCAAAGGTAAGTAATGGCCTAGTACGTAGTCGAAATAGTTTACAGATATTTTTGCTCAAGTTTACAAAAAGAATTTTAAAAACTTATCTTGGCCGGCAATAGGCTACTTCTATTAATATTATATTAACGTTATATTTCTAAACAGTGGATCATCCCCGCAGGCGAGTTTATAAATCTTACCGCGGCTGTCCCAATGCGCCACACATATTTAATTTTTACATATCGGCGCAGGGGAAAGTCAGATATGCAAAAAATAAAATAAATAAATAAAATAAAAATACAAAAATGCAAAATCGCGGCCACAATGTTTTGTTTTTCTGTCATTTTTAGCATGATTTCACGTGATTGTGTGCATTGTGAGGGCGCCCTAAAGAGTTTGTTTATTTTTTAAGTAAAAAGGGAGGTTCTGTTGTGTATTAAAAAAACAATTTAAGACAAATTAAGGGATACACGTGTAGTATTTTATCACAATGAATGGGGACATTTTCTCAATAAAATCCTGTATTACAAAAACAATTTTTTGTGAAGGTTTGGAGGATTGAAATAATTGTTTTTTGAAAAAGTGACTGCTATTTTTTTCTGCCTGATAGGTTTCAATTTTATTTTTTCAAATATTCACAAAAGAAAATTAATATAAAAATTAAGACCATCTCTGCCAAGTTTCCACTCATTTAAAAAAAATGAAGGAAAGCAACATTAAACTTTTAAGCCCTGGCAACAATAAAATCATTTGATTTTAATATAAATTTATTCTTAATTTAATTAATAAAAAACAACAACATTTATTTAAGTAAAACAAATAGATTATCCACTTTTGGCACAATGTTTCTTTGTTTTAACAATAACTTTCTACAATATAATTTTAAATTTTTTATTTGTGTACTCCTTAGGCACATTCCATTGGTCTTGAATACCAGAGACTTCTAGGTGTTGAAGGAGGAGAGACGTCATCCTCAGGTGCCATTGCTATGCCTGTCAAACGACTCCAGCCCAACATTGCTGAGGCCATGCACAATGTGACGGCCCAGGCATACAGAAAGTTGCTGAGAAGTGCTTATATCATGGCTGTTGATGGATTACCACTTATGGAAATACAAGATCTTTACAATATAACCCCAGTCCATTACACCACATGTTGTCTAAAGTGAGACTTGTAACCTTTTATTATGACCTGCCTTTCTAAATTCATTCCAGAAGATGTTTTCATTGCTACATAAAGTTAAGACAAACTAATTATAATGGGAATGAGTTCAGTTAGACAGTTGAGTCGGTGATTATGTGTCCATTTTCTAATCCGTATGTGTAAATAAACCAGTGTTGCATTTACAATGTATAACTGTACATTCAACTTGTTTTTTGTTTTTTTAGTGACAGCAAATCGCTCTCCTTAAATCACTTTGGTGATTTAAGGAGAGCGATCTGTAGCTCCTCTCGTATTTATTCAAATGAAGGCCTGTATAATGCGCCTTGAGCACCACTTAGTTGGTGGATACGTGCGCTATATAAATCCACACATTATTATTATTATTATTAGCTGCCGACCAGTCTGGTTGCCCCTTTTGTACAATTGGTTTTGCTAGTAAATATATGGCTTTACATTTATTTCAGTCTTATATATTAATTAGTCGAAATTTAGTCACATACGGCTCTTCATACGAGAAAAAACTGCAATGTGAACACTTCTAGTGCGATGCGACTACACTTCTAGTGCGACGTGACACACTTCTAGTGCGACGCGACTACACTTCTAGTGCGACGCGACTACACTTCTAGTGCGACGCGACAACACTTCTAGTGCGACGCGACACACTTCTAGTGCGACGCGACACACTTCTAGTGCGACGAGACTACACTTCTAGTGCGACGCGACTACACTTCTAGTGCGACGCGACACTTCTAGTGCGACGCGACACACTTATAGTGCGACGCGACTACACTTCTAGTGCGACGCGACACACTTCTAGTGCGACGCGACTACACTTCTAGTGCGACGCGACTACACTTCTAGTGCGACGCGACACACTTCTAGTGCGACGTGACTACACTTCTAGTGCGACGCGACACACTTCTAGTGCGACGCAACTACACTTCTAGTGCGACGCGACACACTTCTAGTGCGACGCGACTACACTTCTAGTGCGACGCGACAACACTTCTAATACGACGCGACACTTCTAATGCGACGCGTGAATCCTAATGCGACGCTTACACACTCTTCTTGCAATGTGCATGTGTCCTTTTTAGAACACCATACATTTGTGCCAAACTTCATGGGAAGATGCTATTTTAAAAATGGGTATATCGCCCCCTAACGGTGACAGTAACAGTTTTCATTGTTTTCACCTATTATTATGAACATTTCACAGGTTAGTTTTGCGATATATTTCTTGAAAACTGTACAGAGGGTCTAAATGCACGTTACAATGAACACGAAACATCTGTAGGCATTTTTCACTAGTTTTTCTAAGCACACTGGACTATTTTTATTTTGGTTGCATATTCGCTACCATAATCAACTTAGGCCACCAACAAGTGCATTCACCAATGTTTATACATACTTGTATACGGAACGTGTATACATACTTGAAAGAGCTATCCATATGCCAAGTTCAGTTATAGATGACGAGAATGATGCTAGGATTAGTGCAGAAGCTGCAATAATTCCTCCTACTATGGTTAGTTTACGTGGGCTCAACACAGTCATCAGGAGGCTGACGATAGGACCTTTGACAAAATACAAAAAAATACGAGAACAAGATGACTGAACGTGTTTTGGCGAACACTGACCAGAAACTTAACGGTCATGGGCATAAATCCAGTGGGGGATATTATATTCCCCATTTTGGCCATGGAACATTTTGGGAGATTTTGTAATTTTGGGGCGAATTTGGAAATATTTTTTCATCTGATTTGAAAACAATGACAGTTCAAAATTATTTTGCAAAAGTACCGTAATATAACGGAGAAGTTTGTTAAATGACGCCCACCTTTGTTATATTTGATGTTTAAATTTGGTCAGTATTACAGTTGAAAAGTATTGAGAATATATATGAAACATAAATCTCATGGTTATGAAAATGTATCTAGGCTTATTATTCGACAAAGGTTTACATTTTTACACATTTCAAAGTTTCAATGTCCTTAGTGCAGTGCAAAGATTAAATTACACTCACTGGCCAAAAGTATTGCAACATGCTCAAAATAGCACTTTACAGTAATTACAGGTGAGATGATCATTTAATCTGATTTCATCGATCGTGTATTACATAATTTCCGAGCAAGAACAGTAAAAAAGAACATTGACTTCAAAACACATGCACTTTCAAGAAGTCTTAAGTAGTGTAAATAAAATTAAATAAACTAGATATAAGTTTTTGTCACAACAAAAACAAGGTGTTCGGTTGAAGTTAAAATGGTTACGTCATTAATTCGAAGTGTTGGAGATTTATAAGTACATGGACCAAGAATAAAGTATATGAAATTTCAGAGAAGTTCTAATTTATGTGAATGAGGAAGATAATACGTCACAGTGAACATGCTGTAAAAAATAATAGGAAAGTTTTATAAGTACATGGACCAAGAATAAAGTATTTGAAATTTCAGAGGTTTTATCAGTACATGGACCAAAAATAAAGTATTTGAAATTTCAGAGAAGTTCTAATTCATGTGAATGAGGAAAATAATATGTCACAGTGAACATGCTGTAAAAATAATAGGAAGGTTTTATAAGTACATGGACCAAGAATAAAGTATTTGAAAATTATAGAGAAGTTCTAATTTATGTAAATAAAATGGGGAAAAAAGTGTATAATTTTGGAGTAGCTGGACCATTGAAATTGAAAAGGGCATTGGTTGTTTTCAAAATTGCACACAATTATTCTTGACAAAATCCTTCCTCCATGATGTGACTGTTTCATTATCTCAATAAAGGTGCTGATATTTGTTTCTGGGCTACTTTAGTGAGAAAGTTAAGTGCCACTATAAAGTAAACTGCAATGCAGCCATCAGGTATGTCTTATTGTATTGGTAGGTCCCTACACACCCTTCCAATATAATGCATACCATGCCTAACGACTAACGTTAATGAGGAAAATATTTTCAATAATTTTTAGTTTCTTAAATTTACACAAATAATTAATGTAATGATGAAAGTTGCATACCAATAGCATCATGGACGTCTTTGCAAGGGATTAGATTAATATTTGTTTTTTAAATTAATATTACTACACACAAGGTCAGTCACTAACAGTCATAAGGTGTCATGGCCGAGCGGTCTAGCTTACCGGATTCAAGTTCTGGTGTTAGCAACATAATGTGGGTTCGAATCACGGCCGTGACACTTGTGTCCTTGAGCAAGACACTTAATCATAATTGCTTCTCTCCACCCAGGGGTTAAATGGGTACCTGTGAAGGCAGAGTTGGTTTGCTCTATATGCGCTAGAAATGGCAGCAATTGAGCTGTATACTCCCCAGGGAGCTGAGATGGTTTCAGGAATGATTTATGAGCCTTATGAGCCTTATGAGCAGGGATAATAATATAATGCGCCTTGAGCACCACTTAGTTGGTGGATACGTGCGCTATATAAATCCACACATTATTATTATTATTATTATAAGAATCTGACTTCCTTCCTCAATTATTAATAATAATATTGAAGTACATCATTCACTATGTGTATGTGTGGTACTGCCTACTGGTAAGCCTACATTTGTACAAACTACGAAGTAAACTCACCAAAACCTAACTAGCCCCATATCAAATTCCTCCAAATCAACATGCCATTTTGTCAATAAACGCCGATTTGACAGTGTAAGTGTGAAGGGTACCATCGGAAGGGTATACCGTCGTGTACACATGTACGTAAGCTTGTTTACAAAAATCATCAACTTTGACCAATTTTTAAAAGTAATTTCTCGCTGTTTTCACCTTTTTACTTACACCATAGTAAGAAGCACCAATCAGGTGTCTGCAGATGACTTCGATGTGCTTGTGAAAACTTTGAATCAGTAGAAAAGTGGAATGAATTTTTGTTACCTTTTACAGCGATATGCTCCACAAACGCATTATAAGTTTATAAATATATGATGATCAGCGCCACCAAGTGACCACTTTTGCACCGATTGTGTAAAGACCACTAAAGTTGTATAGCGCCCTCTATAGTTAGAATTTCTAACGCACGATCGTGGACACTGAATGTGGGTCATTACGTATGTGGACTTGACGTCATCATGACGTCACTGTTGCGGTTTCCTGATCATCATGACATCACTAGGTTTCATCTACAAGTTAAGGTCTAACTATGTGTGAAGTTTGAAGGTTTTTTAAACTTGGCAAGTATGTTTTTGTTTGCGGACAAGATGGGGGAGAAGAAGAAGAAGTAAAAAAAAAAAAAAAACTAGATATAAGTTTTTGTCACAACAAAAACAAGGTGTTCGGTTGAAGTTAAAATGGTTACGTCATCAATTCCTTTTTTAATATTAAACTTTGACTTCCGGTTTGGACAGGAAGTAATGTCAAATTGGGGTCACCTTTGTCTAAATATTTTTCGACAATTAACAATCTGTATAATGGTACAAAAATTGTGAATTTACCTCTTGTGGTTGTTGAGATATGATTTTTTTTAAATATTAAACTGTGACTTCCGGTTTGGACAGGAAGTAAGGTCAAATTGGGGTCACCTTTGTGTAAATATTTTTCGACAATTAACAATCTATAATGGTACAAAAATTGTGAATTTACCTCTTGTGGTTGTTGAGATATTATTTTTTTAAAATATTAAACTTTGACTTCCGGTTTGGACAGGAAGTAAGGTCAAATTGGGGTCACCTTTTTGTAAATATTTTTTGACAATTAACGATCTGTACAATGGTACAAAAATTGTGAATTTACCTCTTGTGGTTGTTGAGATATGATTTTTTTAAATGTTAAACTTTGACTTCCGGTTTGGACAGGAAGTAAGGTCAAATTGGGGTCACCTTTGTGTAAATATTTTTCGACAATTAACAATCTGTATAATGGTACACAAATTGTGAATTTACCTCTTGTGGTTGTTGAGATATTATTTTTTTAAATATTAAACTTTCACTTCCGGTTTGGACAGGAAGTAAGGTCAAATTGGGGTCACCTTTGTCTAAATATTTTTCGACAATTAACAATCTGTATAATGGTACAAAAATTGTGAATTTACCTCTTGTGGTTGTTGAGATATGATTTTTTTAAAATATTAAACTTTGACTTCCGGTTTGGACAGGAAGTAAGGTCAAATTGGGGTCACCTTTGTGTAAATATTTTTCGACAATTAACAATCTATAATGGTACAAAAATTGTGAATTTACCTCTTGTGGTTGTTGAGATATTATTTTTTTTAAATATTAAACTTTGACTTCCGGTTTGGACAGGAAGTAAGGTCAAATTGGGGTCACCTTTTTGTAAATATTTTTTGACAATTAACGATCTGTACATTGGTACAAAAATTGTGAATTTACCTCTTGTGGTTGTTGAGATATGATTTTTTTAAATGTTAAACTTTGACTTCCGGTTTGGACAGGAAGTAAGGTCAAATTGGGGTCACCTTTGTGTAAATATTTTTCGACAATTAACAATCTGTATAATGGTACACAAATTGTGAATTTACCTCTTGTGGTTGTTGAGATATTATTTTTTTAAATATTAAACTTTCACTTCCGGTTTGGACAGGAAGTAAGGTCAAATTGGGGTCACCTTTGTGTAAATATTTTTCGACAATTAACAATCTGTATAATGGTACAAAAATTGTGAAATTACCTCTTGTGGTTGTTGAGATATGATTTTTAAATATTAAACTTTGACTTCCGGTTTGGACAGGAAGTAAGGTCAAATTGGGGTCACCTTTTTGTAAAATATTTTTCGACAATTAACGATCTGTACAATGGTACAAAAATTGTGAATTTACCTCTTGTGGTTGTTGAGATATTATTTTTTTTAATGTTAAACTTTGACTTCCGGTTTGGACAGGAAGTAAGGTCAAATTGGGGTCACCTTTGTGTAAATATTTTTCGACAATTAACAATCTGTATAATGGTACAAAAATTGTGAATTTACCTCTTGTGGTTGTTGAGATATTATTTTTTTAAAATATTAAACTTTCACTTCCGGTTTGGACAGGAAGTAAGGTCAAATTGGGGTCACCTTTTTGTAAATATTTTTTGACAATTAACGATCTGTACAATGGTACAAGAATTGTGAATTTACCTCTTGTGGTTGTTGAGATATGATTTTTTTTAAATGTTAAACTTTTACTTCCAGTTTGGACAGGAAGTAAGGTCAAATTGGGGTCATGTTTTTGTAAATATTTTTCGACAATTAACGATCTGTACAATGGTATAAAAATTGTGAATTTACCTCTTGTGGTTGTTGAGATATGATTTTTTTAAATGTTAAATTTTGACTTCCGGTTTGGACAGGAAGTAAGGTCAAATTGGGGTCATGTTTTTGTAAATATTTTTCGACAATTAACAATCTATACAATAGTGCAAAAAATGTCCATTTACCTGTTGTGGTTGTTGAGATATGATTTTTTAAATATTAAACTTTGACTTCCGGTTTGGACAGGAAGTAAGGTCAAATCGGGGTCACTCACAACTGGAGTCTCATCTACTTGTTAAGTTCTAAGTACATGCCAAGTTTCAAGTTCATGTGAAGTTTGCAAGTATGTTTTTACTTGCGGACAAGATGGGGGAGAAGAAGAATAAGAAGTAAAAAAAAAAAAAACGAACAAAAACAATAGGTGTTTCGGGTACATACCCGAACACCTAAAAAAAAAACGAACAAAAACAAGAGGTGTTTCGGGCATATACCCGAACACCTAAAAAAAAAAAACTTACAAAAACAATAGCGCCCGTATTCATAAAGGACTACTAAACCAATTTTAGCCTAGTGATAGTTTAAATCCACCCTAGTGGCAATTTTAAATTAAAATTGAATTCATAAAGGTTCACTAGTCTTAAACTGCCACTAACTTACACTAAACTAGTCTCACTAACTAGAGGAGCCCTGGGGGTACTTTAACTTCTCACTAAGTGGAATACATGTGCCATTTCTGAGCTGTTCTCTTACAGTATCCCGAGGATGAGATTGATAATTCTCACTTAGAGAGTCGGCGTCATATGGGTTATTCAGCTGTAGAAATTCTCCCGGCAAAATGTCATGAATTTGTTCAGAGATACCTGTGTTTTTTTTTGGCTCGGGCCCCCCACCTGTCTTCTTTCTCTCTTTTTCATATTTACTGTAGTCCTGTTTAGCCTTCAGTTTCATCCTGCCCCACTGTTCATTTAGCCGCTTTTTATCGCGTCTCTGCACTGAATTTGTTTACGATTTCTTCCCATGCCTTCTCTTTCCTCTTAGTTGATTCTGCATCAATACGCTTGTCTTCTATGATTTTCACTTTTTCCTGGCATAGTTCTAGCAAAAACAACTTTTCCATGTAATCCCAATTCTCACCTCTTTCCCTTTTTGCAGCCATGTCTATGTAAGGCCTGTGCATGCACACTCAGTCAACCTTTCCTAAGGGCATTCTCCTATTAGCATAACAATCAATTCCAGGAAACGATTCAGGGTTCATTGTACTTGAAGAAGTAAATCAGTTTTAAAATCCTATACCAAGTTAGTGAGACATTTTAGCATCTACTAATTAGTGGCAGTTTTATAAATACCAAATTAACTTAGTGGGCAATTCCTCAGTAACTAATTGGAGATTAACTTGGTAACAGTTTAAATTAGTGACTCTTTTCTTTATGAATACGGGCCCAGGTGTTTCGGGCACATACCCGAACACCTAATTATTGTAACACAGTTCTCTAAACTGAACTTTGGTGTGTTATGTGTTGCAATACTTATGGCCAGTGAGTGTATTAATTATAGCCGCCTTCAATGAATGCATAACATTCATTCATTGCTCACCAATAATTCCTCCGATGCTGACTATAGCAGTGCCCACTAAGCCTACGGCTGCTGTGCTGGTAGAAAATGTCTCAACAAAGTGTGGAAGAAAGACGCCCATCGACTTGAAACTGCCAAGACTGATGAAGGTCCAGAAGAAGCGGGAAAATATGATCATCCACCGCCAAGAATTTGACTTTTTGGCCGCCTGTGCCTCCATACTTGTCAATGTTCGCAGTTCAGTACAGTGTGATGAACTGTAGCTAGCTGTACGAACCAAAGATCGTATACGCATAAAACGCCGCATAACAGCCGGCCTGACCTTGATGAGGCCAAAAAATTACACAAAGGTGACTCCAATTTGACCTTACTTCCTGTCCAAACCGGAAGTCAAAGTTTATTATTTAAAAAAATCATATCTCAACAACCACAAGAGGTAAATTCACAGTTTTTGCACCTTTGTACAGATTGTTAATTGCCAAAAATATTTTCAAAAACATAACCCCAATTTGACCTTTGCTTCCTGTCCAAACCGGAAGTCAAAGTTTAATATTAAAAATATCATATCTCAACAACCACAAGGGGTAAATTCACAATCTTTCCACCGTTGTATAGATTAATAATTGTCGAAAAATATTTACACAAAGGTGACCCCAATTTGACCTTACTTCCTGTCCAAACCGGAGGTCAAAGTTTATTATTTAAAAAAATCATATCTCAACAACTACAAGAGGTAAATTCACAGTTTTTGCACCATTGTACAGATTGTTAATTGTCAAAAATATTTACAAAAACATGACCCCAATTTGACCTTTATTTCCTGTCCAAACCGGAAGTCAAAGTTTAATATTTTAAAAAAATCATATCTCAACAACCGCAAGAGGTAAATTCACAGTTTTTGCACCTTTGTACAGATTGTTAATTGTACTTTCCACCATTGTATAGATTGTTAATAATTGTTGAAAAATATTTACACAAAGGTGACCCCAATTTGACCTTATTCCTGTCCCAACCGGAAGTCAAAGTTTAATATTGAAAAAAATCATATCTCAACAACCACAAGAGGTAAATTCAGTTTTTTGCACCAATGTACAGATTGTTAATTTTCAAATATATTTACAAAAACATGACCCCAATTTGACCTTTACTTCCTGTCCAAACCGGAAGTCAAAGTTTAATATTAAAAAAATCATCTCAACAACCACAAGGGGTAAATTCACAATCTTCCACCATTGTTTAGATTGTTAATTGTCAATAAATATTTACACAAAGGTGACCCCAATTTGACCTTTACTTCCTGTCCAAAACGGAAGTCAAAGTTTAATATTAAAAAAATATTTTCTAAATCGTACATTATTAGCGAGGACGACGGTTTCGTCAAAATCACAATTCGTATCTGGAACTACACGAAAACGGGTTGTAAAAACTCGCCAAGAAATAAATGCCTTCTCTCAAAGAATTTCGGTACCAAAATTGACCCTTATGTAGCAGAACAGTTGTTTTTCACATTTGAACTGTTTTTTCAAGAATAAATAATGTGATTAAGTTCAAAGCATTGAAATGGACTTCAAACAAATCATCGTTGGTAACCACATCATATTTTACAGGGTACTCTTTAATATGAAAAACAAATAATAATGCAAAGTTTCTTTAAAAAACATTCTGACGTCATCATCACTGCCCTGACAAAACTCGAACACCTATGTGTTTGTAATATCACAAACACTTCCATCTAGTTTCTTCTTCTTCTTCTCAGTGAGACATATCCAGAGACAAAAACATAGTTGCAGAGTTCACAGAACCTTAAAACTTAACACATAGTTAGACCTTAACATGTAGTTGTGCCCTAAGTTGTGACTTCATGCATGGTGAGGTCATCAGATATCGAATTACACTAAATCAAAGTTTAATATTTCAAAAAATTATATCTCATGAACCACAAAAGATATTTTCACAATCTTTAATTGCATCATCTGAAAGATCTTGAATTATGTGAATTTTCGTACACAAACGTGACCCCAATCTGACCTCTCCTTCCGGTCGAAACCGGAAGTTGAATAATTCAAAAAAACATATCTCATGAACCACATAAGATATTTTCACAATCTTTTCATCATCTTAAAGACCTTGAACTATGTCACATTTCGTACACAGCCATGACCCTAATCTGACCTCTCCTTCCAGTCGAAACCGGAAGTTTAAGTGAACAACTATTTTTCAAAATCACTATTCTGTAAATGTATTTGTACAGCCAAAACATAGTTGCGGAGTTCAAAGAACCTTAAAACTTAACACATAGTTAGACCTTAACATATAGTTCCAGGTAACGCTGTGACGTCATGGTGAGGTCATCTAATGAATTATTATGTAATTAATTATAATTAAAAGAATATATTTTATATCTCGTGAACCACAATAGATAATTTCTTGATTCCTTCATAATCATACAGAACATGGATGACTCAACATTTGATACACAGACATGACCCTTATTGACCCTTACTTCCGGTCCAAACTGGAAGTTCAAGTTTAAAAACTTCTTTATAAATTGACGCAAATCTGAAAGGGTATTCGAAAAAACATGGGTTTAAATGTTAAGTGGGATCTGCTCATTTCAAAAATAGATTTGGTGACGTCATCACTCTTAGCGCCCTTTAGCGGCAGGTTTAAAAAAGTCACTTTTTGCTATCTTGAGAAAACATTAGACAGAATTTTACAAAATTTGGTACAATTGACACCAAAATTATGAGGAAAATTTTTGTGAAGTATGAATGACGTCACATGATTGAACCGGAACTTACGGTTAAAATAATTAAAAATTATATGGGATGACTGAACCGGAAGTTAATGTATTCAGTATAACACAATATGTGGTATTTTAATTATATATTATGAAAACTCATTATCTCATGAAGTAACTCGTCTTTTAACAACTTTAGGTGATGATGTCATCAAGTACATATGATGCACACTCGAACACCCTGAGTTTGTTTTTAACAAACTCAATACCTCTAGTTTAAGATTGGATTTTTTCTTTTCAAATAATCCCCATCGGACTTATTCAAATAAACGGTTTTGTCTTATTTGTTTAATTGGCACTTATCAATTTGATCATTGAACCAACTGTGTCCGATTGGACATATAGACCTATGTAATGGCCATTATACTTCAAGGAGCAGTACAGTACGATCAACAGGACTAATCAGAGTGCTTGTTTTAGATGAAACTCAGCGACTGAAAATAATTCCCTACATATGAGCCAGCAATTTTCAGTCACTGTGTTTATCTGAAACTAGTACATCGATTCCATGCCCTGTTGAAAGTCTACTCTGATCGTGACGATACTTCCCCTTTAAAGGTGTCCAATTATACTTGTGTCCAATTGTACTTTATACATTTTCAATGGGAATTAATTGGAAACGTTGGTAAGGAGATCACTACACTCAAAGTCCACAAAATCCCTTAAAACAACCCAAACAAGAGACCCATTTAGTTGTTTGTAAATGATCAAAAATCTCGACCGCCACATCATTATGATGGGTCTGCATGGGCTATGCCATTCCAAATTGGGCGAGACACTGATTGGTAGTTGGGCATTTGCAACATGATTTAAGCACAATTTGAAGTTTTACGGGCATAAAAAACCTCCAGGAGAAATTTGGTTGATTTTTTGGGTGGGTTCATGAGTCATGACTGCCATATAATAGTATCTGAGCAAACATTTGGTTATTAAAATGTCTAGGTTAGGCTATTTTGTGTCAATTCTTACTGGACTACAAGAGAATCCTTTTATGGAATTTGTCCAATTACTTAAATTCGAATTATTTATATATTTTTGTAAAACCATAACAAATTCATTAATTTTGAAAGAAACGGGACATATTTTCTTGCGATGGGGTTAAGGAGGCAAAACCAGACAAAAGTCAAACATATTATTTATAAAATAAAAATAAGATGATTGAAGTTAATATAAGGTTGCAATGTGACTCAAATGATTTAATATCAGCTTCAGTTTGGAACTTTACTAAAATGATGGTGTCTCAGAAAGAATAGTTGGATTCTATCATCAACTTTAAAACAAGCAAGTTTTATATAAAACTGTTATTTGTTTGAGATTTGAGAATGTTGTAAATCTCATTTAACCCTCCTACAATCAGTGCAATTTTTGAAACAACCCATTCAGGCCACTCCAAGCCATTAGCTGTTGCCAGTGGCCTCCTATGGTTACCCTTCTGTGCACCGTCACACCACTGAGATTGCTGGGTAAGGTGGTCTTCCATTGATACACTGCAGGCCATACTAATATGTTCAAACATTTACAGTGGTCTTGGGTGGCACACAGTTGATTTTGTAAGATTACTTGGAAAGGACAGCAGGCTTGTACATGTATGTACTGAAGGTTGCTAAAGAACAGAATTTAGTGGATTGGAGTGGCCTCCAGGAGGGTTAACAAACAAAGAAACTCATGTTGCAAGTTTCTGGGGTAAATGCCCCTAAAGACATTAAATTAATACTTTACATGCTTATTTATTTACATGTTGAATTGCTATTTTTCTGGTTTTAAGGAAGGTATAAGATTTAATTTGAAACATTTAATGAAAAAATCCGTCAAGGATTAGTATTAGTAAAATAAAAATTCAAATTAATAAAAGGCAGGAGCCACTGGTTTTAATCCTCAGCTTGCACGATGGCATGTGCAGTCTTCTAAGTGGCCAGTGTGGCTGTCAATCAGAATCAAGCACATTTGAAATATTGCTTTTATTTAGAGTTTCCGACATACAAATTTCATATATTTACTTTTGTATGTATTTTTTGTTGTTTAACAACGATATTATTTCTCAAAATTTGATCGGTTTATACATACGTAAATTCTATTTTGTGGATCATCTTTGCCAAACATGGGCGATATATCTTTAAATCATATTTTTGCATTTCACAATTGCCCGTCACGTTAGCAGTTTTTCTTATGGTTGTAATTTTTTTTTTAATATCTGAAACCACCCAAAAAGAAATTCAACATTTGAATAGACATGCATGCTTATCCTAAAGATAATTTGAGTTGATTATTACTATTATTTTTTTAATTAGCCTAAATTTTCCATCAACAAATGGACGGAAAAGTGAGGTAACTTTTTCCGTCCAATTTTTATGGAAATTTGAGGGTAAAAAAATAAATAAAAAAATAAAAAAATAAAATAAATAAGCCTGCATGTCCATTCACATGTTGAAACACTTTTTGGTCGGTTTCAGGTACTTAAAAATAAATAACAACCATTGGTAAAACTGCTAACGTGACGGATGCAAAGTGGCCCCCTTTATTGTGTTTTATGTTATATACAGATAACGCCCAACATTTCATCACTTTTCACAAATATGGTTTAAAACCAAGAAATTCAAATATGCCAATATCTTGTTAAAATTTGATATACAGTAACTATTTTCACTTTTGTTTGTAGCAAAGTCAAAACAAAGTCACTATTATTTTTCCATATGGATTTCTGCACTGCAATGTAGCACACAAAACATGGTCACCCATGACAACAACATGGTCACCCATGACAACAACAAAAACAACTGTCTCAATTAACATGTTAATAAGAATACATGTATACGATCATTATCAATAAAGGCTATGCCTTGAATAATGTACAGTTGTAGTTTGAGCTGAACGAATTCTCACTACTTGTTTTACTTCATATTATTAAGTTATTTTCAGTTATAAACCGTTTTCTGATTTCAAACATTCATCTTTGTTTAAATTGAATTCAAATGTGAAGGAGTACTCAAAATTATAGCCACTTTATAAACATGTATATGCCTAGAGTGCATGTAAATTGTACAATTTATGCAATTAATTCAAAGGTACAACATTAAAAGTTAATGTAGTTTAAACCCTCACACTATGATGTCCACTTGGGGTCGAATTTAACTTGAATTCCATGGTAGTCAGGGTTAGTAACAACTGAATAGTACTAGTTCTCCTTTGCCCTTTGAAAAGGTCATAAACAACAATGCAAAGAGCATGAATAAATTAAAACAAAACAATTGTCGATCCAAGTTAAAGTGTATTTTAATTAACCCTCCTATGCCCAGGCTGAAATTTGGCCCAGTTAGCACCGCACCCACATACAGTCACTTGACTATTTTTGGTTGCATTGCCAATTGTTCACACATGTGTATTTTTTCTCTAAGAGTGCTGGAGTTAGTGGCAAAGTCAAACACATGTCCTACATAAGTTATATGCAGTTACACAGAGCTGTGTATGTACTGCAGACTCATATACAGTTGAGTGGTTTTGGTTTGACCTCCTACCATAGCCACATGTCCTTGCATTTATTTGAGTGCATTGCACAAAGTCAATGGGTTGGGAGTTACATACAAATTTTGAGTGTCTTTGATTGTTAAACCTATAGGAGGGTTAATGTTTTAAAACAGAGCTTTAAAATTAGTTCCACAATTTACAAACTCATTCTTACGAGTGTTTTTCTCAACCATGCCAAAGAACTGCCTCATGCAGTCTGCAAAAATGAGCTGAATTGTGATGTGTTTCTTATGTCAGGCATTCAGAACAGACTAATTATCTATTATCCGTATCCAATTTGACAATATGTAAAATGAAGTATAGCCAATCAACATTACCGTTCGAATACCTTTAAAGATCTGGAGAAGAGATTGGATTAACACATTTGAACTTTTATCCTAAACATTAAAATGACAATATCATCAGGATAAACGGGCATGGACTCCTCGGGAGTGCTAATTTTAGATTAACTCAGTGACTGAAAAAAAATACCCACATGATAAGGCCATACTACCATTGCTGCTGCATAAATGAGCCAGTATTTTTCAGTCACTGTGTTCATCTTAAACTAGGACACCGATTGAAAGTCTGCTCTGATCATGAAGACACAATGACAATAATTACTGTTTCATTTCCAACTGCATATCTTGAACAAAAAAACTTGGAATGCTTTTAATTGCTTCCAGTGTAATGTTGCTTTCCGATTTTGTTTCTTTTTAAATATATTCAGGTGTCTGTCTCCCTTCCTCAAATCATTCCTCTCCCAACTCATATCTAGAAAAGCCACAGGTCCTTTGTCCTTGGTAATTACATGTATAACCTGTGCACCTTTCTGGCATGCACCACTATGACAATATACAAACAGTACACATTAATCATCTAGATTAACATCCTAATCATACAACAAATCTGAGATTCGCTCTTTTGACTCCAACACGTGAGCTAACCACTTCTGGGACTCAGATATCTGCACTGGTGAGCACTGGCTGAATAAATCCATCTTGCTATTGAAAAAGTCCATCAATACTCCAGCTCTTAGATGACCCTCAATGGCTTTCAGAAGATCCAAGAATCTCTCTGTGAGCATCTCTTCGTCCCACTCTGTTTCCTCCACACAAGCCTTCAGGAGGACTGTTATCATTTGGTAGCGGGAAAACATTCTCAGTGGTTGAATGGAGGATCGCAAAGAAATCAGGATTGCCAGACACTTCCAGCGGCAACCCCCATCTGAATCCATGGTCTCCATTTGATGGACCGCCTTTTCTTCAAGTGACTGAAGCCAGAGATTTTCGTGTGGGTTGCTGTTCTCTCCAGACGCTGCTGCCTGGGTCTGAAAAAGGGCGATAGACTGGGCGATGATTGTGATTATCTCTCCATCTTTCTGGGTGGTCATGTAGGGAATGATCTTGATACGAAGCATACCTGAACTCCCATAGCCTGTGACGGGATTCTCAATGTTCATCTCAACTCCGCCTGCATTTCGTTTGACATTGCAGTAAAAGTCAAATTCTCTCCCTTCTGTGATCATCTGATTGATGATCTTCTTCAAGAACTCCTGCAACAGCTCCGGGCATAGGTAACTGCCGACCAGGAATCGATCCCACGGACTTCTCCCAATGCTGTAGAAATCTACATTAACACGCCTCACACAAAAGTAGCCTGGCATGTTGAGAACCGTGTTGGCAGCATCATTGAATTCCCACATCTTGGGATCAAAGGCTAGGGGGAGCATCAGTCTGAACTCCTCCTGTTGCTCCAAGACAAACTTGTCGAAGGCTGCTGGTGTTAGCTCACCCTTGACAAGTCTACGGTGATTCTTGGTAAGGTAGCTGCTGAGACGTCGCCTTGTCTCCTCAACAAGGTTTTGGATTGCCTTTCTCTTCGTCTTAACCGAAGGAACATCGATGTGTGTATTATAGTATTCCCTCAGCTCATCTGTCAAAGAGCCAGAAGGCTTCCTCTTGGGTTTAGACGCTCTTCCAGGAGGCTTTGGTTCTCCTCTTGATAGGGATGGGTAATCTTTTCTTTCTGCTTCATTCTCAAATGAGCCACCACTGCATCTTCTTTGCATTGGAGCTTCTTTCTCTTTTTCCTCCTGTTGTGCTATCTTGACAGCTGCATAGGTGCCAAGGGCGGCTGCGCCGAGGGCTGCGCCGAACTTCAGACCCGTCAGAAGCCACGAGCCTGATCCTCCCCCATCCTGCTGCTTCCGGCCTGCTCCTCCTGATGCCATGGTAACTCAGTCACTTTCTCTGTGTTCATAAAAATAACATCATTGGCCATTACTCTACAGATCTCAAACATCACTTGTTGTCCCCCATACCAATTACCATGGTGAACAACACATGATTATTGCCAAAATCCCAATATCCTGAGAAGGTTCATAAATTGGTATAAATGTTGGCAAAACTGTATCTACAGGCAGAGTTATTTTCTTAGAATCAAGACAAACAACTAACCTATTGTAAAGTTCTCTCGTATGAGTGATTATAAATGACTTCGTGCGAAGTGCGGGGTTCATCGATTGAGTCAAAGATTGAATAAACACACAGTGAGACAGGATTACTAACGTTAGTTGACGATCACTTATTTTATTAATATTAGTCACTGATGCAAACTCATCAGTTCCTCTCCTTATCCCGATCAATCTCCAACTGCCTTCTTATTCCATCAGCAAACATATTTAACCTCTTTACTTATTATTATTTTCATTCTAGAACAAAATATTATTTTCTTAGAAAGATCAACTCACGCATACGCTTACGCACGCATGCAGCTCACGCACGCAGCTCACGCGTAAAGCAAGGAAATCATTTTAAAGCAATAATTAATTATCTGATTAATTTATGTTATAACTCCATATCACTACACTATGAAAGTTTCCCCTTAACACTCTTACTATAAGCTGAAATTTAGTAGCAAGTACATGTATGTAGCTATAGTGGTCAAAATCAGTAAACTGCCTGTTTTGACTGTTGACCTAATGTGCACACAGGGGCATTTTTGACGACCCTCAACAATACAAGACAATGCTTTTACCAGTCAAAAACGGTCAACTAATTTTGACCTGTAAATGGAAGTTTACTACACATAAGGTTTGACAGTGCACTAGATAGATATACCTTGGCAAGTACATGTATATCAACATTTTGACTGATTTTGACCCTTGCAGTCACAGAAGGGTTAAATTACGTTTTGTCAATCTCTAGAAAATAGTGAAAAATACATGACATGTACATTCATATTTGTTTTATTGACTGTAGTGTTTGTGTTATATTTAGCATTCCCCTAAAAAACAGGAAAGAATGTCGTATCTGACTGCCACTTTTTAAGGAGATTTTTGGAATTTTTTTTGCAACCACTAACCAGTTAAAAAATTACTCTATCGATTTTTGGGGGTACAGAAATCGTAAACTATCTTTAAAATCCACTTTTATGATGGTTTTCGGACTTTATTTCCCTTCCAAAAGAAACCCCCCTTCAGAAAATAGAAGGATCCTATTATAGTTGCCATTGCGTATGTACAATGACTGTGTTGGAGAAGTTGACAAGATCAGACTGACATGACTGAGGAAGTCATTGTATACCAAAAATGTCTGATTTTTCATGAAATAAATATCCTGGAATAATTTTTAAGTATATGTGACCTGCTCCCACAAAATGAGCATAAAGTCGGAAATTCTCAAAGTTTAGATTTTTGTATTTCTGAAATCTGTAGACCAAGAGCTTTCCAATGGTATATAACACTTGGGGGTATCGCACTCAAAAAGAAAGTTACAACCTTAGAAAGGCACGGAGTCTACACAAATTATACAAAATAGTTTTGGAGATAATAGCCTTTAAACTTGTGTACAAGAAAACAACACCAAATAATGCAACACATACAAAAGGTAGGTTTTGTTTCCTTAACAACGACCATGTTGTGATCAATATTTTCACTTCAAATTTTCAGGAAATATAAAAAATGACATTAGCAATGAAATACGTAAACAAAATAATAACTTCAATGGATATTAAGACCTCATTTGCATATTTAATTACAGTATTTTTATCACTATTCTGGACCATAAAATATTGAAATGCAGAAGTTTTGAATACTTTGAAATAATGTAAACTGACAGAGAATCCAAAGCTTTTACATACGAATAGTGAATCATATCATTACATGTATTAATCAAGCATTGATAATGTAGAAGAAATGTAATTATACATTTTAAAGGAGCAGTCGTTTCACTGAAAATGTATTGTGATTTTTCTCAATATTGGACATTCAGTTGAGCAGTTAGTTGTCCATTGTTGCATTCTCTTCTTTGCAATTAAAACAGTACTCTGTAATAACAAGTTTGATTTTTTAATATAATAAAATCAACAAAATAGCTCAAACAAACATTTGCAACTTGTTGAATATGTCTGATTTTGCTCTGAGCATGTTTAAGATTAAAGGGGCAGTTATAGAAATAAACAAGCTTGTTAATCATAGCTAACCTTCTACATACATGTACATTGTTCATGAATTAATGTAAGTCTATGTCCTTATTTTTCTTGTTTTGCTAAGTAGTAAGTACTATGAAAACACACTTTAATTAAAAATAATTAATACATACTTAAAGGGGCAGTATCTGTTACCTTCACGACAGTCCATAAACTTACATTTTATTGTATTTTATGCTATGTATTCATTGCAGCAAATAGGAAATGATGCTTGTACAAATGTAATGTTGTTTTCCTTAATTCCCTTTCACTTAACAATTACAATGTTCAATTAAACAGAAGTTAAAGCAGCAGTCAGATTATAATGTTGAATATTGACGACCTTTATCAATTTATAAAAAGCTTGAATGGAAACCACTCTGAATTAACATAACTGAAGTGTTAAAAACGAAATGAATTACAATGTTGTGTATAAAGCTAAGGGTTTGTTAATTTGAAACTTCAACGCTTCACGCTTTGGCAAACCCAATCATCCATTCCAACGGCATCAACGATGTCCCGAGCAGGATTTTCGGTAACGACAGGCTCGTTGTCACTGTCAATTTCCATTGCTTCGACGCTTTCATGGCTGCCTTCCCGTCCGTACGGGCGTCGCTATCATCGGCATCCGAGTCGGAAGTTTCGGCGCTCGTCGAGTACGACAGTGTCGCCCGCTAAAAACTCTGTAAAAGCTCCTCAAGCGCATCATTGTCAGCAGCATTGAGCCCAAGAATAACAGCATCATTAAGGGCACTTTTCGTTATTCTGTTCTTATCGGCCATTTTCTGTTATTGTTGTATTAAAAGCGCACAAGAAAACCGCGACATGTTTTGTAAAACGGTACTGTAACCATACAGTTTCACACTGTGCCGCCGGCGCCGAGTCAACAAATCACATCGCTGACGGCGCATGCGACGTGAACACGTGGTAGGTTTAAGCGAATCACAGCACTCAAAACGGCAAGGCATAGCAACAAGGTTTTGTTTACGTCGATGACAACCTTAGTATTCTTATTGTAACTCTTTATTGAATGAACGGTCAGAGGTCATGTTGCTAAAAATAAACAGGCCACGTCTTCAGCTTTCGGACGATACCAAACATACATAGGGCGGTTTTTAGAACAGGGTGAACATCGGAAGAATTGCCTTTGTTTACGTCTTTGTCTTTGGATTTCTGATACATCACAACAAAAGTCATCAACAAAATCGACTTAAAAACACACTTTTTTATTTTCAGATCCGACTAAAAATTGAAGAATTGCTAAAGGGATATATACAGATGCGAAATAACCCCAAAACAAAAAATTGACCACCCATTAAAATTTTGACTTTGGCCCGCTGCACTGTGAAATGGCAATGTGCGACTTTACGCTCATTTTGTGGGAGCAGGTCACATATGTCCATCATCATCAATATGTTCTCCACTAGGCCTGTGCGAATAATTCGATTATTCGAATATTCGCGAATAGTTGTTGCTAATCGTACTCGTATTTGCAGTTTTTGAATTATTCGATTAATCGCGCAAGTGCGAATACCTGCAACCATTCACGAATAATGACCAATTGCCTTTGAACCATCCATAACTTGCAGTCGCGAAGTGTTTGCTAACTATTCATGACTACTATTCGCGAGTATTCCTATTAAGCTGGCAATTACACCGTTTTGTCTAGTCATGGTGGTAAGCTTTGTACTTTGTAGTGTTTGCAAATAGTAATGCCTTTGAGGAAGCCGACAAGGCAGGCTGGCTGGGTGTGACTGCAGTGACTGTTACCTGCAATAATGTATTGCCTTTACACGGCATAAAAATTGTGGTCGTGAACTGTTCGTTACCTATTCGCGAACTATTCGCGAATACTATTCGCGAGTAATGCTGCCAATTGCGCTGTTCTGTCTAGGCACTGCTAGTAGTTGTACGCATTGTAGTATTCGCGAATAGTACTCACGAGTAATGCCTTTGAGGAAGCCGACAGGGCAGGCTGGATGGCTGTGACTGCAGCGACTGTTACCTGCAATAATGTATTGCCTTTACACAGCATAAAAATTGTGGTCGTGAACTGTTTGCTAACTATTCGCGAATAACACTGCCAATTACACCGTTTTGTCTAGACAGTGGTACGCATTGTAGTATTCGCGAATAGTACACGCAAGTAATGCCTTTGAGGAAGCTGTCATCATCATTCAGCAGGTAACAGTCGCTGCAGTCACAGCCAGCCAGCCTGCCATAGTTTCCATAGCAGGCTGGCTGGCTGTGACTGCAGCGACCTGCTGAATGATGATAATGGTGCACTCATTTGTCCTAAGTAACTGTCTTGTCATTAGGTAAAACTTGTAGCTTTGCATGGTGAGGATGATAAGTAAGACTAATTGCGGTGACACCATGTTCTCCTGAGGACGATCAGAGCATACTGATCGAAACATCGAGTTGTACCCCCAGTTCTTTTCAGAACTAATTACTACTCAATTGAGATTCCACATGGTGTCACCGCAATTAGTCTTACTTACTTGTCTTGTCATTGTTCTGTTCATAGCCTTGCTGATGTCTAAAGCACTTAAGAATAAATGTAATACAGGGTAATACATTTGTATGAAGAATAAATCACTTCATCACTGCCAGCAACTGGACAATAGGCATTCTGGAGCAGTGGCGTAACTAGGGAACAATTTTCGGGGGAACTAGTGATTGCACCACTTTTTCTAGGGGGAATATCAATACTTGAATCCTGCAGTCTCAAACTGTGACCTATTTTTTCTAAATTCTGCACCCGCGGGGGGTACTTGCAGAGTGCTGAATGAACATACTTCATAATTTTTTGTAGCATAAACTTGTGCTAAAAGTAATTAAATTTGAACACTACAAAATCATGTAACGTTTTTATTTTTGAAGAAAAGCTGGAGATGACGAATTGATGATTAAACAACTGCGATTAATTTACACTAACTTGAATGTTTCATGTTGTTTATTTATTACACATCGATTTGTTTGAAAATGTCAATTTATTTTCATAAATATTAACTACGAAAAGCATGGTCCTATTGGTCACTGCCTTTCGCATTGCGGGTGTAATTGCCTTTGCACTTGCAGGTAACGTAGGTCTACTGATGAGTAATGATAAATCCCACCGATCCACTTATTGCATGACGTTATTGTTTGCCACGCCCCATTTGGTTCCCAAGAAAAGTTTGTCCAATAATGATAACGTAATTTGCGGTGAGATTAAGTCAATCACAAAACGCATAGGCCATCGTACAAAATCAGTTCAGGGTACACGCACCACGTGCGTGCCTGAACCAAAGGTTTTTAAGCACAGTGCGGAAGCTTTGGACGTAAACAACGAATACGTCTAAAAAGTGGCCCCTGCATGAGCATAAACACGTACTGCTTGCATGGTTATTTTTTATTTTGTGTATAGGACTAGGCTAATCGATTTGAAATAACAGGGGGGACCGTTAACTTATTGGTATTTCTCTTAACAGCGACTTAAATATAAACAAGATCTCTTCAATGCGTTCATTTTATGGGGTTTCGGTGGACTTCCCTCTGTTGATATGGGATGAACGTAACTGCGTGTGACTTAGCATGTGCTCAATGTGCAATATTGTTAATGCTAATTGTGCTGGAAGTTTCCCACGCTGCCAGAGTAATAGCTCGACGGCGATTGGATTTTCACTTACGAAAATGTATTATTTCGAGTACAATTTTGCAAGAAATAAAGAAAAAACAACAACAGGCATTAAAGTAGGGTTTTCAGTTTGTACGTGCTTGACCGAAGCCCTCCACACGCACAGCGCATCACCCGCAACAAAAAACATCAAAATTTTAAATAAACAAATTCTATTACTTTTACCTGTCAAAATCTTACATGTAATAGCTCATTGGAAAGCTTATAGTCTCAGCTATCCAACAATGTACATAAAATAGCAATCGGAAGTACGTGCGAAAGGCTAGGTTTTTATGAATGAACCACTCTCGTCCCGCCCAGCCTTTCGCGAAGTGTTCCGAGATCGGGCGCATTCGGCCCGTAAAATTTGCCGTGCTCTGCTGAGGGCATCCACTTCGGCGCTGTCTCCGCGCCCGAGTACATTGTGATTGACAAGAAAACGGGTTTCCATATTAAGTCAAAGGGCTCCTTTACATACCCATGCTTGCTCGATCTCCACAGCTACTCTACAACCGAAGTTATGAAGAGATAAAAAATTAAACACCGTTTTTTTAGGTGAAATTTTTAAGTTGAAAGGTAAGAGCAATGTCTGAATGAATTTTACACCTCTTTTCTATCATTATATGTGAAAGTTTTGAGCCGTAATTCACCTGAAAACCCTAATTAAAGAGCTTAATGTGTGTTTGTTTATTGTCTGAATGTTACAAATATGCCAGAAATTACTATCAATAGGGTTTTCAGTTGAAAAATTATTCCTAAACCAATATGCTCAATATTTATATCAAATTAAAGGTCTTGATGAAAGAAATACAATGGTTTTTAAATCAAGAAAATCGGACGAGTAGTTTTTGAGGAATCCCGTTTTATTTAATCAAGTATACAGCATTCGATGAAGCGCGACTGTCCATACACTGTGTACATCCCTAATGGCAACAAAACCGTTGAATCAGCCTACACCATGGAGGAAGGAACACACACCGTGATACACACGCACAGCGTTCGTGCTCGTTTCCCTCATAAGAGCTTTTGAAAGGGTGTAAAAAATACACTCTCTGCTCAAAACTAAACAAAATTACAGCTCAAAACTTTCACATATGATAGAAAAGAGGTGTAAAATTAATTCAGACACCGCTCTTACCTTTCAACTTGAAGATTTCACATCGAAAAAACGGTGTTTACTTTTTATCTCTTCGTAACTTTGGTTGTAGAGTAAATGGAGATCGAGCAAGCATGGGTATGTAAAGGAGCCCTTTGACTCAATAGGGAAACCCGTTTTCATGTCAATCACAATGTACTCGGGCGCGGAGACAGCTCCGAAGTGGATGTCCTCAGCAGAGCGCGGCAAATTTTACGGGCTGAATGCGCCCGATCTCGGAACACTTCGCGAAAGGCTGGGCGGGACGAGAGTGGTTCATTCATAAAAACCTCTAGGCTTTCGCACGTACTCTTGTTGCGGGCGATGCGCTGTGCGTGTGGAGGGCTTCGGTCAAGCACGTACGAACTGAAAACCATACTATCAAAGCAATTGTTTTTAATGTTTTAGTACTTTTATAAACCGCGGGAAAAAATTTGCCAACTATTCGCAAATAGTCGATTATTCGCGAAAAGTTGCCGCGCGATTAATCGAATAGTAAATTTTACCATTCGCCCAGGCCTATTCTCCACCTTACTGGGTAGGTAAGATTACATTATTGGTTTTATTGAATGAGAAAAAGTGGCGTTTGGATACGACATTCTACCTAAAAAGCATATTCAAAGTTTACAATTAAGTCATTACCTTATTTCATTGTTTTGTCTTTTATAAAACTAGCTAGACACTACCATTTACCAAGTACCAGTCACCACGAGCCTTTTGTACCAACAGTCACAATATATTATTTGTTTCTATATAAATTTCCTCATGCTCAATGTTGTGTGTGTTTATTTATACATTGGTCAAGGAATTCGGGGGAGGGGGGGCTTCCCATGTAGGTAATAGGCCCTGTTTCAAACCGCCCGCCCCCAACCCGCCCCAACCCCACCCAAATCATAACAAGAAATAGGGCCTAGGTTAGACCCAAATTCTAGGGCCAATACGGTACTCCCTGGTATCCTTGGCCCTAGCCCCACATGAACAAAAATGGAGCGATTTATGCTTTTGGCATAAAATCCATTATTCTGGGATAGCTCACTTTCATGAAATTTTCGAAACATTTTTAAAATTAAAACAAAAATAATAATAAAATGAAAATTTCACAAAAAATTACCTAGGCCATCTCACAATATTGAACTCTATGCCAATACAATAGTGTCTGCTTGGGCAAGCTTACATTATCACAACATTTTAGATTGTAATAATTAGCAGACCAAAAGTTGAAAAATCGCTCCTTTTTGTACATGAATATGTGGGGCTAGGGCCAAGGATACGGAGGGAGTCCAGTGTGATGGGCCTAGAAAAACATGATGTACAGATGTAGGCCTACCTTAATTAGAAGGAATGGTGCTGTGCAAAAACCCAAGGCTAAGGATCAAGTACGGTAACTCTGTTAGTTCGGCGTCTAATATTAAGAAAAGAACTTAAAGAAGAGATGACGTGTAACTAGCAGTACTGCACTGGTGTTGTGAAACACTATTTTGGAAACGAGTCAGTGACATGTGCAGTGTTTCGTCACCTACGTACGTATTTCACCATCAACAACGACAGTACAACTCGTCATCAGTCTAGCTAACGTTAACGTTAAATTAACTGTTAACCTTAGTTCGGGAATTCCCGGAAATAATATCTGGTCTCAAAATAATTTCAGGGATCACTGGAAATATTTATAATTTCTTGAAGATTATTCAGTAAAGAAATAATAAAACAAATAAATTGTGTCATTCTGGGGAGATTAGTCAAAACGCTGATCTCCATGCTTAAACATGTTAAACGTAGGCCTAATTCATTTTAAAGAAATCCCTAAATAGTTCAACCCACCGTACCCACAATGCACTTGTTATCAACATGGCGGCGACCGGAGTTTTGCCGTTCGTTCGAGGAATAGATTTGAGTCGGAATAACTTCAAGGTGAGTTTCAAAAATCAACTCAAAGAAAGATGAACTGATAGATTTAGCATTTGTGTTTTACATTAAGTGGTAAATTACGTGTGCATAAGCGTACATTTGGCTCAAAAACTTGTGCAAAAATTACGTAACACTAACAGAATCATTCCGAGAATGTGTAACGTTATGCATGCAAAGCTCGTGTAATTCCGACAGTTAAATAAAAAAGGGGCGAACTGGCAAATAACGCGTTAGTTATAACGTGATAGAGTTTTAGGAAAGAATGTCGTATCCGTCCACCACTTTTTAAGGGTTTTTTGACAATTTTTTGCAACCACTAACCAGTTAAAAATGATTATCGATTTTTGGGGGTAGGCCTACTAGTACTAGTGGGCCTACTAGTAGTAGGGACAGAAATGAAAAATTTCAAACTGCTTTCCTCAGTCTCTGTTTGATGTTTTTCAAACAGATAGACATTTCTAAGTCATTTGACATTTGAATGAAAACAATCGGTCAAGGGGTTCCAGAGTTATGGTCCAGTAAGTTCGGACAATATTCATTGTGTCCGTTCCATTTTCTCAATTGTATTTATGGTAAAACATTAAGACAAAATGCATTGTTTATACCTCATAAAGAAAGTAAACAAAGCAGTAAACAAATTGTTTTGAGCATAACTTTGCATAGGAAGTTTATTACTTTCCAATTTTTTCAGGGTTGGTAAAAATGATACATAAGTATTCAACGGCAGAGTTTGATAACTAATCGACGCTAATTATTTTTAATTACGTTGCCATGGAAACAAAGAATAATCAATAATGTGTAAATGCCCTTTAACCATGAAATATGAATAATTAAGATCAAACAAACTAATACATCTATTACTACACATCTAAAAGTACAACATTTAAAAAACTCATCTTCAAAATTTGATCAAGATTCAAGTTAATTAATTATTAAAGGTTTAATTTGTTTACCTAAGGCCAATGAAAGTTGATTACTAGTTTCTCGTCAGCCATTTATCAAATTTTGGTGCGTTTTTTTTTTCATTATTCATTATTCATTATTCATTATTTTTCAAATTCCACACGTACACAAAAGTCTCGACACTTCACAAAAATCTGCATGTGAATGCGTACAGTACATCAGCATGCAAACGACATGAACATACCTTGAAGGCATGACAACGATCGATCAATACCAACCTCGTACCACGGCGACAATACACGACCCGGATAGGCCGGGCACATAGTACGCGATCTGGAAACGAGGTTGCAATTTGTGTGACCTGTGAACGTCATTCCGGCTCTCAGCGGCTGCGTGCGTGCGCACCAGCTGCATGTACATGTACACTATATACCCTGCATGCCATGGGTTTTCTTTCGCAAATCTGTGAAGCTAGGCAGATCAGCGCTTCCCATGGGCCCAGCTGTATGGAAGGTGGGCACGACCGGTATGTTGCATGATACAGCGAAGCTGCAAAAACATCGACCGCGCAATCGGAATGGTTCCTTTTAGCTTGGGAGTAGTTTGCGTCGGATTTTCCGGATTTTCCCAAAAATGTTTTGCAAAATAATGAAATTTTGGCATAATGAAATTTTTTGGTGCGGGGCCAAAATCACGTGCGGGCGCTGACGAGAAACTAGTAATCAACTTTCATTGGCCTAATATCGGCAACTCTCTTGTTAAGTAAACAAAGCAGTAAACAAATTGAAACATCCGTAACTTTGCATTCCAATACAGTGCATACTTGATTTTTTCAGTTACTGAAGTGATATTACAGCAAAACATTATAAACACACATAAGAATTGATTAACAATAATTAAAGTAAATTATGTTGCCATGGAAACAAAGATAACAATCAATAATGTGTAAATACCCTTTAATCATAAATTATGATTAATTCTGATCAAACAAACTAATACATCTATTACTGCACATCTTAAAGTACAACATTTAAAAAACTCATCTTAAAAATTTGATCAAGTTAATTAATTATTAATGTTTTAATTTGTTTACCTAATACCGGCAACTCACTTGTTAAGTAAACAAAGCAGTAAACAAATTGAAATGTCCGTAACTTTGCACTCCAATACAATGAAGACTTAATTTTTTTCAGTGATTGTTGTGTTACAAAAGCAGCACATGTATATACTAACAGAGAAAACTATGCAAGGGATGTTGATTAATATTGGTTATATTAGGGTTTTCAGTTTGTACGTGCTTGACTGAAGCCCTTCACACGCACAGCGCATCGCCCGCAACAAAAAAACATCAAAATTTTAAATAAAAAAATTCTATTACTTTTACCTGCCGAAATCTTACATGTAATACACATGTAGCTCATTGGAAAGCTTATCGTCCCGCCTAGCCTTTCGCGAAGTGTTCCGAGATCGGGCGCATTCGGCCCGTAAAATTTGCCGCGCTCTGCTGAGGGCATCCACTTCGGAGCTGTCTCCGCACCCGAGTACATTGTGATTGACATGAAAACGTGTTTCCCTATAGAGTCAAAGGGCTCCTTTACATACCCATGCTTGCTCAATCTCCACAGCTACTCTACAACCGAAGTTATGAAGAGATAAAAAATTAAACACCGTTTTTCGAGGTGAAATTTTTAAGTTGAAAGGTAAGAGCGATGTCTGAATGAATTTTACACCTCTTTTCTATCATATGTGAAAGTTTTGAGCTGTAAATGTGTTTAGTTTTGAGTGGAGAGTGTATTTTTTACACACTTTCAAAAGCTCTTATGAGGGAAACGAGCACGAACGCTGTGCATGTGTATCACGGTGTGTGTAGGCTGATTCAACGGTTTTGGTGCCATTAGGGATGTACACAGTCGGGCTTCATTGAATGCTGTATACTTGATTAAATAAAACGGGATTCCTCAAAAACTACTCATCCGATTTTCTTGATTTAAAAACCATTAGATTTCTTTCATCAAGACCTTTAATTTGATATAAATATTGAGCATATTGGTTTAGGAATATTTTTTCACCTGAAAACCCTAGTTATATTTAATGAGACAAAGTGGCGGTCGTATACGACATTCTACCACGCGTGTGAATGGGTGATGGGCTGAAGTACAGTCGTTCCATAAGGTTTATCGCTAATAGCAGCTGCAAGGAATTGTGGGATGTCTGTGGGCGCCACTGCGTGCCGCGCGGACAAACAAAATATTATTGACGTCACAAAAGCTGCGCCAAACAGATGCCCCAAATTGTATCCCTGTATGCTTTGCGGCAGTTGCTTCAGTGCTATTAGCAATAAACCTTATAGACAGACAGTACTCAGTAGCCGGGTAGAATGTCTTATCCGACTGCCACATTTTCTCATTCAATATATTCCCAATAATGTAATCTTACCTTCCTTGTAAGGTGAAGAACATATGGATAATGATGGACATATACAGTACTTCAAATTATTCCAGGATATTTATTTCACTAAAGGCTAGTCCCAGTATCACGTGGTACAACTCCCCTGAAATATTCACACTGGTGTACATTGTAAGGTTGTTCACATTCAGTGGATAAAAGTGTGGATGATGATCGCTGAACTGTACGTGCGAGTTCGATCAATGGCCCTTTCATTCTAGGGCTGTGCCGGGTATCCGGATACCCGACCGAAACTCATTTTTCGGTTCCAATTACCCATAAAACATTTGAGCGGAGCGAACAGAAATCTGTTAATGTTACTCTTGAACAATGTAATGTTCACACTTTTACTAGGCAGGTCAAACACACTCATAGCACAGCTTGCCGTGTGCACGTTCCTCGTAAATACACTCGGTATGAAAAAATTGCCAACTTTTGACAGGTTGTTACAATGTGAAATATCAATAAAATGAAGAAATAAATACCAGTATAGTGATGTGTGTTGTTTTATCATTCCATCGTGTGTTTTTGGGGTTGATTGGGTCTGAAAATCTTGTACTAAACACCATTTGAAAAACACCTCCGATCGACCGTGAATTGCGGAATTAATCGCCATTTATCGTTGAGGGACTTCAGCACCGGGCGCTTTTGTTCCCCCTATAGCCCTTGCAAAATGGTAGATTCCTGTCAATGTAAGCAATCCAGAATCTAAAAATAGACTCGGAAAAGCCCAAGCTTTCATGGGTATGGTCTGAGAATTTTCAAAATGGCGTCCCGGAGTGGCAAACGACGATTTTGTAAGGAATTAATCTTTTTCCCCAAAAATACCTCGAAATATAAAATTTCCGAATAATTATGTTAAAGTAGAGGAGTTGACCTTTATTTTACTTTTTAGTTTGTAAAGAAAATCAATGAAGAACGCTACGAAATCAAAGGCCAAACATGGGAATGCGTGAATTTTTTTTCAGTTTCGGAAACCACTGACCACGACGACGAGTTGGATTTTTGTAACGCGGTCGAGCGCATGTCGGGATGGAGCAGCGATGAACTCGAGCTTCTGCTCTCAGAATATCGACTTCCAAGTTTTTTGTTTTTAAGTGTGCAGTTAAAAAATATATCCTAGTTCAACACAGAAAATAAGATTAAACGAGGGGAAAAAAAAAAAAATGTACATTGTTTTTCATGCTGCAGGGGGGTCATGCACAATAAACGAAACGGCAATGTAAGGAGTCACGTGATATCTTGTAACTACAAATGCAATGCATACGTCACCGTCATTGATTTGTCGACTGTTCTATCCTGTAGTGTTACTCCCCGTAATTTATTTATTTTTTTATACTGGTTATTAAAATTAAATTTAAAAAAAGCAGAATTTTTTATCATAAAATTAGCTTTGTTTCCAACATGTATTGTTTAAAATTTTAACCCTAACCCCTTGGGTATTTTTACTAGAAAGTATCCTGAATCCACCAAAATCCACCATTTTTGTCACACAAAATGCTGGTGTCCTGAATCCATCAGAATCCACCAGTGTAGATATTGGACATATCCTGAATCCGCCAAAATCCACCACTAAATTTCTGGCGGATTTTGGCGGATTCAGGATACCATGCTCACATGAAAATTTGTATAGTATGTTGCTGCATAGAATCCATCAAAATCTAACACATACAAGTGTTGGCTGTACATGTACAGTACATGTAACTATACAATGTAATCCATCAAAATACATCAACCAACATGACTAAGCAGTTAAAAACTATTGAAATCCTGAATCCATCAAAGTCCGCCATATGCTCAATGTGGAGATATCCTGAATCCGCCGAAATCCTCCAAAACAGGGGGATGGATTTTGATGGATTCAGGGTGGTTAGGGTTAAAGGAATTTTTCACTAATATGGAAAAACGATATTTTCTTTTTCAATTACCTTGACTTATTAAAAAAAATTCAATAAAGGCAGGGGGGCACAGAATTTCAGTTTCTTAAATAATTTTTTAGCAAATACATGTATTTTTTTCACTCAAAATTTTGGTAAAACGAAGCTTTTAGTACAAACAATACTGCCAAATTTCAGGCTTGTCAGATGAACCGTTCTCAAGTAAGAGCATTTATGCATATTAATTAGCTGGTCATTTTTCACGAAATCCATCTTGTCCCGTGATAGGACCGTAGCATAATGGACCATTTTTAACGAGCCCTATGTCCAAAACAAAAAAGAAATGTGGCATTATTTTTTTTTTTGGATTAATTTCCCTGCCCAAATATTGGTAAAATTTAAAACTTGATTGACCAAATCTGCTAATTGATGTTGAAATATAAAAGTAAAAATGTAAAATATTCAAATTTCCTCTTTTTTGACCAAAATGGCTAAAACTGCTATTTAAATTTGACCTCATTAATTTGCCATAACAATAATAATAATAATAATAATTTATTAACTTATATTGCGCAAATTCCATAATGAGATGTTCAAATGTGCATTACAAATTTACAATTACAAATGTACAATACAAATAAAAATATATTAAAAAATTACAATAAAAGCACATCACAACAATATCAATAAAATGCCATACAGAAAAAATGTGTTTTAAGTAATTGTTTAAAAACAGTCAAACTAGTCGATTTCCGAATATTTAATGGTAAAGCATTCCATAATTTGGGTGCAGCAAACTCAAATGCCCTATCACCCAGCGTGATTTTAGTCCGACACACCGGGTATACTGAGGAGCATGTCGTCCCTGGCACTTCTAAGATTGTATTGAGATGAAGATTTTTTTTGGATAAGTTGGCATAAATATAAGGGAGCAAGACCATTTAAAATCTTATAAGTTATTAACAAAATTTTAAAATCAATCCTGAACCTCACCGGAAGCCAGTGTAAGTCAATGAACAAGGGTGTAATATGACAGTATTTTAAAGCATTACAAACCAATCTAGCGCAATAATTTTGAACACGTTGCAGCTGGTTAATTTGAATATCAGGCAATCCATAAAGGAGACTGTTACAATAATCCAATCGGCTGGAAATGAAAGAATGAATTAATGTTTTGGTACATTGCCTAGATAAGTACTTCCTGATACGTCTAATATTATGTAAGTAATAAAAAGCAGTAGCACAAGTTTTTGTAATATGAGTAGCCATTGTCATGTTTGCATCAAACCAGGCACCAAGATTCCTTACAATGGGGGTAGGGGAAACCCTGGACGAACCAACTTTAATACCATCAATGTTAACCTTAGCCAATTGTTGACGAGTGCCTAAGATAATAAATTCAGTTTTACCATCGTTTAGCATTAACCCATTACCAAGCATCCATTTGCGCACAACATGTATACAGCCCTCCATTGCAGAAAGTGCCGACGCCTGACTTGATACAGCATTTGGACAAAACGAAAGATAAAGTTGCGTGTCATCAGCATAGCAATGAACATTTGGGAGTTGAGTTTCGATTACTTCAAACAAACTACTAGTATACAAAATGAACAACAAGGGACCTAAACACGAACCCTGGGGTACACCCCCGTCGAGGTCAAATTTCTGAGACAATTTGCCATGAATGGAGACCTGCTGAGATCTGTTAAACAAATAAGATTTAAACCAAAGGAGAGCAGTCCCATCAATACCAAACTTAGAATGGAGTGTGTTCAGTAAAGTTTGATGATTTAAGATATCAAAAGCTGAACTTAAATCAAGTAACGGTAGGTCCGATTTCAATTTTTTTTGAAAACGCACTCCACTTGTTCATTCTCAGCTCTGGAATGGGGGGCTGTAGGCATTTATAAACCATGGGTTTTGTTTATTTATGGACGTCACGGTGAGTTCTTTTTATGAAATGTTTGTCGCACCAACTGCAAAAATCTAAGAACTTGGCTCATTTTGGAGCGACTGTTTGGAGTAACTGTTCACTACCTGTATTAACTTGCATGTAGAACTTGCATGTAAAAATAGTTATTTTGGTGTCCACTGTCGTTAATGTATGATACATAATTTTTTTCACGTATTAACCCTCCTACTTTTGGTGCCTTTTCAGACAAGTTGATGCACCATTTGAAACCATTCGCTTTTGTGGTTTTGAATGGTGAAATAACTGCACAGTATTGATTCCCCAAATGGTTTTGAATGGTAGGACAGCCATTTATACAAAACCTTGTTTGGATCTTTCCAAATGGTAGTAGGCCCTACAGCTAATAAAAAACCTTGTTTGGATACTTCTTAGTGGTGAATCAATGGACCCTCTATGCTGGTGACTTGAATGAATGGTTTTGAATGACAGGTCTGCTATACCCTAAAGACCCTAGTGCCATTTTTAAGTGATAGATCAATTACTTGTACACTGGCCACCATGTGTTAAAACTCCATAGGGTAAACCCCAAGACACAACATTTTTATCTGAATCAACCATCCATAAAGACTGAATATTTACTAACCAGTATCCAGTGCATTTGAATGATAACCCACTGTGTAGTACATTCACCATTTGAATCCATTCGGCTATGGAAACACCAAGGTGTAGTGTATCCACCATTCAAAACCATTTGAATGGATTTGAATGGCAGTAAAGCTTGCTAATGTACCAACACTGTTCAAATGGTATCACCATGTGTGCACAAAACCAATGGCCATTTTGGTAAGTGGAAATTTTGAATGGTTTCAAATGGTCAAACAGTAGGAGGGTTAAGACGATAATATCGTTATATCGCCGATATCATGGCCGTCGATAATCGACTATCAAAAATTCAATATCGTCACTCTGACTAGCATAAACTCGGTCATTTGCTAACATTCGACAATCAGTTTCAGATAATGCAATTTGAATGTCAAAAGGTTAACAAGAAAATGGTGTTTGCATTTGTTACTCATTTGCTAGTAATAACGGCCATCAAGTAAAGGGTGCCTTCTTCTTTGCTCAATAAACCCTGTCACGGCACTCATGGTAATATGCGCCATGTTTTTGAAGGGGCAAAATTGTTAATTTTGAACACTCATTGCCGTCTGCGAGCCAGTGCATGAACTTCATGTGCATTCCAGATGCGTGCGTGAAGTTTGAGTGCCGGTAATAATAAATGTTGTTATGTTTATAGTGGTGCTGTGCAATGAAAAATTTAAAGTATCAACAAATCAGCTGCTTTGTGGTTCTATGAAATTTGGCTCCGGTTCATTGCATTCCGTAGGAGTTTTGGCTAAGAACAAAACAATGTCAAAATAAAATAAAAAATCTATATATTTATTTTTTGTAATTTTACACATTGTCGAGAGTTGAGCATTGTCTTGTATTGTTGAGTTTCATGACTTCTTGACATTCTGTCCGGTATTAATTTTTGTTGCTCTGATACTGTTACAAAAGATGTTATTTTAGGACATGTTTAGTCGGGCGACTGCATTTGTGTACAAATTGGATATGTGGGCCACGTCATTCAGACATCGGTGTAACTTACATGAATACTAAACTGCATGTAGACTGAGTGTAGCCTTTTACTCAAGGCATACATGTACATGGCATCACAGATAGTTTATACCAGTATACCACTCTAAAATAGCTCATGATACCAGCTACATGTGTACGTCTTGACTTTAAAGGCTACACTCACCTTTGTATTGGTAACAGACAGATGTGCTATTAATGTTGTTTACATGTACATGTATGACTTTTTCTTCCATAGTCTGACCTCTTTCCCGATGATGTGGGGGACATGACTAGTCTACGTTGGTTGCGTCTCAACAAGACCAACCTAGAGATGCTTCCAGATGAGCTCGCTCAGCTGTCCAAACTGGTATGAGTAACCTCTAATTTTCAACTTTTCTATATTTTTCTATATTTCTATCATTTAACTGGGAACTATTTTTCACTTAACCCTAACCTTCCCAAATCCTCCAAAATCCTCTTTGCTAAAGTGAAGGATTTTGGAGGATTGAGGTTATTAGGCATACTTGCCTTTCCATGGTACATGTACATCCATGTTTGTTGTAGTGATTGCAAGGTCAGTGTTTGGGTCAGTGGACACTGTTTATTGCTCCATGCATGCAGGGAGGGTCCCTGGCCATGTACATGTATCACAGATTAGAAACACATGTGTGCATACATATCATGTGCTTGCTTTACTACTGAAGGATTTGGAGGATTCAGGTTATGGGATAATTCGCATAACCAAATTATATTTGTGTGTTTATGTAATATTACTTTTGAATAGCAAATCTGATTCAAGGTTACCCATGTTTTTTTACTTCTTTTACTAATAATTTTTCTTTTAACCTTTCAGAAACTAAAACAAACATTGAAATGAGATATTTCACAAAACAGTTGTCCGAAGCTTGGAAGCAATTATCAAGTAACCAAATAAATTTCTGACGGTACCCACCATAAATTAATTTCAGAACATAGTTTTGAACTGTAACCATTCTTTTTATGAAAAAATACCCAAATTACCTGTAAAATAGTATAGAGTACATGTAGATAGATGATAGTTTATTTTTGAAGACTGAATATCTTAATTTGTCTTCTTAATTTATATGTGTAGGAACATCTTCACATGGCCCGAAATAACCTGATTCAAATCCACGGTGACCTCCCGACCTTGCAGTGTTTACGAACCATCAACGTTAGACATAACAAGATACGCAACTCAGGGATACCCAATGACATCTTTAATCTGGATGACATCACAGTTGTGGTGAGTGCTTGTGCTTAAGACCAAAGCTGTATGGTAAGACGTTTGTTTTGAATTTTTTTCTTAAATTCCAGAGACTGTTTCACAATAATTTTGTCGTAAATCGTTACAACTATCCTCAGTTAGTCAAAATCTAATTTCTGGCTTGGGTGGAATTGATTTTGATCAGTTCCGTAAAAACGTTGAAATGTCTCTATTATTATTATTATTAATCATTTCTGGTAATGAAACCAAGGGATGCCTCAGAAAAGCGCACTTAAGCACTGTAAGCTCGAAAGCCTGAGGAAACCTGTAAACAAGGGCGCTTGCAATGTGAACCAGAAACACCGGGGTAAACCCCTTACACTTCCACGATAAGTGTTCTGGGTTCTTTTACGTGCATTACTTAATCTAGTACACGAGTTGTTAAAGTGTGTAGGTGCTATGAAGATCCGGTTACATCCGAAGCCGAGTTTCACTGCCACTGATTTTCAAATCATTTGCCGTGAATCATTTTGTTGATTGGATAGATTACTCTTTCCTAAATTCCACATGAGAATGAAAACAATAATCTTAATGCATCATTCGCTATTTCCTTGTTGTTGACACTACATAATAAGCTGAAACGTTCACAGGTTTAATACATATCTTGATTCAAAGAAAGTAAGCAAACTCGTAGAATCAGTTGTGCCAACATTACAACATTTTTACCTTTCCATAAAAGTCCTTGCTTGAAGCATGTTGTATCTTCTCTTCAAATAACAGATAAGGAAACAAGAAATAAGTAAGAGTAATTGCGGTGACACCATGTGAAATGCTCAATTGAGTAGTAATTAGTTCTGAAAAGAACTGGAGGTACAACTCAACGTTTCGATCAGTATGCTCGGATCGTCCTCAGGAGAAGCATACTGATCGAAACGTCGAGTTGTACCTCCAGTTCTTTTCAGAACTAATTACTACTCAAATGAGCATTTCACATGGTGTCACCGCAATTACTCTTACTTATCCTCCTCACCATGCAAAGCTACAAGAAACAAGAAATGTTTATCACTATTACAATAGATTGAGGGAAGTAAAGAATCTTGACTTCCGACGTGATCCATGATAGAATGAGACTTAACAAAAACATCTCAAAAGATACATACCCCATATTTATTATTATTGTTTGTTTACTATTACCTTCATCTAGGACTTCAGCTACAACCAACTGTCAGCCACACCAGAAGAACTGGAGAAGGCTAAATCTTTGCTGGTGCTAAATCTGAACCACAACAAGTAAGTTATTCATAGCATTTTGTCCTTCATCAACATAGCTCAGAACTGTAGACTCAGTACCAATATTTTCCCTGGTCTCAGTGAGATTTTATTATAACTATTATTATTATTATACATTTCTGGTAATGAAACCAAGGACTCCTCAGAAGCACACTTAAGCACTGTAGCTTGTAAGCCTGTAAACAAGGGCGCTTGTGAACCAGAAACATTGGGGTAAACCCCTAGGGCATTAATAGTGCATTGCGTTTGGTGTATTTTGCAGTTGAAGTGTGTACGCGCAGGATATGTCAAGCGATCATTTGCTGGCACAAGTACACACGCGTGGAGTACCATAACACATGTGCATAAAGTGTACACACAACTTTCACTTGACGTCAAAGACACCAGATGAATTTTACTGTTAGATGGCTATGATGTGAACAGTGAAAACAATGAAACCCTTAACAAACAAAACCAAATGAATCACAAGAACAGTAAAAATTATATTACAAATCACATACATGCACATGTAATTGATATGACTTTATTTTCTTTTATTTGACAGTATTACCATTATTCCCCAGCAGCTGTTTATCAACCTCACCGATCTTATCTATCTCAACTTAAGTGATAATAAATTAGGTAAGCAATGATACATGCTCAGAATAGGCTTGGACCATCCTCACTCATGTAGAATCAGAACCACGATTCCACGTTTCTGAAGAATCCATGATTCTGGTGTCTAAATATAAAGCCGTCGACACTCTTTGGGACTAGCAAAATTTCAGCTGGATTTTTAAAAAGAAAGTTTTTCAGTGGACATTTTTTGCATGAAATTTTGAAATATTAGGACTTGTACCCACCTTTGTTTTCTACAGGGTGTAAAAAACAGAGGCCTTCTATTATTTTCTATTAACATTTTCTACAAGTATTTATAAAACTCTTATCAGACGAGGGTTAATGGTTTTTCAAACGAATGCAATTATGTCATGCTGGTGCTCTTTGACCAAAAAATGGATACTCAAAAAAATGTGTACTCATTTACTGTGAGTAAATTTACACGGTACAAATGAGAAACACCGCATGTGATGAGTGTTCTTATTCTCAAACCTGAAATGGTGCAAATGACACTACAAATGATTTGTGTGTTTCTTTGTTAAACAGCGGACACATTTTGACAAAGAATGCATTTGATTTCATTTCCTCTAGATTCATTGCCACCGCAAATGAGACGGCTCGGCAACCTGCAGACATTGATTCTCGACAATAACCCACTCCTTCATGCCCAGCTCAGGTAAGCTACAATCTCCAATCATTTGTACTATGGCCAAAGTCGTGGTACAGGCAAGCTGTTGAGAAGCCTGGCCAGGCCTGGGCAAAGCCGGGGCCTGCTGGCCTACATAATCCTCTGACTGTGCACAAAGGACCGATTACTAATGAATAGACCTCTATTATGGACACAGACTTGACTGACAGCTCAGCCGTCTTTTGTTACCCTGGTGGCAAGTATTTCCTGCATAACAAAGAGTACAAAGGCACCTTGGTTGATCGCTTTTGGGGGCTAGGATTGTTATTGGGGACTAGGACAAGCTGGGCTTTTCAGCGATGGGGTCTGGGTTTATAAAATGGATAGCATCTTTTGATCTGAGCATGTTCCATTTTTGGAGGGGTTGAAATTTCTATGTTATTGTATAGTGTATCCACCATTCAAAACCATTTGAATGATAAGCCTCTGTGTAGTACATTCACCATTTGAAACCATTCGGCTATGGAAACATACCAAGGTGTAGCGTATTTATTTATTCATTTCAGATTTGAACAATTATTTAAAAATATAAAACACTGAAATGTGACATAAAAAATCCAGACAAGAGAACGGGTTGGAGAAAATCTCCGTCCGTGACTCCGCAGGACTGACAAAAACAATAACAGAAAAGAAAAAACAAAGGTAAAAAGGCAAAAAAGAAGGGAATAGGGGAAAGAACTAATAAAAATTATTGGGCTTTGTGGACCTGCCACGATTAAAAACAGATCACTCAATGGACCAATCATCATCATATTTAGAATAAAAAACAGTATATGAGGCCAGAACTGCAGCACGGCTCTTTTCATTGCCTTCTTACCAGCCGATAAAAGGGGGAACAGCGATTGAACGTATTTTAGATTATCTTGAGTGATAAGGCCCCTACTGCCTATTTCAATACAGTACAAGTGAGTTGTGAAACCTTGATCCTCGAGATCGGAAACCAGACTAGAATATTTTTCTTGTTTCCGAGTATGGGCTTTTGTAATATTTTGTTCAAATGGAATTGTAAGTTCAACTATTATGATACATTTCATAGTTAAATTTACAAAGACTAGGTCAGGTCTCTGTTGAGTGGCAAGAATATCCGGTGGTATTGAGGTTCCGGCAATCATGTGGGCACCAGGAAGATCACAATAGACTTTCCACTTCTGATCAGCTATTGAACGAAATGTATCATACAGCAGACGAAGTACATTATTGTGTCGCCAGGTATAACGACCTTGGTCAAGCATACATTTACAATTGTTTAAAATATGTTGCAAAGTTTCTTTCCTACCGCACAGAGCGCATTTCGTGTTAACAACCTTGCCCCATTCAAAACCATTTCAATGGATTTGAATGGTAGTAAAGCTTGCTACCAACACTGTTCAAATGGTATCACCATGTGTGTACAAAACCAATGGGCATTTTTGAAAGTGGAAATTTTGAATGGTTTCAAATGGTCTATCAGTAGGAGGGTTAAAATACACAAGAATTAGTTTGGACGTTTTCACTCACGGTGCCATGCTTATACAGTAACGTTCCATTGCATTTTTTCAGGAAGGACCCCGAAAATTAATTAATTAAAAAATTTTAACTTTTGAACCGTTTCATGAATTTGTTTATTTTGCCCTTTCAATCAATATGAGTTTTGTACAGAAACAAGGAATTTGGATTTTGGGTCTAACATCCCTACCTTAAGTGGTTGAATCCGCGTACCTTTTTGCCAACGAAAATATAATGGTCCATACTGGATTTACGTTTCTCATCTAAAATTCTAAAAGTAATGGTTGTAAATTTAGAAGCGACTACATTACGACGGTGCCGCTACACTACGTGTGCTGTCTTATTGGTGATCCCCATGGTGCCGCTACAGTGTGTTCATTAGGAGATATAAAGGAAAGCCAGCCTGAACTCCAAAACCGGGCTTCTTGGCGGTGGGGCCATGTTTTAATGATGCAAAATATATTCCTGTATTTATACAATTGTTTGCCATGTTCTGGCTCCGATGTCCTTTAGTGGTTGAATCCGCATACCACAAAGTCGCCAATGAAAGTATAAAAATGGTCCATACTGGATTTTGAAGCAATTGATTCCTGTGCATGTTGAATTTGCGTCAACTCATACCCAAGGCAACTCGTACCCACGCAGTATACATGTACATGTATCA
Organism: Zoroaster sp. YZ-2022; assembly: GCA_029582265.1. Taxonomy (NCBI): domain Eukaryota; kingdom Metazoa; phylum Echinodermata; class Asteroidea; order Forcipulatida; family Zoroasteridae; genus Zoroaster; species Zoroaster sp. YZ-2022. Next base: position 7,969,868 of record CM055819.1, read on the forward strand.
ATAAAATATCACTGTCTTATTTTTCATACGATAAAAAAAGAGGAATAAAGGAAAGATAAAAGTGTTGTTTGTTTTTATCACTGATATAATTTTTGGTAAGTATTTTTGGCATTATATTTGCTATGTGGAATGACATGTTATTTTATCATTTTGTTTTATCACTGATGTATTTTTTGGGTAATGACATTATTTTATTTTACACTACATGTACGTGCAATCAGGTTGTGCAATGTAATAAATATCAAATATAGTTTTGGGTAATTCCCGATGTAAGCCCCCTTCCCTAAATCTATCATTGCTATGTTACCATTTCATCAGGATTTTATATTAATATTTTATAGTGCTATACCTGGAGAGAATGTGATATTTTGATAGAAACAACTTTTATGCAACTTGAGAAAAATTCATTTATTGTAAAAATACGTTAACAAAGACAATTTCAAATAACAAAAAACAGACAAATTTCAAATAACTTAATACTATATTAAACAAATCATAATTACGCCGGTCTGCATAGTACGATAATAGATAATTATTGGAATGTACAGAGTGCAGAAAAGTATATCAGAATATGCAGCCCCCCCATCCCCCGGTTACCGAAAAAACATCAAAGTTGCATAGCTTGTAGTAAACTTTCCAATTTGGATACATTTGAGAAAAAAATACATTTATTGTAAAAATACTTTTAACAAGGACAATTTCAAATAACAAAAACAGACAAATTTCAAATAACTTAATACTAAATTGAACAAATACTTATGCCGGTCTGCATACTACGATTAAAAAAAACATCAAAGGTGCATTACGGGTAGCTAATTGCCTAGTTTCTGGGCAGCCTGTTTACATTTATTGTTGACACACTCTCTTATAACCCTAGATGAGATTCCTAGAGTGTCACCCGGAAATTCCTTTTAGACCTGGAGGAGTATAGCCCTATATCTCGATTCGTCTTTCAGGGCTCTTTTATTCACAATACCGAATGCCGTTTTGGTTAGTCTACCGTTGATGTTTCATGAATTTATTTATTTTGCCCTTTCAATCAATATGAGTTTTGTACAGAAACAAGGAATTTGGATTTTGATGTTACCGACTGCAAGCTCGTCTTCGTTAAATAGATCCGTTACTAATTTCAAAACAAATTGCTTGCCGGTACTCAGCAATACCTGGTCCTTGTAGGCTTGTTTTGCCATCTCCACAGCTGCCTCTTTTCCCCCTATTCTAACGGTGTCATACGTCGATCCGTCCAAAAAACGGGACACTGTTCCTACTTGTGTTGTGTGTGCTCTTACAAAAAGGTTTTGGGAATAGAATAGTTCCAGGATCTTGCTGGTAAGTCGGTTGTTTTGTTTGATGTGTTCGTTTGCGGTGTCCAAGGACTTTTGCAGGTCATTGACACCTTGTTTCAGGGCCTTGTTATCTGCTTGCAGGGACCGCACCAGAGCTGTTACAACAGCTCCATGTACTGGGCATCGGCGAAAATCTCTTGCATGCCAGTAATTGATGAAGACATTGACAGGAAATCTGTAGCCCGGGGTAGAGATGTAGCCGGCGACAAAGGGGGCAGGGGTTCAGACATAGGGAGGTGATGCACTGAGGCTGATGTAGCCGGTGACGAAGGGGAAGGGGAAGGGGAAGGGGAAGGGGAAGGGGAAGGGGAAGGGGAAGGGGAAGGGGGAAGGGGGGGCTGACGTAGCCGGTGCCTGAGCCGAAGACTCTGGTGCCTGGGGTGCCGGTGACAAAGAGACCTGGGGTGCTGACTTTGCCCAGACCGGAGCTCTGAAGCTCGGGGTTCTGATGTAGCCGGTGACGAAGGGAGAAGGGGTGCTGACGTAGCCGGAGCTGAAGACTCTGGTCCCCGGGGTGTCGGTGACGTAGAAACATGGGGTGCTGACGTTGCACTGGGTGGAAATGCTGAGTCTGTCCCACAAGAAGCTGCCAGCATTGAAAGGGGAATGTCATCTTCAGATTCTCCATCCGATGACTCCTCCAACAGTCTTCGCTTCGATGCTGTATAGAAAGAAACAAAATAATAATTAATGAAATGATAAATATTAATTAATGGCCAAAAATATGCCTTCTCATTTAAAGGAATAATTATTTATGTTATCTTTTGGACAACAATTAGTTAAAATAGCGACATCGTTTCATAGGGTCCGAGGCGACGCGCACAGAGACCAGAAATCAGAGACTTTTTTGGCCTATAGTGTTTTATTTTATTTTTTTAACGAGTTACGAATTTGATAAGCCAGAATACAGTTGCGGAATTTTGACAACACGTAATTAAATTTCCCTTCTTTATCGGAAGATTTTAAAGTGGTACACCGAGATAGCCAATACAATAAAGCTAAAATATAATAAAAAACATAATTAAATCAAACTTTTGATACATGTTGACAATCTCTGTAGAATGCATTTTTATATTTCGCGTTAACAATGTTCCCTGCTTCCATAGCGATGTCTCTGTTTCTCTTTGCAGGGATCCTGTTCATCGTTACAGTGTCCACTTGATTTTCCCTTCAACCATCTAATCTCAGTGCAACGAGAACCCATGGCGAAAAAAAACTATATAGGGCGTTGCTTATACGGTAAAATACGAAATTATTTTAGAATTCGGCGCTGTTTGGAGATGTTCATCAAAGTATGCCTTGGCCAGAAATGAGAAGTTCTTGATCCAAAATTAGCAAAACTATAATCTTTATGCATCGATTTTCATCGGTTTATTTAAAAAAAAGCTAGATGACAGGTGTGTATCTGCACATACTGTATCACCAACCAATGTTCAGCTACACAAGAGACAATGACGATTTCAAGGGACTTCCCCACACCAATCCCATCAGACGCACGTCCAGGACATTTCATCACATTCAAGGAGGCACTAGCAACACCACGTGCACTTCCTGGCGAGCGCATGCCCTCGGTGCGAGATGGCCCACACGGGAGATGTGTGCAACCACGATGCCGCTTTGTTGTTACGTCGGGAAAAGTGCAAAAATTACCATAGATTAAAATTCCATAGACGTTAATTTACATGAAATTATTCAAATAGGCCCTGACAATATTTATGATTGTTAGGCCAAAAAAAAAAAGGTCTCTGGTTTCTGGTCCCGCGTCGGCATTTTTAATTTTATATATAAACGTAGGCTATCACGTATTTCCCTGTTGGCCAAAAAAAAGAAAAAATTACAAAATATAAAATACAAAAAAGCGCATCACCACACCGATTTTGAAGCCGACCGATGACCAGAAACTGGAGACTTTATTGGCCGTATGAAGTTGTTGTATACTATAAATCATGTGATTATAATAACAAACTTTATAAAATCGCCAACGAAAGAATTAATGCCAGATCTATTTTGTAGTCCAGTTAATAATTATAAGTGATAATTACATCGGAAACGTACAATTCATGTATTATTAATTGATTTGGAAACAATTTTAAATATTGAGAGTGTGAGAAATTCCCCCCCACAGAAGTGTGGGCCGAGTCTACGAACGAATACTTACCTGGAGGGCCATCTACCGATGCATATTTCCCTAATATAGCAGAACAATACGCTAAGACTTCTCACACACAATAGCGCCCTCTATTACCCATGCTGCCCTGCGGCATCACGCCATGTTAATCCTCCTCTTTTCTCGAGCGTTCATAGAACACCCCAGAGAGGTCGATCGAGCATAGTGGGAAGGAGGGAGGCCTCCAGGTAAGCATTCGTTCGTAGACTCGGCCCACACTTCTGTGGGGGAGTCTACATCACCTACTTACCTGGAGGGCCATCTACCGATGTACAGAGTACCACCGAAGATAGGCGGTGGGTATGCGATGCTATTGCATGACCATGGGGGCAAGGCTATCGTCGATGGCCCCCATCCAAACCCACCTCACCATAAGCGGTGGTGGGATGAGATGCCCCAGCGATAACGATATGCGCCAGATTTACAAATGGAGCAATCAAAACCACTGAGCAAAAGGACGGGCTAACAACAAGAAGCCCGTAAATACACCAATAAAGGAGCGTCTGAATAGACGAGCCCATCAGCATAAAACAAACAAATATTGGGCTAACGCAATATCCCAATATGATACCGAAAGCGGCCCCGCTCAGGGCCGAACGGATAGCTGTAATCAGCCAGCGTGTAATAGTGTCCCGAGAAGTCACTCGACTGATTTTTCGTCAAGAAACCCGCTCGCGGCATGAGACGGACCCCACCCGGTTCCCACCGGATGTGGCCGTCCTCCACCGTCAAGGAATGTAGTTCACCCCGGCGACGAGCCGTAGCGACCGCCATAAGGAAAAACACCTTGATGGATAAATGGAGCACAGAGGCGCTACCCATCGGCTCGAAGGGTGCCCTCGAAAGTGTATCTAACGTTTGAAACAAGTCCCAAGACGGTACGAGTTTACGTACGGGGGGACGTGCCACAAACATACCTCGAAAAAGATGGTGGAGGGTGTTACTGTAAGACACTGACGAACCATCCGAAACCCAGTATGGATTGCGGCAATCGCCGAACGATAATGTTAACTGTCGTTACAGCGAGTCCGCTATCAAACAGATAGAATAAAAATTCACCCACCGCCCTACAGAAGAATCGGCGGGACGATGAGAGTGGAGTTACACCATCTACAGAAATGACGTAGTCTGCTGTCGTAGAGACCTTCCTGGTGGAAGATCTACGGCCGCCTGCCGCCAACTCCGTAGCCCGGACCGAAAGGCTTCGCTGCGCGGTAGGGATCGGGGAGACAATACCCAGCAGGTCAGGTGAAGATTCCCCGGAGCTGGGTGCAGGTAGTTCGACCTGGGCTGGAAAAGAATGTCCGGCCTGCGGGGAGAACCACCGGCCTGTGGACCAGAGTCGGAGAAGCCTGGGAAACACACACTGGCGGTGGGGCCAAACGGAGCCACGAGGAAAACTTTGCAATCGTCCTGCACTATCGTGGCCAACACCCTCGCGATCAGGGAGAACGGGGGAAAGGCATAGGCCAGAAGGCCATCCCACGAGATCGCTAGAGCGTCTGTCCGCCAGGCATTGAGTCGTAAACCCTCGCACAATAAACCCAGAGCTGGTTGTTGTGCGAGGTCGCAAACAAGTCTACGAGAGGACGGATCATGTTGAAGATCAATTGTACCACCGAGGGAGAAAGGGTCAACTCTGTGGGGACAACCCGCCCCGAGACTAGGGCCACGACAGTGGTGTTGTCGCACCGTATGCGGACCGCCTTGCCGGTAACCTGACGCTGGAAACGCCGGAGAGCCAGCGACACCGCTAACATCCCCAACACATTGACATGGAGAGACCGCTGATCGGTCGACCATACCCCCATTCGCCAGCAGTGGGGGCAGACTGGCCCCCCTATCCGGACAGCGACGCATCCGTCGCGATGGTCACAGACGGTTGCGGGCGTCGAAAAGACTGGCCCTTTGTGAGGTTGTCGGAGGACATCCTTGGCCGGGCGAGACTCGCACAGAGGTCGAGCTGGGCCCCCAAGTAAGACGGAGCCTGCGAGGGGACCGGGTGCGACTTCTCGGCATTGACGATGAAGCCGAGATTCAGTATGGGCCGCCACGCGTCCACCCCGTTTTCGGGAACCAGAAAAAAGGTGGACTTAAATCCCGCCCGCCCCGCCCCGACTGGGACCGGGCGCACGGCGTGTTTGAGGAGAGACCGTAGCTCCCCCTCGAGAGTGTGGCGTTTCAATACGCCCGACGGCTGACGGTTCCGAGCACCCACCAATCGGACGTGAATCAAGCCCAGGACCCGCTGAAGTGGCGGAGGCGGCCCCCCCATGGGTCCGTCGATGGGGGGCCGCCACAAGCCGAGCGCGTCACTTGCGCCAGCCCCCGGAATAGCGGGGGGCCCGGTGCGCGTGAGCCACGGCCGGGCTGCGGCTGTTGACCCCCGGTGTAAGATTGGCCACGCGTGCTGCGTGCCCCTCTATCACCGGAGCGACCCCGAAAATTATCACGAGCTGCCTTGAACGGCTTACGGGGTGGAATCGTGAAGGTCGCCTTGTCGGCCTCACGCGCCGATTCAGGCGCGGGCGGAGAGGGTTTGTTTAACCACCGTCTCCGCGGCCTCGAGACGCTTCGCCTCCGCCTCCATCGACCCCTGAAATTTACCTGCGAAGAGGTCAGGGCCGAGGAGGGGGAGTGCCTCTAGACGCTTGCGCGCACCCTCCGACGGGAGGAATAGCGCGCCCAACACGTTGGCCCTGCGGGCAGTAACTGCCAAGGTAGAGATACGTGAGAACTGGTCCAGGTACGGGCGAGCCCTCCTCGCAACCCAAGGCCACTCAACTCCCGCTTCCTATATGGAGACCACTTTGCCGCCTCGGCAATGGGATTCATGCACTCAACACACACCAAGTCGAGTGGCAGTACTGGAAAAACTGGTGTACTACTGGCCGTCGAACTGGTCATGTGCTTGAACGACTGACGGCTGGAGCCAGCTGTCTCCTCCAGGAGGAAGCTGCAAAACCCGCACCATGTCGCGCTGTACCAAACGCAGTTCCGTCTCCATGACTGAGAGACGCTGCATGCGGACAGACTCGTCCTCGTCCTCAGAGCCTGACTGGGAGGGACGAGTTGACACGGAGACTGGGCCGAGTCCCCTGGCGGGACCACCGGAGTCGCCGGGGCCGTCACGGTCGGGGGACCCACCACCTCCACCGAGAACCCCCAGGATGGATGGAGACTCAACGCAGGGGGAGAGGCGGGCGCACAGCAGACCGTGAGAGGTGGGCCCACATAAGACTGAGTCGCCCAGCCCGAGTCAGGATAGAGACCCGGAAGTGGGGGACGAGCGGGGCCGAGTTGGCCCGGCAAACCGCCTGGGTGATAAGCAGACATGGCTGACACCGAGGCCGTAATAGACTGCACGGCGTGAAGAAACTCGGCCCGAGACACGGAGCCATGGCTCCGGCGTTTCCATCGGTGCGAGACCGGGCAGACGAGCCCGAACTGGACGAGGATCGATGGCTAAAACGACCACGTTTCATCCCTCTCGCACGAGAACGGCCCCGGGTCGAGTCTGAGGATAATTCAGTCGACCCCGGAGGCATCGGCACGCCCAACGGACTGAAGAAATCGGACCCGGTGGACGGCTGAGGCAATGAGGCCAGGCCGGGCAGAGACCGCCCGGCGTGCGACGCTATCAGCCCGGGAGAATTGGCCATCGAAGCACCGGTCGCTGGACCGAGCAGACCACCCCCAGCACCCGTGGCGACTGCCACTGGACCGGGAGCACTCGGGTCGGCAGCGGGCACGGAAAAGGGCAGTGGGGCCCGGAATCGGGACCTTACCCTGCCGTGGGCCTTCTTTTTTTTCTTCTTTTTTTTATTTATTTATTTATTTTTTTATTTATTATTATTTTTTTCTTTCTTTTTTCTTGTAGGTCACCCTGGCAGAGGAGGATATTTTGGATGAAACCTTGCCAGGGGAGCTACCAGTACGTTTGCCAATACCGCTTGAAATGGCCGGTCATACATTATTATTATTATTATAAGACTGAGTCGCCCAGCCCGAGTCAGGATAGAGACCCGGAAGTGGGGACGAGCGGGGCCGAAGTTGGCCCGGCAAACCGCCTGGGTGATAAGCAGACATGGCTGACACCGAGGCTGCATAGACTGCACGGCGTGAAGAAACTCGGCCCGAGACACGGAGCCATTGCTCCGGCGTTTCTTACCAGTGCGAGACCCGGCAGACGAGCCCGAACTGGACGAGGATCGATGGATAGAACGACCACGTTTCTTCCCGCTCGCACGAGAGCGGCCCCGGGTCGAGTCTGAGGATAATTCAGTCGACCCCGGAGGCATCGGCACGCCCGACGGACCGAAGAAATCGGACCCGGTGGACGGCTGAGGCAATGAGGCCAGGCCGGGCGTAGAATGGGCCAGCGAAGCACCGGTCGCTGGACCGAGCAGACCACCCCCAGCACCCGTGGCGACTGCCACTGCACCGGGAGCACTCGGGTCGTCAGCGGGCACGGAAAGAGCAGTGGGGCCCGGAATCGGGACCTTACCCTGCCGTGGGACTTTTTTCTTGTAGGTCACCCCGGCAGAGGAGGATATTTTGGATGAAACCTTGCCCGGGGAGCTACCAGTACGTTTGCCAGTACGTTGAAATGGCTGGTACGGGGACAAGATCTTGGCCCCCGTCCTACCAGCGGAACGGCCAGCACCACGTGCCTCCATCGGCACGCGTGCGCTATATAAATCCATACATTATTATAATTATTATAAGACCGAGTCGCCCAGCCCGGAGTCAGGATAGAGACCCGAAGTGGGGACGAGCGGGCCTGAGTTGGTCCGGCAAACCGCCTGGGTGATAAGCAGACATGGCTGACACCGAGGCCGTAGAACTGCACGGCGTGAAGAAACTCGGCCCGAGACACGGAGCCATGGCTCCGGCGTCTCTACTGGCGCGAGACCGGGCCGACGAGCCCGAACTGGACGAGGATCGATGGCTACGCTTCATCCCTCTCGCACGAGAGCGGCTCCGGGTCGAGTCTGAGGACAACTCAGTCGACCCCGGGGGCAACGGCACGCCCGACAGCCCGAAGAAATCGGACCCGGTGGACGGCCGAGGCAGGTGAGGCCAGGCCGGGCGGTGACCGCCCGGCGTGCGACGCCATCAGCCCGGGAGAATGGGCCAGCGAAGCACCGGTCGCTGGACCGAGCAAGCCACCCCCAGCACCCGTGGCGACAGCCACAGGACCGGGAGCACTCGGGTCGTCAGCGGGCACGGAGAGGGCAGTGGGGCCCGGACTCGGGACCTTACCCCGCCGTGGGCCTTTCTTCTTGTAGGTCACCCTGGCAGAGGAGGAAGTTTTGGATGAAACCTTGCCAGGGGAGCTACCAGTACGTTTGCCAGTACCGCTCGACATGGTCGGTACGGGGGACGAGACCTCGTCCCCCGACCGACCAGCGGCACAACCAGCACTACGTGCCCATCGGCACGAGGGGCTGGGCAGACGACTGCGGCGGTGGCGGGATAGGAGCCACCGGAGCAATCGCCCGAGAACACGGCCCGTCCCGGGAGAGGAAATTCTCCCGGTGCTGACGGACCTGGCCTCACCAAACGTTTAGCCATTCTTTATTTTAGAAGACGAAAACCTGACGAAAACTCTACACGTTGAAGCAAAATATTCTCTAACACTAACTCGTGCTAGCACAGTTTATTTATCAGATAAAAGTCTTAACATAAGCCAAGAAAACTGGAAGGAAAATTGTCCGTTTAGCGAGCTAAACAAACGTGACCAACCAGTCACCTGCGCTAGAGAAAAGAGGAGGATTAACATGGCGTGATGCCGCAGGGCAGCATGGGTAATAGAGGGCGCTATTGTGTGTGAGAAGTCTTAGCGTATTGTTCTGCTATATTAGGGAAATATGCATCGGTAGATGGCCCTCCAGGTAAGTAGAGTGATGTAGACATAAATTATTTAAATGTGTATTACAAGTTAAAAGCATAAGAAAATCCTCATCTTGCTGTATCCATGTATATCCTGTGAGCTGGATAAATAATAAAAGCAGGCATTAAAACTCCAAACAAAATGATTGACAGCCCCATTGTTTGGGGTTCGTAGATATGAAAGGAAGCCGCTTGGATTGTGGTTGAAACCTGATACTTGTACATTATTATTGGTTGCCCTGGATGGACCCAGAAGGCTGAGGAATTAAAAGAAACAATATTTTTATAACTTAAGATACTGAAGCCTTAATAAAGGCAGTTTAATGTTACATTTCTTTTTACTTGTTTTGGTGTTGTCTGGTGGCAGGGAGTCAAATTGTAAATTTGGTTAAGATATTGCTTACGAATATGGGTTTTAAAAAAAATCACTTGAATGAAAAACGGAGACATCAGTGTCAATACGTCACAGATAAATTACTGAGGGAAAGAATATCAAAGATACATTTCTGGTTAGATAAAAAAAAAGAAAGTTCTTTGTAGCCCATAGCAGACTACATTTGGCGGAGACTTCAAAGGAAATCCCGCTATGGTATGTATAAAATGTATCTTTTTAGTATCAATAGGTCCATAACAAAAGCCACAGATAACGAGTTCTGCCTGGCTGGGCAGGAACTCTGCTAGGACCTCCAAATGCCCGGCTTGGCTGGACTGGCAGGTACTGTATTGTTACAGGATTAGGCCTCACAATAGACAGATTAGTAGGCCGGGAAGCCTTGGCCTGGCCTGGCCTGGCCGGCTTCTCAACGGCTTGCCTGTACCACGAGTTTGGCCATGTTCCCTTAAAAATATACCTTTTCCTATGTTTGAACATCTTGCTGGACTTATCATTGAGTTTAAGGAGTTTGTTAACTACAATCCCGGCCAAATCTCTCACATGCCAGGTAAGTCTCCCAGACTGCACTGCTTCCTTTTGAGACCTTACGTGTCAGTTTGTGGAACAATACGTCATGAATATCCCAAAACCATTGTTCTTGGGAGTACTATGCCATGAACTAGTTTAATACACGAGTGCCACACTTCATGTACATGTAGGTAATACACTTATCACTCAAATAATTTGGCTGCTCTCTTCCAGACAACTCACCTCGCTGACCCAGCTCCAGACGCTCCACCTACGCAACACCCAGCGCAACCTGAACAACATCCCACCGCAGCTGGACGTCCTGACCAACCTGACTGACGTGGACCTGTCCTACAATGAGCTGAGTGCGGTGCCCGAGGGTCTGTACAAGCTCAGCTCGTTGCACAGGTTGAATCTCAGTAGCAACTGTATCACTGAGATGGCCGTCACCATGGGTGAGCGCATGCAGTGGTTCTGCTGATTGGTTTGATTGTAATAGACCTTTAGCCCCTCCAAAAAAAAGTCTCTGGTTTCTGGTCATAGGTCGGCTTCAAAATCAGTGCAGTGACGTACTTTTTATTTTTTATTTTGGTAATATTTTTTTTTACCAACCAGTGAAATACGTGAAACATGTATATGCGGTAATTGGAACCAGTGAAAAAGTTGCTTAAAACAGCGCTGCAGAATTCCAATCGATCCAGCAATTTTGGCTGCAATTGGACATCGTTTTATAGCAAAAAAAAAAGAAAACTAAAAATACTGACGGCAGGTCTGAGGCGACACGCACAGAGACCAGAAAATGGACCTTTTTTTGGCCTTATGCTGCAGCGGTATTGTTTGTTTAACCCCCGTTGCCCCGTTGAATTGTTCCCATAGACATTTTGATTTTTTAACCCTCCTACACATGGAGGCCACTCCGATCCACAAAATTCTGTTCTTTAGCAACCTTCAGTACATACATGTACAAGCCTGCTGTCCTTTCCAAGTAATCTTACAAAATCAACTGTGTGCCACCCAAGGACACTGTTAATGTTTGAACATATTAGTATGGCCTGCAATGTATCAATGGGAGACCACTTTACCCTGTAATCTCAATGGTGTGACAGTGCACAGAAGGGTAACCATAGGAGGCCACTGGCAACAGCTAATGGCTTAGAGTGGCCTGAATGGGTTGTTTCAAAAATTGCACTGATTGTAGGAGGGTTAAATTAATTGAAGTATTCTTCATCAAGGAAAAATTGCCTTGCTCCTTCAAGAGTGAAACTCCAGACTTGCTCTTCCGTCATCTTGTCTTCTCCCATTTTCCGTGTGATTCTGAACAAAGTAAATAGAGAATTAGCTGTTGCAAACTGCTTACTAACCTAAAGGACCTGTAGTATAAATGCAAAATAGTAGTGATTGGCCTTAAGTTTCAAACCTAGCAGGTTTTTCTCAAAGGAAAAATCTCAAAGGCAAAATTGCCTTTTTGCAAAGATTCTGAACACTCGGCCATCATATCATTTATATGCCGTAATAACCACTCAATCATGAAACTCTACTTATCACCTCTTGTGTCAAGATGTTTCTGAGAATGATCTCTGAGCGTGACTCTTTATAGTTAATGTTTTCAAGACATCTTGAAAAACTCCTATTTTGGACTTTCAGTCATGTGTGCGACAGTGTGAAAATCATGTCTCAAATGTTCACACATATAGCATACTTGTTGCTTGAAATGCGCTTTTGACAATGCATTGTTGTGGTTCTGATTTGAACACACTATGTATCAGAACTTGATTGTTGATTGGTTTCATAGGAAAAGCACTGCAAAAAGTTAAGAAATCGATTACAAGATATCCAAGACAATTGTGGAATCTACCCAGCGATAAAAAACAGCCACAGTCTGCCTGATCCAAGACTACATTGTACTTACCACACTGAATGATGTTGTTTGTCTTGCACAGACACATGGGTCAATCTACAGACGCTGAACGTGGGGCGCAACAAGCTAACCTCTTTACCAGCCGCTCTGTGTAAGCTAATCCGGCTGAAGCGTCTCTATATTAGCTGTAACCAGATCGACTTTGATGGGATACCGATAGGCATTGGGAAGATGATCAGTCTGGAGCAGTTTGTGGCTGCAAATAACAATCTGGAGTCTATACCTGAAGGACTGTGTAGGTCAGTAACATAGGATTACTTGCTCAGGACTATCCTTGTGGTCAAACCACAGATATGATGTAAAACAATAACTAGATTTTACATGTGCCTGTTAAATAATAGATCATCTTTCTGCTATTGAACTAGCAATTTTCAGAATTGTTTTTTTTTCTCATCAGAACACTGCTATTTTAATTGATTTGATTTTTGCCCATACACCGACGTGTGTATTATACACTGTATACTCAGTGCTTTCTGAGTGTCTGTGAACAAAATCCACAGGTTACTCAGGCGGGATTCGAACCCACAACCTCCTGCTTACTAGTGCAGAAGTCTGTAACCTCTCGACCTCTGAGCTTGCCCAATAACGATTGGCTAGTTGTAATGCTGTACACTGTTAGCATTGAAACTTGAGCCCAAGAAGATGCCCCCTTCTGTGTTGAAATTGATTACAAATTGCTTGAAAATAATTTGACACAAATCATGTTTAACCCTAACCACCCCAAATCCTTCAAAATCCTCCAAGGGGCACTTTTTTGGGAAAATTCAGCACTGTTGGAAACTGGTACTTTCACCTCTTCAAATGGGGCAAAATTACTGCCTGGCAAGAAGTACAGGCCATAAGTGCTGAATATGAAAGATCAACGAAAAGGCATGGTGCATTTTGAAGACAAGGGCATGTTTCCAAAAGTGCACTGATGGATTTTGGAGGATTCAGGAAGGTTCCTAGCCAGAGTGCCTAGGGGGTTAGGGTTGAAGTATTTTCCCCTTTCTGGTCTTGTAGATGCCCAAAGATTAAGAAGTTAATACTCACCAAGAACAGACTACTGACTCTTCCTGAAGCCATCTACTTAATCACAGATCTTGAGGTGAGGATAATCACCATTAATCCTTTTAATCTTATTAACCTACTGCAGGGTGATTGACCTATCATCACTCAAAAACGGTGGCCAATCGCAGCACTTACTTTTTTTTTATTTTACATTTTATTTCTTTTTTTCTTTATGTCATCATTAAAGGTCACAGCACCTATTCCTTTTTTATTTCATTTATATTTATTTTTATGTATGTCATCTCTAAAGAAGGTAGTCTATTGAAAGAAGAGAAGTAGCCACCGATGGGGGAAAAAAAAGAAGAAGAAGTAGCCTGTATTGTGTCCAAACATCTAGTTTCTTATTTGTGGGGATGTGGAGAGTCTGTAAATCCTCCAAAATTAAACATCCAGGAGGTTCAGGGGGCTTTGTCCTCTAGACCAAAGGGAGACCCGGGCCCACTACCCATTTTTTTTTTCAGGATTTATTTTTAGTTTTGTCAAATCACTTCCCTGAATATGAATAAGGGCAATTCCATGGTTACTCACGTTACATTTTTGAGGTTTTGGGCCCATTCTTAATGTCATAATATATATACTTCACTCATCAGTTTGTTCACAGTAGTTGCAGTATAGCCAGACCTTACTCGGCACAAAATAATAATTTCAGAAATGTGTTATATGAACGTTATATAAGAACAAAGTGACATTGTATGTATGTCTGAAAAATGTAACGCGAGTAACCAGCATTTTTCTCTTGTATAGCATACGTATAACAAATTTCTGAAATTATTTTCTTGTGCTGAATAAGGTCTGGACATAATGCAACTACTGTGAAAAAATGATCAGTGAAATATATTTACTAAGGAAATTATATTATCGAAAGTGGACCCAATACCTCAAAAGAATGTAACGTGAGTAACCATGAAATTGCCCATAAGAATTTGTGTATGGGAGACCTTGTATTCTAATTGCCTGCCTTCGTTCGTTGCTGTAGATACTTGATGTGAGGGACAACCCTGATTTAGTAATGCCCCCTAAGCCTGTCGCGCAGCAGAAGGGTAGTGGAGCTGAGTACTACAACATTGACTTCTCACTCGGTCATCAGTTGAGACTCGTTGGTGCTTTACCCCCCACCCCAGGAGGTGGTTCACCAGGTTGGTCCATCAACTTGCCTACACACGTGTATTAGCATTATCCCCATGACATTTTCACTAGAAAACCTCCTGAATACACCAAAATCAATCGACACGCAATAAAAAGTCACCCAGTTGTTGGACTTTGATGGAACTGGTACAGTGGCAAATGCAAAGCATCCATGGCTTGGCTATACACAGTCCTGAATCTAACAAAAGCAGCCGGTGGAGTTTGATGGATTTGGTACACATGGCTACATGCTCTATTCGCTGGGCTGTACTGTGGAGTACTGAATCCATCAAAATCATTCAACATATACTACTAAAAACAATTTAGGGAACACCGGATGTTACTGCAAGAGGTGGTCACACCCGTTATTGAAATGTTCCATGAACCGGGATTTTCATTTGCAACCCCTTCTCTCTTTCAGTAGCATGTCATGAAATGTGTAATCACTACATGCATCTTTTATCATCTGTTTCATTGTGCAGTTGTTTCTCATCAATTCTGTGAAACATTGTGTTTATCTGAAATAAATGATCTTGCTTTAACTGAGATTATTCCGGTGTTCCCTAAATTGTTTTGAGTAGTATACATTAAAAAGTCACCCAGTTGTTGGACTTTGATGGAATTGGTACAGTGGCAAATGCAAAGCATCCATGACTTGGCTACACGCAGTCCTGAATCCAACAAAAGCAGTCGGTGGAGTTTGATGGATTTGGTACACATGGCTACATGCTCTATTCACTGGGCTATACATGTACTGTACTGAAGTCACCATAATAAAGCAAAACTAGGCAGTGGATTTTGATGGACCTGTTTGTTTAAAAGGGAGAGTGTGCCTAAGAGCGCCATTGTTCTGTTATTTCATTAACCCTAACTCCCTAGGCCCATTTGCTTACACATAACCTGAATCCTTCCTAACTCCCTAGGCCCATTTGCTTACACATAACCTGAATCCTTCCTAACTCCCTAGGCCCATTTGCTTACACATAACCTGAATCCTTCCTAACTCCCTAGGCCCATTTGCTTACACATAACCTGAATCCTTCCTAACTCCCTATGCCCGTTTGCTTACACATAACCTGAATCCTTCCTAACTCCCTAGGCCTATTTGCTTACAGTTACACATAACCTGAATCCTCCAAAATCCTTCAGTAGTAAAGCAAGCACATGACATGTATGCACACATGTGGTTTCTAATCTGTGATACATGTACATGGCCAGGGACCCTCCCTGCATGCATGGAGCAATAAACAGTGTCCACTGACCCAAGCACTGACCTTGCAATCACTACAACAAACATGGATGTACATGTACATGTACCATGGAAAGGCAAGTATGTCTAATAACCTCAGTCCTCCAAAATCCTTCACTTTAGCAAAGAGCATGTAGCATGTAACCTCAATCCTTCAAAATCCTTCACTTTAGCAAACAGGATTTTGGAGGATTTGGGAAGGTTAGGGAAGGTTAGGGTTAAAGGGAAGATACAATACTTGATGTGAAGTTGTTTAACTCTTTCTGGACGGCGAGCCTCTTTAAAAGCCCATGTGCGTGTCGTATGCGGATGGCGAGCCACTTTAGAAGCCCATGTGCGCGTCGTACGCGGATGGCGAGCCACTTTAGAAGCCCAACGCGCACTCGACATAGGCCCGACGTCATCACCTGACAACATCGTTGTGTTTTGACAACAGAATACGCAACTAACCAATAAGAATTCGAGGTCATGTACCTTCAATGCAAATTAGCTAATAAATATTGATTGTTGATGATGTTTATGACTACGAGAACTGACGAAACATTCCGATCCGAGAGCTCAGATTGTGTCAAGTTTTTGTTTACGTTAATTACACATGACCCTATGCGGTTTACCACACACGTTGAATTAAAAATGGCGGCCTCCGTGGAACTCACAACAAGATGCGAAACACACGAAATTTTCATGGAATTATGAAGTGGGAAGTGCTGATGAAGGTGATTATGCTGACGATGTTGACTTTGAACACCCTGACAGTGATGGAAGTTTTGATTTTTAGGGAAAAAACGACCGTAAAAGTTGTTAATCTGAGGTCATATGTACCAAGTACAATAGCGATAAAGCGATACGGTATGTTGTATCAATGTTGTAAATTATGATTTTTGTTACATAAACAGTGGGTTTCAAACCATTATGGGTAATTTTATGCCCTGACATATTCTAACATAAACAAACCACCTTTGTTTATTATACAATGCATATTTCCAATACCTTGTAGATTTATTGACATTTATTCTACGGAACGATAAACATAAGTTTATATTTGGATGGCTGCAATGCATTATGGGTATCCCCAACATGACCCCCATCTCAATATTCACACTCAGTAAGTCATAACCTTTATTTTGATACCTTACTCTCTTCAATTGGCAAAAGATGAAAAAAATTATTAATAATTTCCACACTTGACCTTGATATTTAGAGTATCAAATTACAGTATCAAATTACACTAATTACATTAATTCCGTCCATACATGTAAAATAACTCCGGGTAGAAAGAGTTAAATTACCAATCACCCAGGAAATTGATTATGTACGGCACCACTTACATGTGTGCAGGGATATGATACACGACATATTTCAGTTCATGAAAAGTGGCCCTTGATTGCTTCAATATATTTCAATTCCTAGCTATAAAATTTCACTGAAAACAGGTGAATGTTAAAGTCTGTAACCTAAGGAACCTAAATGTACCTCATAATGATTTTTATTTTTTTAAATTTTTTTTTAACGAAATTAAGCAGACAAATATAATGCCCCCGAAACGGAACTTCCGTGTTACATCCGCGGCAATGATTTTTTTTAAACCGGTGTTCTACCACATAGTATGATTTTTTTAAACAAAAATCAGCCACAAGCCTTCTATATGTACCCATGAAGTTATTTATGGCAAAAAAAATTTTCCTTGTAATGATGGTTATTTTTGTCATCAAATTTAACGTATCGTTTTTCGTACATAACTCTTCGTGTCCCCAAAGTTGAGTCGCTACTTCGATCAATAACAGTTGAGCACGCAGTAACGAACCATCCACGTGTGTATATCGTGTGCAATGTACATTACTTCACAAAATATCAACGTCATAGAGGGTCTCATAAACGCTGGTGAACTACAAATTTTGTTTTCACGGCGGCTTTAATTTCCGTGTCCGTTCGTTATGTACGCATGCAATTGTATCACGCACGCCCTACGTCATCATAATGGCCCTTGGTGCAAATTTCTAGCACGCTAAAGGGTTTATCTTACATGTGTTGTGACCGAGGTTGGTTGCCACTGGTTGCGTTTGTTTGACATGCCACGCGATTGCTTCGAGTCCGCATTGTGGACGCCGGTTACGTACGGAAGTTGGAGGTTGGAGGTAAATTTTCTCGCTACATACTGCCCACATTTCTTGAAAACCGTAACTGTTAAAAACTCTGAAATGTAGCAGCAAAGCTGAATAACGTTTTTCTGACTAGCATGAGCAATTTGGGGTGTTCAATAACAGTAGTTCTTTGCAAAATCGTAACTGTTGAGTAGAAAGTCCTAAAAAATAATTGCTCACTTTTCTAAACATGGCGCCTGAATTTCGTGTCCGCGTTATGTTCGAGGTACGATGCAACAATTTTTTTATTTATTGGCGTCAGCGTTAAAGATTACTGTTTCTTTTCTTCTAATTATTAAATCACATTCTATTTACTTGATGTCATAATTTTTGGAATGGTTTTGATGGGTTTTTAAGTTAATTTCTAACGTACATTACTTCGACACCGAGGTCATGTAAAACTGCCACTTGGCTGTCGTGTCCGCGTTTGTTCAAAGTAGTGTTGCCAATGCGGCATTTTAACAAATGTTTATGACTTTATGGGCCTAATTTCTTCATTTTTTGATGAAACATGTTGGTAGCACTTCCGTATCAAGAAATTTTTCCGAAGTATTTCCGGTAGAACATTTTTAAAAAATATGCGATTTCTGTGCGTCCACGGCTCGTTCATGTGTTGAGCGCAATCAACGGATTTGCACAACGATATTGGGCAAATCGTGCGCCATCTGTACTTTGCGCTCTGCAGATTTGGCAGCCCAATCTGCCGACTGGGCAAAATCGTGCGCAATCTGCAGTTTGCGCTCTTTAGATTTGGCAGCTGAAGCGGCCGATTGGGCAAAATTGTGCGCAATCTGCAGATTGTGCAAATCCGTGGAATGCGCTCAACACGCAGCGCCGTGCATTGAATTGTGGGTATTTTTCGCTCGTAGTCGTAAGACTAGTAGACATCACATTTATTTAGGTGTTCGGGTATGCGCCCGAAACACCTATTGTTATTGTTCGGTTTTTTTTTTTTTTAGGTGTTCGGGTATGCGCCCGAAACACCTATTGTTATTGTTCGGTTTTTTTTTTTTTTTCTTTTTCTTCTCCTTCTTCTTCTTCTTCTTCTTCTTTTCCGGATCGATTGTCTACAAAAAAACACATACTTGCAAACTTCATATGAACTTGAAACTTGGCACATACTTAGAACATAACACGTAGATGAAACATAATTTGTGACGTCATTATTAGGTCATCAGATATCGAATTTCGATCAATCATACTTTATTAGTTAAAACGTTTTGATTACGTTGCAAATGAAGACTACACGGCTTTTCAACGCTAAAAAGTGCGCCCTCTGTTGGTGAATGTAAATCCAGCTCTGGTCGTGCTAATTATGTATGCACGTAAAAATCATATCTCAACAACCACAACAGGTAAATTGACAGTTTTGCACCATTGTACAGATTGTTAATTGTCAAAAATATTTACAGGTGACCCCAATTTGACCTTACTTCCTGTCCAAACCGGAAGTCAAAGTTTAATGTTTAAAATCATATCTCCACAACCACAAGGGTAAATTGAAATTTTTGTATCATTGTAGATTGTTAATTGTCAAAAATATTTACACAAAAGGTGAACCCAATTTGACCTTACTTCCTGTACAAACCGGAAGTCAAAGTTTAATGTTTAAAAATCATATCTCCACAACCACAAAGAGGTGAAATTGACATTTTTTGTATCATTGTATAGATTGTTAATTGTCAAAAAATATTTACACAAGGTGACTAATTTGACCTTACTTCCTGTCAAACCGGAAGTCAAAGTTTAATGTTTAACAAAATCATATCTCCACAACCACAGAGGTAAATTGACATTTTTGTATCATTGTATAGATTGTTAATTGTGTCGAAAAATATTTACAAAGGTGATCCCAATTTGACCTTACTTCCTGTCCAAACCGGAAGTCAAAGTTTAATATTTAAAAAAATCATATCTCAACAACTACAAGAGGTAAATTCACAATTTTTGTACCATTGCACAGATCGTTAATTGTCAATAAATATTTACAAAAAGGTGACCCCAATTTGACCTTACTTCCTGTCCAAACCGTAAGTCAAAGTTTAATATTAAAAAATCATATCTCAACAACCACAAGAGGTAAATTGACATTTTTTGTACCATTGTATAGACTGTTAATTGTCGAAAAATATCTACACAAAGGTGACCCCAATTTGACCTTACTTCCTGTCCAAACCGGAAGTCAAAGTTTAATATTTAAAAAATTCATATCTCAACAACCACAAGGGGTAAATTCACAATCTTTCCACTATTGTACAGATTGTTAATTGTCAAAAATGTTTACAAAAACATGACCCAATTTGACCTTTACTTACTGTCTAAACCGGAAGTCAAAGTTTAATATAACAAATAATGATGCAAAGTTTCTTTTAAAAACATTCTGACGTCGTCATCACTGCCCTGACAAAACTCGAACACCTATGTGTTTGTATTATCACAAACACTGCCATCTAGTCTTCTTCTTCTTCTTCTTTTCCGGATCGATTGTCTACAAAAAAACACATACTTGCAAACTTCATATGAACTTGAAACTTGGCATATACTTAGAACATAACACGTAGATGAAACATAATTTGTTCGTCATTATTAGGTCATCAGATATCAATTTCGATAAATCAAAAGATATTAGCTAAAGCGTTTCACTTCGTTGCATGAATCAAGCAGCTACATGTATACTGCGCTGCGATCTTTAGTTACAATGGAGCTCCATGTACAATCGGCGCTGTTAGTGTTAGGTCTTGGAATTCGTGTGAAAATGGATTGCCATAGCGATCTTTGGTTACAATGGAGCTCCATGTACAATCGAATCAACGCACTGTTTGTTACAGTGTGTTACTGTATTTAAGTGTACAAATGGATCGCCAACACAGATACAGTCATAAAGGGTAGGTATCTTGAATTTAATTTTTAAGAGGATTTCCTGTATTTATCTTGTGTTTTATAGAAGAAAGGCCATTTCTTTAGAGGGACTACAGAGTTCGTCGTTGCATTGTACCTGTTTAACTTAACGTTACTCGTTAGTTAGGCCTACGTGGAGACTACGTGAACATACTTTGGACAGTAAACAACTCCAGTTTTCTAACAAAATATGAACAGATGTCACCAAATGTATTTAGAATATAAATAAGGATAGGAAAATTCAGTTGTTAAGGTTATGGCAATTTTTCAGAAGAAATTTTATGCCATATTTTGTAATGTTTGTGGCTCAAAAATCTTCAGTTTGTGCACAAATTAACATTAACTAGTGATTTACCATTCACAATTTTTGTACCATTGTACAGATCGCTAATTGTCAAAAGATATTTACAAAAAGATGACCCCAATTTGGCCTTACTTCCTATCCAAACCGGAAGTCAAAGTTTAAGATTAAAAAAAAAGCATCTCAACAAACACAAGAGGTAAATTCACAATTTTGTACCATTGTACACAGACCGATTTGACCTTACTTCCTGTCAAACCGGAAGTCAAAAGTTTAATATTAAAAAATCATATCTCAACAACCACAACAGGTAAATGGACATTTTTTGCACTATTGTATAGATTGTTAATTGTCGAAAAATATTTACAAAAACATGACCCCAATTTGACCTTACTTCCTGTCCAAACCGGAAGTCAAAGTTTAACATTAAAAAAAAATCATATCTCAACAACCACAAGAGGTAAATTCACAATTTTTGTACCATTGTACAGATCGTTAATTGTCACAAAATATTTACAAAAAGGTGACCCCAATTTGACCTTACTTCCTGTCCAAACCGGAAGTCAAAGTTTAATATTTACAAAAAATAATATCTCAACAACCACAAGAGGTAAATTCAAAATTTTTGTACCATTATACAGATTGTTAATTGTCCAAAAAAATTTACACACAGGTCCCACCACCTAGACCTTACTTCCTGTCCAAACCGGAAGTCAAAGTTTAACATTTAAAAAAATCATATCTCAACAACCACAAGAGCTAAATTCACAATTTTTGTACCATTGTACAGATCGTTAATTGTCGAAAAATATTTACAAAAAGGTGAGCCTAATTTGACCTTACTTCCTGTCCAAACCGGAGTCAAGTTTAATATTTAAAAAAATCATATCTCAACAACCACAAGAGGTAAATTCACAATTTTTGAACCATTATACAGATTGTTAATTGTCGAAAAATATGTACACAAAGGTGACCCCAATTTGACCTTACTTCCTGTCCAAACCGGAAGTCAAAGTTTAATATTTAACAAAAATCATATCTCAACAACCACATGAGGTAAATTCACAAATTTTGGTACCATTATACAGATCGTTAATTGTCAAAAAATATTTATACCCCAATTTGACCTTACTTCCTGTCCAAACCGGAAGTGAAAGTTTATATTTAAAAAATCATATCTCAACAACCACAGGAGGTAAATTGACATTTTGTACCATTGTACAGATTGTTAATTGTCAAAAGTATTTACACAAAGGTGACCCCAATTTGACCTTACTTCCTGTCCAAACCGGAAGTCAAAGTTTAATATTAAAATAATTTCTAAATTCAGTATTGTATTGTATTCAAATAAACTTCTCGCGAGAACTTCAACAGACGTTAACATTTGACTTCTCCAACACTTCGAATTGATGACGTAACCATTTTAACTTCAACCGAACACCTTGTTTTTGTTGTGACAAAAACTTATATCTAGTCTTCTCCTTCTTCTTCTTCTTCTTCTTCTTTTCCGGATCGATTGTCTACAAAAAAACACATACTTGCAAACTTCATATGAACTTGAAACTTGGCATATACTTAGAACATAACACGTAGATGAAACATAATTTGTTACGTCATTATTAGGTCATCAGATATCGAATTTCGATAAATCAAAAGATATTAGCTAAAACGTTTCACTTACGTTGCATGAATCAAGCAGCTACATGTATACGCGGCGCTGCACGATCTTTGGTTACAATGGAGCTCCATGTACAATCGACGCTGTTAGTGTTAGGTCTTGGAATTCGTGTGAAAATGGATTGCCAACGATCTTTGGTTACAATGGAGCTCCATGTACAATCGAATCAACGCGCACTGTTTGTTACAGTGTGTTACTGTATTCGTGTACAAATGGATCGCCAACACAGATACAGTCATAAAGGGTAGGTATCTTGAATTTAATTTTTAAGGAAAGTTTCCTGTATTTATCTTCGTGTTTTTATAGAAGAAAGGCCATTTCTTTAGAGGGACTACAAGTTCGTCGTTGCATTGTACCTGTTTAACTTAACGTTACTCGTTAGTTAGGCCTACGTAGGGCTACGTGAACATGCTTTGGACAGTAAACAACTCCAGTTTTCTAACAAAATATGAACAGATGTCACCAAAAAATGTATTTAGAATATAAATAAGGATAGGGAAAATTCAGTTGTTAAGGTTATGGCAATTTTTCAGAAGAAATTTTATGCCATATTTTGTAATGTTTGTGGCTCAAAAATCTTCAGTTTGTGCACAAATTAACATTAACTAGTGATTTACTGCATTCACAATTTTGTACCATTGTACAGATCGCTAATTGTCAAAAGATATTTACAAAAAGATGACCCAATTTGGCCTTACTTCCTATCAAACCGGAAGTCAAAGTTTAATATTAAAAAAAAACATCTCAACAACCACAAGAGGTAAATTCACAATTTTGTACCATTGTACAGACCGATTTGACCTTACTTCCTGTCCAAACCGAGTCAAAGTTTAATATTAAAAAAATCATATCTCAACAACCACAACAGGTAAATGGACATTTTTGCACTATTGTATAGATTGTTAATTGTCGAAAATATTTACAAAACATGACCCCAATTTGACCTTACTTCCTGTCCAAACGGAGTCAAGTTTAACATTAAAAAAATCATATCTCAACAACCACAAGGAGTAAATTCACAATTTTGTACCATTGTACAGATCGTTAATTGTCACAAAATATTTACAAAAGGTGACCCCAATTTGACCTTACTTCCTGTCCAAACCGGAGTCAAAGTTTAATATTTACAAAATAATATCTCAACAACCACAAGAGGTAAATTCAAAATTTTGTACCATTATACAGATTGTTAATTATCGAAAAAATTTACACAAAGGTGACCCCAATTTGACCTTACTTCCTGTCCAAACCGGAAGTCAAAGTTTAACATTTAAAAAATCATATCTCAACAACCACAAGAGCTAAATTCACAATTTTGTACCATTGTACAGATGGGTTAATTGTCGAAAAATATTTACAAAAGGTGAGCCTAATTTGACCTTACTTCCTGTCCAAACCGGAAGTCAAAGTTTAATATTTAAAAAAATCATATCTCAACAACCACAAGAGGTAAATTCACAATTTTGAACCATTATACAGATTGTTAATTGTCGAAAAAATATGTACACAAAGGTGACCCCAATTTGACCTTACTTCCTGTCCAAACGGAAGTCAAGTTTAATATTTTCAAAAAATCATATCTCAACAACCACATGAGGGTAAATTCACAAATTTGTACCATTATACAGATCGTTAATTGTCAAAAAATATTTATACTAATTTGACCTTACTTCCTGTCCAAACCGGAAGTGAAAGTTTATATTAAAAAATCATATCTCAACAACCACAGGAGGTAAATTGACATTTTGTACCATTGTACAGGATTGTTAATTGTCAAAAGTATTTACAAAGGTGACCCCAATTTGACCTTACTTCCTGTCCAAACCGGAAGTCAAGTTTAATATTAAAATAATTTCTAAATTCAGTATTGTATTGTATTCAAATAAACTTCATGAGAACTTCAACAGACGTTAACATTTGACTTCTCCAACACTTCGAATTGATGACGTAACCATTTTAACTTCAACCGAACACCTTGTTTTTGTTGTGACAAAAACTTATATCTAGTTTATATTGTGGTTTTTTTTGTGTTTTTTTCTTTTTTTCCCGTTTTTCTTTTAAAGCCGAATAACAAGTTTAGGGTCGGTGGGGTAACTGGAAACAGAACATTTTTGGGGGGGGGGGGGCCTAATGTTTTAATTTAATAAAACAAACTTCCTCTAAAACTTTCAAAAAATTACAAAATTCCAGGCCTAATATTTGTCTTAAATCCAGCCATTCCTATGATGTATCCCATGATTCATGTAACATACTAACAATAGTATTTCGTAAATATAGCAACTGCCCTTTTGGCAGCTTCACCTGTTATTCAAAATTAAAAAATTGATAAGTGGTTTGAAAACAAAGATATCCCAAAAATAAATCTGCACAATTTGAAATAAGCATTATTAATTACCTCTTTCTCAGTATTAAGATATAATTTGGGTCATCAATTAAAACTATTAAATTACTATTACTATACAATTACTATTAAAACAGGTCCTAACTATTCAAATGTTTTCCAATTATGTTGTCACTAGCCACCAATTAATTTTCCCCACAAAATTAACATTCTTGCCACAGTTCACCTTGCCTAAAAATATTACAATTAAATCAGTGGGGGTTTTACAATTAGTATTGAAACAGGTCGTAACTATTCAAATGTTTTAAAACATTATTGTCACTAGCGGGTAAAGACCAATTAATTTTCCCCACAAATGTATACAGTTTTGGTGTCCATGTTATGTACGCTTATTTGCCGGAGTTCACCTTGCCTAAAAATATTACAATTAAATCAGTGGGGGTTTTACAATTAGTATTGAAACAGGTCGTAACTATTCAAATGTTTTAAAACATTATTGTCACTAGCGGGTAAAGACCAATTAATTTTCCCCACAAATGTATACAGTTTTGGTGTCCATGTTATATGCAGCTTATTTGCGGAGTTCACCTTGCCTAAAATATTACAATTAAATCAGTGTTTTTTAACCATGTCTTCTTATATTTATGGGTCAGTGCAACATTTTTAAGAAACATTTTTAATTTGTCATGCCAAATTTTACAAAGCGAATTTAAAGCGATTAGTATAACCTTTTTTGTACATAACGGTGTCCACCTAACACAACTTGTTTTGGGGTTTAAAATTCGGTCTTGAAATTTTTCTATGTCATATTGCAATGATTTGGACAAACTTCAAGGACAACTTTGAGGTTCGTAAAATTCCCTGCTCAATATGAAATATGCTTTAAAAGGACACCAAGTTATGTACAGAAGATTCCTTGTCTGGCTCACTTTACATGCAGGTATTTCTCTTCTTTTGCAATGCCTTGCTCCATCAGCTACTTTTTATGTTTCTATGGACTGTATTAAACATCCTAACAGGGTAAATTGTATTGATATCTGTTGTCCATTTGTTGTCCATTTTGTAACAGTAATGTGTCATGTATCATATCCTTGCACATGTACATGTTAATTGGTTTACATGCATAAAATGTAAATTACATGTACCTGGGTGACATCATACACTTCACTACTCAGTCATGAGACTTCCCCAAAGACATGCAATCCACCAGCAGTAGTTGTATGGAGCCACCAAAGCTTATTGTAAGCAGATTTTGATTCAGGATGTATATATGTCTGATGTGGTTGAGATACCATGCATAGAACGTACATATATTGGCAGGGAAAGAGTTAACCAGTCTGGTTGACAGAACTGTTTTTTTGTGTGATTCTGTTATCCTTCTCAGCTTCCAAGGATCCATTAGCTCGTAAGCTGCGCCTCAGACGCAGGAGACAGGAGAGTTTGACACAATCCAAAGACCAGGAGGAACAAGCCAAAGTCTTGAAGGTAACGACAGCACGTTTATCTGAAATACCAAAAGTTTATTACAAGTATGCCAGCCTGCCATAGCATTTACCATTTGGTTTTGTTTTTGAATAACTAAACCTGTACTTGAACTTTATAAGGGACAATATCATCACGATCAGAGCAGACTTTCAACAGGGCATGGAATCAGTGTCCTAGTTTAAGATGAACACAGTGTTTGAAAATTACTGGCTTATTTATGCAGCAGCAACGGTAATATCACCTTATCATGCGGGGTATTATTTTCTGTCGCTGAGTTAATCTAAAATTCCATGCCCTGTTGATCGTGACGATACTGTCCCTTTAAGTGGTTAAATTTTGTGTCAAAATTTGTGCATATAATTTATATTTTTTAAGGAAAAACCCAAATTCAAATTAAAATATTTATTAAAACCCTTCTGTAACTGCAAGGGTCAAAATCAGTCAAAATTTCTATTTACATGTTAATGCCAATGTATATCTAGTGCACTTAAATAAGTCAACACTGTCAAATATAATGTGTAGTAAGTACATTTACAGGTCAAAATGCATTGACCGTTTTTGACTGGTAAAAGCATTATTGAGGGTGGTCAAAATGACAGTCAAAACCAGTCCAAAATGCCCCTGTGTGCTCAGTTGGTTCAATGGTCAAAACAGGCAATTGACTGGTCTTGACCACTATAGCTACTTGCTACTAATAGTTAAGCTCTAGTAGGAGGGTGTGTCATAGTTTCATGTTTAAACCCACGAAAATTTCCAACATCTTGGTAAAGATTTACAAGGTATCAAGCCCCAAATGTAGCAGAATATACAATATATAGCATAAACAGTGGACTGGCAAGTGTGACAAATGGAACAAATACTTACATGTACCATGGAATTCACCTATTTTTCTTAATTGTGATTGTGATTGATTTAGGGTATGAGTGATTTAGCCAAAGACAAGAATGAAGGCAAGATGTCTGGCAGAGAAGAACCGGAAGTGGTTAAGTAAGTATTAAAAGAGTAAGAATTAGACATTTTTTCTTACTGAATATATTGCATGATTTAACAGTGAAAATGTTTGGTGAAATGTCTCATTTCAAAGTATTTGTTTTTCTCTAAAAAGGAAATTACCAATTTCTTCAAACAAAACTAAAATTTACAGAAATTGTCAGTTAAAACTTGGGTGATATATCTTTAATACACAGTTCAGAAGGTTAGGTTAGTTGAGGTACATGTAAGAAATGGTTATAAAGGAGGAGGGCCAAAGTCAAGGTACAGCCAAGCCTTTGAGAGGTTTGTCCTTGCCAAGATCAAAATACACTTTATTAATGAATAGATCGCAAATAGCGGTTATTGTTAACACATACTTGACAGACACCTCAGCTGTCTTTAGGCTAGGCCCTCCAGAAGCCCAGGTTATGTTGATTTGCGGGTACTGTATTGTTACAGGATTAGGACTCACAAAAGACAGATTAGGAGGCCAGGTAGTCTGTCTTTAGGCTAGGCCCTCCAGAAGCCCAGGTTATGTTGATTTGCGGGTACTGTATTGTTACAGGATTAGGACTCGCAAAAGACAGATTAGGAGGCCGGGTAGCCTGGTCCTGGCAGGGCTTCTCAACAGCTTGGCTGTACCATGACTTTGACCCTCCCTAAAATTTATGTTCTCTTTACTGTACATCCAGGCCTAAGAGCTGGCTAGATGCTCTAGAGAAACCCCAGCTTGACTACAGTGACTTCTTCACTGAAGAAACGGGACAGGATGAGGGACTCACTATCTGGCAGATTGAGAACTTTGTCCCTCTCGCCATTGATGAAGGTAGCATCCTCTCCAAGACACATCAGCCCATGTTTTCCCCATTGTTTTAATGGCAACTTTTTAAGGGTGAACAGAAGCATGTTATTAGAGTGGGACTTGAACCTGCAACTTCTGGGTTACTCTACCAGTGCTCTACCAACTGAGCCATCTAGCCCTTTGTTGGTGATCTCACAGTATCTTTGTTTTGTGGTACTAGTAAGAGTTCATTTAACCCATAAAATTTGTGTACCCAGGGATCTAGTCTGGTCCCCTATCTTTATCCTATCAAGGATAGAGACGGGCTCCAGGCATACCATTCAAGTGATTTCATTGGATACATTGTGCGGAAGATCTGATGTCATGCTATCTACAAACCAAGGTCAAAGTTGAATCACCATGAATCTGAGAGGCTGGTATCGGACCGTCCGGCTGCTGGGAATCATGCCCCATATTAACGGTGCTAAACCTGAGAAATGCCAGTCTGGGGATCACTAGGAGAAAATGCAACCGTTTAATTAATTTTGTTGATTATTGAAACATTTCTTGAAAAGATTACTATTTCCTTTGAGGAAATGAGAACAAATACTTTAAAATGGCACATTTCCAAAAATAATTACGAGAAGTGTGGTTTAATAGTTAACAAATCCAAAAAGGAATAATGGTAGGTCCCATCAGAATTTTGTTGGCTACTTCGTTACTGTTAAAGCTTCTGACAATTATCCTTTTGAAATATCTAATTTGAAAGTATCGTCGCATCAGTGCAACAAGGTCGTATCATAGTTACGACCTTGTTGCAGACATGGATTTTGCTCAGTGCAACAAGGTCGTATCTTTTTTACAGAGTTCCAGGATGAACACGCAAAACCTATGGAAGAAGATACGATGTTGTTGCACTCAATTGGATGGATTTTGCTCAGTGCAACAAGGTCGTATCTTTTTTACACAGTTCCAGGATGAACACGCAAAACCTATGGAAGAAGATACGATATTGTTGCACTCAATTGGATGGATTTTGCTCAGTGCAACAAGGTCGTATCTTTTTTACAGAGTTCCAGGATGAACACGCAAAACCTATGGAAGAAGATACGATGTTGTTGCACTCAATTGGATGGATTTTGCTCAGTGCAACAAGGTCGTATCTTTTTTACAGAGTTCCAGGATGAACACGCAAAACCTATGGAAGAAGATACGATGTTGTTGCACTCAATTGGATGGATTTTGCTCAGTGCAACAAGGTCGTATCTTTTTTACAGAGTTCCAGGATGAACACGCAAAACCTATGGAAGAAGATACGATGTTGTTGCACTCAATTGGATGGATTTTGCTCAGTGCAACAAGGTCGTATCTTTTTTACAGAGTTCCAGGATGAACACGCAAACCTATGGAAGAAGATACGATGTTGTTGCACTCAATTGGATGGATTTTGCTCAGTGCAACAAGGTCGTATCTTTTTTACAGAGTTCCAGGATGAACACGCAAAACCTATGGAAGAAGATACGATGTTGTTGCACTCAATTGGATGGATTTTGCTCAGTGCAACAAGGTCGTATCTTTTTTACAGAGTTCCAGGATGAACACGCAAACCTATGGAAGAAGATACGATGTTGTTGCACTCAATTGGATGGATTTTGCTCAGTGCAACAAGGTCGTATCTTTTTTACAGAGTTCCAGGATGAACACGCAAAACCTATGGAAGAAGATACGATGTTGTTGCACTCAATTGGATGGATTTTGCTCAGTGCAACAAGGTCGTATCTTTTTTACAGAGTTCCAGGATGAACACGCAAAACCTATGGAAGAAGATACGATGTTGTTGCACTCAATTGGATGGATTTTGCTCAGTGCAACAAGGTCGTATCTTTTTTACAGAGTTCCAGGATGAACACGCAAACCTATGGAAGAAGATACGATGTTGTTGCACTCAATTGGATGGATTTTGCTCAGTGCAACAAGGTCGTATCTTTTTTACAGAGTTCCAGGATGAACACGCAAAACCTATGGAAGAAGATACGATGTTGTTGCACTCAATTGGATGGATTTTGCTCAGTGCAACAAAGTCGTATCTTTTTTACAGAGTTCCAGGATGAACATGCAAAACCTATGGAAGAAGATATGACGTTGTTGCACTCAATTGTTTTAATGTATGCAAATTTATGCACTATTACACATGACCTTGTTGCATTTTTTAGGTACGACCTTATTGTTCTGACAGGATGGTATTTCCTTTCCACAAATAAAATAGCAATTTTCCCCGATAAAAAAGAATATTGCTGTTGAAAATGTGTTTATCAGATCGCAACCTTATACTCTTGTGTCCACCTCATTTGATACTGCTAGATTGCTTGAAAGCCTTGAGGCTGAGGTTGATCTGGACTGTACCAAGTATGCCAATTGTTCATGGGGGGGTGTGGGTGGATGCAGTGTTTTGAAATATAATGGGAAGAATACATGTACGTTATGACGTGTATTCCACCAATCACATACAAGTATCTACATGTATGTGTGAGTTTATATACTACTCAAAACAATTTAGGGAACACCGGAATAATCTCAGTTAAAGCAAGATCATTTATTTCAGATAAACACAATGTTTCACAGAATTGATGAGAAACAACTGCACAATGAAACAGATGATAAAGGATGCATGTAGTGATTACACATTTCATGACATGACTACTGAAAGAGAGAGGGGGTTGCAAATGAAAATCCCGGTTCATGGAACATTTCAAACCTATTTGATGTTAAAAATCCGGTGTTCCCTAAATTGTTTTGACTAGTATATAATGGGAAGAATACATGTACGTTATGACATGTGTGTTCCACCAATCACATACAAGTATCTGTGTGAGTTTATATAATATACAAATTTGCTCCCATTTATTTTCATGAAATATGTTTTTCTTTGCAGTGCTCCATGGCAAATTCTACGAAGCTGATTGTTATATCATACTTGACGTAAGCAAAATGTTTCACATGTTATTTGAAGAATGCTTGCTCTGTACTGTGCATGGATTTTTGAAATGTAGCATTGCATGGTGTGGAAATACTCCAGAAACTAAATCTAGAAGTCTAAGGGGAAAAGATCTCGGCCAAATGTTTAGGCTCTGCTTATACCGTAAGCAAAATATCCGGCGCTTACTATAGCAGAACATTATGTGCTGTGTATTAGTGCATTTCATGCACATGTGTACTTCATGTAGTCAAGGATTTGCAGCTTATAATGCATACAGCTCAATGGGGTGTCTAGAAGTCAGGAGAAAAGTGTAAAAAAAAAACCACTCACAATTTTGGCAGAAACCTCAAGGAACAACTTTTTGTAAGTGTACAATTCTTGTTTGTGTTTTCTCTGAAATGAGAGCACTTCGGACTGGATAATTTTGTCAAGATGATGTGTACCGTTGCCAGCTTCACTTCAAGATGCTTTCCAAATATTTATGTGGTAATTTTGTCATCGGGTTATTAAAATGGTTGTACCTTCCCTTGAAAAAACTGAAAGATTATCCCTGCAGATTTTGTTGTCAGAAAGATGATTCCAAATTCTGTATATCCCTTCTGTGAAATTTTCATCAGATTTGGTACACTTGTTTAAAAAAAAATAAAATGAGGACAATTATATCATATCAGTGAAATGTTTTTAAGAATTACAAGGCCACTCACAACACAATCATATACTAATATTAAATGAACGTAGTGTGACTAGAAAAAAACATGCTTTGAGTGTTCTTAGTTTGCTTGGAATGGCACAAACAGCACTAGTGTTAAATGTAAGCCCTTTTTTCAATGCCAGAGAACCAAATCTGAAGAAAATCTCATAGAAGGCAGAGCAATTATGGGGCGTCATACATGTATTTCTGGCAACAATATTTTTTTTTTTTTAGTATTTTAGTTTTGGAACAAAAAGGGGGAATTCCCTCCCTCGTCCCCATGTCAAGAGTGGGTTTACTGGAAGTTTTACAATTGGAATGCCTCACACAGCACACATACTGAAAGGTTTTTAATTCAATTGTTCTTTTGTTGTTACAGACTTACCTGGATGACAACGATGTCTTGAAATGGCAGATCTATTACTGGATTGGAAGAACGGCAACGGTAAGACACAATATTTACAAGTCCAATAGATGTAGAAAAAAAACCGATCTTCATTGTCCCCAGGGCATTAAGAACATCACTGGTGAGCATGTGCTGTTGATTCTATTTACTTTCATATGTTAAAGGTAACCATTTAAAAGTTTTCACAGAAATTAAAATACTTCTAGAGTATCTGTGCATGAGCTGTTGAGGGCAGACATTTTTAGATTCTCACTGATCTATAGGGAAATGGTAATAGGCAGTGTTTAACATATTTTTCAGTTGATGTGCGTTTATACTTGGCCATCAGAACCCAAGTCTGATGCTCTAGATTGCTTGGCCATGGCAACCCATACGAACCTACCAGAACTGGTAGCAAGACAGACAGGAATCATTTTCACTGATAGAGGGCCTTGGTGTACATGGAGTGGATTGGCCAAACATCATACAAATTTAGGAATACGTTCTCATCAAATTTTTTTTTTTCATCACTGAATAATTTATTTAGCTGGACAAGAAGGCTTGTGCTGCCATCCACGCAGTGAACCTCCGTAACATGCTAGGAGCCAAGACGCGAACGATCCGAGAAGAAATGGAAGACGAGAGTCCTGAATTTCTGGTTCTCTTCGATAACAACATCTCGTACATAGAGGGCGGTACAGCCAGTGGGTTCTTCAGTGTTGAGGAGAGTGATCACATAGTGCGGATGTACAGGGTGTCTGGTACCCAGAGTCTTCATCTGGAGGCGGTCAGTTGATTTTCATGATTTAAACAAACCGTTTTCCATTTTGAACAGGTCCAATTGAATTTGTAGTGGTTAATACTAGATTTTGTTTTTAGACTATGTGGTTTTGGGTTTGTTTTCAACTACCAAATACTGATCTGGAAAAACAAAATTCCAACGCATTCTAGAAAATCCAATATGGCTGCAGTTATGTATCTCTGAATCTCCAAATCTCCAAATGTACCACTCACAGATTCATGATATATCATTGTGTAATGTTTAAGTAAGAGTAATTGCGGTGACACCATGTGAAATGCTCAATTGAGTAGTAATTAGTTCTGAAAAGAACTGGAGGTACAACTCAACGTTTTGATCAGTATGCTCTGATCGTCCTCAGGAGATCAGAGCATACTGATCGAAACATCGAGTTGTACCTCCAGTTCTTTTCAGAACTAATTACTACTCAAATGAGCATTTCACATGGTGTCACCGCAATTACTCTTACTTATCCTCCTCACCATGCAAAGCTACAAGTTCTACCTGTGTAATGTTTGTTGAATAGAACCAATTTATTAGGCAATTCATTATTAACCCTCCCACTATGGCTGCACGTTAGTGGGAAGTTGCTATAGAGGTCAAAACCAGTCAACTGATTGTTTTGACTGTTGACCCAAATGTGCACACAGGGGCATTTTTGACTGGTTTTTACTGTCATTTTGACCACCCTGAACAACACCAGACAATGCTATACCAGTCAAAAACAGTCAACTCATTTTGACCTGTCAATGTACTTACTACGTGTAAGGTTTGACAGTGTTTGATATACCTTGGCAAGTATATCAACATTTTGACTGATCTTGACCCTTGTAGCAGTAGGAGGGTTAATCAAGGAATAATCATTATTTATCTATGTCATGACTTATCGACTGTCCTAATGTCTTTATGTGACTGTAAACTGTGCGTGTCATTAAAATCCACGTATCAGTTGCATCTAATTAGGGAGGATATCTTATCCCAACTTCCAAAAACCTCAAATTTTTGGCAGGTTGAGCTCATTAATGAGCTCATTATCTGCTGGATACTAGTAGTCAAACTCAAAAGAGACCACTTAACTCTGGAGTTAATCCCCCCATAATCTACGTTGGGTCTGGTGGATAACCAAAGAAACAGCAGCCGCAACTTGACATCCTAGAATCCCTTGACTATAGCTATCACTACACAGCAGCACTCTACTATTGTAGTGTTCAGACAGTGTAAACCCCGGCAGGAACTGGCCAAAAAGATGTACTCTCTTACGGAGAGGATTCTTGATTAATTACCTTATGTCCTTCACTTTATGGAGTGCCATGGTCGAGCGGTTTAGTGCATCGGATTTGTGTTCTGATGGCCGAGTCATCAGAATGTGGGTTCGAATCCCAACCGCGACCATGGTGCTTGTGTCCTTGAGCAAGACACTTTACCATAATTGCTTCTCTCCACCCAGGGGTAAATGGGTACCTGTGAGGGCAGAGTTGGTTATTGTGTTTGATTAGCCCTATATGCGATGTAATGGCAGCAATTGAGCTGTATACTTCCCA
The DNA here is from genome assembly GCA_029582265.1 of Zoroaster sp. YZ-2022. NCBI lineage: Eukaryota > Metazoa > Echinodermata > Asteroidea > Forcipulatida > Zoroasteridae > Zoroaster > Zoroaster sp. YZ-2022. The sequence continues at coordinate 8,004,509 of CM055819.1, forward strand.
GGGAGCTGAGATGATTTCAGGAATGATTTATGAGCCTGATGAGCAGGGGTAATACTGTAATGTGCCTTGAGCACCAGTTTGGTGGATACATGCACTATATAAGTCCACATTGTTATTATCTTGTTTTCCTTTCTGCCGGTTCCACCTCGAGTCAAGCTACGTCCCGTAGCCTTAGATCTTGAGTGTCTTTCGCAGAATCCTTGCTGTCCCTAAGAGTGCCGCCGTCTGTAGTAATTCTACTCTAACAGATGTTCCTATCTCCTTGAGATGTTTCTCCAACGCCTTCGGGATTGTACCCAGTGCTCCCACTACCACAGGAATAACCTTCACCTTGACTTGCCACAGCTTGCGGAGTTCTCTCGCTAAATCCTGATATTTCTGTACCTTCTCCTTCTCCTTTGAAGCTACTCTACTATCACCCGGCACAGCTATATCAATAAGATGACACATCTTTGCATGCTTATCCAAGACAACAACATCCGGCCGTCTATGTTCTATAACATGATCTGTCTGGATGTTGAAGTCCCAGAGAATCTTGACATGATCCGTTTCTTCAACCTTTTTCCGGCACATGGTCGTACCACTTCGATTGCACCTTGACACCGTACTTCTTACACAGATCCCAATGGATCACCTTGGCCAACTTGTCGTGTCTGCCTTTGTACTCTGTCTGAGCATGCACTCTGCATTCGCTGACAATGTGAAATACAGTCTCCTCCGCCGCATTGCACATTCTGCACATAGAAGAGACATCTGACTTCTCGATCCTTGCCTTCATCACATTCGTCGGCAGAGACTGGTCTTGCGCTGCAGTAATCAGACCCTCAGTTTCTTTCTTTAGTTCTTCTCTCCTCAACCATTCCCAAGTCTTGCTACTTGCCACTTGCCACTTCTTCAGTACATCTCAGGAATCGGCCGTGAAGTGGTTTTTCCTGCCAATCTCGTGTTCTTTGTTCTCTTCTTTGATTCTTATACTCCTTTGGACCTAATTCGTCTGCCTTCATGTATTTCTACGCAACCTTCAACAACTTTTCCCGAGTACTTCTTACATGACACTGCAAGCTCCTTCTCTCGATGTTAACGCTGTCTGATACACTAAGTAACCCTCTTCCGCCCTCTGACCTCGGTAGATAGAGTCTGCTGACATTCGACCGTGGATGTAACATACCGTACATCGTCATCACTTTCCTCGTTTTCCTGTCAGCAACATCTAGATCTGCCTTAGCCCAATCGACAATTCCCGCACTGTATCTCATTAGTGACACAGCCCAAGTGTTGATCGCCTTTATCATATTCCCTCCATTCAGCTTGGACTTCAAACACTTCTTCACTTGTCTTATATACTCTTTTACAGCACGAATTCTGTTATTGTTCTGAGCAGTGTGTATATGATCTGGCGGTACCTGCTCAAGCATACCGACCAGAATGGGCAATGGACTTCTTCTTTGAGAGTTCGTCGCTGATTCACCGTTGAGTTGATGCTGCATAGCATTCATTATTATCATCACAAAATTGTGATTATTATTATTATTATTATTATTATTATTATTATTATTATTATTATTATTATCATTATTCACTATTTCTTTACTAGGTTCCCTTGGAGCCCGAGCAGCTGGATCCTTTCTTTGTCTTTGTACTGGACATAGGACCAAGGATCCTCATCTGGTATGGTGCACGTAGCAAGTCAATCACAAGATCAAAAGCAAGGTTAGAGAAGTTGAATATTAGGTATATGGGTGAACAGGTTGGCATAGCGGTATACTGTCCTTGCCGTTCACCTCAGTGGACCAGGGTTTGAATCCTACTCAGACCCAAGCTGACATGTGGATTGAGTTTTCAGTTTTTTACCTTAATTCATTTTTATACATTTTCATGTAATTTTGTCCAAACGCATTGTGTCTCAATTCAGAAACAACATCAGAGGTTCCCCCATGTATGTGAGGTAAAACAAATAGCATCTCTTACGTTGCCTTCCTGATGTCGCCATAGCAAAATCTCCCATTAAATCAGCCAACTTTATAATTGAACTTGTTTGCAAGGTTTCTCTAAAATCAGATCACAAATTTCTCAGGACATTTGCTCCATCTCCAACTTTGCACCAAGAAGGCATTTAGTCGTTAACCCTCCTATAAATGCAAGGGTCAAAATCAGTCAAAATGTTGGTATACTTGCCAAGGTATATCTAGTGCACTTAAAAGTCGAACACTGTCAAACCTTATGTGTAGTAAGTGCATTTGCAGGTCAAAATGAGTCGACTGTTTTTGACTGGTAAAAGCATTGTCTTGTTAAGGATGGTCAAAATGACAGTAAAAATGGTCAAAAATGCTCCTGTGTGCACATTTGAGTCAACAGTCAAAACGGGCAGTTGACTGATTTTGACCTCTATAGCTACTTGCCACTAAAGTTCAGCAAAAGTAGGAGGGTTAATTAACAAAATTGGCATGGGTTTTCCCAAGGATGTTTGTCTGGGGTTTCCCTCCCACATCTAAAACTGCATTGCTTGCATTCACAGGTTTCTTCAAGCTTACAAGCTGTATCGTTTTTGGAACTTTTAAGGAATCCTTGGTTTCATGACCAGAAAGATACAAATAACAATAATAATTGACCTGTTTCCAATGCTTATAAGGGGGAAAAACCCCATATATCAAAGCTTGATTATCTATAAAACCCATGGTAAAAAATGGTAAAATGTAATTTTGTCCAAACGCATTGTGTCTCAATTCAGAAACAAAATCAGAGGTTCCCCCATGTACATGTATGTGAGGTAAAACAAATAGCATCTCTTACGTTGCCTTCCTGATGTCACCATAGCAAAATCTCCCATTAAATCAGCCAACTTTATAATTGAACTTGTTTGCAAGTTTTTGCTATCTCTCGGATCTCTGTATTCTCAGATCACTTCTAACAGACAAATTTCTCAGGATATTTTCTTCATCTCCAACTTTGCACCAAGAAAATTTTTCTCATATTTTTACCTGGCTGTAATTTATACACAAAGTGAAACCTTTTTTTGAGTTTGACACAACCAACAAGTTACAATAGTATCCAAACTGACTGCTGAATTTTTCCAGGTTACTAGCGGAGAAGATCAACAAGATGGAACGTAAGAACAATGCGACCATCACCATGATGGTGCAGGGTGAAGAGACAGAGGAATTCTGGGAGGACCTGGACGGGGTCCAAGACGACTTTGTCATCAGGGTAATGCTGTCTTATCAGTTCTGTTTGCTTCAACCTTGACCCCTATGTGATTGACCCCATAGTATCAGACTGTTAGTGTATCCAAGAATCAATGTATGTGGTGCGCATTATCCACTCTGCGCATATCTTATCCCTCTAGTGGTGTAAATGCACCTAGTGTCTTGATGATAGACCACTTTTGTGCCTCGATTTAATGGGCGTATGTAACAGTACTTTGCGCAAGCTTTATTCTGCCAGTCATTCAATTTTATAGTGCATTTATACTAGTCAAAACAATTTAGGGAACACCGGATTTTTAACACCAAATAGGTTTGAAATGTTCCATGAACCGGGATTTTCATTTGAAACCCCCTCTCTTTTTCAGTAGTCATGTCATGAAATGTGTAATCACTACATGCATCCTTTATCATCTGTTTCATTGTGCAGTTGTTTCTCATCAATTCTGTGAAACATTGTGTTTATCTGAAATAAATGATCTTGCTTTAACTGAGATTATTCCGGTGTTCCCTAAATTGTTTTGAGTAGTATATTTCCATACTAACATACCCAGTACAATACAGAATGCCAAAAAGATGTGTATGGAGACGTAGTCCTAATTAGCCAAGGCTTGTATTGGAGTGCCTTTAACATAGAACAGAATTACAACGAAAGGGAAATAACTTTATTACTTAAACTGACAGACAAAAAAAAAGGACAGACAAACAAGAAGTACAAATGACGCTTTCTGATAAACTTATTTACAAAAACTTATTTTTAAATATGACTACCTCGGCCAATCTTAGTGCTAGCAGGCCTGTGATTTTTCCTGTTTTCAGAATTTTTTACAAATCTCCCCTTGCCTCAAAATTTTCCTGAAAAAAGGGAAGTAGCCACCAAGGAAAGAAAGAAGTCGTCTGTATTTGTGTCCAAACCTCTAGTTTCTTGTTTGTGGGGATGTGGAGATTCTGTAAATCTTCCAAAATTAAACATCCAGGAGGTTCAGGGGGCTTTGTCCTCTAGACCACAGGGAGACCCAGGCCTGCTACCCACAGGAGCTTCAGGGGGGGCTTTGTCCTCTAGACCACAGGGAGACCCAGGCCTGCTACCCACAGGAGGTTCAGGGGGCTTTGTCCTCTAGACCAAAGGGAGACCCAGGCCTGCTACCCATTTTTCAGGATTTGTTACTGTTGGCATATCACACCCCTGTGCCAGGTAAGATTTTTCACTTCGTCATCTTTACAAGCTTTACATTAAAATTCAAACATTTGATTATTTTTGATTATCCAATTGTTTTTTTTTTGCAGCCATGGGTTGGTAATTTTGTCCCAGAAAAGCCAAAATTATATAAAGTTGGTCTTGGAATGGGATATCTGGAGCTTCCACAGGGTACGTACAAACAAATTGTATTGATTTATTTGACAAATATTAAAAGGGAGGTATGACATTGGAAATGTTTGAAAAAAAACTTCTTGTAAGAGTATGCCTACTCTCATTAAATCAAGATGTACATTAAAACCCTCCTACAATCAGTGCAATTTTAGAAACAACCCATTCAGGCCACTCCAAGCCATTAGCTGTTGCCAATGGCCTCCTATGGTTACCCTTCTGTGCACTGTCACACCACTGAGATTGCAGGGTAAAGTGGTCTCCCATTGATACATTGCAGGCCATACTAATATGTTCAAACATTTACAGTGTCCTTGGATGGCACACAGTTGATTTTGTAAGATTACTTGGAAAGGGCAGCAGGTTTGTACATGTATGTACTGAAGGTTGCTCAAGAACAGAATTTAGTGGTTGGGAGTGGCTTCAATGTGTAGGAGGGTTAAACAACCAGTGTGTAAGTGTTATGTTGTACTGTGACAGTATTTTTTTTTACATTTTACATTTCCCACAAAAACAACCAAAAGTTAAATCAAGAATACATTTCCTTTAACCAGTTCACGTCGGAGGCCGTGAACATTTTTTTGGGACAGCGGATCGGAGAGCGTCTAAACACGCCACAGGATGCTCGGGAATATTTGTATAGATTCCCGGTCGACGTGGCAACGAGCCATAAGCGTACGGTGGAAGACGCGGTCTGCCCGGTCACGCTCTGGTGAGCACCATTGATGGTGTTTGTGCGGTAAAAATAAACCCGCCATGGGGGTTTGGAAAAATGTTTTTATTCCCGGTGCGAACTGGTGAATTTTTTGAACTTTTTTTACAAATAAAATTGTCTTTATTTACCAGTTGAGCTGCCGAAGGGAAGACTTGTACAGTCGCTGTTGGATACCAAGAATGTCTATATCTTGGACTGTAATGCTGATGTCTTTGTGTGGTAAGCAACCTGTTAATTAGCCAACCATTTTTCCCAAATTTTCAAAGTAAGAATTATAGTTTTGCATGATGAAAAGGATAAGTAAAGACCGTTTGCGGTGACACCATGTGAAAATTCTTTTTTGAGTAGTAAATAGTTCTGAAAAGAACCGGTTGGTTACAACTCAAGGTTTCAATCAGTATGCTCTGATCGTCTTCAAGGGACGATCAGACCAAATGTTTTAGTTCAAATCAAATCAGTTGTTTATCTCCTGATGCAACAGTTTCATCAATCTATAACCTATTATTGGTCCTATATAACAAAAAGGTTTGTGAAAAATGGTTGACTAACTGGTGGAACAATTTTTGTCTTTGCATGTTTTTTAAACATGAGATATTTCACAAAACAATTGGCTGCAGTATTGACCGCAATTATTAATAATAATAATAATAATAATAATGTGGACTTATATAGTGCACGTATCCACCAAACTGGTGCTCAAGGCGCATGACATTATTACCCCTGCTCATCAGGTGCATAAATCGTTCCTGAAACCATCTCAGCTCCCTGGGGAGTATACAGCTCAATTGCTGCCATTTCGGCGCATATAGGGCTAATCAAACACAACAACCAATTCTGCCCTCACAGGTACCCATTTACCCCTGGGTGGAGAGAAGCAATTATGGTAAAGTGTCTTGCTCAAGGACACAAGCACCATGGTCGCGGTTGGGATTCGAACCCACATTCTGACGACTCAGCCATCAGAACACAAATCCGATGCACTAAACCGCTCGACCATGGCACTCCACAATTGATCCTAATTGATCACACTGTGTCATAAATTTAATTTTCAATTAAAATTTATGTATGAAATCAAGGATCCCCTTCCCCTCCAAAAAAAAAAAAAAAGAATAATAATAAAAGAAAATTTAAAAACAATTTAAATTTTTTTAAAAACTACATGTAGGCCTGAAATTTGTGTGAAATTCTTTTGGTAGGATTGGTCGTAAGTCAACACGGCTAGTTAGAGCAGCTGCCTTGAAGTTATCCCAGGAGCTGTGTAGTATTATAAATCGTGCCAATTGTGCAAGTGTTATCAGGGTCCTAGAAGGGTAAGTACAGTGAAATAATAGACTTAAACTGCCTTATAACATCTCAAAGTGCTGGTCCACGCAACAGTAAGTGTTTATTTACCCGGTGGAAGGAATATATTAACCCTCCTAACTTCAGTGGCTAGTAGCTATAGTGGTTAAAACCAGTCAACTGCCTGTTTTGACTGTTGACCCCAAATGTGCATTTTTGACTGGGTTTTGCTGTTGTTTTGACCACCCTGAACAATACCAGACAATGCTTTTACCAGTCAAAAACAGTCGACTCATTTTGACCTGTAAATGTACTTACTACACGTAAGGTTTGACAGTGTTTGACTTTTAAGTGCTCTAGATATATACCTTGGCAAGTATATCAACATTTTGACCCTTGCAGTCATAGGAGGGTTAAAAAAAATAACCAAATGATAAACTTTTTAGTAAAATTTAATGAGCTTGAAGCTGAAGATTGTATCAATCTTCTGTAGAAATTTGTTGGTCTGAAATGCTGTCATTTTTAAGAAACCAGTTTCTAGAAACATTTTCTCGGTTGTAAGTTTGGAAAGAGTACTCTTTCCTACATTCTGCAAGGAATTTGAATGAATACACAAAATCTGAATGCGTCTTCATTTTGTTCTTTTTGACAATACAATTTTATAGTGACAATATCGTCACGCTCAGAGTAGACTTTCAAAAGGGCATGGAATCAGTGTCCTAGTTTAAGATGAACGCAGTGGCTGAAAATTACTGGCGCAACGGAAAATATGACCTTATCATGTAGGGGTATTATTTTCAGTCACCGGGTTAATCTAAAACTAGCACTCTGATTCCATGCCCTGTTGATCGTGACGGTATTGCCCTTTTAAAGCTAAAACTTTCACAAGTTGCTTGTTTAATATCAGTATACCTCGAGAGTAAACTTGGAGAAGTAGTTTTACCACCATTACGGCATTTTTACCTTCCCTTTAACCCTCCTACACATGGAGGCCACTCCAATCCACTAAATTCTGTTCTTTAGCAACCTTCAGTACATACATGTACAAGCCTGCTGTCCTTTCCAAGTAATCTTACAAAATCAACCGTGTGACACCCAAGGCCACTGTAAATGTTTGAACATATTAGTATGGCCTACAATGCATCGATGGGAGACCACTTTACCCTGTAATCTCAGTGGTGTGACAGTGCACAGAGGGTATAACCATAGGAGGCCACTGGCAACAGCTAATGGCTTGGAGTGGCCTGAATGGGTCGTTTCAAAAATTGCACTGATTGTAGGAGGGTTTTAAAGTCCTTGAATGAAGCATGTAAGACCATTTTTCTGCTCTGAGCTCTACTGGCATGACATTCAAATGACAAGGGCCTATTTTCATAGATGGAGTTTTCATAAAATGGAGTGTACACCATTGGTTAAACGTCTGGAATAAGCTTGGGCGATATCAATTTTTTCATCCACGATATATCGTCAAACATGTATTGAAATTTTCCATAGTATGTCGATTATTTTTTTCATTCATGCATGATTGCTTAAGAGCCGATAACCACAGGTATGTACCCTTCTACAAGCGTCACAATAAATTGCCAGTGCTTAGATGAGACATACATACAATTGTGGCAATCACACGTCCACCACGGACATTGGCAAATTCGTTTGCATAGTGTATGTATCTTCTGTAGGCCACTGTATGGCTGCTCCTTTGTGATCTGACAGTCGGCTTACCACTGAAGTAGTTCAATTTTGTTTCTCACTTCCGAAAGCGGAAAAGACTTCCCTAATTTTTTTTCCATGGAATTTCTGACTTGACTCACAATTGCGATTTTTGTTTTTTAATCGCGATATATTTTTATTATCGTGATTTGCCAATATCTTGATAACTTGAAAAGGTTCTCGATATCGTAATCAAATAAAAAAAAGGTATCGCGATATATTCGATATTATCGAGTCATTGCCCAAGCTTAGCCTGTACATCTGTACTTCAAAACAGAAACCATCCTATGAGAGTTTCAGTTCACCTGACTGTCATTACAAGGATATAGTGAAAACGTATTCAGGTTGTTTTGCATTCATTCTAATGGAATGACCATGGATGGAGCATGATCATGCTTCATTTCAATTATGAAATACATTTCATGTTTTCACAAAATCGGCATGTCAGACCATCACCAACTTCTCAACTTTTTAGATTATAATTCAGTCATTTTGTAATTGGGTAATCATCAAAGGTGTACACTCCGTTTTAAGTATATAGAAAGGTACAGTATGCTAACTTGCTCGTTGTTATTGTTAGCAAGTGAGTGCCAAAACTGTAATGAACGTGCACACACTGTGCTAAATTGTCTTGCTTACTTAGCCTGCTGTAACCCACACCACGGCATTGTACCCCAAATGTGCACACGCACAACAAGCTTGGTTACGGGTTTTGCTCCCCCTGCCTGGCCTGCCATGGGGCATCTTGGTGTTTCCACGCGAAGCTAGTTTCCTAAGAGAACTAGATGCAATCTTAAATTAGACGCAGGCGAACCATTCCGTGTGGAGAACAATGGGCGCATTCGATAAATACTAAGATACGCGCGCGAGATACAGTTCTCTAGATACAGACTGCGCTGCTTCTTTTTGAGACCTTGCGCGTGGAACAAAACGTCACGAATGGGCCAAATCCGTTGTTCTTTACGTACTATGCCATGAACTAGGTTATGTACACGAGTGGCACACTTCATGTAGGTAACAGACTTCTGATACTATGCCATGAACTAGGTTATGTACATGAGTGGCACACTTCATGTAGGTAATAGACTTCTGATACTATGCCATGAACTAGGTTATGTACACGAGTGGCACACTTCATGTAGGTAACAGACTTCTGATACTATGCCATGAACTAGGTTATGTACACGAGTGGCACACTTCATGTAGGTAACAGACTTCTGATACTATGCCATGAACTAGGTTATGTACACGAGTGGCACACTTCATGTAGGTAACAGACTTCTGATACTATGCCATGAACTAGGTTATGTACATGAGTGGCACACTTCATGTAGGTAATAGACTTCTGATACTATGCCATGAACTAGGTTATGTACACGAGTGGCACACTTCATGTAGGTAACAGACTTCTGATACTATGCCATGAACTAGGTTATGTACATGAGTGGCACACTTCATGTAGGTAATAGACTTCTGATACTATGCCATGAACTAGGTTATGTACACGAGTGGCACACTTCATGTAGGTAACAGACTTCTGATACTATGCCATGAACTAGGTTATGTACATGAGTGGCACACTTCATGTAGGTAATAGACTTCTGATACTATGCCATGGACTAGGTTATGTACACGAGTGGCACACTTCATGTAGGTAACAGACTTCTGATACTATGCCATGGACTAGGTTATGTACATGAGTGGCACACTTCATGTAGGTAACAGACTTCTGGTACTGTGCCGTGGACTAGGTTATGTACACGAGTGGCACACTTCATGTAGGTAACAGACTTCTGATACTATGCCATGGACTAGGTTATGTACATGAGTGGCACACTTCATGTAGGTAACAGACTTCTGATACTATGCCATGGACTAGGTTATGTACACGAGTGGCACACTTCATGTAGGTAACAGACTTCTGATACTATGCCATGAACTAGGTTATGTACATGAGTGGCACACTTCATGTAGGTAACAGACTTCTGATACTATGCCGTGGACTAGGTTATGTACATGAGTGGCACACTTCATGTAGGTAATCGACTTCTGACGATGGCTATATTGCATTTTCACTAGTATACAGGTATTGTCAGCCTGCTTTACATGTGGTGAATGAGAATTGAATCTTTGACTGAATGAGCTGAATGTAACATTTAGTGTTAGTCCCTTTTGTAGACTGTGCATGAGTCAACACACAGCAGGCCTGGATATTCACTGAGGCCAGGGAGGCCATGTCCTCCATTGCCCTGGTCTTGGCCTTGGTGCCCCTTAAAATTGTTCCCATAGACATTCTGATATTCTAAGGGGCCTTGCCCCTATAAGAAATTCCAGGCATGACACAAAGGCATTGGCCATGGAATTCAGAGAGGGAGTAATTTTTTTTCCCAGCACACATCGGTGAATTTCCGTTTTATTCTTGGGTGCCCTACAAAGTCTGTCATCACTGGGTGCTCCTGAAAAACAGCCTTACAGACGGGTGTTTTCTTTTGGGCGTAACGTGTCAAATCTTGCTACCCTGTAAAGTGAACACAGGATTTTGGTTACAAGTGGGATTTTTGTTGTTGACATTATTTTATCTTTTATTTTGTGAGAATAAACCATTTCTCCCAGCACTCGGTAAAACTTGTGTTAGCCTTAGTTGCCTATTGGTCATGTAGCCCACTGCTGAAAAGGTTGTCAGTGTTAGTCAAAAATGGTGGTAGAATGGACTAAAATGTGTTCTTATTTAATAGACAGATACCCACAGCCCAATGCACATAACATTATTTGACCAATCAGATACTGCCCTCTTCAAGCAAAACCTAGATTGCACTTCGTGCAGATGCTGGCAACTTACTTCAGGCTCGGCTGTACTAAATTGTTACAAATGCTGTCGTTACTTAGGCTTCCTGCCAAATAAGTAGTGTCTCCAGACCGTTACATAACGCTGACGTTCTGCTGGAAATCTTAATCCCTCATTAAATGACTTAATAGCAGCGTAACAACGGAGCATTGGTTCAGGATAGGGAGTTGATTTATTAACTGTTTAGAGGAGTAGGCAGACAAGAATGCACAATAGCAATGTACAAAGTCTGCAGATAGTAGGGACTACCATTATATGGAGAAACCCTCTCAGCCATATGTTTGTCTGCTTATTACATTTCAGCTTACACGTATTACGTTGTCTTCTTGAGACAACACTAAAAAGTTTTTTTTTCATATTCATGTAATAATTTCCCTTTTTCTAAAATTTACACCACCTCAGACAGTTTATTTTAGAGAAGATTGATACAATCATAACATTTAGTTTTACATAAAATGTTTACCCTTTGATTATTTTTTAATTACCAATTCTATCCCTAATCTTTAATTTCTCTATAACCTGCACTATTTAGGTATAATCGATATTTTAACAGTCAAGCCATCTTATTTGTTGTGCTTTGCTGCATGTATCTGCAGGATTAGGATCTTAATACATGTACTGTCGTCCACTTGAATATCAATATAAGCTTGATTTATTCAATCAGTATGTGATTGCTTCTTGCAGTCTTGTGGGTTTTAAATTCTCTATACCCACACTTAGTATGTACATGTATGATCAATATTTGTTATCGTCTCTTGCAAACAGGTGGGTTTTAAATTATCTATAACCCCCCCCCCCCCCCCACCCATTCAGGTATGAACCATATTTATTCAAGCAGCATTTTCCCACCTGGGATGAGATCCTTGCGGTTGACTACACCCGCACCGCAGAGGTGGTGCTCAAATCTATGATAGAACAAATGCGGTAAGCCCCGCCCACCCATGGCAATGACCCGATCCAGAGTGATGGCTCCGCCCACTGACATGTGCTTGATTGGCTGGTGACTGAGCGAGTGGGAGGGGACTTCCCATTGCATGCATAACAAATTACTAACGTTTGTGTGTTTTTATGCAGATTTGGATTGTGATGTCTTGTCTGTTAAAAAAGCTGTCTCCTGTGATTGAATTGTTATTAATTTATTGATTGATTCATTTATACATACATACATGTTTCTGCAAATTATAATACATCAGTTGATTGTGAAACATGGGTCATGGAATCCAGAGCGAGTCACGTTGATTACCATTAAAGGGAAAGTACAGTGTTGGTTTTGTTGACAAAATGTCTTTTAGGAGTGTGACTACTCGATATGGATCACTGTATACATTAAACAGCCAACCTATGCTTACCTAAGTTTTAGCTCAATGTGGAGAAAATTGGGGAAGAAGAATTCACTATTCTTACAGAAAGCAATTTTTTGAAATATTTGTTTCATTGTTTTCTCTGAAATGAGATTACCGAATGTTTTTTATGGCTTGATTATTGTCATTACAAACTTCACATCAAGTGAGCTTTTGGGGAAAACAATTCTGTGGATTTGTCATCAGGTAATTTACCAATGTTGTACCTTCCCTTTATTAAAATGCTGATTAATCTGTAACATTTAAAACAGTGTTTTACTTTATGCAGTTTGCAACATTTCTGAACTGTGAAAATATATCATTGGTTTAAAAGATTTTATCACATCAGTGCAACTAGGAAGCATCTTGATTTAAAACTAAAAAATAACAATTGAAGATCTCCTCGCAGTTTGGCAAACTACAATAATTGCAGTAAGTCTCTCCCAAAAGCGCTTATTTGGTTCTAAGACGGTGATACTACTGAACATCCTGAGAAGTTATTCCATCTGACATGTTTGAGACACATTTTTGAGAAAACATGAAATGTACAAAGCATGGCCAGTCACTAGCAAACTCACGTAACAGTAACAACATTCGTCATGTAAATAAATACAAAAAATAATAACAACTTTTTGGGCCAATGTTGCTGCACTGATGTTATAAAATAAATTTAACAAATTTCATCTGATTGCTTGCCCCATATTGTAATAATATTGATATTGTAATCGGTATGGAGTCTACACTGTTATTACTCCGCATGTCTACTCTTTAATAACGTTTTGTTTTTCAGAGGAGAATATCAATTGCATTTTGTTCCAATTTATAGTGTACGTTGTACATGTATTCATTACCACAATTTGTTATTTTTGTGAAAAAAGGGGTGTATATTTTATACATGTTACTGTACCTTGGTGCAGACTAGGGCTGTGCCGGATATCCGGGTATCCGGATACCCGACCGAAACTGTCATGGAGTGTCGTGGCCGAGCGGTCTAGTGCACCGAACTCAAGTTCTGGTGTTGCCAGCAGCAGCGTGTGGGTTCGAGGCCCGGTCGTGACACTTGTGTCCTTGAGCAAGGTACTTAACCATAATTGCTTCGTCCTTCGGATGGGACGTAAAGCCGTAGGTCCCGTGTGTTGTGTAATGCACGTAAAAGAATGTGCCTTGAGCACCACTTAGTTGGTGGATACGTGCGCTATATAAGTCCACACATTATTATTATTATTATTATTATTACCTGGTTCCATTTTTTGGTTCCAATTACCCGTAAATGACTTTTTAAAATTCGGACTTAACATTTGAGCGGTGCGAACAGAAATCTGTGACTCTTGAACAATGCAATATTTACACTTTTACAGACAATTATCTTTAAATTCAAGAGATTGCACTCCAATAAAGAAAAGATTGATTTAAGTGTGGTATCCTCTGTATTATAAAAGTCAATTTGTTACCATTTACAGTACATGTATTTGTACACCACCGGAAGCATGTTTTCAACAAAAATGAAAACGGGTATCCGGGTATCCGAAGTTTCCTGATGTCGGGTATCCGGTTCCAAAAATATCTGAAAACGCACACTATGACATGTTAAAGGGAATGTACAACATTGATTTATGTATTAACCCTAACTCCCTAGACAACAAAGGCAGTTGGAGGATTTTGAAGGATTTTTGTTGTTCAGTAACAATGCTTAGGGAGTTAGGGTTAAAGCAGAACTAATTGTATAGTATGCTTACTCTCTTTGAATCAAGATATCAACATATAATAGCCAACCTGTGTCATTTATGAGAAAATAATGATTTAGGAAAGAGCAAATTTCAAACTAGACATTATTTAACTTTTCTTAACCCATATCCGCCGATCTACATGTACGTGATTACCCGTAGATATGTAAAATGCTACAGATGCCGACCTACGTGATTTTCCGTACCGTGTTTTTGTCCAATTCCAATTTACTACGTTTTTCCGATGACTATTTCATGATTATAGATATGAAATTAGACAAGTCTGACAACATAATAACGTGCATGTTCTCCTCTTTCCATCAGTATATAATGTGTCTGTGTCAGTGATTGTAATATTCTCTAAATAAGGAATCTTTCTGATTGTGTGCAAAAACAATGTATCTCTGTGTGGGGGCTTAGGCACATAGTCTTTTGTGTGTTTACATGGTTAGGCGGATAGGGGTTAAAAGTGACATCACCTCAGACAAAGATTCTTATCATCATCAGCTTCACAAAAAGTTAGTCTCACATAGCAATTCAACAATAAGGTAACTTTGAAATACAAATTCTATATGTTACTTTTCATAGACAACTTTTCAATGACTGATGATAGGTGCTCTCACTCAAATTTGTACATAATGTACTAACCTAGACATTCTGGAGAACATTTGTCTTATATGAATCATGTTTGTAAGTCGCTCGTGCATTGGCAGTTCGCTCATTCTTTTCACTCCTTTTCGCTTCTTCCAGTTCCAAAACTGGCATACTGTTTTGTGTAATTTATTAAAAACCTAAATTCCATGATTTTAATGCTCAAAAGTGATTCTTGAGGCAGAAATTGACTTTGTTAATAAGATTTTGAGTCAAAGAACAGGGTGGTCAATACATTTCCAATGGGTTTCTGATGATCGATGGAGCCAGCACGTGCGAAGTGGGCGTGGTTTTATGTTGGAATTACGTCACACTTAATACCAACAAGATATTAACACAGTTTAACAAACAGTCCCTTGGCAATTCACATTTGTTTGACTGTGACACGTTTGTTTCCATAAATAGAACCGAGAGCCAGGTGTTCAAGTCCAAGTTCCCTGGATGGGATGATGTCTTGGCAGTTGATTACACTCGCCGTACAGAAGCCGTCCAGAAGAAGCCAGCTATACAAAAGGTAACATGTCTCTCTCTCCTTCCCCTACCCTCTCCCCTTCCTCTACCCTCTCCCCTTCCCCCTCCCTCTCCCCTTCCCCCTCCCTCTCCCCTTCCCCCTCCCTCTCCCCTTCCCCCTCCCTCTCCCCTTCCCCCTCCCTCTCCCCTTCCCCCTCCCTCTCCCCTTCCCCCTCCCCCTCAAAGTGAAAGACTTTTTTTTAAAGTCTTTTAAAGTGAAAGATCTCTTTATTTTGTTGTTAATTTTTAAAATTTGTTTTAATGATTTTCCATGTTACACAAATGGTTTTCCCATACTTTGTCAACCATGTTTTAATATAAAAAGCATCCCCTGAGACTTGGCAAAAGTATGGTCTACAACAGCTGGGGTAGACTGCTTGATCTTTATTGCTAGATTTTTAAAGTGACATATTTTGTTTGTATTGTTTGATTATTAGGATCCAGTGGACAGCCACAGTGAGATGAAGACAGATCTGTCAGCACTGTTCATGCCCAGACAACCACCCATGCCAAGTGCAGAAGTAGTAAGTAGAGTACAGTTTTTGTGTCGAGGCCAAGGCTAAGACCCAACAGTCTAAGACCAAACAGTATAAGACCAAACAGTCTAAGACCAAACAGTATAAGACCAAACAGTATAAGACCATTAGCAGACCTGCCAACTAGTACGATTTTGCTGTACTTCGTACGGGAATTTGTTGAAAATACGACCGTACGTTTTTCCCCCATAAAATACGGGTTTTGACCATTTTTGACACGCCCGAAAAAATCCGAGTTCAAAGCGGCTGCGAGTGTAGATTATGCAAGATAAAAAAACGGCTGCGAGTGACTGTAGAGGGCACGAGGCTCGACACTACTCTACATCGCGATCTCGTAAGCAAGGGCGTCCGTGGTTGGTGCATGGGATGTAAACAAATGCATTTGGGACCGGGCGTATTAACCAATCGGAACGTTGTATACAAAAGCACTAGGCATTACGATAGATGAATGGCCGTCATTTGAGTAGCGCACGACCATGCATGCAGACGATAATTTTATTATCTAATTTGAGCGTGAAATGAATGTTTAAATATGGCTTCGACCTCCAAAAAAAGATAAAAGGAATCAATCGTACAAAACAGAATACTCAGAGAAATGGGATTTCATACAGCCATCTCAGAAAGGAGAAAATCATGCACGATGTACATTGTGTAGTTCGGCCTTTCAGCATCGCTCACAGACACAGTGGATCGTATGACATTACGCACCACATTGAAACCGCCAAGCACCGAAGTATTGCCGAGACTAAGAGCGCTAATCACCGTGCCATCTACATCCAACTTTAGGTGGATTAATTAAGCTTACTTTGATAGACCATAGAGGCAGTATTAGGTCTGATTACCAGCTCTGAAGCTGTATGACTATGAATAAATCCGAATCGGACCTAGAGGCTATGGCATTTTCTGTGTTGTATGTTATCTGGGAACCTCATTCCAGGGAAATAATCTTCCGATTCCGACACACACCATATAATATTATTATAACATCAACATGCTAATATTTAGGCCCTATATAGTGAAAATATATTATGTTACCTGTTGACTTGGTTTCTGTGGGCACTTTTCTTAAAAGTCCCCACATACGGCGAAGCTCTGTTCAAATTTTTTTTAATGAATTATTTTAATCTGACCTCACCATGTGCTTTTTATAGAAAACTATAATGTACACCTGTAAGTATTAAAGTTGGAGCATTGCAGCCACATTAAACCTTTGTTCGTAAGCTCGTCTATGTATATTTTTGAAAAATACAGTTTTTTATGAAAAATACAACTTTTGGAGTTTCAGAATACAGTTTTGTGATCCCAAAGGTTGGCAGGTCTGCATTAGACCCAACAGTCCAAGACCCAACAGTCCAAGACCCAACAGTCCAAGACCCAACAGTCCAAGACCCAACAGTCCAAGACCCAACAGTCCAAGACCAAGACCCAACAGTATAAGACCATTAGACCCAACAGTCCAAGATCCAACAGTCCAATACCAAAACCCAACAGTCTAAGACCCAACAGTCCAAGACCCAACAGTCCAAGACCAAGACCCAACAGTCCAAGACCAAGACCAAGACCAAGACCAAGACCCAACAGTCCAAGACCAAGACCGAACAGTCCAAGACCAAAACCAAAACCAAGACTGAGTAGTCCAAAAATCTAGACCAAGACCCAAAAGTCCAAGACCAAGACCCAACAGTCCAAGACAAGACAAAGGGCAAGACTTGTTAGTTCAAGCCAATACCAAGACATGGAGGTCTGGGACCAAGATCAAGATTTAGACCAAGACCAAATAGTATGAGATTGAGACCCAAGACCCAACAGACCAAGACAATTGAGTCTAAAAACTACAGCTGCAGCTTTTATACCACATAAACGCAACTGTCCAAGATGAAGACTAAGACATTTGAGCTGTGGTGGGATATGGCTTCCAGTTGTGTTATATGGGCTGTTGATTAATCGGAAATTCAAGTTTCCTGGAGGGTAAATTTATATCTTTGTCTTTTGTTACAGGAACAATTGATGGATGATTGGAACGAGGATCTTGACGGCATGGAGTCATTTGTCTTGGAAGGGAAGAAGTTTGTACGTCTGCCGGACAAAGAAATAGGTATGTAATACTTTATTATTCTGATCAAATATTAATTGCTTCCTATTACAAGTAAAGGCTTCATACACTGTCACTGTGCTTGCATGATTTTAGATTGCATGCCTACTGCATGAGTATCAAAGAGTATCTATACCAACTGAGCATTCCTTCCCTATAATTAGTGTTTTTAGTGTAACGTTTCATATCATTTACTCATCGTATCATTTACTTATTGAGTTTGAATTCAAACTCAATATGGATATTCATTAACCCTAACTCCCTAGGCCCATTTGCTTACACATAACCTGAATCCTCCAAAATCCTTCAGTAGTAAAGCAAGCACATGACATGTATGCACGCATGTGTTTCTAATCTGTGATACATGTACATGGCCAGGGACCCTCCCTGCATGCATGGAGCAATAAACAGTGTCCACTGACCCAAGCACTGACCTTGCAATCACTACAACAAACATGGATGTACATGTACCATGGAAAGGCAAGTATGTCTAATAACCTCAATCCTCCAAAATCCTTCACTTTAGCAAAAAGCATGTAGCATGTAACCTCAATCCTTCAAAATCCTTCACTTTAGCAAAGAGGATTTTGGAGGATTTGGGAAGGTTAGGATTAATGGGAATAAACGTTTGCACACTACAGAACTGATGACAAAGTTGTTGCCCTGACGTTAGTAACACGTAACAGTCATAGATGTGTGCTTTCCTTATGGGGAGGTGATCATCAAATTGGCCACATCACAAGTATGCTGGTGGTCTGTGACGTCGTTGAACATGGTCTAAATAAGTAGGATTTGAAGCTTTGCGTAGGGGGAAGACCTGTATTAAAGTGGAAGTTTGCTGTAGCACCATGTAACATCTCTAATGAGTAACATCTCTAATGGTGTGTTGGTTCTGAGAGGAGCCAGTGGTTTGACAACTCAACATTTGGATCAGTATACTCTCCTGAAGACGATCAGAGCATACTGTTCGAAATGTCAAGTTGTAACCACCAGTTCTTTTCAGAACTAATTACTACTCAAAAGAGAATGTTTTTCACATGGTGTCACTGCAAACAGTCTTTACGTATCCTTTTCACCATGCAAAGCTACAAATCTTAATACTCTGACAGTCTAAAGGACATGTTGTCCCTTCCAGTTGTCAATTTTGTCCCAAATTTGAGTCTAACGTACTTTTGTTAACACGTTACAATACAAAAGGTCACTTCTACAGCGGTGACAGCTACGTCTTCCTCTGTCGCTACTGGGTGCCCAAGGACATCCCAGAGGATGATGAGAAGAAGGCCGATGCCCCGGAGAAAGACGAGGATGCAGAGGATGAAGAAGATGAGGAAGAGCCAGAAGAAGACTTCCAGTGTACTGTCTACTTCTGGCAGGGGCGTGACGCCAGCAATATGGGCTGGCTGACGTTCACCTTTAGTCTGCAGAAGAAGTTTGAGTCGCTGTTTGGAGACAAGCTTGAGGTCGTACGATTGTGCCAGGTAGGGTAGGGGACGTTGGAATGGGTGTTTCCTGAGTGTGTTTTCCTTTGAAGTGATTTCGCTACTTTCGGGCATACCGTTGTATGTAATTTAACCTAAATTCCATGATTTAAAGTGATTAAAGTGATTCTTGAGGCAGAAATTTACTTTGTTACTAAGATTTTGAGTCTTTACAACACATACTTGTTGAAGCAGTTCTTACTACATTACCAATGTTGTTCTTTTCCCTTCAAAGACAACTTGTCAATAACTCAGTTTGGGTTACACAATTACCTATTTCAGCAACAAGAGAATCTCAAATTCCTCGCCCACTTCAAGAAGAAGTTTGTGATCCACCGCGGCCGTCGTAGACTTCCTTCAGCTGTGGAGCCAGTAGAAGACGACCTAAACCCTTCCTTCTATCACATCCGAGCCAATGGCAACCCGCTGTGCATCCGTTGTATCCAGGTACACCCCACGGTAAAGTGGCTCAACTCGGAATTCTGGTAAGTCCATGCACACCCATTCATTTATTATTTGTAAATGCCCAAGACAGTTTTGATCTGATTGGATGAAACGTGATCATGTAGGGGGGGTGCATTAACATCTGGTGAAGACATGGCTAATCAAAATCCTAAATAAACAATACCAAATACCTTCACGTCTAACTAAATGTGCACTGTGCCAAAATATGAAACATCAACAAAACTGTCGCAACAATTTTCCATACAGTTTGTTTTAGGGGTGTTTCTGAGTTTTCAATCCTGTTGGTAAGTGTGACATAAACCACACCCACTTCGCCTGTGCTGACTCCAACAATCATCAGAAGCCCATTGGAAATGCATTGACAACCCTTTTCTTTAAGGGTTTGTGCAAGAAATTAGAAAGTTCGGGACTTACATTTAACATATGTGTTGTGAAGACTCAATATCTTATTAACAAGAATCACTTTTGAATGTTAAAATTTAGGTTAAATTACACACAACGGTATGCCAGCTTTGGAACTGGAAGTAGCGAAAAGAACGCGCGTACTACCAATGCGCGTGCATATTACGTATCGACTTACGAAATAAAGGATAGTTCTCCTTGCAAATACCAGTGTGCACGCGCAAGCCGATTTGCGTAAAGCATGTTGGTCTATAGCTAACGACAAAATACTGCAAAATTGACAATGTATGTTTAATTACACACAACGGTATGCCAGCTTGGGAACTGGAAGTAGCGAGACAAATGCACATACTATCAATGCTCACATGTATTATGTATCGACTTAATACCAACAGGATAAAGATTTATAGGTCAGTTGTAATATATTTGTAGTCAACAACTATTTCATGTTTATCTTTCTTTTCCAGCTACATTCTGAAGGTACCATTCAAGAACCAGGATAGTAAGGGTATCGTCTATACATGGATCGGTAGTCAAGCTGACCCTGACATGGCCCGAGTCAGCGAGGAGCTTGCATATGATATGTTTGATGTGAGTTCTTTTAGTCGTATTCATATTCATTTTATATTTTTCAAGTTAAAACAGTCTGCAAGTCAATTTGATATGATGTCAAGTTCAATGGCGCATTTCTAAAAGAGAGCCAGTTTACACTATTGGTAAAAATGCAAAAGTATCTCTCAGTCATATCTCTCTCAGTCGCACGCGGAGTACCATAGTGTCCATTATCAGGACACTGGATGCAATTTCACCACTAGAGAGGGCTACAGTGTGCACAGAGCAGATAGTGTAAAATTTGAATCACCAATTTGATACTTTATGTTTACCTATTATGTCTTCTTGTTTTGTTTGATAAATTCAACATCACAGGACGCCCACAGTTTCCAGCTTCTTAGCGAAGGGGAGGAGCCGGAGAATTTCTGGTGGGTGGCCCTTAGTGGGCAGCGCGAGTACGATAACTCTGCCTACTACATGCATCACTCCAGACTGTTCCGTTGCTCCAATGAGAAGGGCTTCTTCACGGTGTCAGAGAAGTGCTCTGATTTCTGCCAGGTAACTTTGGGAATCTCAGAGATTTGAGAACCATGCGACTTGCTACCAAAGGGTTTGAAAGATTTGACCTGTAATTATTACTTAATAATAGTCAAACCTTGTATGTTAAACTGCAGGGTTCAGTAAACCATATCTGAAGTATTCTTGGCCAAGACATATGTGAAAATGGGTTTGACGGCCGTGTCGTGTGCACTAGACACTTATACAGTACAGCTTGAAATTAAGTGGCTCATGCGTGGGACCCACGCATGGTCCTGCAGGTATCATGAATATTTCAGAACTAATTACTACTCAATAGAGAATTTCACATGGTGTCACTGCAATTAGTCTTACTTATCCTCTTCACCATGCAAAGCTACAAATTTTACCTATGAATATTCATATTAATTTCTAAACGCATTAAAATACCTGTGAATTACATGATTTCTAATAGCCTCATTACATGCACAGGACAATCTCTCCCATGCATGGGTCGCTTGTTGTTGGACCACTTAAATTCAAGCTTTGGACCTTCAGACGGTTGTGCAAGAGAATGAAAATCGTGTTCCAAATGTGCACGTATGTGGCATAAGCATTGCTTGCAATGCACGCTTGATGTTAATACATTGGGCTGGTACATAATGGCTTGATGTTCATACACTGATGTGGTGTGCCTACATGTATGAATGCAGCATGCATTAAAACTTGATCACTGATTGGTTTTATCGTCACTATCAGGGCATGGAATCGGTGTCCTAGTTTAAGATGAAACACAGTGACTGAAAATTAATTACTGGCTCATTTATGCAGCAGCATCGGTAACATGACCTTATCATGTGGGTATTATTTTTAGTCACTGTGTTAATCTAAAACTAGCATTCCAATTCCGTGTCTTGATGATCGTGACGAAATTGTCCCTTTAAGAAATAGATTACAAGATGTTCAAGATGTTTGTGAAAAGTCCTCCACTTCATTAAAAACAAACCACACAGTTCAAACGAACCCACAGACGTCTTAGGGACGAGGGCCAAAGTCGTGATACAGGCAAGCCCTTGAGAAGTCCAGCCAGGCCAGGCCTGTATAATCCTCTAGCTGAGCACAAAAGACCCTTTACTAATGAATAGATCTCAAGTCTGTTAACACAGACTTGACTGATGTCTTAGCTGCCTTTTGTTCACAACTGCAGCCATTATAATGAGCTCTGCTTGGCAGAGCTAGGCCCTCCAAAAGCCCAGGTTATGTTGATTGGTAGGTACTGTATTGTTACAGGTTTAGGACTCACAAAAGACAGATTAGGAGGCCAGGTAGCCTGGGCCTAGCCAGGCTTCTCAAAGGCTTAGCTGTACCATGACTTTGGTCCTCCTCCCTTAAACAAGAGTATCTTTGAAGATGATCTCCAATAAGAACTGTGATATTTAAGAGGCCTTGACTAACTTTTTTCCCGATAAATGATTTGTTGTTGCAGGATGATCTTGCCGATGATGATGTGATGATTTTGGATACTGGTAATGAAGTATATCTATGGTGTGGACCTCATAGTAGTGAGGTGGAGAGGAAATTGTCATTCAAGAGTGCTCAGGTTGGTATTGTCATCCAGGATGCAAGATTATTTCCCAGTTGCCCTGGGCAACCTAGTAAACTGATGATGATTGTACATCAAGCAACCATTTTTTGTTTTGTCAATTATACATGTTGCTCGAAACGGGTTGGATTTTACAGATTTATAAAGCAAATTGCTAAACATCTAAATCAAGATAGATCGTATCATTCATGGATCAGTCACTTTTTTCTGGGATAACATAACGATTCCAAGTTTTGTTGGCAACCAAATTGACCGGAGGGAAACATGAGATTCAGATTGTGATGACTAGTAAAGGTTCTTAATATCGCACCCTGTCACCCAGTATACAAATATTGGGTACTTAAGATCCCACTGTAAGCATTCATTATATAATGAAGCAGGTCTCGATCTTAACTGCGGTGTTGGCTGTAATGTCCCTTTTGGTTGGCCTTGAAATTTTGAGGCAGCCAAGGCCAAAGTGGCCGTGTCCTCTCAATCCTTAATGCTACAGTCACACTGTCACGATTTTTGATTGCGAATGCACAACGGATGTCCAGCGGATGGTCATCCGTAGTCATACGTAATGATACGTTGGGGATACTTAGTCATTCGTAGCAGAGTCCTAATTATACGTGGGCACAACGGAAGTTTCAAACGGTTCAAAACTATCGTTCTGGAATCGTGGAAAAAAAAATCCGTTGTGTTTCCTGTGTACATCCCTAGTCAAACGTAGTGCATACGTAATGGAAATCGTGAGCAATCGTAGACATACGTGAACATCCTTTGTACAATCGTGGCAGAAATCACCACGGATGCACTAGGGATGCACTAGGGATGCACACAGGAAGCATTACGTATGACTAGGGATGTACACAGGATACACAACGGATGCTCAACGGATACACTGCGAATGTTAAGATTACACTACGGTTGACCAAGTATGACGATTTATAACGATTGCAGTAACATTACATAACGATTTCATAACGATTAATCACGATTTCACAACGATTCTGATCTTGTTTGGTTTTGAAAAAGTATAAATAGGGTCAGAACTTTTATATTTCATTCATTTGTAGCAATCGTTGGGCAATCGTTAACCAATCGCTGTACATCCGTGTATAATCGTGGTCATACGTTGTGAATCCTTAGTAAGATCGTGGTCAATCGCTGTGTATACGTGATTATCCGTGGGTAATCGTTACGCATACCTAGTAAATACTTTGTATACTCTGATAGCAATCGTATAATCGGGGTCATACGTTGTGGAACCTTAGTGGAGTTTTGTGTAATCGTGTAGAAGTGCAAGTTCCACGGATGTACACGTATGGCAACGGATGAAATTTATTTTTTTAATCGTGGTCATACGTGAACAATCGTAATGCCAGATCGTGACAGTGTGACTGTAGCATAAAGTTGGGGGCATGATGAAGTAACATCTTGACTCTTCAATCAGAAGCTGGCCACATTAAGCAGGTTTTCTCTTTATCGCGTTGACCACAGAAGCAAATTTGATTACATTTATTACTATGTATTGTTTCTCTCTGCTGGTGAATAGGTTTACGTTCAGCACATGCGCAACAAGGAAGAAGAACCCAACAGAAAGCTAGGGGCCATCCGCAAAGGCAGAGAACCCTGGAAATTCATCAGATGCTTCCATGGATGGGGCACCTACAAGACAACTCTCAAATGAACAAGTTATGTACAGTACTCTTTATCCAGGCCTCGATCTTAACCGCAGCCATTACCGTAATGCCCCTTTGGATTGCCATTGAAATTTAAGGCCAAAGTGGCCGTGCCCTTCCAATCCTTAAGTTCGAGGCCTGTTTATCATATCATTGGTGCACTGTTAAAGGGAAGCTACAACATTGGTAATTAGGCTTGGGCGATATCGATTTTATCGCGATTATTTTTGTTTTTCACGCATGAGTGCTTTAAAGCCGGTAATGGCAGGGATGTACCCGTCTACAAGTGTCACAATAAATTGCCAGTGCTTACCTGCGAGACACGTGCAATTGTGCCGTTCACGAGTGCAACATATGGGGCGGGTTTTCGCTACCCTAATTAACCAGAAACAAAACGCACAGCTACGCCGAAAATGCGAGCATCTAACCAGACAATTGTTTTCAGTTTGTGACATGTTCAGTCATCAACGTTTCTCAAAATAGAACTTACTCGTGAGTGCTAGTAACTTGAAAGATATACTGGTGTACAAACAATCACTTAATCATGTTTTAACACTTTTTACAATCCGCCATCTTGAAACTAAGCGTAACCGATCATACAAAGTTCGGTTTATGTTTGGTCAGAACCATGATGTCATCGCAGCACAACCGAACTTGCGAAAATGCTTGACCAAAGCCCAAACATGTTTCTGGTTACGGTCGCAAAAATGCACCCATCGCTATTGGCAAATCGTTTGCATAATAATTATGTGGGACGGTTACTGCGTCGTGCATCCCAATCAAATCATCAGCCCGAGTTCACGTGATTCACGCGTTCCATGTGACTGGGTCATAGTATAAACACGTGACTAGGTTTATTCCTGCATATAGTACCGTGGAGAATAAAAACCATGTGATTCAGAAAATGTGGATTGTGGTCACACTATTTTAAATAAACGTCACATGGTTTATCAAGAAAATGCGAGTATGTGTTTTGTCACACGAGACAAGAGTCCCAGTATGGTACAACAGAATAGTGTCCTAATCCCTCAACTTTGAACGAGCCGCTGCTGATCCATGCTTTGATTTAATTCATGACTATGTGTTTTTAAGGTAACGCCCATATTCTGCATATATTTAAATATGTATGATAATATACTTGACTGTGGTGCGCCAGCCTAGCCAGAGTCACAGACCACCATGGATAGACAGTGAGACGTAAACATTGTCTCCACATTGTTGGATCAAATACCCCATTCAATCGAATCCCAACACTTAAATCAATCTTAATAGATTTCTTTGAGTGGCGGTGGATTATTAAACAACAACCTGTCAGGCGGCTCCTTTGTGATCTGACAGTCAGTTTACTACAGAAGTAGTTCGATTTTTGTTTCTCACGAAAGCTGAAAAGACTTCCTAAGTTTTTTCCCATGGAATTTCTGGCCCAAATGACAGTCGAGGATTTTGTTTAATCGCGATATATTTTTTTCTTCACGATAATTTTTTTTCATCGCGATATATTTTTTTCATCGCGATCTGCCGATATCTCGATGATTTAAAAAGTTCTCGATATCATAATCGCGTAAAAAAAATATCGCGATATTCGATATTATCGTGTCACCGCCCAAGCCTATTGGTAATTACCTGATTTATCATATCATTGGTGCACTGTTGAAGGGAAGCTACAACATTGGTAATTACCTGATTTACAAAATTCCAAAATAAATATCCTAAAGCTAATTTACTAGAGTGGGATTTGAGACTTCAGGGCTAATGTTCCGGCACCCTGCTACTGGAGCCATCTAGCTCTATGTTTGTCAATATCGTTGCTGGGGGAGGAGGGAGGAGGGGAGGGAGGAGGGAGGGAGGGAGGGAGGGAGGGAGGGAGGGAGGGAGGGAGGGAGGAGGGAGGGAGGACGACTTGTCAGAAGTTATTGATGTGAAGTTAGTAAAGGTACCAATTATCCTGGGAAAAAAAAATCTCATTTCAGAGAAAACACAAACAAATATGCATTGACAAAAGTGTTTTTTGTACAAATTGTGAATGTTCTGTTTTTTACATTGTTCTCATTGAGCTGAAATGTGGACAGGTTTTTAAAGAAAGTAAGCAGTTAGCAAGCCCAAAATGACCCTCATTAATAAGTACTATTTAAATTGCATGGTACAATCATTGACTCAAACTGAATGCATTTTCACTATTTCCATGTGACAACATAATGTAATTAAAACTTTTACACGTCGGTCTTTATTCACATTATAAATTATAATCAAGGACCATAGCAAAATACCAATGTTATACCATCCCTTTCATTAAATGAAGAATATTTAAGGTCAGTTTGAAGAAATCTGAAATCAGTCATCTGGTAGAAGATAGAAACAGGGTTGCAGTGTCTGCAGCTTGTATAACAATACACTGATCCAGTCTGTCAATCAAACTGATTGACTGAGTATTCAGCATTGCTAAGGGGTGGGCATGGACTACCTAAAAGCACATGTGTACAAGCATACATGTACATATTATATGGCGATTGTGTAGGCAGCAATTGAGCATACTGTGTACCTAGATTATCAGATGTTCAATTTTTGTTTTATTTAATGCATAAATATGAAGCAAATTTTGATTGTTAATCTCATATTATTGGTTGTTCATCCAAGTTGTGAACCTACCTATTAAACTGTATTCCAGCAGTTAACCTTTTATAAAATGCAGGCGTTATAGCCCAGTACAGGTGTATTGTCTGCTCTGTGCATAACCTCATGAGGGCGCCCTTCATATGAGCAGTAATGTAGTTGCCAGGCATTTTAGCAAATTCGCGGGTTATCATGCGCTATTGACCTCCAATTGTGGAGTGCCATGGTCGAGCGGTTTAGTGCATTGGATTTGTGTTCTGATGGCTGAGCCGTCAGAATGTGGGTTTGAATCCCAGCCGCGACCATGGTGATTGTGTCCTCGAGCAAGACACTTTACCATAATTGCTTCTCTCCACCCAGGGGTAAATGGGTACCTGTGAGGGCAGAGTTGGTTGTTGTGTTTGATTAGCCCATATACGCCGAAATGGCAGCAATTGAGCTGTATACTCCCCAGGGAGCTGAGATGGTTTCAGGAATGATTTATGCGCCTGATGAGCAGGGGTAATAATGTACAGCGCTTTGATACCTTGTTTAATAGCACTTTAAAATGCCTGACATTATTATTATTATTAAGTACTTTCAAAATGAACTGTGTTCATTATGGTAGTATGTGTATGTTAAGCATAGATTCACATATGGATGTTTTCTTGAAAGGAAAAGGTACAACATTGGTAATACCCAGATGATAACATTATTGAGTTATTATCTAAAAATTCACTTGGTGTAAAGTTGGTACAAGTACAATTTATCAATCATCCTGACAAATTATTTCATCTGATGTGCTTTTCATGTCAAACGTACAAAAAGTTACCACATAAAGCATGTAACTGTTTAACCCTCCTACACATGGAGGCCACTCCGATCCACAAAATTCTGTTCTTGAGCAACCTTCAGTACATACATGTACAAGCCTGCTGTCCTTTCCAAGTAATCAACTGTGTGACACTCAAGGCCAGTGTAAATGTTTGAACATATTAGTATGGCCTGCAGTGTATCAATGGGAGACCGCCTTACCCTGTAATCTCAGTGGTGTGACAGTGCACAGAAGGGTAACCATAGGAGGCCACTGGCAACAGCTAATGGCTTGGAGTGGCCTGAATGGGTTGTTTCAAAAATTGCACTGATTGTAGGAGGGTTATGTTGTTTTCTCAAAAGCATGAGCACCTACACACGTATTGTGATGAAACTCTCACTAGGTTAGTTTTATGATATATTTCTTGAAGAAAGTTGAAAATGTTACTAAAAAAGCCAATGTTGTACCTTCCCTTAAATACAAAAACTGTGAAACACCTCTGTAACAATCTGTAGTATTCCTTTCTATACACATATTGTGCAGTTGACGTAGTTGAACAATGTACGATCGTTTAGCGTGACTCGCCATTACCCAAACAGAGTGCAGTTCTATTGCATCACTCTGGTGTTTCATGACCAAACACTTCTCGGAACTGATGACATACAAGGCTGTTTCTCCGAATGTGTATCATTATACAGTCAAGCAGCTATCTTTTCTAATAAATGAGGAGATGATCATCAAAATGGCCATGTCGCATGTTGTTGATCTTTGACGTACAGTAGGTGCACAGAGGTTTGCATGAATTCACAAAAGGGAAGGCGCTAAGGTTAGGCCAAAAAAAAAAAGATGTTGAGTTGCCCTCCACCGACCGACACAAAAGTGCTGAAATCTCGGGTCGGGTTTTTTTTTCTTTTTTTTTTTCCCCTCATTCATAGGCCTATTTATTAATGAAACTTACCAATTTTCCATTTTTTTACCGGTAAATTTACCGGTACCCAAGACTCAATCTACATGTTTTCGAATCGAATGGCCCCGGCTCTCACATGGTGCACTGCCTTCGCACACACTGTGTGCCAACGATTGCGACTCAAATCTACACGTTTTCCAATCGAATGGCCCCTCACATGTTTTCCACTGGCTTCGCGCACTGTTTTGTATTTCAACGATTGCGACTCAATCTACACATTTTCAAATCAAATGGCCACTCACATGTTGCATGTTGAGCATTGCACGCAATATGGATGAATTTGCTGTGTCAATCACAGCGAAAAGTACAACAAAAATGCTTGGGATACTTTTATTCTGAAGCAAAATTCCTTGCTGATACTGTGATAGGTATACAAATGAAAAACATGGTGGTTTCAGTTCCAATGCATTTCAATCTTAAAATGACAGTCAAGGGAAAAAAAAAAATAATAATAAAAATCCCGACCGACCGACCCCTTCAAATATTTTCACTGGAGGGCAACTCAACAAAAATTTTTTTTTGGCCTTATATTATGTATATATCACCAATGTTTGTTATAGTGGTGTTGCTTTAAATTAATTTATTGTAAATTTCAATAGTGCAATTTTATATGTACATGTAGACCACATACCGGTATATAGTTTTTTTATTTTGTTACTTAAACTTAGTACATAATTAGTTATGCAGCACTATTACAGAATGACTTGCCATACATTAAAGGCAAAGTACAACATTGGTAATTACTTGAGGTTGGTAAAGTTACCAAGCATCCTGAAGTTAATGTATATCTTGATTCACAGAGAGTAAGCATACCCATGGCCATAGAAGCAGTTTGGCCAACATTACCAATGTTGTACCTTCCCTTCAATGTATATCTTGATTCAAAGAGAGTACGCATACCCATAGAAGCAGTTTGGCCAACATTACCAATGTTGTACCTTCCCTTCAATGTATATCTTGATTCAAAGAGAGTAAGCATACTGCTAACATACACAATATACCCCAGTAAAAGTGGTTTTCACAATGCCCAGAATACTTTGGCATTTTTACTTTTATTAAAAACGTTCAGACAATTTCGGATGCATGTGTTAGACATTTATGCTCACACTCCCCAAGGGCAAATGTTCCAGTTCCATAACTGTAATGGTACCACATTGGGCATGCACTGTTCACAGGTGTTCCATCTGTAAGTTGCTGAATAAATGGGAAATGGTTGCCTGATTAGTTTACACCGACTCTGTGCTTCCAAAAGTTTCATTACAATGCGGAAGAATTTGCTGTGCCTGTAGATAATGGCCGTATTTATAATA